>OX359294.1:50277424-50999924 GCA_947179395.2 Pulicaria dysenterica | reverse complement strand
ATATAAAATTGAAATTTAATATTTATTAGTGACGACGCCTTTAGTGGCGACAAGGTCTTTAGTGATGATACTCAAAAAGAAAAAAAATAAAATAGAAATCAATTTGAAAATCAATAGTGACGACACATTTGTAGTGACATTAGGTATAGTGACGAAAGATAAGCAATAGCAGCGAGGCAATATTGACAACACATTAGTGATGACGCGTCGCCACTAAAGCCTTCAGTGACGAAATTCGGGGGTATTAGTGACGACGAACGTCGTCACTAAAGCCCTGATGTTTTGTAGTGTATATAACCGCCTATGTAAATATAAAATTCAACATCACTTCCCCGTAGCTCCCCAAATGTGTTTGTGACATATATTCGTAGGAGAAAGGAGGAAATATTATCTAATTTTTCTTGAATAGTCACCTATATAAACATCCACGTGCTAGATGAGATAAAACATTCAAAAAGCAGTCCGGAAATAGGGGGCTATCCGGAATTAATTTCTAATAAATTACGTACAGTTGAGTTTACTTGTTACTTGTTAGATCAACGGTTAACTTAATACGAAACAAATGTCAATACCATCTACTAAAAGAGAGTATGTCATCATATATGTTAACAAAAGAAATATGAGAATAAATGAGGAGGATGCTATCATATAATTGCATACATTTCGCTTATGCTAAAAAAGAAAGTGTACATACATTGTGAAAAATACATATATAGATCGAGCAAGCACAAACACAAGACATGTTTTTACTCCCAAACAGGGTAGTCTAGCTCAATTTTATTTTTGAAAAAGAATCATTAAATAACGTACTAAAGTTAGTCTAATTAATAACTTAAGAAAATGTACCTAAGATTTTGAGTTCATGACAATAGATCTGTCCACGTAGCTAGTCGGCTGTCTGCTATGCGTGAACAAGTTTTACAAGAATAGTGCACTGCAAGTGACAAATAGCGAGACTCTAACCATCTATTCCTATCAAACACTACTACACAAAAGACAATAAAGACCACTCTATGGGAACCAGTTCAACAAAAAACCGGTTTTTATATATATGGGAACCGGTTCGTAAATAAAAACTCAGTTTTTAAGAGTAAAAGATATGGGGACCGGTTCCTATCTTAAAAACCGGTTCCTATATTCTTAATAAAGACCGGTTTTATACATAGAAACCGGTCCCCATATTATTTACTAATAAAAACCGGTTTTCAATTACATAAGTGGTCTCCATATTACATAACTGGTCTCCATTTATATTTGTAATTTATATATTTATTAGTAAAATGTAAAATATAAATAACTAAGTTTAAAACCCTAGATCTATTCCCCCCCTTACAGCCATCGTTCCTTCCTCAGTCCTCACTCCACCCTCCACCCTCCACGCTACCACGTACGACTGAAACCCTAACCTGTCTTCGTCCCCTCGACGCTCCACGAGTCCACAGAAAATGCAATTCCGGTAGCAAGCCGCCAAGCGAGCAGCGTGTAGCGACCGGCGAGCAGCGTGCAGCGACCGGCGAGCAGCGTGCAGCGACCGGCGAGCAGCGTGCAGCGACCGGCGAGCAGCGTGCAGCGACCGGCGACAGCGTGCAGCGACCGGCGAGCAGCTACCACCGACGAGGAGCAGCGACCATCGGAGAGCCCTTCACTAGTCAGCGACCAGCCGACCACTGGCGAGGAGCAGCGGCCAGCGACCAGCGAAGCCGACTCCGGTTAGTCTCTCGATTTTGTTATCAACTGAAACACTCAGGTTATATCTCAGTTTAATTTCTCCAATCCCGTCGCCAATTTCGACTGTCGTTCTTTCTTGCCCGGTTTCCCCACTTGCAGTTGCCGTCGGTTGTCGCCCCATTCTCCGTTCGCCGCTGCTTTAAAAACTAAAGGTTTGTGATGTTCTTTATTTGCTTTTTCATATATGGATGATCTATTATTGTATGTTATCCTCTCGAGTCTCGACTGTCAGTTATCTTGCTTTTTCAGTTTTTCAGATATTGAATTATTGATTATTGACTTATTGTATGTTATCACATATCTGTTTTATTTATTATATTGGTTTTGCTTCTTATTTTTTCTCTTTCAATATTGATTATTGTTGCATATTATATCCATTCTTGCATTCTTGTACACTAGTTTATACTATTTCTAGTTGTAGGGGATCAAAGAAAGTTATTGCTTTCATCAATTAATAGTTAGATAATTACAACTGAGTGTGGACTCTTTAGAAACATGATTTAATAAATGATTATAAAGCTGTTTTTTTTTTGTAAAATTATATGAATGATGTATTATATATGTATACGCCCTAATTATCTAAAAGGATAAATCTACTATTATTATAGAAAATTGATTTTGTATATGAATGATTATTAATCTGTTTCTTATAAGATTCTATGAAGGATGTATCATCTATGTATATGCCCTGATTTACTAAAAGATAAAATCCATGTATACTTATAGAAATCTGATTTTGTTGCAGTCTTGCATAATTAATCAAAGTACATCTACCTAAAAGGGTCAAAGTTCAATTATACAACCTTTGAAGTTTGAAGGCTTGAAGCCTAATCAGGTATTTATCCTTCTAAGCTTGACTTTATTTTGTATTATGTGATTTATGTCTAATGTCTTCTTTGCTTAATTGCTTTATATGCTTTGTTACTTGAAATTTGGACCGGCCCTGTCTATCATACTTGTTATAGTCTCTTAATTTAGATGTAATTAGGGTTAGTTGTTAATAGGGCTTAGTACAGAAGCGGTAAAATAAATAAAAACAAAGGGTACTCCACGTGGCAGTATATTAAGCATAACTATTGAGCGGGAAATCAAGTAAATTGTATGCTTGAAAGATGACACGTGTAGCTTTATTACTTATTTATTAGATAAGAAAGATGACAACCATTTAATATACTTGTTATTTAAATAGGTGCAGTGGAGTCGTCATCCATTTTCCCAAAAAGAACTACACGGCACAAAATGTGTCAAATTCGATCGGGTAAAGTAAACATTGTGTTTATTATATTTGATTATGTGTGGATTATGACAACTTTTTCTAGCTTGTGAAAAATGTTTGTAATAAAGTTTTTGAATCTAACATAAATGTTTGTGGTCTTGCAGATATAGTAACTATATGTGTAGAAGAATGAAAGATTTTTGAGGAAGATTGTTGCAATTAAGGAAGATTTATGATAAGATATTAGCTTGGTTTTGTATTTATCTCAATTGTGATAATCAACTAAGTTTTGTATAGTTAAGTTGTAATATATTATTTAAGTAACTTTTTGGTGAAATTATGTGAAATTTGTAATTCTATGGGCACTACTAGTATTTTGGAAAATTTATTTTTTTAAATTTGTTAATAAAAAAAGACCGGTTTTTATAGAAAAACTGGTCTTTATGGTTTGTTATGGGGACCGGTTTCAGAACAGGTCTTCGTGTTTTCTATAACCGGTTTGTCTAGTTTTTTATGGGGACCGGGTCTTTATGATAACCGGTCTTTATGTGTACTTATCGGAACCGGTTAATAACCGGTCTTTATGTGTTTTTTTCATGGGAACCACCCCTAAAAGGCACCCCCACTAAAACCGGTCTTCATGAATAAATTAACCGGTCTCCATTCCTTTATGTGTAGTAGTGAAAAATATATAAATGTTAACTTCATATGAATCAAACCGGCCAATTCTAAGTCTTAACAATACTATTTTACAAAGCATCACTATATACAAACACTAGTTTACAAAACCTTTAGATATTAGTAAACTAATATATGAAGATAAATTTAAAAACTTACAAGCATGAAGTAAACAAATATTGAACTGATCAATAACGGCATTACTTCAAGCTGTGTCTCCTTTTCAATTTCAAGATAATTAGTTTTTGCAAGCAATATTAAATGCATATCCTAATCTTGGTTCATTTGAACTGAATATCACTTATGATGAAAGACTAGCATCGGAAATTTAACTACAAAAATTGAAACAAAAATGAAGCTGCAATAACTTACCACAATAAAATTCGACAAAAGAAGTCTTGAGTCCGGTTGTTTGTGAGCAAGGGTCGACTGAAGATCTTTCTATTGCTATGAAATATGACTGTGAGGCTCATGTTCACCTTCGCAACATGTGAAATTCGTCTATGAGGGAGACAGTTGTGAGAACGGTGATGGCGATTTCAGTTGTCTCAAGTGAAGGAGAACATGTTTGGAGCAGATTTCGGTAGTATCGAGTGAAGGAGAATAGATTTGGAGAAAATGTTGATGGTTTTGAGTCGAGAGGGAGCATATATGTTAAACGGAATGTGGAGGTGGCCGGCAAAGGGGATTTTGGAGGTCACTAGCAATAGGATTCGAGTGTCGTGATTTTGTGTCACCTGTGCAACAAAGGAGATGAGATTTTGAGTTTCTATAGTCTGAACTAGGGAGGCAGAAAGTGGGTAAGGCTGTCCGTAGTGGTCAACCTAATTGAAGATTCGGGTTCCTTGGGCCTCTTAGGTTGCCTCGGCTTGACCCCTACGTCTTCACTTCGGGTTAAGTGTCGGTTTACCCAACGAGACCTCACCAACGCCATTCCTTTTTTTTTTTTGCTATGAAAGAGTAAGGGGGGAGGGGAAATATTATAGTAGTTGGGTTACGCTATACTTTGGCTTCGGGTAAGAGACATAAAGGAGAGGAAAAAGTAATGTGGTGTTGAGCCGACATTTGTGTAAGAGAAAAAAAAAGATGGGCTAGACTCATAGTCTAATGGGGGAAAATGAAAGTTTTGGGTTTTAGGTTTGCGTTCAAGAGGAGACATGACCCGCCAAAAAATTCATCGTTTGACCAATGGTCAGATTAAAAAAGAAAATGAAAAACAAAACCACAAGGAAATATTTACATTTTCGGATAATAAAGATAATATATATATATATATATATATATATATATATATATATATATATATATATATATATATATATATATATATATATATAAATACATATTGTGACGACAAAAGTCACCCCTAAAACTGTTTTCTTGACTTTTCCTTAGCCAGTATAAGAAGGATGTCGTTTTGATGCTTTTAGTGACGACTTTAGGTCGCCTCTAAAAGTCTAGTCACAAAAAACGATTTTTCTTGTACCGTAAAAAGAGACATGATTGTATTTCTTGTACAACTCATCATATTTATCGTTATAATTATAAGCAATAAGGTTAAACATTTACTGGTTATATTTAAAAAAAAAGTTTAAAATGATTATAAATAATAATTTTGAATCAAATTAAACAACTTTACTTCTAAATATCAAAACCAAATTGAATTTTCTAAATACTAAAAGAAAAGAATGTATGACATTATCATCCTTATTTGTATGAATTTTTTTTACCAATCACCACCTTATATTTTATGAAAAAATTTATAAAAAAACCTTTTGATGATTACCAATAACCTCCTACTTTCAATATATTTATCTTCCTCATATCAAGTGTGATTATTCAAAATCGAAACTTAATTTAGATAATATAGTTCTTTAAATTTTAAACTTACCATGTTTCTAGGTGATTAGTATTGGTAAATATCTAAAAATAAAAACAATATAGTTTTATTATCCTACAATATATATTTAAATAGTGAAATTAAGTTCAAAGACTTTTACAATTATTTTCTGTTGCTTTTGACGGTGATTTCTATTTTTAAAGCTAACAATGTTATAGTGAAAACTAAGATAGTTCATGTTTCTGAAAAACATAAAGGATGAATCCGTCAATGTATCATAAAAGTAAAAGTAATTCTCACGTGAAAGAACTTCCAATAAAATAAATTCATATAGCCTTGAGATGATCTTTATAGATGAATAGACAATCTTTAATATTCGATATAAATCATATATATTATTTGCCCATATTTCATAATTTCTATTAGTATTTTTTTATTTAAATATTTAATCTCAAGAGGGTTTACAAGATAACCGCCACCACTATAATAACATTACTAACTTCGAGAGTCAATTAGAAGAAGACGGTTTTTATATATTTTCAAATTTCATGATTGCATCATATTCTTATAACCTAAATTGGTTGATCATGTGACGAAAATTAACTTCTTCCAAACGTCATTATTGAAGCTACAAACGATTTTTCAAGTCCTCATAATGATTCAATTTTGTCGGTTAAATACATTCACTAGTACAAAATAGACTTTTAATCCCGGTTTTTTAAGGCTTTTAACCCTGGATTTGAGGGGGGCTGAATGGGGGGCGACTAAAGGTCACTCTTTAACCCCGGTAAAAAAACCGGGGCTAAAAACCCTTCAACCCCGGTTAAAAAACCAGGGCTAAAAGTAGTTTCAAACAGGCCTGAAATATACCTTCTACCCCGGTTCTTTAGCTAAAAAACCGGGGCTAAAGGTGAGTAAAAAAACAAAAAAAAATTATACAATTAATTTCTTAATTTCCTGCTAATTTACACAACCCAATCACTACATAACAATATCTTAATACAAAATAAATCATTGCAAAACTGAAAAATACGTAATGATATACGAACCTAACAAGTTTTAATTTCCGGTATACCGGTGGATGTTCAACAACATAATAGATTGAGTTGCTAAATGAATCATCATAGGAAACAAGATCAACTAACAACCCACTTGATCATTTTGAGGCTTGAATCTACTCCATCTCATAGTTTCACAATCTGCAAAAAACAAAATAATAATAAATAAATAAACAAGAGTAGTAAAAAATCATTTCCCATATGTTCTAATTCAACAAATAAAAAAGTTTAGTTCACATCAACAAATAAGTTGATACTCAACCCACTTAACCCCAAAATAACTCGGAGGAATCCATACGAATAACATGAATCGAACAATAACTCAATAAGAATATCTAATTCAAGAGAATGATATCCGTACCTTGTATTCACGGTCAAATAAGTCCAACACTACCGGTAGCTTCAAGTTTAGTTGTTTTTCCCTTCGTCTAAAAATATATAAATTACCGTTAGCATTTATCTTATTCCCGTTGTTACTAATTTAGATTGTTCAATGATTTTAATACTTATCATTCTTTCAAAGTTAACTTAACAGATGGTTTTCTAAAGTTATAATGGTTACCAAATTTGAGTTTAAAGACATCAAGAATTTAAACAGGTAATCTTTACTATAGTTCTTGAAATAATCAACTCATATATTACTATACATATATGTAACAGATCAATTTAGTGTATTACCATCTTGACTAACAGATCAAATTTAACACATAAAGTCATATTAGTTTAAATAATATAGTCACCTGTGTACTGATTTATTCTCCTATCTGTTCTAAGAAAATAGGTCTACTTAAGGTGGTAAGTGTAGTTTATGAACAACTCTAATGGTAGTCATATGTTAATTCCATTAACTATTTAACTTTCAGTCCTACAGCAATTCAACCTACTGGAAGCCATCAGTTCATCTAATCAATTATGATCATTATCCAAAACCAATTAGCAGCTAATATGTTCATCAAGGGGCTTGAAAATTTGTGATGATATTAATTTAGTTAACCTATTAGAATTTATTTAAGTCAACAGAGGCACTGAGTATAGTTATTCAACTAAAATCAGAAACATAGGCATCAAAATAATGACTGTCAAATAGGCTTAACTCTAATTTAATGATTCAAACAAAAATGCTTTATTGATCTAAGAGACACTAGATCAGTTTCATAATCCAATACTTTCACCATTTAAATGTAGTCACAGTGCATTAAGAAGATAGCAACTTGGTTTACTGTACTTCATAGTTGATTCAATTAAGAATTTAAGCAGTGGAACAAATTAGAAGCATCAGTGGACAGAATCAAGTAAGTTGCGAAATTGAACAGATGTATAAACTCAGATGACGGAATTTATTTAGTGTCTACAGATCGATATATTGCTAAATTGCAGGCCAAAAAGATGAAAACTTGGTTTGATTTCGGTTGTTCTTAAGCTACAATCGAAAGAGACAGCAAATACTAACCTTAATTGGTTGCTGACAATGAACGAAAACACTAATCTCAACCCTTAAACGTAGCTTCAGTCCTTAATCGACCTCTGCTCTTCGCTGCACTGCTACTCGTCCTTCGCTATACTGCCAATCGCCGACTCACTCTCTCTCTTTCTCTCTCGTTTTTCAGTGTGTAACATGGGCTGATTTTAAATAATTTATAAATAATAAAAGACCATAAAGAGATATGAATATAACAAAATGATATATAATAATATTTTTCCTAACTATATATCAAAGCATAACTTCCATTGGAAACCTTTACAATATACACAACTTTATATCTATAAGGGAACTGAAACCGACAATTAAACCAAATTGCTTTAAATGCAAAGAAATATTCTCAAAGCATAGACTCCAAATTCCATTTAAACACCAGCAATTACAGAAAATTATAAACCACAAATTTTGAAGATTTATTAAAGGGTTTGCCCACCAATAACTCGTTACTGAATAAAAGAAAAAGTATCTAGCTTGACCCCGTTTTTTTTTTGTGATTTTCATCAAAACCGGGTTTTTTTGTGATTTTCACAAACAACAATATGTAACATTTATTCATGAAAGCTCTATAATTTACTTAGGAACTTACATAAGATTGTTATGGTCTTCTATTCATAAATGTGTAGACAAGTATCACCTATTGTCCTGCAAAATTACAGCAAAATGGCATTATGAAAGGATGATCGCCATAAGTGTAAAACATGACATACAAGAAGCATGCAATTGTTAAAAGTAAATTCTAACCAGATCCTTCCCTTTAATGTCCTTTCATTCATCCATGTTATCAGTCGTCAAGTGTACATGTAGGTGTTAAATTGTCACAAGATCATATAAATATAGATGTTAAAGTTCAGACCAAACCAATCCCAAAAGTAAATCAACACTTATTAGAAGGGTGTCTAAAAGTCAATTTATACCTATCTTTTAATATAAGCTAATTATTAGATGGACTAACTCTTTAGGAATCTTGATAATACATTGGAGTTTATTCAAAGCTATTCACAAATGCCTGCAAAAACATGAGAATTATGATTCAGACAAAGGATGGCAGAATGCTTGGGTCATAGGAATGAGAAAAACCGGTTTGGCTTGAATCGAACCGGACCGGACCAATTTACACACTTTTGGATCGGTTCTCGGTTCCTATATTTTCCTTATTTCGGTTTTCGGTTCCACGGAGTTCGCTTTTTACCCATAATTTACGGAACAGATTAGGAACTTGACAGAATGCCTAAGATGATTCTTATAAAACATCACATGTATGAGTAAAGAAAACATGACAATTATAAACTTAATTTCTATTTTCTACCATGATATCTATTCGATCAAAATTATAAAAGAAATAATGTTATGAGCAAAAAATAGCTAAACCACAGTTTCCATATATGTCTTGAAACAAACTGAGCCATCAATTCTTATTAGCAAAATACCATTATAGCTCAACCACTTTCATGTGTGTCTAATAACTGTGATTTTTCCTAGTCTAATTGATGATATAATAGTGATTCGATTTGAAGGGAACCACAACATTTGCTATATCACAGTTTACAAAGCTCAGAAAACAAACCGTTTTTTCTCTTGGAAAAGGTCATTTGTCTGCTTGTTGCATTTTCTATTCTCCTCATCCGAGTCTTCTCTCTCATGGCTTTGCCATCTTCAAACCTAAAAAACAAATAAATTTTCTTTACACCAATTTTGCTTATGAAACTACATAATATAAGTACCAAGCCAGATGCTCTCAAAAACAAATCTGCTCACACTTCTAGTCGGTGAATAATTTCACTAACATCTGAAACCACCATTAGGTAAACTTTACCTCTAGATGTAAAACAATTATAAACTATGAAAAAACTTACTGATCTGAAACTTTTAAAGGATTGTAGAAGTGAATCATCCGAGAACCAAAAGTGGCATAACCTTGAGAATCAAGCATCGATAACTACAGAGAATGTGATTTTGCGGTAGAATCGTGATTTCTAGTGTGTAAGAGATGGTTCAGTGTTGTGTGGTGTTAGCGCGACGACACATGCGACAGGAAACAGCTATAGCGGCAGCGGCTTGAGTGTGTGGTGGTGGTCGGCGTGGGTGGTGATTGGGGTTTAAGGGTATGCTCATGTACCGGTCGTGAGTTAGGGATGTAAATCTGGAGACATTTACTTGTTTAGGGTTTCAATTAGAGGGTTTTGGGAAGTAGATAGGGGGAAACCAAATGTAAATGGAGGGAACGAAATATAAGCCGTGGAGAAATTGAATTTTGTGGTACTAACTTTTAGCCCCTCTTTTTTATTAAGAAACCGGGGTTAAAAATAATATTCAGACCCGGTTGCGTAATAAAAAACCGGGGTTAAAAGTTCTAAGATTTTTAGACCCGGTTTTTTAATATAAAACCGGGGTTAATTCCCTTGCACGCATTTTTAGCTTGCATTTCACACATTCAGCCCCCGTTTTTTTGTGATTTTCATCAAAACCGGGTTTAAAAGGGGGGGACTGAATGTGGTTTTTGTAGTAGTGATTATATAATTTATGTATGTTTGATACTTTTATTTTCTATACATATTAATACTCTAAAAAACTTAAAAAAGTTTAAAAGTAACTTTAATCATCTCCATATATTATACACGGGATGTTAAGCTAGTTGTTATTTAACAGAAAAAGGAGAAACAAACACATCACTCCAAGTCAAACCATTGAGCATCGTGTGACAGAACATAATATTTTGTTATTGACCAAGTGACATTATATTCTACTTTCCATCCTGCTTACTATATTTATTACTAGTTATCACTAATGTTTCATAAATAAAGAACAAAGTTCACATTCGTAGTATAATGCACAAGTCATCCGCCTAAAGATGGAAGGATTATGAATGTGTTTGCTCCTCAAGTTAGGTATAGTTATTTCTAAGAGGGCTGGTGGTATTAAAGAGGCTGGACATACGTAAAAAAATGTTTAATGCCATGTTTAGGGAAGGGTGAAATGGCAAAAGATCACGTATATGATCAAATCAACAGCTTGAAGATCACGTATATATCCAAATATGCGCACTTCGATTAATTTTATTACATATTAATTGAAGAAACAACTGTAATTGAGTGTTTGTGTAAAATTACATTAAACTATCAAATCAATTCATGGTGCTACCATGGTGAAGTAACTACGTCTTGGAACTTTGCCTCATGTCTCCCATCTTTTGATTTCAAACAATTTACAATACATTTGAAATTTCTTAAAGCATCCTTCACTTTCTTGAGCTTTTTATGACACTTTTTATCACTTCTCCTATGCTTTTCTATTTGTTCTTGGCTTCTACGTACCACTTTATCTCTGACACACCTTGCAAGAACGCTGTCATGTAAAAATCCAACTTTCCATTGCCATTCAAAGGAATGATCCCATACTTGCTAGGTTTATACCTAATTTAATAATTATAAAGCTAGCAATTTCAAAGAAATCCTGTTGAGTAAAAATCCTGTCACATTAATCAGCGTTACCTTTCTGGCCGGCTGGCTGCAAGGTACGTATATCAGTTATGACTTCCATTTTCTTATATATATATATATATAGGTTCTCTATCAGACAAGATTCCCATCCTATCAATTTCTTCTGGAACTAACATCATCATCATCATCATCATCATCAGCAGCAACATCAGGGATACTGTTTTTAGTACAAGTACCTTTCATCATCTGAATCAGGAAGGCTCAAATAATTATCATAAAATCTAGATAGCAAAATTTAGTCCTTCAAATTTAAAATAAAAATACGACAGATCGACGAGAGACTGCAATTTCGACCCATTTACTTAAAACCCAGAATTAATAGCCCTGATACTTAGTTAATCGCTTATTTGCCTGAACCTTTATCAACTTGAAAAAGCAAAATTGAAGTGAACCCTAAGAATCGGAAGTAGCACCAAATATCCGAAAAAAATGCGTAATTTTTTATAACATCTCCGAGAATGGATAAAAAAAGGAGATAAAGGGAAGAACAGTAGTAAGATTTTCATGATCTAAATAATAAAGAATCCACTAAATTAAACAGATAATTAAGGAAGATCAAAAAGAATTTAGTTACTTATTAAGAAAATCTATATATAGAACAAACAAAGCCCCTGCAACTGATGTATATCTAGTCTAGGAGATATAAGACTGTAGATCTAATTGAGAAGAGTGATTAAGAACAATACCTTGTGCAGTACGTACTCAATGTTCGTTGAAATGCTATGAACAATGAACATGTTATGAACTTCTTCAAAATAATCAAGGCACTCACGACATCCACAATCCTCAAGCGTGCATAGTTCACATCCATAACAAACACAATACTCGCACCCCTTGCATTTCATGTTTTTGCGACATCCACGTATGGCTCCTCCTTGTGCTCCTCTCCTCCATTGCCTCACAAGTCCACCTAAATTAGACAAAAAAATTAAGATCTTATATCGTTGGACATCAAGTCGATACAAAAGTTGCAATATCTAGAGAGGATGGTTTCCATGTGCCATCCTTCTGTTTTTGTGATTTATTCTTCATTCCATAAGATCATATATGTAACTCTAGATTGTTAGATGGTCTCTTATTATAGAAAAATGTTTGTCTATTAAATGTATATATTTACCATTGCAGAGTTGATATAGTTTAAGAAAGCCCATATATATAGACATGAACCGGTTGATGAAATACATTTATAGTGTCTACTAAAAGAGTATAGATTTTAACAAATACAGTAATATATTTATGAATTAGAGAGGTACATAGGTAAATCCACTTGCCCGGTATCATGTGGGCAAAAAAGTCATATCTACCCTTCGTGCCGCATCATGATATAACTTGAAAGCGTCCTATGATCAAAATTTGAGTCGGCGTACTTTGTTGCAGGCACTGCATTTCAAGAAGTCATCCCGGTGGGAGACTTCATTACATGTCTCCGGTATGGATCTCCCTCGTAGTACTTTAGGAGACACGTTTCTTTCGGCTTAACCCTTTTTCCATGGCGATCCAGCATAACCCAAACCTGGTCTTTCCAATTTGGTATGTTTGCATTTTTTGCAACATGCTTAACAAACTCAAGAGGATAGCTAAACACTGGTTTCCAACCAAAAGAGCCATATAAGTTTATGTAAAGACAAAACAAATTAAATATGGGGAAAATATAAAGGCATTTCATTGGACAGATCTTAATTAGATGCAGCTAAGGCTAAAAAATGTAACTATGTTATATTTTGATATTGACACATGAGAAAAGTAGAGTTATCTCTACAGATTATTTTCCCATATATAAACGTATGAATGGTAGAGTGAGAGGGTTGGATCATACCTCGTTTGCAACTTGGGTAACATAGGTAAATGACGCTAATCGAGCCGTTGTCGGAGATTTTGATAATCCGGAGATTTCCCCATAATTCGGCCGTGCGAAACCACAAAATCGTACTTCTGTTACAAATAGAAAGAGTTATATATGGTTGTTTTAGAAGTTTGATTTTTCAAATTTCTACATTATGTTCGACTTCTTTAGAAACTTTATTGCAATAACAACAATTCTGAAAAATATAAAACATAAATACTTATTTATTGGTGACAACTATTTATAAATTTTGTTTTAGAATTTTATTTCAAAAAACAAATGTACACTCATTTAAGTTTTTCAGTTATGGGGAACTTCACAAAATGATATCATATAATAACAGCTATATATACCAAAGAATCCACTAAATTAAACAGATAATTCAGGGAGATCACAAAGATTTTAGTTATTCATTAAGAAAAACTATATATAGAATAAACAAAGCCCCTGTACTGTAGATCCAATTGAGAAGAGCGATTAAGAACAATACCTTGTGAAGTACGTAATTAATGTTTGTTGAAAAGCTATGAACAATGAACATGTTATGAACGTCTTCATTTTCCTGCAGCATATAAATTAATTCAACGGATTCAAAGTTAACTAATTAGCATCATATCATATGATTGATCGATCCATCGTAATAAAACAACAAAGAATTGATCGAGCAGACAAACAAGAAATACATTAAGAATGCTTACAAAGAAATCATCGGCACGCCTGTTTTCTTCTATGGTCGGAAATGGAGCGCTGTCCATGGATTATTACGGTAGACGACGGCAGAGCCTGCGGCCCCTCTCTTAACAAAATATGTCTGCCGCCTGATATAAATTAAGAATGACTGTTAGGGTTTCTTTTATAATTGTGTCCTGAGGTTGAATTTTCTTTTTCACACCTCTATTTTTACTCTTTAGCTAATCTGCTCCCTCATCTCTTTCTCCACCCCATATTCACCTTACTTTTTTTTAATTTTATGTTCCTTAATTACTACAAATCTTGTCCACGTGATTTAATATTATGTCCAAATATTTTACGTTTATTAATAACGAAACTAGTTTATTGATCCGTACAAGTACGGATATTTCGAAAGTGTGTTTGAGATATTAAAATTTTTAAATAAAAATAAAGCAGTAAATGAAATATCACATTTGTGATGAGAATATACTAATTTCATAAAAGTGTCATATTACAATAAAAATTATACCAAAACGTATATAAAAATGAGACGGTCGTAAATATATAATTGTTTTTTCTCTAAACAAAATATATCACAAGTTACTAAAAATAATTTATAAACAACTTATAATTAATTACATTAGTATACAATTTTTATAAAACCCCGTCACATTTTCTTAAAACCTCCTTTTATGTTTTATAAAACCCTCTCAAAATATTCACCTAACCCCTCCCTCCCAATAGATTTAAAATTAATATTTTGAAATTGAAATTGAATAATTTGAAATTAAAATTTCTTATCCACGTTTTTAATCTTTCCAAAATTGTTTTGAGAATGAAATAATTTTAAAATTGAAGGTTATGATTGGTTAATTAAGACTCAATTTAGATTATTTTTAAAAATTTTGTATGCCTTTTATATAGATATATAGATATATTCATTAATAAATCTATGAACTAATTTAATACTAATTTATGAACTTACATATGACAAATTTGGGGACACTCTGGCCACTTTGTTCGCACAATCTAAAGGAATAAAATGTAAATGAAATCAAATTTCGTATTACTTTTGTTAAATTTGTTTTTTTGAATGAAACCTTGTTCTTTAGAATATATTTACATTTATTCAAGTAATGGAAAGTCAAATTTCATGGGTGGGTTGATGAAATTTAAATCAATTCAATTAATTTGAATTTTGCAAAAGAAACAAAATCTTAGTCATTTAGCCATTTAGAAATAATACAACTGTACAAACATATATGAGCAAGTTTATAGAATGGTTGATATGAAAGGAGACTACTAATGTGACAATCAAATCGAGACTTTGATCTCAATTGAGCATGAAACCGTGAGGACCATCAGGTCCAAGTTTAGAGTCTGTGTCGACTCGAATCTTGCATGTATTACACTTAAGCATGTTGGCATTGGCTAAGATGTGAGTAGCATACTAGCATTGAGATAGAAAGAAGCCTAATTTGGTGCGAAGAGCAGAGATGCCAAGAAAGTAGTTGAGGGGACCGAGATCAGCCATAGCAAATTCCGAGTTCAACACGAGTTAATGATTCTTTGTAGGAGAGCGGTGGAAGAAGCGGTCAACACAATATCATCAACATATAACAATAAATAAGTTGTGTCAGATCCATGTTGTAGAATAAATATTGAAGGATTACAACGACTGTGTTGAAGTCCCAAACTGAGAACAAAGGCTGCAAACAGATGAAACCATGCCCTCGGAGCCTGCTTAACACCATATAGAGACTTTTGCAAGAGACAGATGTAGTCTGGGTGTTGCGGATGATTAAAGCCCGGAGGTTGAAACATGTAGACATACTCAGAAAGGTGGCCGTTGAGAAAAGCATTCTTCACATCGAGCTGATGAATTGGCCAAGCACGAGAAACTATAAGACTAAGTACTGTGTGAATAGTAGAAGGCTTGAAAACCGGGCTAATTAAATGTCTCATCACAATCAATACCTGGTTGTTGACTCCGAACTTTAGCAACAAGACGTGCCTTATAGCGACTCAAAGTTCCATCTGCAAAATATTTATGCTTAAAGAGCCACATAGAACGAACAATGTTAGCACCCTGAGGTCTCGAAACAAATACCCAAGTATTGTTTTTAATTAATGCATCATAATCTTGCATAGCATTACGCTAGTTAGGATCACAGAGAGCAGTAGAAGGAGATTTAGGAATAGGAGATATGGTAGAGACATGTAAGTTAAGGCGTTGAATGGGTTTGTGAGTGCCAACCCAAGACCAGGTGACCATTGGATGGGATGGCTGGGAATGATATTCTAGTGGTGGAGGGGGGTCGGGAGGGGTGGTAGTCAATTCAGCAAGGATGAAAGAGGGAGAAGTGGTAAGGAGCTGACGGGATATAAGGTTTGGTTTGGTATCATTAGGGGTATCCAGAAAGCTATAGGGGGTGGCTGGGGTGGTGCATAGAGCCAAAGGGAAAAACGTTTTCATCAAAGGTAACATGGCGAGAGATGATTTTGTTGGTGGATAAATCAAACAACGATACCCATGATAATTAGCTAGGTATCCTAGGAAAATGCAAGGTGTAGATCGTGGTGCAAGTTTATTAGTGGTATCAAGGTGAGGGTAAAAGAGACACCCGAAAGTGCGAAGAGTAGAATACTAGGGTTTTTATGAAAGAGTTTGGTAAAGGGGATGTCATTGTTAATAGCCGTGGATGGTAAAATGTTGAGTAACGAGGTGGCCATGTACATGGCTTCAACCCAAAAGGTAGGGGGTAGATGGGCCTGAAATAGAAGTGTGCGTATCGCATTGTTGATTGTACGAATCATCCTCTCGGATTTACCATTCTGTTGGAAAGTCTTTGGACATGAAAATCAAATTTGAATTCCATTAGTGGCAAACAAATTGTGAAGGGCAGTATTGTCGAATCTCCCCCCCCCCCCCCCCCCCCGTGATCACATTAAAGAGCTTTAATGTCACGATGAAATTGAGTTTTAATGTAAGCACGAAAGTGTATAAATTTATCAAATACATCAGATTTATTACGTAGAGGATAAACCCACAAAAAATGAGAGAAGTGATCAAGAAATATAACGTAATATTTAAAACCACTAAGACTCACAATCGGTGAGGTCCATAAATCCGAGTGTATAAGATCAAAACAAGCATCAACCATGGAATTTGAACTAGAAAATGGAAGTCTCACATGCTTACCAAGTTGACAAGCATGGCAAAGTATGGGAGACTTCATTTTATTACAAGAAATAAAATTACGAAAAATAAGAAATCGAAGCACGTCCTCACTAGGGTGTCCAAGACGACGATGCCACGTAGAGGAGCTGACGGTCAACAAAGAGGATGGTGTAGACGGTGTGGTGACGGGGTAAAGATTTCCGGAGCTATCACATCTGAGGAGGGTATGACGAGTCATAAAATCCTTCATGGAAAAACCAAACTCGTCAAATTCAATAGTGCATTTATTGTCACGAATAAATTGGCGAACATATTTTAATTTTTTTAATGATGCATGTTTGGAGTAACAAGAACATTGTGGAGATGAAGTGGTTTATGCAAGTTGAGTATAATGCTATGTCCAGTATTAGTAACGGGTACAGAAGCACCGTTACCAACACGGATTGATGAATGCTGACATTTATTAAAAACATTATCAAGAGCACTTGTATTAGAGACAACATGAGAGGATGCACCTGTGTCCATGTTCCAAGAGGACTCATTTGGATCTTGTAAAGACATCGTTGCAAAAGCATGAGGTAAAGTAGTGCCTTGAGATGCAAGAGACGGTGGCGGAGGTCCCAGTATAGTTTCGGGTGGGTTGTCGAATAGCTTGTGGAGGCCGATTTATAGAGTTGCTCCGAGTAAAAACTTGAGTAAAAGGGGTTGTAGGAATTTGCGATTAGGCTGTCCACATTGGAGGTTGTGATTGAGTTGTCACTAATATATTTGGCTGCGATGGGCTCCATTCCATTGCTGTCTTGCATGAGAAAATTGACCATCCAATTGTCTATAATATCAAACCTGATTAGCTTGAAATTTACGATTAGGAGTTGTTGTTTTTCATGATTTAGAAGTGCAACGATGTGGAGGGTTGCGAAGTCCTTCGCGGATACGATTATCATGAATAAAACAACATTTGTCACTAAACCTGCATTCTCCTTTTTGAAAATTCATGCAAAATGGTGGATTAAAACCAACAGTTGAGTTGAATCTGATCGATTCATTCCAGGGGAAGCAACAAGGATCGTCGTAGATGATGAATCATCACGCGATAAATCGGGGCTAGTGTGTTTGTTTAACATGCTTTCTTCAAGCAACAACATCGTACGTGTCACTTCAAAATCGGGAAGAGATTCTCCATGTCGAATGATCCTAGCAACATGCGCATACTTGTCTCCAAGGCCATTAAGTAAATACGAAACCAAGTTTTTATCTGCCACCAGTGATCTAAGATTCCTCAAACACTCAGCCATGCCTATAATCTTTTGAAAATACTCGGTTATTGTAAGATTTCCAATCGTCACGATCTGAAGCTCGTTGTCAAGTTAAAGCGCTCACGCGTCTTTGTTGTCATGGAATAGCTTCTTTAGATGATCTCATACGTCTTTGGCGTTATCGTCCGGGTTGAAAACCATCTCAAGTAAAGCCTCCGATATCGTCCCATATATCCAAATCTTTACCACGTTGTCTAGTTTCACCCACTCGGGATCGGTCGTATTTGAGGTCGTCGCTTTCTCTTCCAAGAACTTTAGAACACCGAAACTTGCACAATTAGTTTTAAATAACACGCTCCATGAATTGTAATTAAGCTTCTCCATTTTAAGAATGATGGTTACATACGATTTTCTGTTTATAATCCCGAACGGATTGTCGGTATTAGCGGGAGAAATTGCGCCGCCTGACATGATTTATACGAGAAGTCTGACTACAATAGTTGACAATTATGGCTTCAATGTTTGAGAATTATTATTTGTACGTATGGGATATAGAGGGTTAGGTAGAAAGTGGAGGTAATATGGCAGTAGGGTAACTTTAGGTTTAGAGAAGGATAATAGAGAAGAGCCAAGAAGGATACACAGAAGAGCCATGAAGGATACACAGCTCTGATACCATGAAAATAAGAATTGATTTGCTTGCCTTCTCATTAACCACACAAGATAAATATATATACAAATACATGTGGAAATAATAACCTTAATGGGCCAAACCAATAGAAACATGCATGGGCTTCTACCCTATAATGTATAACTGTTAATAGTTTGTAGTAAAGTTGAAATTCAATCCAATCTTAGTTTTTCTTTGCTCGGCAAAAGAAAGCATGTGATGATAATTAACTTTGAAAAAAATTCAAAAGAGGATATAATCGTTTGGACATTGTGAATTATCGTTCGTGAGATGAACAAGGATGGTTAGATTAGAATATGCAATTAATTTTTTTAGAACGATAAATACACACACTCTCTAAACCTACTCCTAAACCTACTCCACTGCCACGTCAGGACTTGAACCACAACCTCTTAGGAGGGGGCACCACCTTATAACACTAAATACCGCTGGGCTACAAGCCCTTTGATAGAATATGCAATTAATTAATTACATTATATTTATATAACCTTCAAATAGTATGTATATGTATATATACACTATTTATACTATTATATAAATTATTTAACATTCTCTTTATTACTTAATTTTAAAGTTCTTAAAATTCAATTAAGACAAAATCACGAGCTTTTATTATATTCAAATTAATGTTGATTATCTACTCAATTTTTAACCATTAATTTCACTCGCTCTTCTAATTTACTTTAATTTTTATTCATCTAAAATATACTCTCTCACACTAACACTCTCTCTTAGGGGTGAGCATAAAAACCGAAAACTGAACCAAAACCGAAAAAATCGAAAAATCCGAACCGATGGTTTTGGTTTTTGTTTTGGTTTTCAAAATTTTAAAAACCGAAAATTTCGGTTTGGCTCGGTTTTTGGTTTCAAGACCGCCCAAAAAACTGAACCGAACCGAGTGTATATTTGTAAATACATATATAAAGAATTCTAATTAATTCTCCTCTCCCCTAACACCCTGTTCTCGAGTTAATTTAAGGAGGGGAAGGAAAGGAAGGAGAGGGGAAACTGTATTCTTGAGTTTTTTTAAGAAGGGGAAGAAAAGGGTTGGGAGGGGTTATGAGGGACAATTTTACCATTTTTGTGTGTAAAAACTTCCCCTCCACTTTTGGGATGATTGGAAGGGGAAGTTTTTCTATCCTCCCTTTTCTTTTCATCCTTCCCACTCCTTCCCTTCCCCTTCATTAAAAAACTTGAGAACAGGCCGTAAATATCTAAAATTGGGGTTTTCCTTTAGTTCTCTTGTCTGCTTCCCCGCCTCCCCCAATTTTTTAGGTTTTTTCTTAGTTTTTCCGTTCCCTACCTCCACCGGCCTCCAATCTCCAAGCTCCAAGTTCCGTCACTGCTCTCCAATCTTTGCCGGTCACTCCCCCGTTCTCCAAGCTCTTCAAGCTCCGCCAGTCGCTCTGTCGTTCTCCAAGCTCTCCAGGTCGCCGGTCGCTCAGCCGTTCTCCAAGGTCTCCAGGTCGTCGTTCTCCAAGCTCCGCCAGTCGTTCTCCAAGCTCTCCAGGTTGCCATTCTACACCGTAGATACCATCGAGACTAGCAATGTGAGCGCCTATGCCGACACGCCACTACCACTGTAGCTACCAAAGACCACTTTCACCCATCGACAAGTTTGTTTTCTTCTTCATATTTAACATATACCACATAGATTTTAACAATAGCGCAAATCGATAACTGCTTTTGGTTTATTTACCAAGTGAAACCAAACATACCCCAATACCCCAAAACCGAACCAAAAACTGAAAACCGAACCAAAACCGAACCATACTCACCCCTACTCTCTCTCATACAAACACATTTATCGACCCACATAAACATAATTTTTAAAATCTTATTAACTTCTTGGGCCTTGTAATTGAGTGTGTACTTATTTTCCTACTGTGACGCTGCCCTCCCTCCTCCTTCTCCACCGTCACATCGTTAATGCCCTTGGTCACTACCACCACTACTTACCGGTCGGTTACTGCAATTGTTTATATCATCGACCAATAGATGTCCAGATCCACCTTCATCACCATCGTGTTTAGCTTCGTTGCGCAAAACCTTCTTAATCCCTCTGTTTTGAGATTGTACCGGAGTATTTATTATCTCGCGAGAAATTGAAAAACTCGCCAAAGCCCAAAGTTATTCTACCACAAAATAGACCTAAAATTACCAAAACACCCATTAATTTCTCTTAATAAATTGTTTGCCAATTGACATGTATTATAATATGTGTCTCACATGTGTTTTATATATGTTCTCCCTTTTAATTTTTTTTTCAATTTTGCTATTTGTCATTATTTCTTTATTAGACACACATTTTAAAATATGATTTAGGCTTACAAATCAGTTTACTAAAATCTCACGATAACTTGCCTAAAACACTCCTAGAACTTCATGAGAACTTGCCTACTTAATTTGCTAATTGATAAATTATCTAGGGGTGTCAAAAATAAATAATTGTTACTTAAAGTAATTAACTCAACAATACTTAGTAGTTATTTAATATATATATATATATATATATATATATATATATATATATATATATATATATATATGTTAGATTATGTGCAGAGATAATTAATAGGCATGTTGTATCCAATATTATAAGAGACTAAAGGGTCATACTGCTACACACCCAATTCAGAACAGTTGGTTTTCACCTTTTGTCTATGTGGAAATAATTAATCAGTTAGATTAATTATTAAAAAGAAAGACGAAATAATTAATCAGTAGTATTAATTATTGAAAAGAGAGAAATAAATAATTAATCAGTTTGTATTAATTATTTGAAAGGAAATAAATAATAAATAGTTATTTATTATTTAAGGAGAATTAAATATTAAGTTTTAATATTTAACGAACTAGTTAATTAATAGTTAATTAATTAACTAGTAAAGTCCAGGGGGTCAAAGTGAGAAGAGATAAAAGTTTAATTAAAACAATGGGCTTTTAATTAAACGGGCTTAGGTCCAATATAATCCTTATAAATATATCCTTAATGGCTTAAGGATTAAGATAAGTGACACAAGGGATTAACCCTAGCCACCACAACACTCTCTCTCTCTCTCGATCTCGCACTCCCTCACGTCGATCTCTCTCTCGACCGAACTCTCTCTCTCTCTCGGTCTCTCTCTCTCAACGATCGCAAGCCAAGAGGAACACAAGGTGTTCTTGGTTTTTGGTCTTGTGTTGATCGACGCAGGCATACACACAAGAGGTCTTCACGGTTTGAAGACTTGGTGATCCAGGAGCGGTCTAGCAGCCAGTTCAATCGGAGGTGCAGTAGTAGTGGACTATCTTTAGCAATCCTAAAGGTTTTGTTCAGGTATAATCTTACAACCTTATCTATGGATTGTTTGTTAAGAAACTATGTTGATCAAATAAAGTTTAAAGATCCTAGCCCTTTTGGGGTTTAGAGGGTTGTGTTCAATCCAGTTCCGCTTTTAGGATTGAACCAGTGATATCAAACCCAGGATTGACCAGTTTGAGTCATATGGTGGTTTGGTCAGGTTCAAAACCCTTCAGTGGTATCAGAGCCTCGACTCTATGATCCATAGTTTCTAGTTCTATCTGTTTTAGATTAAGGTTTTATTCTTGATTCTCTATTTGTTCTTGGTATTTTCGAAAATCAAGAAAGTAGCAAAACAGTTTGTTTTGTTATCAGTTTTTATCCTATTAATCAGAAAATTCAAACAGTAAGTTTGAATGGTTAAAAGGATTATGATTTTTGAAATAAAAATAAGTTTTGAATTAAGATTAAATTAAACAGTTTGTTTAATCGGTTAAACCTAGTGAATCTAATTTCTTCGTTTGTTTAATAGTTATATGATCTTCTTCATCTTATTCTTCTCCATTTAAATTTCGAAAACCATAGGGATAAAAACAAGTTTTTCTGTTTTTATCCAGTTCATAAAATGTTTGATTTTAACCAGTTAGTTTTAAACCAGGTTTGTGTTTAAACGGTTAAAAGGGTTAAACTTTTTATCTAAAACTTTATCTTAACCAGTTTTTTTGAACTTTTGTTTAAAAAGGTTAAAATCAAGTTTTAGGATAATTAATTATTAATAAAACAAGTTTTGTTGAAATTAATAATTAATAGTTTTTGGTTTTTGAATTAAATCAAGTCTTTAATCAGTATATTAAAACAGTTAGTTTTAATAGGTTAAAAAGGATTTAAAATTTTTGTTAAATCGGAAAACGCTAACTGAAACTGTGACCATAACTGTTAGCAGCGCTAAAAGAGGTTTAGCGGCGGTAAGAGGAGTTAGCGGCGCTAAGTCCAGTAATGTCGGCCCAAGATAGCGGCGCTAAAGAAGGTTTAGCAGCGCTAAAGGAGGTTTAGCGGCGCTAAGGCCTAGTGGGCTTCGGCCAAAGGGGTTTCGGCCCAAGGTGTTCTTCAGCCCAGGGTGGATCACGATCCAGGTGGGTCTCGGCCCAAGGAGGATCACGGTCCAGCAGGGTTTCGACCCAAGAAGTTTTTGGTCAAATTGGTTCTCGGCCCAGTGGGTTGTGCGGCTTAACAAGAGATATTGGCCCAATATATTTTTTCCGGATTAATACAAAACGATTATTAATTTTAAGTTATAAAATTAATAAGGTATTATATAAACTAGTGTTATATATATTTTAATTAGTTTAGTTAAAATATATTTTAGACTTTTATTTATTATGACTGATGGTCCCGTAAATTATACGGATGAAGCAATGCTAGATCTTTAGTATGTGTTTTTGTGTGTATTCGGTAATGAGAGAGAGCCGAGAGCTTGAGAGAGTTCACAAACACAAAGGATGAATAATGCAAAGCTTTAACATTGAAATGTGGGGGAAATGCCTTTATATAGCATTTCCCCAACTTTGTGTAATTACATATTACACCCCTCACTTTAATATTTCTAACAATCTCCCCCTAAGTGAGGTGTGTAATCATTCACAACAAATAAATACATAAATCTATTCGTATCCCGATTTGTTGCGAATCCCGAATGCCACTTGCCACTTGCGTATTTGCCTTCTGCTTGCCAGTGTCGTTCTCATCCTTTCTATAGCACGATAGGCTTCCGCATGTTCTTCATCAGTATAGGCTACCCGGTTATCCGACACTTTCTGATGTATCTTATGATGGAGAATTTTCAAAGTGCCGTCTAAATACGCCATGAGTTCATCAAGTCTGATGAAGATCTTTTCGCCTTTTGTATTCTTTGAGACGACCCCTCGATCACCTTTGAAGTTTGGATGCCCATCATAGATAACTGTTAGTTCTTCAAGCTTTTCTAGATCTGGATGGCTTTGATTAGGCTTTAAGAGATTGACTTTCAGATAGTTGTTTTCAGCTCCGAGTTGCAGATCATGTTCCTCAAAGTATTCCATTAAATTTCTCATGTATTTCATCAGAGCTCCTCTTTCAAACTCTTCTTCAGGCCACTTTCCTCTTTTCTGAGATAGGGTGTCAAAGATAAAGCTGATGTCTTCAATACTTACAAACCTTAAGTCTGCTTCGTTGAGGAAGTATGACAGGTTGTTTGCTCTTCTGACATGAAAGATGGCATACTTTATTCTGAAGGTTGTCTGAGTATAGATATTGATAAGTTCAACTATAGGATACTCTGATTTGATCTCTTTGGTTTTTGTCATGGACTGAGAGAGGATGTGTTCATATCTTCTTCTCTGTTTGTCGTCCATGTTCCGCAACTCAGGGGAAATAACCTGTATTAGCTCATTGCTGAATATGTCTGGAATTCTTTCTTCAAGATTAGCAGCATTGACAAAATAAGGTTTCCATATAGGTTGTTGGGCAGTACTTCTTGTGAACATGTTGCCTGCATCAAGTCCTGGATCCCCACGATACACTGGAGGAGCAGGTGGCACAATGAAGCTCCTTGGCAAGGGCCATTCAGACTCTTGTCTTGTTTTCTCAACTGCCTCTCTCTGTTTGTTTCTTTCAAGTACATCGGCAGCTGATTCTTGAAACTGACCAGGAGGAGGAAGGAAAGTTTCATGAACTTCAACATTAATCCCACTGAGAACCCTGGACACGTCGAAGATTGGTTTCTTTTGTTTAGGCTTTCTCCTAGCTTCCCTTCTAGAAATTGCTTCCCTTTCTTTTCTTTTAAGTGCAAGTTCTTTTTCACTGGGAATATCATCAAATTTGTGGACAATTCTAGGAGAATCTGGACGTGCAGCAAACTCGACATATTCATCAATGCCTTTGAATAGTCTTTCCATCTCAGAATCCTCAGTCTCCTCCTCCGGTTGAGCATAACTACCTTCCCCCACATGCCTTGCAGGTGATGTGTGAATAGACTCATATAAATCTTCCACTTGTTCCTCTGAGTCACTAGACCAGTCAAACATCTCGGCATGGGGCTGCTCGTAAGGTATTTCACCTTCTTCAAGATCACTTGGCCTCGGTTCAGATTGTTGCTGAGGTACATAAAGTACAATTTGTTTTTCAGCATCTTCCTTTTGTTGTCGTTCATAAACTTCATCGGCCATATGTTGTTGTTGTTGGTGTTGACTTCCAGATCCAGTTGAACTTGTACCTGCAGATAAGTATGAAGTAACAAGTGGGACAGGTACAGTAGCAACAGCGGAGGGAGCAGACATGTATTTTCTCCTTTTCTCCCCCTCGGGTTGATCATCCGGATCCTGATCATCCCGCCTCCTCTTACTCCCCTGTGCCTGATCCTGACAAGTTATTTCTAGGCTAGTCAACCGGTCTGTGACCTTTGAGAGAGAGGTGTAGAAACCTTTGGTGATCTCATCAATCTTTCTGTTTACATCTTCATGAAACTCTTGAAAGTCATCCATGGAGATTCCCGATGGACGCTGTTCGTTGCGAAGAGTAGTCAGAAGGTCTTGATTATGTGCAGATTCTGGTCTTTGCTCCAAAAGTCTAACGTACAACATGCTCTTTAAAGCATCTACATACATTGTGGCAGGATCAGGTTGTGATTGAGGCCTTGGAACTGGAGGACGAGCAGCAAGAAGTGTTTCAATTCGGTTTAGCTGCTCAGCTTGTGCCTTGGAAGCTTGCTCTATCCGATCCAACTTTTGATTTGTCATCTGCAGTTGTTGGTGGATTGGTGACACGGCTTGTTGAATATGTTGTTGAAGTTCTGCACGTGTAACAAACCCGGAATCATGAAGACTTCCGGTTGAAGTACCAGCCACATAGGCAGTACTACCTACTGGAGCAACAGGGATGTTGGCTCCAGCAGGATTTCCTTCCAATCCTCGAATGGCACCTTGAAAGGTACCACCTATGGAAGTTGAGGAGACTTGTTGAGCCAACAAGCTCAGTGCATCGATTGTTACCCTGTGTTGGTCAAGATATGCGGAAATCCGCGGTATGTCAATCGTGCATCAAAAGGAGTCGAGGACGAGGGAGACGGTCCTCTTTGTTCAATAGGTCCAACACCCAATTGGGGTTGACCCAGTGTATGTGCTATAACCCTGTGCAATAAAGACGGAGTCTGTTGATAGACACCGTAGTGGCTTGGTGGGGCATAAACTTGCACGGGTGGGATCACCGCGACTTGTTCAATATGAGGTCCAACAATGTCAGGCCCCAGAGTGGATGTGGCTTCCCGGATTTCTGGGTGTGGTGTTCCCTCAGCACTCATATTTTCTTTTCTCACCTCCTCTCGTTCACTCATACTCCTATCTTCTTCTTCTTCACCACCGCCAACTCCATATCCGGCATATTGATTAGGATCTAGTAAAGAATCAGGAGTGACAGAGCCAGATTCAACAGATAGTGAATGACTTGGTGAGGTGACTGGAATGTCATGTTCAGAGGCAACTATGGCCCTGCGAATGATAGAAATGGTGGTTGTTTGGGCAGTTGAAGTCAAAAGAATGACCAGACCACCAGGTTGTGGAATGACATGAGTAGTTTGAACGGGGTGAGTATGGTCGGGAGAGGTAGTATGTGGGTCAGTAAGTTTCATGAATGAGGGTGTGCTTTCTGCTGGTTGTTCGATTGGTTGGTCAGGGGTGTCCACGGGAGATATACCAAGTTCAAAGAAAGGGGCATCTCCTGGATGGGAAGCAGACTCATCATGAGAAGAACTAGATGACTCAGAAATGTCAAGACCAAGTTCTGTAAGAACAGCTTGGGTGCGGGTGGATTGAGAAAGAGATTGAACGATGGCTTGAATGGTGGCGGGATCATAAGTATCCCCTCCCTCTCTACTCTCAACACCTTCACCTTCTTCACCACCCCTCTCAGAATTTTCCCTCTCCTCTTCCCTCTCAGCATCTCCCATAGATAGTTGAGGCCTATCCTCTATTTCCTCACCAGGTGCTACTCCTCCCTGGGCAGGTTTGGCCTGCTCTGGCCCGACCATGGGAGGTATTCCTACTCTCTCCCTATAACTCTTGACAATATCATTATGTTCACAAAGATCTAAGAGAGATACAGGGAATGGTCTTGGAATTGGTAGATTGACAGGAATAGCAGGTTTTATATGCAAGAAAAGTTTTGGAGTAATAGAAGGTAAACCTGTCCGTCGAGGAATTTCAGCATTTCGATCCATCACATGCTGGATGATCATTGGTAGAAAGCGGTGGTAAGGCAGCATGTTTGCATCCTTCTGCTTTTGTGAGTTCTTACTGAGCATAGTAGCTTTGATGTACTGGAAGAGAAGAAATGCATAATCCACATGCATATGAGTTGCAGCTACTACAAAGATTTTGAGTTGATACTCCGTTGGGAATTCGTAGCCTGAATGCTTTGGAGTGAGACATCTTTGAAGAACCATCATGAATGTATTATACTTTGGATGCAAGCCGGTGCGTTTGAATTGACCTTTCTTGGTGAGCTCACCAGCATATCCCATCTCCATTATAGCTGCAAGACATGCATCCTTATCAGGGATTTCCTCAAATTCTGTAGCTGGAGGTCTGCTGACTGCGGTGGGCAGTTCAAAAATTGTTCTGAAGCGATTTAGTGGAATGTTAACTTGAAATTCATCAACCTCGGCATGAATGACCTCCCTTCCTCTTTCATTGATACGGACATCACAAGTCTTCCAAAATTGTTGAACGTATAACTCGGTAACATGTGTGCCTGTTGTAGCTGGGTTATATGTCAGGAGGTGGTTCAGGGGGTAGATTTTGAGAATCTCAGTGACAATGGGGTAGAATGGGCTTTTAAGTTTGTTTAGGTCAACATAGTGATTGTTTTCATGAGAGCCAGTGTTAAGAAACTCGGCTCGGGGCATGATCTCCTCTGGGTCACGTACAACTTGTGCCATCTTATCTGTCAAAGAGATAAAACAATTAAATTTAAAATAAAGAGATATGCAAGAAAACAACATTCAGCTTTGAATATTTGGTCAAACTTTGATAAGTGAGCAAACGTGGACAAAGTTGACCAATATTGACCAATTGTTGACCAAGATTGAAAAATATTCAAACACCCTAAGTGTTGAATCCTAATTGTGGACAGAATGATTTTCAGCATAAAAAAGTTGTTTTGAGTATCTTATTATATTCATTAAACAATAATAAACAACTTTGTAGTACTGAAGCATGTTCCAAAAATCATCCTAACACCATTTTCTAGGCCATATTTGAAGTGTTTAGTGAAAACTCATACACCTCAAGAACACGAAGAACACTTTTTGAGATTTTTGAAATATTTTTGTATCAAAGTGTTCCCCATATGTTTAAACATGCCATCACAAGTTAAGTTTCACCAACGGAGTTTGTTTCGTGTCCTAAAAGTTCATACAAAGTCTCGCAAATCTCATCGGATTCGGAAGTTCTAGGGCCAAAAGTCACCTTTTTAACTCAAAATTTTCAAAATGTAAACCATACAAGTTGTTACCTTTGTGATTAGGAGTATTTTGATGTAAAAAGAGTAAATTTTGGCAGAGTAACGAGATGTTTTTCGAAATCAAGTAACCAAATCGAGAGAGTGTTTGTGAGATTTGAAAGTTTGAACTTGTGAAGTGACCGATGGGGGATGGGTTGGTTATAAAGTAAAAAGACACGTGTCACTCGTTGATTGGTCCGAGAACGTGTAAAAACACGGCTGATAGGTAAATTTGGGCGGCTGATAGAACTGTTGAATCGCATGCGATTAACTCTTTGGTGTGTTAATCGCATGCGAATCACCCTTTGGTTAATAGCATGCGAATCACTCTGTCTATCAATCGCATGCGAATCAACCCTTGCATGCGAATCAACCTTTGTTTATCAATCGCATGCGAATCACCCCTTGCCTTTGTTAATCAATCGCATGCGAATCAACCTTTGTTTATCAATCGCATGCGAATCACCCCTTGCATGCGAATCAACCTTTGTTTATCAAGCGCATGCGAATCACCCCTTGCATGCGAATCAACCTTTGTTTATCAATCGCATGCAAATGAGGAATAAATACCAAGTGTTATCCCATGTAATAACCTATCAAATGCGAATCAACCTTTCAAGATACTTTGTTTGGGGTTGTTTATTTTGACACACTCCCCCTAGACTGTTGCATATGTTTTTGAAAATTTGGGATTTGTGTCAGTTGTAAACTTCTCTTCTCCCCCTACACATATGCATAATGTGTATTAAATTTCTCCCCCTACACATAAGATACATGTGTAGCACCAGAAAGTCACTCCCCCTTGAGTGTTGCATCATGAAGCTGCACAAAGAAAACATACAGTGTAACACCTACTCTTAAACAAAAAAGATGGGAAAAAAAATGGAGTAACAGTATGTTATATTTTCAAGTTGAGCATGCCTAACTTGGATACCAACACAGTGAAGCGACTTTCGTCTAATGGTTTGGTAAACAAGTCAGCGAGCTGATTTTCAGTAGGAATATACCGGAGCTCAATTAATTCTTTCTCAACGTTATCTTTTATGAAGTGATAACGGATATCAATGTGTTTAGTTTTAGAGTGGTGTACCGGATTGCAGGAGATTGCTATGGCAGACTGGGAATCGCATAGTAATGGAATGTTGTCATACCTAAGGCCAAAGTCTGATAACTGTGTTCGTATCCAGAGACTTTGTGAACAACACATTGCAGCAACAACATACTCAGCTTCAGCTGTAGAAGTGGATACGCAGTTTTGTTTCTTTGAGGCCCAGCAGACTAAACGATCACCCAGAAAGTATGCACTACCAGAGGTGCTTTTCCTATCAATCTTGCAACCGGCATAGTCAGCATCTGAGTAAGCATGGAGATCCATATTTGAATCTTTGGGATACCATATACCTAGATCCATAGAGCCTTTAAGATATCTGAATATCCGCTTGACTGCCAGAAGATGTGACTCTTTTGGATTCGCCTGGAATCTGGCACAGAGACAGGTAGAGAACATGTTATCCGGACGATTAGCAGTAAGATACAGTAACGATCCAATTATCCCACGGTAGGTTTTCAGATCTACAGGAGAACCATCAAGATCTGCGGATAGTTGTGCCTTAGCAGCCATGGGTGTGGATATGGGTGTGCAGTTAATCATATCATACTTCGTGAGAAGATCTTTGATGTACTTTGATTGGCAAATAAAGCTGCCATGACTTAACTGCTTCACCTGGAGTCCGAGAAAGAATGACATCTCCCCCATCATACTCATTTGGAATCTGTTTGCCATGATTGTAGCAAACTCGTCACTGTATTTTGGATTTGTAGATCCAAAAATAATATCGTCCACATATATCTGAACCAAAAGCTTATCCCGACCCTTTGTCTTTGTGAAGAGAGTGGTATCAGTCTTTCCTTTGGAGTAGCCTTCACCAATCAAATATTCAGATAAGACGTCGTACCATGCACGCGGAGCTTGCTTTAACCCGTACAAGGCCTTATCTAAGATATAAACATGATTTGGATGTTTTGAATTGATGAAACCCTCAGGCTGTGAGACATAAACTTCTTCTTTAAGTACACCATTAAGAAAAGTTATCTGCACATCCATTTGGAAGACACGAAAGCTTCTAGAGGCTGCATAAGCAAGAAATAGCCGTATGGCTTCAATTCGAGCAACAGGGGCAAAAGTTTCATCATAGTCAATGCCCTTCTGTTGATTGTAGCCCTTAGCAACCAACCTAGCTTTGTTACGGATGACCACTCCATCCGAATCCCGTTTGTTCTTGAATACCCATTTAGTTCAGACAACAGATTTGCCATATGGAAGAGGAACTAATCTCCAGAATTTAAGACGATCAAATTGGTGTAATTCTTCCTGCATGGCAATTACCCAATCTGGATAATCTAATGCGTCACAAGTCTTGGTGGGTTCAATGATGCTTAAGAAACCCGAGAATTGGCATTTGTTTGCTGTTGCTGATCTTGTTTGAATGCCAAAGGAAGGATCTCCGATGATGTTCTCTTCAGTGTGATGTCTGATCCACTTAGTTTCATGAGAAGTGGAAACTGAAGGAAAGAGATCTTGCAGGTGGCGTGCTTCTTCTTCATCTTCCGTAGAGATATGAGGGTCTGAATCAAACACAAGAGGGCTCTCTGGGTCAAGAATCTGAGAAGTCACAGGGGGACAAGTGATAGAAACAGAAGTTGAATCCTTAGCGTATAGATCTGCAAATGGATTCGTCTCAGTGACCGTAGGAGCCGTTAGAGTAACACTTGTTTGAACAGCTGTGTCGTTCCTGTTGTCAGTTAAAACAGGAGAAGATTCAGATCGAAAGAAATCCAACAAAAAATCAAGATGTATATTTGAACTGGATGGATTGTCTGATTCTTTATTTTGAAGTGCAGGTCCTGAACAGGTATGTTCAGAAGCATTAACTGTTGATTTAGGTGGAAAATCTGTAACATTCAATGTATCATCAAATGTTACGTTGATACTTTCAACAATGCTCTTTGTACGTTTGTTAAAAACTCTGTAGGCTTTGGACTCAGTAGAATAACCTAGGAAAACAGCATCATCCGCTTTGGGAGCAAATTTTCCTAGATTATCCTTGTCATTTAGTACAAAGCACCTATTACCAAATACATGGAAGTATTTGATATTAGGCACTATGCCATTGGCTAGTTCATATGGAGTTTTATTAAAGCGTTTGTTAATGAAAGAGCGGTTCTGCGTGTAGCAGGCAGTGCTGATTGCTTCAGCCCAGAAGGAAGGTGGGAGCCCGGAATATGAAAGCATTGTTCGGGCAACTTCAACCAAAGTTCTATTTCTTCATTCCACTACACCATTTTGTTTTGGTACTAAACTCGCTGAGAGCTCAAGTTTGCTAGTGAAAAACGTGAGTTTTTATATTCATATAGGGGGATATACCTAAAAACTTTTTTAGGCACCTTAGGGGCATCTCTAATAGCCTATAAACAAGGATTGCAAAGACAGCAAACACCAATAACAAACAACAAATACAGTAAGACAAAGACAGGAAGACAAACAACAAAGACAAGCAACAAAGACGGGAAGACAAGCAACAAAGACAGGAAGACAAAGACAGAAACAAGAACAACAAAGACAGAAACAAGATTGTGATGTGTATGCAGCAGAGAACTGGTGGCTGATTCCCACAAGGTCACAGAAGCTCTTCAGAGTACTGTTTTTGAATTCCGTTCCATTGTCTGTCCTGATAGAGACAACACTCTGACTATGCTTGTTCTGCTGTTGTTTGATGAAGGAAATGATTGTTGGAGTGGCTTCATCTTTTGAGCGCAGAAATTTAACCCAAGTATATCTAGAGTAGTCATCCACCATGACTAAAATATACTTCTTCCCATTCTTGGACTGGATTCTCATAGGACCACACAGATCCATGTGCAGGAGTTCCAAAGGCTTCGTAGTGCTAAATACTTGTTTAGATTTATGAGAAGCCTTCTTCATTTTTCCTTTTTCACAATCTGGACACGGATGATCCTTCTTGAACCTTAACTTGGGAATGCCTCTCACCAAGTCACCAGTGACTAATTTGTTAATATTTTGAAAGTTCAGGTGAGAGAGTTTTCTGTGCCATTGCCAAGTCAGATCCGTAGATGCTTCAGACAGTAGACACACAGAGGTAGGAGAGTCATACTTTTCCAAGTCAATGGAATACAGGTTAGAATATCTGGAACCTGCGAGCAACTCATCTCCATTTTCAGTTAAAACTGAACATTTGTTCTTTTTGAACACGACATCTAGGTCTTTATCACAGAACTGTCCAATGCTGAACAAGTTATGACCCAACCCTTCAACATATGAAACTTTCTTGATCTTGATGTGCTTTTTCTCAATGTCTCCGTACCCCATTATTGGTGCAACATTGTCGTTCCCAAAACGTACAATCTCAGAGTACTTAGGAACAGAGTTCTTGAGAAGACTTTTGTTGCCCGTCATATGTTTGGTAAAGCCGGAGTCCAGGTACCACAAGTGAGGCACCTGCAAAAAGAGAATAAATCACGTTTAGGTCCCCATATCTGAATGGGTCCTTGATTGTTAGTTCTTAAAGGTGGTTGAGTAGTGATTGTGTCTACTTGTTGTGGTGAAACTTGAGATGATCTATTTTTAATTACCCATGTGAGTCGAATCTTTTGTCGAGAATGAATAGATTTGGAAGAAATTAGTTGAGAAGAAAGTTCCTTTACCACTGTTGGTTTGACAGTTGATGGAATCGGAGGTTTTAGATTCGGTAGAGTTGTAGAAGCGTTATGTTTGCGAATCCATGTTTGCGAGGAATTCTTAAGATTTCTCTGTGGCCTCGATGCCTCAACTTGCTTTCGCTGAACTGGAGCACTTCTATTAGTAGGATTTGCTACTCGTTGAATGGATGATGGTGTAGGTGTTTTTCCTGTGCAATCCAAGCCCTTTTAAATGCTTTGTAGCCCTGCCGTCTGTAGACTTCCAGTTCCTTGATCGTGAGTAATCGGTTGGATTTGTTTAAGCGTTTAAGTGCATGTGATTGACGAGTGGTGATCCACTGATGAATGATGTGTTTAAAAACGGGACACATACTTGATTAGCATAAAAATCAGTCCAATCAGCACTAGGCTTAATGCCTAAAGATTTTCGCAATTGATCATAACAACAATTAAATTCACAGTGTCCATGAGTACAACCATCACTCATACAAAACATGGTAGAAGCAGTTTTGTCTTGTGAACCGGAATGATTACAAACAGAATCAAACATCAAAACGTTTTCACAGACAGGTTTCAAATTTGAACACCTCCTAGTGGATCTAGGAATAGCTCTTTTCCATGATGTATTTATTTCACACTTCTTGTTTTCAGCCTTCTTCACATCTGCAACAGAGGGTAAAAGATTAGAATGAAGTCGTGGTCGACTGGATGCAGCTCGTGATGATTCAGGTACATCTAAGTGCACACGAGAACTGTGATTAGAAGTGGAAAGTTGCTTTGGTTTGTAAATCTGTTTAAGTTTAAGATTTGTTACCGCATTATGATTAACAGATTTTACTAGTTTGACATTTTGAGAAGATGTAGACACATGTTTGGAACCTTCAATTCGTTAATCTAATATGGTTCCTTGTGGTGAGAAGGTAAATGGAGTGGGTGGTTCCAGTGCAGTTTCGACCTCTTTGATTCGTTCAAGCAATTCAAAAATTTCTTTGCACAAGTCGTCAATGATCTTGCCATCAAGATTGAATACTGTTTGGAGACGCTTGTGGAGGATGGCGTTTTCTTGAACTAGTGGAGAGGGTTCAGATGTGGTTTCTGATTGGAAGGCTTTGGTAAGGTCATCTTGAACTAGATGAGTGAAGCAAAACTCCTGTAAGGTTTGAAACCTTTGCTGTATTTCCTTGTGGGGAATGTATTCAACAGTGTGCTTTGGTGAAACAGGAGAGTAGAGTTCTTCATCAGAATAGACAGAAGATGAAACATCAGTATCAGATGATGACGTGAGACAGGTGAGGTATAAGTCATTGAGATCAGAGTAGTTAAATGGAATTGCAGTTCTGAGATTAAGGGTTCGTTTGACATCTTCTTCAATACGTTCCTCTTCTTGACCAATAAAAACCATCCGTTGGGTAAGGTCTTCGCCAAACATATCAGCGTTATATAATTGTTTGGACGTAATCTTTCTCAATTTGAAGCCCAGCCCATCGAATTTCCATCTGGAGAAAGGACGTTCCTTTTCTTTGTATTGAGAGATGGTCTTTTCACTTTGATCACGTTTGGATAGAAGATACTCAAGTTCATTGATTCTAGAGTAAAGAGTACTTAGTTCATTCCTAAGTTCATTTTTGAGAATTTCTGAATCCTTTTCAGCACATACACATTCTGCTTTAAGATCTAGTATAGTGTTATTTGTCTTATCGGTTAATTCTAAGAATTCAGATTCTTTCACAGCTAATTGAGACTTAAGGCTAATTAAATCGTTGTCTAACTGTTTAATTACTATTTGTGCCTCTTTATCCTTGTTGCGTGAAACATCTTCTAGAACTTGATTTCTAGTGGTTAACTCTATTACCTGATTTTCTAACTCTTTCATTCGGATTAATATGGTTTGTATGTGTTCATGTTTAAAACCCATATTATAGTTAGAGTTAGAAGATACCTTCCCGCTTTCCAAGCTTTCCTCATCTGAATCAGAGAGATCATCACCATCATCATCCTCTCTACTTCCTCCACCATTGTGAGCCATTAAACAGAACTGAGCATGATCTTCACCATCCAGATCACTGTCCGATTCTGTATCATCCAAGAACTGGTCCTCTTCCACCATGAGTGCATTCCACCATGGTCCTCTTCCACCATCAGTTAGATTAATTATTAAAGAGAAAGACTAAATAATTAATCAGTAGTATTAATTATTGAAAAGAGAGAAATAAATAATTAATCAGTTTGTATTAATTATTAGAAAGGAAATAAATAATAAATAGTTATTTATTATTTAAGGAGAATTAAATATTAAGTTTTAATATTTAACGAACTAGTTAATTAATTAACTAGTAAAATCCAGGGGGTCAAAGTGAGAAGAGATAAAAGTTTAATTAAAACAGTGGGCTTTTAATTAAACGGGCTTAGGTCCAATCTAATCCTTATAAATATATCCTTAAAGGCTTAAGGATTAAGATAAGTGACACAAGGGATTAACCCTAGCCACCACAACACTCTCTCTCTCTCGATCTCTCTCTCGACCGAACTCTCTCTCTCTCTCTTGGTCTCTCTCTCTCTCGACGATCGCAAGCCAAGAGGAACACAAGGTGTTCTCGGTTTTTGGCCTTGTCTTGATCGACGCAGGCATACACACAAGAGGTCTTCACAGTTTGAAGACTTGGTGATCCAGGAGCGGTCTAGCAGCCAATTCAATCGGAGGTGCAGCAGTGGTGGACTATCTTTAGCAATCCTAAAGGTTTTGTTCAGGTATAATCTTACAACCTTATCTATGGATTGTTTGTTAATAAACTATGTTGATCAAATAAAGTTTAAAGATCCTAGCCCTTTTGGGGTTTAGAGGGTTGTGTTCAATCCAGTTCCGCTTTTAGGATTGAACCAGTGATATCAAACCCAGGATTGACCAGTTTGAGTCATATGGTGGTTTGGTCAGGTTCAAAACCCTTCAATATATATATTATATTGTTGACTGTGCTAAGAGAAAAAGTGATGTGACAAAAAATGATGATGTCATTGATGACTGTAAATGTGACAGCAACAAATAGTTGTTGTGATTGGTAGATAATGTGAGACAATCGTAATATCATATTTAAATTCAATTTAATAGGGAGGGTTTAGATGTAAACTGTGAGGGGCTAGTTCATCAATTAAAAGACCTATGAACCAAATCTGATCGGCATCTCATAACCATAAGACAATTTTTCATGATACCTACCCTTTCATCATCATCCATTTTCTTGTTCACCACTCCGATACAAATAATCTGGCGATGACCGACGCACATCTCCGGCTTCGAAAGTCATTCCACTTAAGCTCTTTCTTTTCTGTCTGGCCCATTTAAACTGTTCAATGGTTCTTGGATAAGCCGTTGGTTTTCTTCAAAGTGATTTTTCAATCAACACTTCTCATGAAAAGATAGAAACGTAGGGTTTTATAATTGGGTATGGTGTAAAACTTTCTATTCTACCTCCTTTGGTTTCCATGTTTCTCCATTCTACCCCGTCTCCCGTCTTACTTCCCCTATCTATTTCTGTTTTTGGTTTATTTCTAATGATTCTTATCATGCATATTTGAATGTAGCGGTGTCAAAATGCCCGAACACGATTAAACCGACCAAAATAATACTAATGTGGTCGAGGATAATATGGTCAAAAAGTCTCCATTTGGCTGACTAGACTAACCTGAATGCTAATTAGGATCTTCGGATTTAAATTAATGCCTTTTATTCAAGTTAGGGTCAACCCGACTAACCCACTTAAAAATTTGTTAAGATAAAAATTCACAAACACCACACACACCACACATTGATCGACACACACACATGGTCACTTGCACAAATGGTGCAGGATGAGATGCTACATATTAATTCTTAGTTAAACTTGAATACGCACTAACCTCAAACCCAATTGACCCGTGACTAAGTAGGGTTGGGTTTCGGGTGAAGTCTCTTTATATAAAAACCCCGACTAAACAGATAAACTGAATTGTGATCTAGTTGACCCAATTAAAAGCCCTTTATGAGTTTTAGTTATACAAAATTTCTAGTACTTAAATTAAAATATTCGTTATATAGTAGAATATTTAAAGCAATATTTTTATGGAGGCTTTTTATTTAGGGGGTGTTAGTTTTAGCTTTCAAGGGCTTATTTACATAAGCTTGTTTTTTCCGGCTTATTTTTCATGAATCCGGCTTGTTTTCTTCTTGTAACTTATAATAAGCTCAAAAGTTAAAAAATAAGCCAGAAAGACTAGCTTATAAAATATAAGCCAGAAAAATTAAACCCTAATTAAACTAAAACAAACACACCCTTAATTTTCAATTTGTTGAATATCTTATAGGTTGAAATCTAATATTGCATTAATTTGACATTTTTAAATATTGTTTTTATAGAAAGTTTAGTTATTAAAATATTTTTTTTAAAAATCTAATTAAACCCGTTCAATAATTTCCATTTAGGTTAAATGAGAGACAAGTTAGTAATTTCAAATTACTTGAAACTTAATAGGTATTTTTAGGAGATAAAGTTTTAAATGATTTATATATTAGGATAGATATAGATAACTAAATGCAAACTTAAAAAAGAGTGATAATTTTAGTTTTAATTATAAACAATTCAATTCACAGTTTAACACTCAACAAAACTAGATTCGGCAAACTATAGAATTGATTTGAATTTCTTGCCTACTTAACATTACTCTCATTGATCCGACTTCCAGAGATTCACGTATCTACCAACAATCAACTATCCGGACACTGCTAAATAGATTTTCTTTTGAAAAATATTATTTGCAAACCTATTTCAGATTTTCCCTCATTTTGATTCACTACAGATCTGAAGAGTGTTTGTGTAAAATTACATTAAACTATTCGTGTAAAATTAGACAGAACCGGCAAGCCAGGATGGGTAACGAGTCAAAACCATCTAAACTAAAAAAGGAAAAGAAGGCAATAAATCTTATATACCTTACAAGTGTTTAGTTTCAAATCAGGTACTGTACCTTTGAACTTTCTTAAAGCCTACTTCACTTTCTTGAGTGTTTGTATCCCATTTCCTACGCATCTATGTTTGTTCTTAGCTTCCAGGTACCTCTCGATGTCCCACCTCCCTTCTGATAAAAAATACAAGCCTTGAAAGTTTATGGAATGCTATTAAGTAAAATCCAACTTTCATTCACATTTCAAGAAATCATCCCTCACTTCGAGTTCTTTCGTCTCATTTTTAATGTTTACATTTTGTGTTTCTTTTGGAACAAGGCTCTTTGTATGCTTGATTTTCTTAGGTGTAGAAGCTGGTGTACCAGTCCTGGAAATTGTTCCAAATGTGCCACCAACTTCGTTCTGATCATTCGCAGAAATTATATAATTAAACCTACAAATTAAGAAATTTGAAATTTCACATGTATGCCCATAATAATCAACTTTTATGAATTCAGCTTACTAGCTACCTGATCTGGCTTTGAAATTTCTCATGCCACCATCCCAGATTCAGTTTGAACAATATATATACTAATATATATATGTTCTTTAGAAATGCAATGAAAAATACTACGACAGATCAATTGTCAATTAGACATTAAAAAGGGCTATTTTGTATAAATAGCCAAATAGGAATCCCCTGGTACTTAAAAATTATAATTGAGTTTTGACTTTGTAGAGTAGGCTTGACTGCTTGAGAAACGAAACCTCAAGAAAAATGTTGAAGGAATTTGAAAAAATAGAGGATGCTGAACATGTAGGCTTTAAGCAAATCCATAATGTAATCTAGCTAGACACAACAATAATGCAGTAAATGTCTTGTAACTGTAAAATATTGTAATACATCTGGAGGTTAGAAAGTGGCAAAATGGACAGGTTGTTAACGGGTCAAAATACTTTTTTTCATCATCTAAATATTGATAGTTGATGTGTTATATATGCTTACAAACACTATATTATCACATATAATTCCTTTTTATTCTTGCATTTTGTATGCATAAAACGATGTAGGAGTTTGTATACATTCAATATAAACTTTGAGGGACTTACAATCCATTTGAACATATTCCTTTAATGAGATTCACCAAGAGCAGAACAATGAAACTTACTTTAAAGAAGAAGTGATTCAGGACATTTTGGATCAGTTGATGATGAAAGCAACATTATTTTGTAAGATCGCGTATCTGTAGAAGATAAAGAACGAAAACTATCTTATCTCATCTTATATACTTATTAAAAGAAAAGGGTGATGACATCATCATCAACATTCTATTTAAAAGAAAAAGATAATGACATCATCATTCTATTTTTAAACTTTTTTTAACAAATCAACCCCTTTAATTTACTAACACTTCTATTTTTGAAATAATTTTAACAAATCAACTCTAAGACTATGAAACCAGGTTTAAAAAAACTTATTTTAAAATATTATCCTAACTAATTTGAAGATTAGTTTGTTAAAATATTCATGGTTGGATTGTTGAAGTTTAAAAAAAGGAAGATTTCTTTTTGATATCAATTATCATGGAGAGCTTGGTTGGCCAAGTTCAGCACCAGTGGGCTTAGCCTATTCTCCACTCGTATACGAATCTGTATCAAGTGGTATCAGCAGCTCAGGTCCCTCAGGATGTCCGCCCATGGAAGAGATCATCGTCATCAAGACCGTCGATTCGCCGCCGGAGGCAACGTTCTGATCAACGTGATCCGCGCGACACTGAGATTGAACGTCTACATCAACGGGTTCATGAACTCGAAGATAATCTACATGCCAGGTATGAACATGAAGAAAGTGAAAAAACCGATTCTGTCGTGTGGGATGACTATGAGGATAATGGGTTCCATAACAATTTTGGACATTGTCCCCGTCGTGAACACACACCACCACCAACGCACCATCTGGTTGACCCTCTCAGATCGTTGGGTCTACAAACAGAAATTTCAGAGTTTGAAGGCCGCATGCAACCAGATGATTTTCTTGATTGGCTTCAAACAGTCGAACGTATTTTTGATTTGCGGGAGATTCCCGACGATGTTAAGGTAAAACTTGTTGCTATAAAGCTAAAAAAATATGCATCATTGTGGTGGGAGCATGTGCAGAAACAACGTTACAGGGAGGGTAAACACCGAGTCGATTCATGGGACAAGATGAAACGACTCATGACAAAAAAGTTTTTACCAGTTAATCACAAACAGGACTCTTATTTAGAGTTCCATAATCTGCGTCAACACACACTTTCTGTCGAAGAGTTCATTGCGGAGTTTGAATGTATGCGCATGCGTTGTGGAATTGAGGAAGAGGAAGAACAAACCGTTGCTCGGTTCTTGGGTAGTCTCCGCCCCGAAATTTCGGACATTGTTTATTTGCAACAATATTTTTCGTTTTCTAATGTCTGCAGGTTAGCTCAAAGGGCGAAAAGATAACTATCAGCAAAGTCAAAACCAACCACTCGATTTGGCTCCTCCAGCCACGCACCACCCGCCGTTCCAACTACGGGTCGGGTCGGCCCAATGAAAGCCGCACCACCCACTACAATCGCGAACCCGCCGAGCTCATCTAGTTCTTCTTTGCGGTGTTTTAAATGCCAAGGGATAGGCCACCTCAAACGGGACTGTCCGAATAAACAGGCCCTTGTTCTTATCGATGATTCTGATCCCGTGTATGACACCGATAACGAGGATGAGGCTGAAATTCTTCACCCTGATCAGGGTGAATTACTTGTTACCAGATGACTACTTAACACGTCATTAGCCGACCCCGAGGATGACACAGCTTGGCTCCGACATAATATTTTTCGCACCCAATGCACAAGCAAGGGGAAAGTTTGTATGGTGATCATAGATGGCGGTAGTTGTGATAATATGGTGGCTACCACCATGGTGGATAAGTTGGGGTTAACTACGCAGCCCCACCCGGAGCCATACCAACTTACATGGTTTAAAAAAGGTAATCTCGTCAAGGTTACCCATCGGTGTCTCGAGACTTTTTCTATTGGAAACAAATACACGGATGAGCTATGGTGTGAAGTTATACCTATGGATGCGTGCCATATTCTCCTAGGTCGTCCCTGGTTATATGATCGACATGTGAAACATGATGGTTTTCGTAACACATATTCATTTAAGAAGGACGGCCTTAGTGTTACTCTCGCACCGTTAAATCCGAGGGTTGCGCCTTCCGATCGGATCTTGGCGTCTAAAGTTGAGTTTGTAGGCCTTGCTCGGTCTTTACCGCCCACAGTGGTTTTTGGTTTGCTGGTTGTCGAAGAAAACTCGACAGGGGACCCCACACCACCGACTATCGTCCCGTTACTCACCAAATTCGGTGACATTTTCCCCGACGATATCCCTGCCGGTTTACCCGTTGTTCGCGAAATACAGCACTGCATTGACTTTTTGCCGGGGGCTAACATCCCCAATAAACCCGCCTATCGAATGAACCCAAAAGAATTCGCGTAATTAAATCGCCAAGTCACGGAGCTATTAGAAAAAGGGCTTATTAGGGAAAGCATGAGCCCGTGTGTTGTACCCGCCTTACTGGTTCCAAAGCCCGGGGGCGCTTTTCGCATGTGTGTTGATATTCGGGCCGTCAATAAAATAACTATCAAATACCGCTTTCCTATCCCACGGTTTGATGATCTTATAGATCATTTACATGGGGTGTGTATTTTTTCTAAAATTGATTTACGGAGTGGCTACCACCAAATCTATATGCGTTCTGGGGACGAATGGAAGACCGCGTTTAAAACACGCGACAGACTCTATGAGTGGATGGTGATGCCTTTCAGATTGTCTAATGCCCCGAGTACTTTCATGAGGTTGATGAACCATATCTTTAAACCGTTTATCGGTCGATTTGTCGTCGTTTATTTCGACGATATTTTAGTCTATAGTTCAAGTGAGGACGAACACCTGCATCATCTTGAGGAGATTTTTACAATCTTACAGGACCAAAAGTTATATGCTAACAGAAAAAAATGTCACTTCCTAACAACCGAGGTTATCTTTTTGGGTTATTTGATTTCGGGTCAAGGAATTCGCATGGATAACTACAAATTATCCGCCATCACTACTTGGCCAACGCCAAAGTCTTTACATGATGTTCGAAGTTTTCATGGACTTGCGTCTTTCTATAGACGGTTCATCCGGGGTTTTAGTACCATTGTTGGACCAATTACCAAGTGTTTGAAAAATAGTAAGTTTGTGTGGACTCGGATGGCACAAGAGGCATTCGAAAAACTTAAAGTAGCCGTGACTGAGGCCCCTGTTTTATCACTACCAAGTTTCGATCACGTATTTCAAGTTGAATGTGATGCTTCGGGTCTCAGAATTGGAGGCGTTTTAAGTCAAGACAACAAGCCGGTTGCCTTTTTCAGTGAGAAGCTAAATGACACGCATCGTCGATATAGCACTTATGACAAAGAATTTTACACCATTATTAGAAGTCTTGAGTATTGGCGTCATTATCTTTTACCGGCTGAGTTTATCCTGTATTCCGACCATTAAGCTCTTAAATTTATTCAAGGACAGGCAAAGCTAAACCCGAGATACGCCAAGTGGGTGGAAATGCTTCAGGATTATAACTTTGTTATTCGCCATAAAGCCGAGACAGCTAACACTGTCGCCGATGCGCTTAGTCGCCGACACACCTTACTTACAACCATCACTTTTCAAGTTTCCGGGTTTGCTACTTTTACTCATTTATACGAGGACGACCCGGATTTTAAAGACTTATGGGTTAAATGCAGTACCGGTGTTTTTTGAGATTTTGTGAAAAGGGACGGCCTTCTCTTCAAGGGGCGTCGCCTTTGTGTTCCTGTCTCCTCCTCTCGTGAGGCCATTATATTGGAATATCATCAAGGTGCCCTTGCCGATCATTTCGGAAAAGCAAAGACTGCTGCTTTAGTAGCAGATCGTTTTTTTTTGCCCCATTTGTCTAAGGATGTGCAAAAGGTTGTTAACCGTTGTCATATGTGCCATATTGCCAAAACTCATAACACTAACCAGGGCCTTTACACTCCATTACCTACCCTAGACGGTCCTTGGGAAGATGTTTGCATTGATTTTGTTCTCGGATTACCGGTCACACAACGTAAGAAGGATTCAAAAATGGTGGTGGTTGATAGATCAAGAAGGCTGAAAGATTTGCTAAGTCTTATCTGAAACATGGACTCTCCTCAGATATATACACCAAGATAGATAGCTTAGCCACTGCTAAAGAAATATGGAATGAGATAAAGAAATAGTTGCAGGGTACTGAGCAAGGAGAATATATCAAGCGTACCCAACTAGTCAACAACTATCATGACTTCAGCGTCAGAGAGAATGAACTTCTTTCTGAAACCTATGGTAGATTTTGCAAACTGCAAAATGAGATGAGGTCCAACCAAATCATCAGAACTGACCTAGATCTAAACTGTGTTTTTCTGAAGTCTCTAGGTTCAGAATATGTTAGACTGTACAAGCAAATCAATAAAGATCTTACCACAGTCACCTTCCATAACATATTTGAAGACCTCAATCAATACCAGGATGAGATACTGAAGACTCTCCCGAAACAACCAGCTGCAGATCCTCTACCCTTGGTAGCAACTAACAGAATTCCAAGAGAATCATCATCAAGATCCATGAAGTTCAAGCAGGTAATTCTCAGTGAATCAGAACCAGATGATGATGATGAAGACTCAGTTGAAGCTGCCATCCATGCTCTCTCAGTTATTGGTAGAACTTTGAGAAATCGCTTTAACAAAACCAACAACAGACAAAGGTTACATTTGGCTCGAGAAAACCAGAAAGGCTTGCTCCAGTTGACAAGCCTAGATTTCAAAGAGATGAAAGGATGAAGGAAAAGAAGACTGACTTGAAATGCTACAACTGTGGGAGATCTGGCCACATGATCAGGAACTGTCCACAAAAGAAGGTCAATGATGCTGAATACTACAGACAAAAGTACCACCTGTGATAGCAAAAGCAGGCTGGGAATGCTCTTATGGTGGAGGAAGACCAGTTCCTTGAGGACACAGAATCCGAGAGTGATCTAGATGGTGAGGATCATGCACAGTTCTGTTTCATGGCTAATGGTGGAACAAGTGATAGGGATGAAGATGGTGGTGATCTCTCCGATGCTGAGGAGGAGATCATTGAAAGCGGAAAGGTACATTCTATCTCTAACTCTAACATGGGTTTTAATTTTGAACATATACAAACCATATTAAACCGCATAAAAAAGTTAGAGTTTAAGATGACCAAACTAACAAAGAAAAATCAGGTGTTAAAAGAGGTCATTCATACACAAGACAAAGAAGCACAAGTTACAATTGAACAATTAGAGAAAAACATAAATGAATCTAAGGTTCAATTAGCTGTGAAATAATCTGAATTTCTTGAATTAACTGATAAAACGAACATCATCATACACGATCTCAAAGCAGAGCGTACTGGTGCAGAAAAGGATTCAGCAATTCTTAAAAATGATCAAAATATTCTTTGTTTAAAAATTAAAGAACTTGAAGACCTTCTCATCAAAAGAGGGCAAAGTGAACAAACCATCTTTCTATACAAACAAAAGGAACGACCTTTTTCAAGATGGACATTCGATGGACTTGGTTTTGAAAACCCAAATGTTCTGAGTTAAGTATCTGCCAAACAATTATACTATGCAAATCTATTTGGCGAAGGACTAACTCAATGAATGGTATTTGTTAGTCAAGAGGAAGAACAACTTGAAGAGGATATCAAACGAACCTTACATCTTAAAACTGAAACTCCCTTCAATTATACAAACCTCAATGACTCATACTTCACTTACCCACCTCCGACACTGAATTCACCTATCACCACTCCAATCTATACAGATGAGGAACTGTATACTCTTGAAGTTCCAAATACCAATTTTTATACATTCCCCACAAGGAATTGCAGAGAAGGTTTCAAACCTTGCAAGAGTTCTGCTTCACTGATCTGATACAAGGAGATATTGCCAACACTTTACACTCCTAAACCACACCTGAAACAATCTCAGTTTCTTCCCAATCACCTGAACTCACTCAATTAGCTCAAGAAAATGTCATCCTTCACAAGCGTATCCAAAACATGTTTAATCATGATGAAAAGATCATACATAACTTGTGCAGGGAAAATACAACATTAAAAGAACGCATCATCCAAGTCAAACAAGAGATGCAGCCTCCTACTCCATTCACTTTCTCTCCATACGCAGAGCGAATTGAAGATTCTAAGCATACGTCTACATCTTCCCAAGATGTTCAACCCAAAATCAAATCTGTTAACAATTCTACTTTGAAAACTTTAAAGCAAAAACAGATTTTCAAACTGACATCCGCTTCTACTTCTACTCACATTTCTCGTATGAACACTGACATACCTGAATCTTCAAAAGCAGCTGCTAGTCGATCAAGACTAAATTCTAATGTTTTACATTCTGCTGCAGATGTGAAGAAGCTCGGGAGTAAAGAGTGTAAAATAAACATAACTTGGAAGAGAGTCATTCCTAGGTCGTCTAGGAAATGTTCAAACACTAGACAAACATGTGAATAAATTTTGATGTTTGATAACGTCTGTAATCATTCAAGTTTGCATGATAATGTTGTGTTGGTGAGATAGCAATATCAAACCTTAATCAAACCTATCTATTAAGTAAAATAGGATTTGATGTTAACAAAACCATATATTCAGTTTTAGACTTAGATTGATGAAAAACATGTGTTGTTTTTCTATCTGAGACTTAAAGAATTTCTAAGTAAGAAATGTCAGCTGACGAATCATAGTGTCAGCTGAACACTGAGTATTAGCTAAAGGACCAGCTTCAGAAAGATCAGCTGAGAAGAAAAGATCAGTCAAAGAGCATCAGCTGAGGAATCACACTGGATCAGCTGATGGCCTAGAACCATCAGCTGATGAAGATTTCAAGATCAGCTGAGCAGTCAAGGATCAGCTGACACAATCACAGTTATCAGCTGATGCCTCCCATCTGTCAGATAAGGTATTTCCTACTTATCCAATCTTTTCTTTATAAGCTGACTATACTCAAATGATTAGTTGAGCCCTTGGGAACAACTGACAGTTGAGTTAATCAGTTTATTAGCTGCTGCTACGATTTGTATTATCAGCTGAGCAATTTGATCAGCTGAGCAAATCTAGTTAGCTGAGTCTTTCACACTTATCCTTAGCTGAGCAAAATTATATTTGTAGTTCAGTGTCTGTTAACTGAGTCTTTATTGTATATCTCAGTTAATAGCTTTTCTATGTAATATTTTCTTAAAGTCAAAGGCAGAACATGTGTTGTTCTTATTATGCCTTAGATCTTTCTTTTGTAAAAGTACTTAGCACTTTTTGGATCTGCAAAGATACAAAAAGGATAAATCTTTATCCCCTGGAAAAGGAGAAAGATACTCTTGAAAAGAAGATCTCGAAGATATGATGTTAAGTATGACTGGCAACTCCATACTTGGTAAAGTCACATCTTCAGAAAGCATGGTGTCGATTAAAGCACAAGCATGAAAGGAGAAGTTTACTTTTCCAAGATATAAAGGTAGTACTTTAATAATATAATAATAGATAGTGGGTATACTCATTACTGAAAAGTATGTTCACTTTACACACTTTGTGTATAAAGTTAACTTATTTTTTCACCCACTAATTTTATCTATTATAATATTATTAAACCGAGTACCTTTGTCTCCTTCTCTCTTCATCAACCCGGACGCACCTTGCTTATATATACTCATGCATGGAAACATGCTAAGTATGCGTTGAAAAGCACTGAAATCTCATAAGTTGAGAATTAGAAGAGTTAGCATTTTTACCTTCAGTGTAACAAACGTGTTCATATGTTGAACGTCTTAGACATTAGTTGTTTAAGATTAGCATTGTCTATGTGTTAGACAAAATTAGTTGCCACCTTTTATTGAACTTAGATTTTCCGCATCTAGTTCATGTAATTCTTGATTAACATCAATAAGAATTATATAAAAGTAAACCGTGTGTCTCTTAAATTTTAATTTGCTAAAGTTTGTATTCAACCCCCCTTCAACAAACATTTGTTGTTGTAGTATCCATTCGGGACCAACAACTGGTATCAGAGCAGGCTAGATAATTCATATCTAAGATATGTTTTGCTTACTCTTCAACTGCTTCTACCCCACACTACAAAATGGCCACTTCTGTTGCTGCCTCTAATGGTTCTTCTAACAATGGTTCACTCACAAGGTGTCCTATATTTGATGGAGAGAACTTCTCTCTCTGGAAGAGTAGAGTTCTTCTCTATATGTCAAGCCTTGATGATGTGATGCTTAAAACTATTACTGAAGGTCCTCATGTTCCTTCCTCAACTATCCAAGTAACTGAAGCAACTGATGAAGCTCCTGCCGTTGAAAGACTGATTATAAAACCTATAAATCAGTGGTCTGATGAAGACAAAAGGCTTGTTAATCTTGATGTTAAAGCAATAACAGCCTTAGTCTCTGCACCACCAAATGATGTCTATCATCAAGTTCTTAACTGTAAATCTGCAAAAGAGATGCTAGACACTTTGACTGTTGCATATGAAGGAACTGAAGTAGTGCAGGAGAACAAGAAACTCCTTCTGGTTAGAGAATATGAGTTCTTCTTTGCTCATAAAGGTGAAAGTCTGACTCAGACTTACACCAGGTTCAACTGCCTTATTAATGACTTAAGAAGGGCAGATGTTCACAAAAGCAATAAGGAACTTGTAAACAAGTTTCTAGACTCTCTCCCAGAATCTTGGGATCATTTTATCACTGTGCTTAAACATGGTGAGAAAATCAAGGGTCTTTCACTGGTTGGTTTATATGGAAATCTTATGAATCATGAACAATCATTGAAACAAAGGAAGATCTCTACCAAGGATATGAAGGAGGCTGCAAAAGCTCCATCTACTGCCCTTGTGTATAAGGATACAAGATCTAGGAGTTTTGCTGCAGTTATGGATGAGTCCAGTGATGAGGAGAAAGAGGAGGAATCTTCTGATGAAGAGCAAGTGGCTGATGGGGATGAAGTTCTGGAGAACATGGACAGCATTGAAGCTGCTGTTGAGCAGGCTGCCATGTTGGTTAAAAGGTTCAAACCTTTCTTGAAAAGAAAGGGTGTCAAGAGGTTTGAAAGGAAACCCTTCAAAGAAGAAAGAGCCATGTCAAAACCAAAGGCTTCTGAAGGTTGTTTCTCTTGTGGCAAGACTGGTCACTATGCCAGTGAATGTAAGTCCAAAGGAAACACAGGCTTCAAGGGTTCCTCAAGCTCAGACAGCAAGATTGATTATGAAGCCAAATATAAGAAGCTTCTTGCTGCTGTCCTAAACAAAAAGAAGAAGAAAGCTCAGAACAGGGTGCTGGTTGCTGAAGAAGAAGATTGGGCTGAGGAAGATCTCTCAAGTGATGAAGATGAGGTTCTCACAGCTTAGTTCATTTTGATGGCTAGCACAGCAAGTACAAGTTCCTTTGATGAGGACATGAAGAAAGCTGCTAAAGCTTGTACTTCTCCTGACTGGGATCCTTCTTCTATGTATCAGGTTGGAAATTTTATTAACTATGAAGATAATGAAAAGAACACTATGTTTGATTATCTGTATGTTGAGTTTCAGTCAAATATTCAAAGAGAAAAGAAGCTAAAATTAGAAATAGAATCACTAAAAGAGAGATTAAGTCTTAAAGATGAGAAACTTAAACAAATGACAAAACTGGAAGATGATTTAGCTAATCAAAAGATACTTAATCAGATCTTGGTAAAAGAAACCAATGAAGCAACAATAAAGTTTAATGACCTTCAAAAAGTAGTTAGATCTTGGTGTGTTTCTACTGAAAAGACCACTCAGTGTGTCAATGAGCAGATTCCAAAACAAGTTCAAGCTATTATTGGTGAAAATTATTCCCAAGCTGCTAATTGTGTTGATTTTAGCAAGAACATAAATATCTTAGAAAAAGCTGATATTTTACCTCTTACTTTTCAAAAGATCGTAAAAGGAAAAAGTATTATCACTAACAGATTTGTCAAAAGTAAAAGTACTCAGCTGAAAGACTCAACCTCTTCAAAAGTTGGTTCAAGTTCTATTGTCTTAACAGAAAGCAAAAACACTGAAAATTTAAGTGTAAAGGAAGTAAGTAAAGGAATGGAATCATTTGTTGATACCAAAGAGACATTCTGTTGTCAAACCTTGAAAACTGATACATTAAATTTAGGAACTCAGCTAACTGAAAATTCTTTAGCTAATGATGTTACATCAGCTGATCGAAAAGAAGATGATAACTGCTCAGCTGATAGCCTGTCAGCTGATCATGGATCCTCTTCTGTTTGTTTAGCTGATCAAACATCACTTCAAACTCTTTTAATAGGAGAAACTAAGAGAAAAGGACATTTTGTTTACAAAGAGTCTAAGTCTGCCACACCTAAAGTTGATCAAAAACTCATTTTAACTAAGGGTCAACCTAAGGTGACTGTAAACAAAGACCTTATTAGTTAAAGAATCAGCTGCAACAGCTGAATGGTGAAATCTGTCAGCTGATGACCCATAGTCATCAGAAAACAGTTAAGACATCTCTTAGTCAATTACCAAAACATGTTAAAAGCTCCAAAAATCAAAAATGTTATAAATGTGGGAGCAAAGAACATAAGGCAGGTAATTGTTCTCTAGAAGGTAACTCAAGACAGCGGACTGATTATGATAACACATCTGTTTCTCTCATTCATAAACAACCTAATATAAAGTGGATGGCTAGGTGCAATCCACAGGGGTCCACTTAAATGTGGATGCCCAAATGTCACTAACCTTCTTTCAATCACATCTATGCAGGGTCTGAACACATGGTATCTTGCCAGTGGATGTTCAAGGACCATGACAGGTTGTAAAGCTTTGCTTAGTAACTACAAGAAGGAAAAAGGTCCAAGAGTAACCTTTGGTGATAACAATTGTGGGCAAACAAAAGGCTACGGAGAACTTCATAATGGGAACCTAACCTTATCCAAGGTATCATATGTTAAAGGACTTAAGTATAATCTGTTGGTGCATAATTGTGAATCCCTAGTTCTTATCAATCAAATACATACATGTTTACTTGAAATGTTAATTCAAATGTGTTTTGATTAATTGTTTGCATGTGTATATATTCTTAGTGATTCTTTGTGATGATCTTAAGCTTACAAGTACTTAATCATGTGTTGATGTGTGTTTGGAAGTTTAAGTTTAGGTGACAGATCACCACGTGCGAAGTTAGGCTCACTACGTTCGTAGTGGATCTCAGTTCGCACGTAGTGAAGAAGGTCGGTTAAAGTTAAATTAATTATCATTAAAACAACCAGTACGTGCGTACTGGACTCGCTACGTGCGAAGTACGTTGCATCACGTGCGTAGTGAAATTAATTACACTATAAATACTGATTAACTTCTTTTTAGCGAGAGAGTTCGCGGGTAATCGACGAATCAACTGGAATCGATAGAAATCAACCGGGAGCCTTACGTAATCGACCATATACGACCTTAAGCCTACTAAATCGCGAACTTAGTGTTCATTACGAATCCAAGGGCAGCCTTAAGCATCTCTGTGTGAGTTCTTAGAGTTTGTTCTTGCTTCTACTCTGTGTGTTTCTCTGTGTGATACTGTGTGCCGGACACCTAAGCAGATCTTAGAATCCCTAGGAGGTTTGGGAAATAGAAATTCCGCACTATTTCTCATCCTAGATCAGTCCTAGCGTAAGGGTGTTTTACTTTAGTTTGGAACCCCATTCCCCAGCGGTCCTACAAAGTGGTATCAGAGTGATCACTTTTCCTTAGGTTTCGTGATCTAGGTGTCGATTAGGCCTGTGTGTTTTGTCCTTTTCGTCGTTTTTAATCGGTTGTTAGGTCGAAAATAGGTCTTTTTGCGTTAAAAAGGTTGTGTTTTTACGTTAACTGTTTGAGTGTTACCCGTGCGAAGTGATTTCCTGTGCGTGCGAAGTGAGTCCTTAGTGCGTGCGTAGTAAGCTTTGTGCGTGCGAAGTGTGTCATAGATCCTCTAGAATCTTCGGTAACTGTGTGTTCACTCCGTGCGTTCTAGGTTCCAATCCGTGCGTGTGATAGTTACAGTTCGTACGCAGGAGCGTCTGTGTGTCTTCGTGTCAGTTCGCATTGAGTATTACCCACTACGTGCGTATTGTGTCATGTCCGTGCGTAGTACTGTGTGCTTCGTGCGTTGTGCTGTGTGTTCGTGCGAAGTGACTTCCCACTCCGTGTGTGTTGAATCTGTGTGGTCTATCAAATCCAAATTTTAGTCTGTGTGTTCTCAGCTCTTGATTATTGAAATGGCATCAAAACAGACAACAGTTTTAAATAACTTATTGCTAGACAGTGAAATGGGGAGTGCCAATAAAGTACCTAAACTGTTAACCATGGAAGACTATCCTATGTGGAAGCCCAGGTTCGAAATATTCCTCGATGGCCTTGACTGTAGACTTCGGAGAGCAATAAGCACCGATTATATGGTTCCCAAGGGGGAGGGAAATATTGAAACCCCCTATGATGGAATGACTGTTGAACAGAAGAGCAGTCATGATGCAGAGAAGAAGGCCTATGCTCAATTAATCCAGGCGATTCCTAATGAGATCTTCCATCAATTCAGAAGATATAAAACTTCCCACAGCCTGTGGAGAGCACTAGAGAAGAGAAATGAGGGAAATGCCGCCCTCAAGGAATTGAAAGCAAGTCAATTGAGAAAGGAATTAGATCATTTCATGGCTACTAGAGATGAAAAAATTCCTTCTCTCATTACAAGATATAATCATCTTCTTAGTGAACTGGACAGTCTGGGTGTTACTGTTCCAGAGAAGCAGCAGGTGGAAATTTTGGCAAAAGCTTTGCCCAAGAGCTGGCGGCCATATATTATGATATTGAAGAACAGTGGTGGTTTTGACGGGATGGATCTAAATGATTTCATCACCAAGTTGAAAGAGCAAGAGCAGGAGGAACAAAATTTGGATTCCATGTCCGGTTATCAACAAAATCCTTCTCTCTACTACTCTGGAACACCTGTATCGTCATCCACTTCTTCAAATGCCCCCTTACAATCTGCCTATGTGAGTAATGTAAATGATTCTGGCAGATCTACACCTGAAGCCTCATCTTCTGGGCCATCCTATACTGTGTCTACTTCTGGATTCAATGTCGAGCATTTCAAGTATGGGAGCGCAGATGAAGTAAAAGCACATATGAGCATGCTAAGTGCGCTAGTCTCCTCTTATGATGATCTACTGAAGGGGAAGATTGGTAATGCTCATCTTACTCAAGAGGATTATGAGCAGATTGATGACGATGAGATGGAGAGACAAGATATCCTCTGGTCATATGCTAACTTAGTCAGGAGGGCAAGAGCATATGAGAAAAGAACAGGGAAGCAAATATCAGCTACAAAGGATACCAAACTCGGTTTTGATAAGTCTGCAGTAACATGCTATAATTGCGGTGAAAAAGGTCATTTCGCGAGAGAATGTGATAAGCCGAAGAGTGTGGGACCGAAGTATCCTTTCAAAACCAGTCCTGGCAGTAGATCATTTTCCTCTTCAACCATAAAGTCTGAATCAACTCCAAAACCGGCTAAGGCAATGGCAGTTGTTCAAAAGGACGAGGGAATTGACTGGTCAGTACAATTTGGGAATGATGGTGCTGTTATTAATGTGGCAAATGTTCATGTGTTGAACGAAGATTCTCAATCCGAGACAGAAAGTTACTCAAGTGAGGAAGAATCAATTGCCAGCATTGATGATGAACCAGCCTCGGTTCCAGCTGCAGAAAAGACACCAGTGAAAGTTCGTGCCAATGAGTCAAACCAAAAGGTGTGCAGTTGTGGTCAATCATCCGAGGAAAAGGTATGTACTTTTGGCTTACCTTGTGGTTCTTGTAATGATTATGTAAAACAGATAGTGTTCCTAAAGTCTACAATTTCAGAGCTCACATCTAAGTTAGATAAAAACCTGTTGATAAAAGAAAGAGAAAAACAGTTGAAAGAAAAGAATGAAAGTTTAGGCAAACAGGTGCATGAACTAGGTGTGGCTCTGTTAAATAAACAGGATGCTATAGTGTTTTACATAAATGAGATTGATAAGCTGAAACGAGACCTTGCTACTTCAAAGGTCGATTATGAGACTCTGAGTCAAAAACTCAAAAGTTATTCCACGTCTTCTTACTTATTTGAGTACAAAATCAATCAAAGAGGTCAAGGTACTGATTCAGAAAAGAACAAGAAGTTATACTCTAAATGTCCACCACCAGTGTTAAATCAACTGGTGAATGATGATGTTCACTCTGAATCTGACCCACTACTCACAAAGGTTGATGAATCTTCTGCATCAAACCCAAAAGAGGATTTAAAGTTACACGAGAATGTGGGTGAGCCTCAGAAGAATGAGGTTCAGCAAGAAGAAATTAAAAAGGCTGAACCAGGCATAAGAGAACTGTTGGCAAGTTCTAATGTGAAAGATCCGTTGATGCATCGTATCCGCGATGCCCTTCGGAAATTTGAAAAGGAGGGTGTAAAGTCTCCTGATACCCGTCCATACCAAGATGTCAAAATATTACCCAAACATCAAGGGTTAGGGTATCGATCTCAAAGGATGTCGAAAGGTTTTGTAAAGCAATATCCAGACAGGATTTGCTATGTGTGCAGGAGACCTGGTCACCTCAGTTGCGAGTGTGATCAGCAGCCACATCAGCGCTGTAACAGGAAAGTTGAGACTTATCAAAAGAATAAAACGTTTACTAAAAACAATCAAAACTCAACTCTTCCAGTTCAGCATCAAAGGACAAACGGGGATACCATAAGAAAATCTAAAAATCCCGAAGTTGTTAGCAAAAGAAAATCTTCGCTCAATCAGACTTATAAGTGGACTAACAAACTGTGTGTTCAAATGCCTAAGGATTCGAGTGACAGGTTCAGCAATGCTGCTGAGAAGACTGGAACTTGGATGAAACTTCCAGTGATTGGAGAAGACGGGAAACCCATGACTATTCGGGCTTGGGTTCCTAATGCTTTCTAATTCTTTCTTCTATGTGAAGGGTGTCAACAGCTATAATCAAGTGTGAGGTATTTGTGACTGTGTGTCTATTTTCTGTGTGACTAAATTGTTCTTTTGTCTTTGTGTTTATTTCCTGTGTGCTTCTGCGTTTCTATTTTCTTAGCTTTTAGATTGTTTAGTATTTTAGGGGAAGATAGTTATTAGATCAGAAAACTTAGAAAAAAAAAAAAAAAAAAAAGGTTGAAGTTGATCCAACCTAGATGGAGAGTGATGGCACACTGGTTCTCAATACAAAGTCGTCTAGTAAAATTAGAACTGAAGGCACATACATACTTTTGAGAAAACTGTCTGAAAATCTAGTTGAATCAGATAAGAAACAGATAGTGTGTAAGACATATAAGGAAAGTCTAGACTGATAAATGGTTATGCATGTGAAAATCAATCATAGATTTAAGCTATCGAGACATTCCAAGTCTATAAGTCAATAACAGTTGAGAATGACTTAGTTTGATGCACACACCTGTTACCATGCCTAATGTGTTAAATGACATTGAGCTATATTTAAAAGAGGGTGAAAAATTGACCCCAATTTTGAGAATGTCAAAAGATATAGATACATTGATCTATCAATGTTGAATTGTCAAAGAGCATAAAATGCAGTGACAAAAGCTACATTGATCTATTAGTGTTGAATTGTCAAAGAGCATAAAATGCATTGACAAAAGCTCAGCAAGAAAAAATGTCTAGAGAGGTGGAAAATTGACCTCCATGTCAAAGAACATAAAATGCGTTGACAAATTAACATATCACATAAGCATGGTAGTTTAGGTAATCAAGTTGTGCAACCTACTGAGTGAATCAAAATACTGTGAGACTTTAAAAGAGATAGTCTTAATCATGTATCCAGTCTAGACAATCTGAAAATGTTGAAACAAAATCTGTTATTATCTGAAGAAAGATAGGTTGACAGACAGAGTTTAAGAGAATATGTTTATGCCCAAGGTTCTGAAATGAATGATTACTGAGTATAGACGAGCTAGTACTGACTCCATACTGGAACCTTCTCACAAAAAGATTTAATTTTCAGGAATTTACTTCTTTTGCAAATTTATTCTGAGTTAATTTCATTTCAGTTATTTTCATTTCTGTCTTTTATCTTTAAGTTTTTAAATAGTTGAATTTAGATTCCCAAAAATAAGTTGTTAATAGTTTGCATTTTTATCTCGTTTCTGTTTAGAAAAATACAAAAAGAGTTCTAGTATGTTCTATTTTCTCTTAGTGTGATTTGTTCTGTTTACATTTCCTTCATCTCACTTTGATGTGTTTTGCTTAAATGTTTATAAGTGATCTTGAAGTTACTGACAGTTTATTGCTGAGTGCAGTACTAACAGTAATTAAGGTTCACAGATGAGAAACTCATTACATGCGAAATGGAACCCCACTAAGCACGAGTTACAGCTCACATCGTGTGTAGTGCAGGTAAGGGCATGACGAAAGGTATTCGTTTAGCATTCTGCTGTATGAATTTTGCTTTGTGCAATTTACTTTGTGGAATTTTTGCTTAGTGCAAGTTTTGTTGATAGAACTAGGTCTTAGGGGGAGTTTGTTGGTGCATAATTGTGAATCCCTAGTTCTTATCAATCAAATACATACATGTTTACTTGAAATGTTAATTCAAATGTGTTTTGATTAATTGTTTGCATGTGTATATATTCTTAGTGATTCTTTGTGATGATCTTAAGCTTACAAGTACTTAATCATGTGTTGATGTGTGTTTGGAAGTTTAAGTTTAGGTGACAGATCACCACGTGCGAAGTTAGGCTCACTACGTGCGTAGTGGATCTCAGTTCGCACGTAGTGAAGAAGGTCGGTTAAAGTTAAATTAATTATCATTAAAACAACCAGTACGAACGTACTGGACTCGCTACGTGCGAAGTACGTTGCATCACGTGCGTAGTGAAATTAATTACACTATAAATACTGATTAACTTCTTTTTAGCGAGAGAGTTCGCGGGTAATCGACGAATCAACGGGAATCGATAGAAATCAACCGGGAGCCTTACGTAATCGACCATATACGACCTTAAGCCTACTAAATTGCGAACTTAGTGTTCATTACGAATCCAAGGGCAGCCTTAAGCATCTCTGTGTGAGTTCTTAGAGTTTGTTCTTGCTTCTACTCTGTGTGTTTCTCTGTGTGATACTGTGTGCCGGACACCTAAGCAGATCTTAGAATCCTTAGGAGGTTTGGGAAATAGAAATTCCGCACTATTTCTCATCCTAGATCAGTCCTAGCGTAAGGGTGTTTTAGTTTAGTTTAGAACCCCATTCCCTAGCGGTCCTACATAATCTCATCAGCATAAGTCAGTTATGTGATGGTGATCATAAAGTCCTCTTTACAAAGACAGGTGGTTCCATTTTAGATCAAGAAGGTAAAACAATAATTTGTGCAAAAAGAACCAAGGATGTATATACTCTTGATATGTCCTCTGGTGATCCATCCAAGTTAACCTGTTTGTATACCAAGTCTGTAACTGACACAAACTGGTTATGGCACAAAAGGCTTTCCCATTTAAACTTCAAAAACATTAACAAGTTGAGCAAGGGTGAACTAGTGTCAGGACTACCTTCACTGACGTATGTTAAGCCTAAACCTTGCTCTGCCTGTGAGAAGGGAAAGCAGCACAAGACTTCGTTTCCATCTAAGCAAGCCTTCTCCATTACTGAACCTTTCTACATGTTGCACATGGATCTATTTGGTCCTGTTGCTACTTCTAGTATTGGTGGAAGTAAGTATGCATTGGTAATGGTTGATGAATTTTCAAGATACACTTGGGTCATCTTCCTAAAAGCAAAGAATGAGGCTGCTGAAGAAATCATAAGCTTCATTAGAAAGATGGAAGTGCTCAATGGCAATCTGGTAAGGATACTTAGAAGTGATCATGGAACTGAATTTAGAAATCAAAGTCTTGAAGGTTTCTGTGATGAGAAAGGAATATCTCAAAACTTCTCTGCTCCAAGAACTCCACAACAGAACGGTGTAGCTGAAAGAAGAAACAGAACTTTAATTGAAGCTGCAAGAACCATGCTGTGTGAGAGTGGGTTAGGATTCAACTTCTGTGCTGAAGCTGTCAGCTGTGCATGTTTTACTTAGAACAGGTCCCTTATAATAAAGAGGCACAACAAGACTCCTTATGAAGTGCTTAAGGGAAGGAAGTCCAACATCAGCTTTCTACACATCTTTGGGTGTCAGTGTTTCATTCTGAACCAGAAAGATCAATTGCAAAAAATTGCACCAAAAGCTGATGAAGGTGTGTTCATTGGATATTCTGTGATTTCCAAAGCTTACAGAATCTACAACCTCAGAACAAAGGTCATAGAAGAATCAATCAATGTAAGTTTTAATGAAAATGACTTTGTTGCTTCCTGTTCTACTAATCCATCTACAGGTAAGGAATTTAATGATTTGCAGCGTATTGAAGACAACACTCCAGTATCAGCTGATCCACTCCCATAAGTTGATCCAATCTCATCAGCTGACATAGATGACTTAGATGAACCTGTTCCGAATGTACAAAACGCCTCTGCACATTCTATCCTAAACCAACCCACACTTTTACTAAATGAAGGGAATCATGATTCAACATCAATGGACTCTAATTCCATATCAAACATTCCCTCATCAGTAGAAGTCTCATCAGATTGTAATCAAGAAATTATGTCAGCTGATCAACCAGAAGTCTCATCAGCTGATCCAAATCAAAGAATTTCAACTCCCAGAATCCAAAATGCCTACAAGGACCTCAGAAATCATCCAATTGATTAGGTCATAGGTAACATAGAAGCACCTGTACTAACAAGATCAAAAGCTTGTAACTTCTGTTTATATACAGGTTTTGTTTCTATGATTGAACCAAAGAAGGTAGATGAAGCTCTAAGTGATCCTCACTGGATAAATTCCATGCAAGAAGAATTGGCTTAATTCACTAGGAACAATGTATGGACCTTGGTGCCAAGACCAAAGGACAAATCCATCATTGGTACTAAGTGGGTGTTCATAAACAAGATGGATGAACAAGGGCTGATCATCAGAAACAAAGCAAGATTAGTTGCTCAGGGGTATTGTCAAGAAGAAGGTATTGATTATGATGAAACCTTTGCCCCTGTTGCAAGACTTGAAGCAATAAGACTATTTCTTGCTTATGCTGCCTTCAAAGAATTCAAAGTATTCCAAATGGATGTTAAGAGTGCCTTCCTCAATGGTGAATTGAAGGAAGAGGTGTATGTCAAACAACCTCCTGGTTTTGAGGATGCTAGCAAGCCAGACCATGTATACTTCTTGAACAAAGCTTTGTATGGTCTCAAGCAAGCCCCAAGAGCCTGGTATGATACCCTCTCTTCTTTTCTAACCACTAAAGGATTTACTAGAGGAAGCATAGATAACACTTTGTTTATAAGAAAATTCAAGGGTGATGTGATTCTTGTACAGATTTATATAGATGATATAATATTTACAAATGTTGATCTTTGCAAAAAGTTTTCCAAACTCATGTCTGATAACTATCAAATGAGTATAATGGGTGAATTAAACTATTTTCTAGGTCTTCAAATTAAACAAGAGGTTTATGGAATTTTCATTCATCAAACAAAGTATGTAAATGATTTACTTAATAAATTTGAGTTTGAAAATTGTTCTTCAATGAAAACACCCATGTCCACTGCCTTAAAGCTTGGAAAGGACACTGATGGTAAATCAGTGAACATTACAGCTTATTGAGGTATGATAGGGTCTCTTTTGTACCTCACTGCAAGTAGACCAGATATTATGTTTTCTACATGCCTTTGTGCTAGATACCAAGCAGATCCCAAAGAATCTCACTTAGCTGCAGTTAAAAGAATTTTCAGGTATCTCAAAGGAACTCCTAATCTAGGTCTTTGGTACCCCAAAGACTCTGATTTTGAGTTAGTTGGATACACTGATTCTGACTTTGCAGGTTGCACACTAGACAGAAAGAGTACATCCGGGGGTTGTCAATTATTACGTGGAAGATTAGTCAGCTGGTCAAGCAAGAAACAGAACTCTGTTTCAACCTCTACAGCTGAGGCAGAATACATTGCTGCTGGAAGCTGCTGTGCTCAATTGCTATGGCTACAAAATCAACTACTGGATTATGACTTACAGTTTGAAAACTCCCCAATTTTGTGTGACAACACAAGTGCTATATCCATCTCTAATAATCATGTTTTGCATTCAAAAACTAAGTATATTGAAATCAGACATCATTTTCTTAGAGATAATGTGCAGAAAAAGAAAGTTTCAATGCATTATATCAACACTGATGTTCAATTAGCTGACATTTTTACAAAACCTTTGGATGAGTCTCGGTTCAACTTCCTAATATCCAAACTTGGCATGTTAAATTTGTAATATATTCTCTTCTTAGGTAGTTAATTGTGTGTGAGAAAATAATTTTATTTGTGTGTGAAATGAAGTACTTATCTAAGCTTCTACATATTTTACTTATGGTAGATCAGCTAATAGAATTATGTCAGCTGACGATCATCAGCTGACACTATACTTCAGCTGATAAACCATCAGCTAAGACTTAGAAGCTCAGCTAAGTGCATTCATTAGCTGACGCTTATTTTATCTCAACATGGATCAGCTAACACTCTCGTTTGTCAGCTGATGATTTTCAAAAGTCAAAAATATTGTGTCCCCACACTTATTTTATTAATTTCTCATTTGTATTTATTGTGTTACTAGGTTATTTTATTTAGTTTATTTGACCGTTTACTGTCTGTGTATTTAATATATATTCCGTCTATTACCTTTTTGCAGAAGTGACAGTTACTTTTTGCAAAATATTTCTGTGACAGTTTAAGTTTCCAAGGAAGATTTAAAGGTGTTTTCGAGCGGTTATTCATTTCTTAAACTTTCAAAATTCCCAAACAATCTTTCTCTCTCAAACTTTCAAACCCTAAACTCTCGTTGCTCAAACTTCATTCACTCTGTAATCATGGTGATCTTCAACCCTGCAACTTCTCCAAACGCCATTGCTGGTGAAAATGTCACACCCAACTCTGAAATCACAATACGCCCAAACAACTTTCTCATAAACACTGACATTCCCGCGAGCAAAGCAAACTAGGGATACGAACCTATGGTGGCTTTCATAACTGCCCATCCCCTGTTCGCATGTCTATCTGCTCATCCTCTGTTCATCTTTCCAAACATTGTTGGTGACATGTGGTACACTGCAAGGTACCATGCTAATCAAGATTTAATCACTTGCACCTGCCTCAATGGTACCATCAACATCAACATCACTACTGATTCTCTTAGACAAGCGATCTCCATACCCCATATGGCCCCATTTCAACCTTTTGCTACAATGGATCAAGTTCTAGAGGTTTTGCCCCTGATTGGCTACCAAGGTGCTGTTTCCATGGACAGTATAAACTGTCTGCTCTAGGACACCCATGGAAGTATTTGGCCAGTGTAATCATTCGATGTTTTGGTCACAAGTCTGGCATCCACGACCAAATGAACCAGTCTGAACTAATGGTGCTACATGCTTTGGTCACAGGGAGGAATATTGACTTCTCACAAGTCATATTCTCTGAAATGGTGGATAAGATCACTCTGGGCACATCAAAGAAATCAACCAGAACCCTAGTTCCTTACATCAGGTATCTAAGTTTAATTGCACTTAGAGATGTTCAGAGGGAACACTATGTTGGGTTAGCTGCTCACTTGCACACAAATGACCATCCCTCAAATGGGTCAGAAAACTTTCCATTTGATAAGGGAATTTCAAGGTCCTGCTATCACTGATCAAATGCAAGAGTTGATTGATGTTGCTGCTGAGGATGCTGAAAATGAAGAGGAAGTTGATGCTGAAAATGTTGAGGGACAAATGGCTAATGATTCTGAATCTCCTGATTTAATCACTGGTCATTCTGAGGAGTCTATGACTCGTGATCCAGATGAAGCCTTAGTGGAAGAAGAATTGATTTTTAGAGCAGATGTGTTTGATGAACCAGCACAGGATGAGCCTATTAATCCTGATGCTGAGGGTGATAATGACAATGGTGCTGACAGTGGTCAAAATGATCATGATGAGGGAGATGATAACTTTCATGGTGGTGATGCTGGAATTCCTTATGCTGAAAATGTTCAAGATACCACCTCCTCATCTTCTTAAATTGGGATGCCACTCTCACATTTCCCTGTTCCTTCCAGCTCAAGCACTCCATAAAACCAACAAAGTGGTGATGCAGCTGATGGTGATGATGCTGAGGAAGACACAATTTCTGACAATCTCATTCAACTAATTAAGATCAGCAAGACTCAGCACATCTCAGGTATAATCTCTACCACTCTTGAGGATACTCATTTGGTTGACCCCACCAATGAGAACCCATCCTCTCCTCTAGTTGTAACACCCCCACAACAGCCAAGCTCTAGTCAACTCCCAACAGTTGCTAGTTCTACTCCCTTTGCAACCCAAATAGAAACAAGGTCAATAGAGATGGTACATACTGCACTTATCTCAGAGGAATTGCACACTGCACCTCTGACCTCAACTCCTATAGCTACCTCTTATTTTGAGGGGGAGCTCATGGAAGTTGATATAACCCTACAACCAGTGGGTTTGTCCTCACAACAGGGCACATCTGTAAATATGGGATTGCTGCAATCTGGGTCACCCTCCCAACAGGGTGATACCATTGAAAGACAGACCTTCTCCCAAGGTCATACTGTGTCTACAACCCCTATGTGTCAAGCCTATCCCCTAGTAAGTTCACAACAACTTGCTACTGTAATAAGGGATACCCCTTTGAGTGCAACCCTCACTCACACTCACATATTTGCACCTATTTTTTATTCAATTCTTACACATGCTAGTGCACTACCTGTCAATACTAGTGGCATAGACCAGTCATTAGTACAGGGTACAACTTCTGTTCCTAGTGATCTTAGGCCTTTATACCAAGGTCTAAGTGAGGGACCACAATCCATTCCAGTTCTAAGCATAATTTCTCAATCAATTCCAACCCAACCCATTCCCTCTACTACTTCCGAACCCTCACCCCAACTACTTCAAACCTTATTATCTATCTCTCAAAAGATGGATAGTCTTCAAGCCTCCTTTACCTCTTTCCAAACTCAAACAGAAACTCAAATCTCTCACCTAACCAATGAGATTGAGTCACTTAAAGCCAAACAACCCAAACCCCAACCCACCCCTGCCCCTGTTGATCTTTCCCCTATTCTTACCAAACTAGATCAACTTCTAAACCAAACCTCTACTCCTATTCCTGCACCCTCCCCTCCTATACCTGCCCAAACCATTTCTACCTTAAACCATACCATTTCCAATCTCCTTTCCTAACTCAAAACCCTTAGACCCTCACCCCCTGATATCTCCATTACCATTCCTGAATCTCTTCTAACTATCCCCTCTCTCCACAAAGACATTGATACTGAGGTCAATAGGTCCAGCTTTTGTGCTAAGATAAGGCATAGTGATACTCTGAGAGAATTCTCCAATCTCACTGAAGCTATCAAAAGCCTAAAACATCTTATCTCAACTTCCATTCCTTCTTTCTCTCCTATTCCCTCTCACCTTAGACACTTAACATCACCTTTCACTCAGCCTCCCATACCCACTGCCACACCTTCATCCTCCACTATACCACCCTTTACCTTTACACCTACCCCAACTCCTTATTCTTTCACCACTCCTGATGCCCCTGCAAAGCCTGCTGTTTTTCCCTCCTCTGATGATGACAAAAAGGGGGAGAAGTCAGTTAGGACAAAGTCAGTTTTACAAGCAGAGGATGCATCAACCCCTGATGAAATAGGATCAGCTGTTGAGGGGGAGAATAAATCTGAGGGGGAGCAACCTGCTCAAGAAGAGCAGAGGCCAAAGAGAAGGCTAAAGCAAATGGCTAGAAGAACAAAGAAATCAAAGCAAGGTGAATCCTGTGCTCCAATTGAACTACCATCTGAGGATTCTGATGATGATGATGAAGATGAAATGCCTCTGTCCTCTATGTTCAACATAAGGAAGCAGAGCTCCTCCACTACAGCTTCACCAGTCCAAGCTTCCTCTCCAGTTCAATCAAGTCAACCAACTCCCAGTAGTTCATCAAGAAGAAAAGGAAAGAAGATAATGACTGCTGAGGAGATTGAAGAAGAAGAAAGAAGAGAGGAAGAGCTAACACAAGAAGAAGAGAGTCTCAGAGAGCTCAGTGAGTTAGCTGCTGCACTTGGTACTTCGATAGAAGAAGTTTTGAAAACCAAGGAAAGACATCAGGACTTCACTTCTCCTTAAGATCTTGCTGCAATTATTGGTGTTACTGATGATGAGTTAAGAGAGCTACAAGAAGAAGAGCTGATTATGATGACCTCTCAATCACATCAAATACTGAACACACCACAGCAAGATGACCCTTCCACCAAGAAAGCTCCTAAGAGAGGAAAGACTCACAAGGAAGCCATTCAAGCTCTGCTGAACTTCAACTTTGGAGGATTAGCTCAGCAAACTGAAAGGCAAGCCAAGGAGTTCAGAGACAACAAAGAAAACTTGGTAAATAGAAGATGTGCAGACATCATCTCAAGGGTTACTCCATACAAAGGTACTGATGAGGGTCCTTATCTCAGAGTGGTGAGAAGAGATGAAAGAAAGACTTATGAAGATACCTATCTTCAACATTGCAAACTTCTCTCCTTCTTTGAAATGATAGAGATCCTGTACCATCTCCTCAAGTCCAAAAGTGAAATTGTTCAAAGGTTCATGCCAAAATTTGAATACTGGATTCGGATGTCAATCTGCAATAGGCTCTTCACACATGATCAAGTCATTGAACACATCAATCTAATTGAAGATGCTTTCAAAAAAAATTCAAAAGCTTTTGTCACCATTGAACAGATCATTGTCAATCCTGACTATCCTTTTCTTTCTGCTTATGAAAGTCTCAACACTGCTCTACCCTCCAACATTGAGCCAGAAATGTTTAAGTACATAACTGAGCCTGAAAAAGGGATGTTCTTCAAGAACAGAACTGGTGATTGGAGATTCCTAAGAGAAGCTGACATAGGAATAGCGCCAAGAGCTTTAATTTTTCAAGCTGTAAGACTGTCAAGAGGACAAACAGGAAGTCAACACTTTGAAAGTCTGATGGAGACTAGAGCTGATGAACTAATTGCTACTATTCCAGTTGAACATCGTCCAGACATCAAAGAAGAACCTTGGTGGGAATGAAGACCACACTTCATAACTAGAGTAGATGTAATTTCAATTCCTAGAATAGTTCAACTTCTGTACTTAGTTTAAACTCATAGTTAGATTGCTCTGTACAAACTCTAATGTAAATAATTTATTCTGTAATAAAGCTTGAAACTTTGATCATGGACTACTTAGCTAAAATGCTAGTATAAATGACTCTTAGTAGATAGCTCACATAGTGTAAATATAGAAAAGATCAAAAATCCTAAAAACAGAAAAAGGATAGAAAAGATACCACAAAAACAGAACAATAGTACTTCATAAATGAAAAGATTCCCAAAAACAGATCATCAGGGAACATACTTAAAAGAGTTACCAAAAACAGATAGCTAGGTAACCAAAATTGCACTTAAAAGTTATATCTTTACAAATCCTAGTCAAACTGATTCTTCTTAAACAAGATAAGGTTTTGTCATCATCAAATAGAGGGAGATTGTTGGTGAGATAGCAATATCAAACCTTAATCAAACCTATCTATTAAGTAAAATAGGATTTGATGTTAACAAAACCATATATTCAGTTTTGGACTTAGATTGATGAAAAACATGTGTTGTTTTTCTATCTGAGACTTAAAGAATTTCTAAGTAAGAAATGTCAGCTGACGAATCATAGTGTCAGCTGAACACTGAGTATTAGCCAAAGGACCAGCTTCAGAAAGATCAGCTGAGAAGAAAAGATCAGTCAAAGAGCATCAGCTGAGGAATCACACTGGATCAGCTGATGGCCTAGAACCATCAGCTGATGAAGATTTCAAGATCAGCTGAGCAGTCAAGGATCAGCTGACACAATCACAGTTATCAGCTGATGCCTCCCATCTGTCAGATAAGGTATTTCCTACTTATCCAATCTTTTCTTTATAAGCTGACTATACTCAAATGATTAGCTGAGCCCTTGGGAACAGCTGACAGTTAAGTTAATCAGTTTATTAGCTGCTGCTACGATTTGTATTATCAGCTGAGCAATTTGATCAGCTGAGCAAATCTAGTTAGCTGAGTCTTTCACACTTATCCTTAGCTGAGCAAAATTATATTTGTAGTTCAGTGTCTGTTAACTGAGTCTTTATTGTATATCTCAGTTAATAGCTTCTCTATGTAATATTTTCTTAAAGTCAAAGGCAGAACATGTGTTGTTCTTATTATGCCTTAGATCTTTCTTTTGTAAAAGTACTTAGCACTTTTTGGATCTGCAAAGATACAAAAAGGATAGATCTTTATCCCCTGGAAAAGGAGAAAGATACTCTTGAAAAGAAGATCACGAAGATATGATGTTAAGTATGGCTGGCAACTCCATACTTGGTAAAGTCACATATTCAGAAAGCATGGTGTCGATTAAAGCACAAGCATGAAAGGAGAAGTTTACTTTTACAAGATATAAAGGTAGTACTTTAATAATATAATAATAGATAGTGGGTATACTCATTACTGAAAAGTATGTTCACTTTACACACTTTGTGTATAAAGTTAACTTACTTTTTCACCCACTAACTTTATCTATTATAATATTATTAAAACGAGTACCTTTGTCTCCTTCTCTATTCATCAACCCGGAGGCACCTTGCTTATATATACTCATGCATGGAAACATGCTAAGTATGCGTTGAAAAGCACTGAAATCTCATAAGTTGAGAATTAGAAGAGTTAGCATTTTTACTTTCAATGTAACAAACTTGTTCATGTGTTGAACGTCTTAGACATTAGTTTTTTAAGATTAGCATTGTCTATGTGTTAGACAAAATTAGTTGCCACCTTTTATTGAACTTAGATTTTCCGCATCTAGTTCATGTAATTCTTGATTAACATCAATAAGAATTATATAAAAGTAAACCGTGTGTCTCTTAAATTTTAATTTGCTAAAGTTTGTATTCAACCCCCCTTCTACAAACATTTGTTGTTGTAGTATCCATTCGGGACCAACATGTTGCCTCTTCAATGTTTTGTATTAGTGATGGTTGCTTCCATGGTCATTGTGAATTTAATTGTGAATATGATCAATTAAGAAAACAAATTGCAATTAAACAATGTGAGGACTGGACAGACTTTTAAGCCAACCAAATCTGTGTTCCATTTCTAAATTCTAAGGGATATATCTTTCATCAGTGGATCACCACTCGTCAGTCACATGCCCTCAAACGTTTAAACAAATCCAAACGATTACTGACGATCAAAGAACTGGAAGTCTACAGACGGCAGGGCTACGAAGCATTCAAAAAGGCATGGATTGATCACGAAAAACACTTGCATTCTCAAAAAGATCTCGCAATCCACCTTCCAAAAATGCCAAAACTTCCAAACCCAAGCCATCCTCCAATCGACGAGTAGTACAACCTACTGCTCCCAAGGCTCTAATTCAGCAAAGGCAAGTTGATGCACCAAGGCCACAACGAATTCTTAAGAATTCCTCGAAAGCTTGGATTCACAAACATAACGCTTCCGCAACTCTTCCGAATCCTAAACCTCCGATTCCATCAACTGTCAAAACAAATGTGGTACCAAAACTTTAGTCTAAACCAATTATGTCTCAATCTATTCCTTCTCGACAAAAGATTAAACCCACTTGGGTACCTAAGGATAGATCATTAGAAGTTTTACAACCACCAGTTGAAACAATAAATACTCAACCACTTCAAGGAACTAACAATCAAGGACCCATTCATATATGGGGACCTAAACGTGTTTTATTCTATTTTTACAGGGGCCTAACTTGTGGTATCTGGACTCCGGTTATACCAAGCATATGACTGGAAACAAGAGTCTTCTCACAAATTATGTTCCTAAGTACTCCGGGAATGTACATTATGGGAATAACAATGTTGCACCAATAATGGGGTACGGAGACATAGAGAAGAAGCACATCAAGATCAAGAAAGTCTCCTATGTTGAAGGGTTGGGTCACAATTTGTTTAGCATCGGACAGTTCTGTGATAAGGACCTGGAGGTAGTATTTAAAAAAACAAATGTTCTGTGCTAATTGAGAATGGGGATAAATTACTGGCAGGTGCAAGAAAATCGAACCTGTATTCCATTGATTTGGAAAATTACGACTCCCCTACCTCCGTGTGTCTACTGTCTGAAGCATCATTAGATCTTACTTGGCATTGGCACAGAAAACTCTCTCACTTGAACTTTCAGAATATCAACAAGCTAGTCACTGGTGACTTGGTGAGAGGCATACCTAAGTTAAGATTCAAAAAGGACCATCTGTGTGCAGATTGTGAGAAAGGAAAAATGAAAAGGGCTTCACATAAATCTAAACAAGTGTTCAGCACTAAAAAGCCTTTGGAACTCCTGTACATGGATCTCTGTGGTCCTATGAGGATTCATTCTAAAAGTGGGAAGAAGTATATACTAGTCATAGTGGATGACTACTCCAGATATACTTGGGTCAAGTTTCTACGATCAAAAGATGAAGTCACTCCAACAATCATTTCCTTCATCAAACAATAGCAGAATAAGCATAGTCAGAGTGTTGTTTCCATTCGTACAGACAATGGAACTAAATTTAAAAACACTACTCTGAAGAGCTTTTGTGACCTTGTTGGGATCAACCATCAGTTCTCAGCTGCATACATTCCACAAGAAAATGGTGTCATGGAAAGACGAAACATAACTTTGGTTGAAGCTGCCCGTACCATGCTATCATACTCCGGGCTCCCACCTTTCTTTTGGGCTGAAGCAATCAGCACCGCCTGCTATACGCAGAACCGCTCTTTTATTAATAAACGCTTTAATAAAACTCCATACGAACTGGTCAATGGCATAGTACCTAATATCAAATACTTTCATGTTTTTGGTAATAGGTGCTTTGTGCTTAATGACAAGGATAATCTAGGAAAATTTGCTCCCAAAGCTGATGAAGCTATTTTCCTAGGTTATTCTACTGAGTCCAAAGCCTACAGAGTTTTTAACAAACGAACAAAGAGCATTGTTGAAAGTATCAATGTAACATTTGATGACGCATTGAATGTTACAGATTTTCCACCTAAGTCAAGAGAAAATGCTTCTGAACATACCAGTTCAGGAATGGTGCTTCAAAACAAAGAATCAAACAATCCGTCCAGTTCTAATAGTCATCTTGATTTTTTGTTTGATTTTTTTAGATCTGAATCAAATCATGTTTTAACTGACAACAGGAACAACACAGCTGTACAAACAAGTGTTACTATTACGGCCTCTACGGTCACTGAGACGAATCCATTTGCCGATTTATATACTGAGAATTCCACATCTGTATCAGTCATTTGTCCCCCTGTGACCTCTCAGAAATCTGACCCAGAGAGCCCTTCTGTGTTTGATTCAGACCCACATTTCTCCCCTGAAGATGAAGTGGAAGCACGACACTTACAAGATCTTATTCCTTTATCTTCTACTTCCCACGAGGTAAAGTGGACCAGACATCACTCTGAGGATACCATCATAGGAAATCCTTCAGTTGGCGTTCAAACACGAGCAGCTACAGCAAACAAATGTCAATTCTCGGGTTTTCTAAGCATCATTGAACCCACCAAGACTTCTGAAGCATTAGATGATCCGGATTGGGTAATAGCAATGCAGGAAGAACTACACCAATTCGATTGTCTCAAAGTCTGGAGATTAGTTCCTCTTCCATATGGAAAATCTGTTGTCGGAACTAAGTGGGTGTTCAAGAACAAGAGGGATTCGGATAGAGTGGTCATTCGAAACAAAGCTCGGTTGGTTGCTAAAAACTACAATCAGCAAGAGGGCATTGACTATGATGAAACATTTGCCCCCATTGCTCGTATTGAAGCTATTAGACTCTTTCTTGCATATGCAGCCTCCAGAAGCTTCCGAGTCTTTCAGATGGATGTGCAGAGAAATTTTCTTAACGGTGTTCTCAAAGAAGAAGTATATGTCTCACAACCTGAGGGTTTCATCAATTCAAATCATCCAAATCATGTCTATATCTTAGATAAGGCCTTGTACAGGTTAAAGCAAGCTCCACGTGCATGGTACGATGTCTTATCTGAATATTTGATTGGTGAAGGCTACTCAAAAGGAAAGACTGATACCACTCTATTCACAAAGACTAAGGGTAGGGACAAGATTTTAGTTCAAATATATGTGGATGACATCATTTTTGGATCTACGAATCCAAAATACAGTGACGAGTTTGCTAAGATCATGGCAAACAGATTTCAAATGAGTATTATGGGGGAGATGTCATTCTTTCTTGGACTCCAGGTGAAGCAGCTAAGTCATGGCAGTTTTATTTGTCAATTCAAATATATCAAAGACTTTCTCACGAAGTATGATATGATTAATTGCACACCCATATCCACACCCATGGCTGCTAAGGCACAGTTATCAGCAGATCTTGATGGTTCTCTAGTAGATCTGAAAACTTACCGTGGGATGATTGGATCGTTACTGTATCTAACTGCAAGTCGTCCGGACATCATGTTCTCTACCTGTCTCTGTTCCAGATACCAGGCAAATCCTAAAGAGTCACATCTTCTGGCAGTTAAGCAGATATTCAGATATCTCAAAGGGTCTATGGATCTTGGTCTGTGGTATCCCAAAGATTCAAATTTAGATCTCCATGCTTACTCAGATGCTGACTATGTCGGCTGCAAGATTGATAGGAAAAGAACCTCTGGTAGTGCACACTTCCTGGGAGATCGTTTAGTCTGCTGGGCCTCAAAGAAGCAAAACTGCGTATCCACTTCTACAGCTGAAGCTGAGTATGTTGCTGCTGCAATGTGATGTTCACAAAGTCTCTGGATACGTACAAATTTATCAGACTTTGGCCTCAGGTATGACAAAATTCCATTGCAATGCGATTCCCAGTCTGCCATCGCTATCTCCTGAATCCGGTACACCACTCTAAAACTAAACATATTGATATCCGTTATCACTTCATAAAAGATAACGTAGAGAAAGGTCTCATTGAGCTACAGTATGTTTCAACTGAAAATCAGCTGGTTGACTTGTTTACCAAACCCTTAGATGAAAGTCGCTTCACTGAGTTGTATCCAAGTTAGGCATGCTAAACCTGAAAATATAACATATTGTTGCTCCATTTCTCCTTTCTTTCATTCTTTTTGTTTAGAGTAGGTGTTATATTGTTTGTTCATTGTGCAGATATCTGATGCAACATTCGAGGGGGAGTGGTATTCTGGTGATACACATGTAGCATCTATGTAGGGGGAGAAATTAATACACACACTGCACATGTGTAGGGAGAGAATACTACAACTGACACATTCCCTAAATTTTGCAAATTTTCATAAACCAAGTACAAGAGTCTAGGGGGAGTGTGTCAAACAAACACTCAAATTAAATGGGAAAATCAAATTTTCAACTCTCAAAATCCAGATATTTTGAATTTTCAGAAAATTTCCAAGTGTTGGGTTCTGTTTCAAGCAATCGCATCCTATGCTTCAATCGCATGGGCTTTCTTGAAACCCAAAAAAATTAAATTTTCTAAGTCTTGGTTCAATCGCATGGACCACGATCACATGGACAGTCAATCGCATGGGATAACAATTGATCACTATGCCTCAATCGCATGCGATAGACTGTCAGTGAACCATGAACATAGTACCAATCGCATGCCTTAGATTATACAATCAAATGAGTCAAGTATCAATCGCCTGCGATTGACAAAACAAAGGGAATGGCATGAGATTTACCAAGTGTTAGCATTTCTGCTACACTTCACGACCAATCGCATGGAGCTATAAGCCGGGTTTTTTACCAATCGCATTGATCTATCAGCCGCGTTTTTTACCTCCGATTGGTCCAATCATCATGCGACATGTGTCCTTTTCACTTTATAATTAACCGTCCCATCCCCCATCGGTCACTTCATACGATCAAAATTCAAATGTTCACTAAGTTTTCTCTTGTTTTTGGCTACTTGAAAATACGAACCCTCTCGTTACTCCGCAAAAATTTGCAATTTTTATCTCAAAATACTCGTAATCATATAGGTAACAACTTTTACGGTTTACATTTCGAAATTTTTGAGTTAAAATGATGATTTTTGGCCCTAGAAAAGCCACTTGCGATGGACACTTTTGGAACTTTAAATGGACTTTTGGGACACGAAACAAACTTGTTTGATAAATCCAAGTTTCCGATGGGTGTTTTGAACACATTGGGAACACTTTGATGCAAAAATATTTCAAAAATCTCGAAAAGTGTTCTTCGTGTTCTTGAGATGTATGAACTTGAACTTAAAACATATCTTTTTGTTCAAAAGAGGGTGTTATGATGATTTTTGGACTACACTCAAGTACTGCAAATTTGTTTATTGCTATCTAATTGACATTTTCAAAGTATCAAAACAACTTTTTTATACTGAAAATCATCTTGTACACAATGACGGTTTAACACGGGGTTTTTATCATATTTTACTAACTGAATAGTTTTGGTCAACAGTGGTCAACCTTATCTCATTCACTAAAGTTTGACCATAACTCAAAGCTGAATGTTGTCTTCTTGCATATTTTTATATCTTTAACTTAACTGTTTATCTATCTGTGCAGATAAAATGGCACAAGTTGTACTTCAACTAGAGGAGATCATGCCTCAAGCAGAATTTCTTAACTCTAAAACCCATGAAAACAACCATTATGTTGACCTTACCAAATTGAAAAATCCTACCTACCCCATTGTCACAGAAATCTTAAAGATTCATCCTCTCAACTACTTTCTGACTTATAATCCAGCAACCACTGGCACACATGTCCCTGAGCTATACGTTTAACAATTCTGGAAGACGTAAGATGTACGAACTAATGACAGAGGGACTGAAGTCATCCATGTTGAGGTCGATGAATATACCATTGATATACCTGTCAACCGCCTCAGAACAATCTTTCAACTGCCAAGGGCTGATAGCAGACCTCCTGCAACAGCCTTTGAGGAAATCCCAGACGAGGAGACATGCCTTGCTGCAATCAGGGAAATGGGATATGATGGAGAACTGACACGTAAAAATCAATTTAAACGCACCAACTTGCATCCTAAGTACAATACCTTTATGACGGTGCTTCAACGGTGTCTTACTCCCAAGCATTCAGGATATGAATTTCCAACGGAGCATCAGCTCAAAATATTTGTGGCGGTTTCCAACCATCTCCATGTGGATTATGCATTCCTACTCTTCCAAGACATCAAAGCTACAATTCTTAGAAAAATTTCCCAAAAGAAGAAGGATGCTAATTTACTGCCGTACCACCGCTTCATTCCTATGATCATACAATACTTGATGGATCAGAATGCTGACATCCCTCGTCGGGCAGGTTTAGCTTCTATCACTCCTAAACTTTTCATACATATTAAACCTACCATTCTTGCCAACCTACCTGTTCCAAGACCTTTCCCTGTAACACTCTTAAACTTATGTGAGCAAAACGATATTGTTATGAGCTATAGGGAGAGTGTAGGAATACCTCCTATGGTTGTGCCAGCACCGGCCATACCTGCCCAGGGAGGAGTAGTACCTGGTGAGGATGTAGAAAATAGGCCTCAGACATCTATGGGAGATGCTGAGCGGGTTGAGGAGAGAGAAGAAGAAGGTGAAGGTGGAGAAATTAGAGAGGGAGGGGATGCTTATGATCCCACCACCGTTCAAACAGTTGTCCAATCTATTTCTAAAACCACCCGAACCAAAGCCTTACTTGAAGAACTTGGTTTTGACACGTCTGAGTCATCCAGTTCCCAATCCTCCCATGCTGAGTCAGCTTCCCAACCAGGTGGTGACCCTGCCTTTGAACCTGTTAATTCTAGTTTGGGCACCCCTGACAGACCTATTGATCAACCAGCTGACAGCACCCCTTCATTCATGAAACTAACCGACCCACATACTACCTCTCCTGACCAGACCCACACTGCTCAAACTACTCAAGTCATTCCTCAACCCAGTGGTCTGGTCATACATTTGAATCCTTCTACCCAAGTTCCTGACACACCTGCTGTACAAACTACCATAGTGGCTCCAGGCCAGGACGTGCCTGTTGTTACTCCTTCTCAGGAGTTGTCTGTTGAAACCGGATCCGTCAACCCTAATTCCTTACTGTCCCCAAATCGATATGCAGGGTACGGTCCTGGTAGTGGTGAAGAAGGATATAGTTATATAGTTAGGAGTACGAGTGAAAACGAGGAGGTGAGAAAAGAAAATGTGATTGCTGAGAGACCGCTAGCCCCAAAAAACCGGGAAGCCACATCCACTATGGGGCCTGACATTGTTGGGTCCCGTATTGAACAAGTCGCGGTTATCCCACCCGTGCAGATTTCAACCTCACTCAGCCACTACTGTGTCTCTCCACAGTCATCGTCTTCATTGCACATGGATAAAGCACATACACTAAGTCAACCCCAATCGGGTGTTAGACTTATTGAACATAGAGGACCGCCTCCCTCGTCCTCGACTCCTTTCAATGCAAAATTTGATATACCGCGGATCTCCGCTTATCTTGACCAACACAGGGTTACAATTGATGCACTAAGCTTGTACGTCCAACAAGTCTCCTCAACTTCCAGAGGTGGTACCTCTCAAGGTGCCATTCGAGGATTGGAAGGAAATCCTGCTGGAGCCAACATCACTGCTGCTCCAGTAGGTGGTACTGCCTCTGTGGCTGGTACCTCAACCGGAAGTCTACGTGATTTCGGGTTTGTTACACGTGCTGAATTACAGGAACTATCCAACAAGCCGTGGCACCTCTCCAACAACAACTCACTGAAACAAATCAAAAGTTGGATAGGATTGAGACACTCCTTGCTACAAGACCTGCAGCTCCTGAGCCACAGCCGCAACCTGATCTAGCAACTATGTCAGTGGATGCTTTGAAAAGCGTTTTGTATGTCAAACTCCTTGAACAAAGGCCTGAATCTACTCATGATCAAGACCTTTTTGACAACTCTACACAACGAACAACGTCCACAGGGAATCTTCTTGGATGACTTTCAAGAGTTTCATGAAGATGTTAACAGCAAGATTGATGGGGTTACTAGAGGCTTCTATACTTCATTTGAGAAGGTTACTGACCGGCTGACTATCCTTGAACAAACTTTCCAGGCTCAGGCACAGAGTGGCAAAATGAGACAGGATGATCAGGACCCCGATGATCAACCCGAGGGGGAGAAAAGAAGAAGATTATACACGTCTTCTCCATTTGTGGCTACAAAGGAAACTGTACCAGTTACTCCACTAAGTTCTTTACTATATGCATGTACAAGTTCTAGCCAGCAGCAGAAACAAACACAATTGGATGATGAAGTTCATGAACAACAACATGACAATGCTGACAAGCAGATTGTACTTTATGTACCCCAGCAACAATCTGAACCGAGGCCAATAGATCTTGAAGAATGTGAAATACCTTATGAGCAGTCCTATGTTGAGATGTTTGAGCTATTCACAGACTTTGAAGATGAGGATCTATATGAGTATATGCCCACATCACGAAGGGAGAAAGTAGTACTGCTCAAGAAGAGGGGCTTCAGTTTGACATCTTTAATGATTTTGACTTAGATCAAACAGAAGAAGCTCAACCAGAGGAGGAACCTGAGGATCCAAAAATCCAACGACTCTTCGAAGGCATAGATGAATATGTTGAGATTGCTACACGCTCAGATTCACCCAGAATGGTACGCATGTTTGATGATGATATCAGTGAAAGAGAACTTGCACTTAAAAAGAAAGAATGTGCTACAATTTCACGAAGAGAGGCAAGAAGAAAGACTAATGTAGGACCGTTGGGGGTTCTAAACTAAACACCCTAATGCTAGGACTGATCTAGGATGAGAAATAGTGCGGAATATCTATTTCCCAAACCTCCTAAGGATTCTAAGATCTGCTTAGGTGTCCGGCACACAGTAACACTAAGAAACACACAGAGTAGAAACAAGAACAAACTCTAAGAACTCACACAGAATGCTTAAGACTGCCCTTGGATCCGAGATTAACACTAAGTTTGCGTTTACCGAGGTTAAACTTGCAATTTCGAAGGCTCACTAAGGCTTAAGGTCATTCCCCGTCGATTACTCGATTACCCGCGATCACCCGTTGATTACTCGATTACCCGCGATCACCCACGCTAATACGCGGTTAATGAGTATTTATAGAGTAATTAATTTCACTACGCACGTAATGTATCGCACTTCGCACGAAGCGAGTCCAGTACGCACGTACCAGTTGTTTTAATAATAATTAATTAAACATTAATCGTCTACCTCACCACGCACGTAGTGAGATCCACTACGCACGTAGTGGAATCATCACGCACGTGATGACATTCACACATATTTAAACTTCCAAACACAAATCAACACATGACTAAGTACTTGTAAGCTTAAGACAAACATAAGTAACCACTTAGAATGTATAAACATGCAAACCATTAATCAAAACACATTTGAATTAACATTTCAAGTAAACATGTATGTATTGGATTGATAAGAACTAGGGATTTACAATTATGCACCAACAAACTCCCCCTAAGACCTAGTTCTATCAACAAAAATTACACTAAGCAAAATACACAAAGCAAAATGCACAAAGCAAAATGCACAAAGCAAAATGCACAAAACAAAATGCACAAAGAAAAATGCACAAAGCAAACAAATATAAGAATACCTTTCGTTATGCCCTTACCTGCACTACGCATGTGTTGAGTTGTAGCTCGTGCGCAGAGGCTCCATTACGCATGATCTGAAATCCTCACATGTGAATCTTGATACTGTTAGTACAAATTGATCACAACACAGAGGCGAATCACACAGATGAAACGAATAACTCTTTCAACACAAAATTCAGAATCAAAATCGAGAGAGAATGGAGTGTACTGTAGAAAATATGAATGTGTAATGACGAATACGCACGGAACCAACTTATATACCCTATTTCACTCCGTGCGAAGTGAGATCACTTCGCATGTTGCTACCTGAAGTGTACATCCGAAGTGACTTTTCATTTCGCACGTGATGACCTTCACATCGTGTGAAATGGAATTCACTTCGCCTCTTGATCCTTGACCGCGGAGTATGCATCCACAACGCACGATTTATCACACAGTTCGTGCGAGGTGTTCTTACTTCGTGCGAATTGAATTTCTCACATAAACTTAGAATTTTTCTTGATGATCCTGTACTCAGCACACAACGGTTAATAAATTCAATGCAAGTCATAAACTTTTAAGCACACGAAAACACAAGAAACACACCAAGAGATAAGAACACACCAAAAATCTTTTTGTATTTTTCTGAATATAGAGAAAAATGAAAATGCAGACTGTTAACAAATTAAAACCTAAAAACTAAGAGACAGAAGTGAAAACACTAAAGATTTGCAAAAAGTAAATTACTAAAATTAAATCATTTTGTGAAAAGGTTCCAAGATGGAATCAGTACCAGCACATCTATACTTAGTTATCATTCATTTCAGAACCTTAGGCACAAACATACCCTCTCAATTTCTGTCTGTCAATCTAACTTTCCTCAGATAATGACAGATTTAATTTCAACATTTTCTGATTATCTAGAACTGAGTACATGGTTAAGACTATCTCTTTTAAAATCTCACAGTGTTTTGACTCACTCAATAGGATGCACAACTTGAATACCCAACCACCATGCTTATGTGCTTTGTGATTTTGTCAACGTATTTTATGCTCTTTGACATGGAGGTCAATTTTTTACCTCTTCTGATAATTTATGTTGAGCTTTTGTCACTGCATTTTATGCTCTTTGAAAATTCAACACTAATAGATCTTTCTGTTGAGCTTTTGTCACTACATTTTATGCTCTTTGACAATTCAACACTAATAGATCAAAGTATCTATTTCTTTTGACATCTCAGATTGGGGTCAATTTTTCACCCTCTTTTTACATTTTGCTCATTGTCATCTATCACATTTGGCATGGTAACAGGTGTGTGCACCAGACTAAGTTAGTCTCAACTGTTATTGACTTGTAGACTTGGAATGTCTCGATAGTTTGAATCTTTGATGGATTTTCACATGCATAACCACTTATCAGCCTAGACTCTCATCATATGTCTTACACGCCATCTGTTTCTTAGCTGATTCAACTAAATTTTTCAGACAGTTTTCTCAAGAATATGTGCATGCCTTCAGTCCTAATTTTACTAGACATACTTTGTATTGAGAGCCAGTGTACCATCATTTTCCATTTGAGTTGGATCAACTTCTCATTTTTGTTTTTCTGATTTTTTTTTTTTTATGTTTTCTGATTTTTTTTGTATTTTCTATGTTTTCTGATTTTTTTTTTGTATTTTCTATGTTTTCTGACTTTTTTGTATTTTCTATGTTTTCTGATTTTTTTGTATTTTCTATGTTGCACCTATCTCCCCCTAAAATACTAAAGAAATAAATACCTAGAAAGAATAGAAACAGAAAAACACACAGAAAATAAACACAAAGACAAACGAGATATAACCACACAGAAAATAGACACACAGTCACACGAACAAGGACACTAAGTCGCATCATCAGGGACAACCTCACACTTGGTTTTCATCCCGTTTTCATTCACTAAGAACAAAAACCTGGGCACCCTGCACAAAGAGTAGAAAGTTAGTTAGCATTAGGAACCCAAGCCCGAATGGTCATGGGTTTCCCATCTTCTCCAACAACTTGCACATTAATCCACACACCAGTAGCTTTGGAGTCTACATTGGTATCTGGACTATTGGACGTTTTGGGTTCTGACTTAGTGGTCCATTTCAAATCTGGACGGGGAGGAGTCTTATGATAAACACTTGAAGTGTTAATTGCTTTATGAAGTGGTTCCTTCCCCTTCAGACTGACCTCGGGACTTTTGGGTTTACTAGATGTTTCCCCACTTGTCTTTTTGAGCTGATGGGGGTCAGTTGATTTTTGATTTATTTGATTAAACGTTTTATTTTTCTGAAAAGTTTCAGATGAATCAACTTTCCCCTTGCAGCTCTGTTGTTGCTGATCACACTCATAACTGAGGTGGCCAGGTCTCCTGCACACATAGCAGACCCTGTTTAACTGAGGTTTTGCAGGGTTATGTGGCACTTTTTGCTCTACTTGACTTTTTGACTGAACTCCTAAACCACGTTGTTTTGGCAAAATTTTAACTTCCTCATAAGGACGGGTTGCAGGAGACTTTGCACCCTCCTTTTCTATGGTTCGGAGTGCAGCTTGCACATTTTGCATTAACGTACCTTGACCAGAAGAATTGCCTAGAAGTTGTCTCATACCAGATTCGGGTTTTTCTTCTGGTTTGGCCTCTTTCCTCTGAGGCTCACCAACTTTTCCCTTCATTTTTAAATCAGGTTTTGAGCTTGAAGCAGAAGGTGCATCAACCTTGGAAGGAAGTTGGCCAGCTTCAGTAAAGACATCTGTTTGCACCAGTTGGTTCAATACTGGTGGTGGATATTTAGTGTATGTCTTTTTCTAAATCGGAACCTTGAGGTCTCCGGTCGATTATGTGCTCAAACAAGTAAGATGAAGTTGAATAACTTTAAGTTTCTGGTTTAAAGTTTCATAATCGACTTTAGAAGTAGCAAGATCCCGTTTTAGAGTATCAATTTGATTGATGTAAAAGACTATAGCATCCTGTTTATTTAACAAAGCTACCTCTAATTCTCTAATCTGTTTATTTTGGCTCTCAATTTTATCTTTTAAGGTCTTTTCTCTACCTTTGATGATAGAGTTTTCATGCAGTTTAGAGGTAAGCTCAGTAACTTGAGATTTCAAGGATACTATATTCTTTACATAGTCATTGAACGACACACAGGGAAGACCAGAAATGTTACTTACCTTTGAGTCAGCTTGTCCAGTCATGCACGCCTTAGGATTTTCTGATTCAGTTTGAATAGTCGCTGGCGTTGGTTCGGCAGCTGGCACAGAGGCTGAAGTAACGTTGTGCTCATCAGTAGATGGTGCGGACTCGTTATCATAGACATCGTGGACACTATCCGCTTCAGACTGTGAGTCATCATTCAGGTCTTGAACACTGGCCAGGTTGGTCTCAGCAACCTCGAAAGCATCAGTATCTTGAAAATGCACTGACCAGTCTATCCCCTCATCTTTCTGAACAACCACCATTGCTTTGGATGATCCCTCATGGGATGTTTCAGCCTTCTTTGGAGTAGTGGTAGTTGAAGATTTTCCAGGAGATGTTCGGAAAGGGTACTTGGGTCCTGAGTTCTTTGGCTTTTCACATTCTCTTGCAAAATGACCCTTTTCTCCACAGTTGTAGCAGGTTACAGCTGACTTGTCGAAACCCAGCTTTGTATCTTTTGTTGCTGTAATCTGCATCCCCGTTCTTTTGACTAATGCCTTTGCTCTCCTTACCAGATTAGCATAGGACCATAGAATGTCCTGTCTTTCCATCTCATCGTTGTCTATCTGGTCATAGTCTTCCTGAGTCAGGTAGGCATTTCCGATTTTACCCTTTAGCAGATCATCATATGAGGTGACCAATGCACTAAGCATTCCCATATGCTCCTTTACTTCTTCAGTGCTGCCATGCTTAAAATGCTCAGTGTTTAAAGCAGGCATAGACGTTTTGCTTGAAGGAGCAGAATATGGTGGTCCACTTGGAGTTTCAGAAGAAGACTTGCTTGAAGAACTAACGTTAGATGTAAAAGCTGTCTGCAGTGGAGCATTTGATGAAGTGACTAGAGAAGCAATGGGTCCAGTACAGTATAACGAGGGATTATGCACATAGCTGCTCAATCTGTCCAGATTTTGCTCCTCCTGTTCGTGCTCTTTTAGCTTAGTAATGAAGTCATTCAAATCCATGCCCTCAAAACCTTCACCATTCTTCAAAATCATGATGAACGGCCTCCAGCTTTTGGGTAGTGCCTTGGACAGAGTCTCAACTTGTTGTCTTTCGGAAATCTGCACCCCCAAACTATCCATTTCACTAAGAAGATGGTTGTATCTGTTGATCAGGTCTGGAAGCTTTTCATTCACGTATGAAGTGAAGTGGTCAAACTCCTTTCTCAACTGGGATGCCTTGAGCTCTTTCAGAGATGCATTCCCCTCGTTCCTCTTTTGTAGCGCATTCCACAAGGAACGTGACGTTCTATACCGTCAGAACTGGTGAAAGATCTCATTAGGAATGGCTTGGATCAAATAAGAGTAGGCTTTCTTCTCAGCATCATAAGCCTTCCTCTGATCGTCACTCATCTGATCATAGGGAACTTCGATATTCCCTTCACCTTTAGGCACGACATAATCAGCAGAAATGGCCCGGTGCAAACGTGGATCAACCCCATCGATAAATATTTCAAAACGTGGTTTCCAGAATGGGTAGTCTTCCATGGTTAGCAATCGAGGTACTTTATTTATCCCGCCCTGTTCATTATCCATTATTAAATTGCTTAAAGCAGTTATGGTTTGTTTGGCAACCATTGCACTCATGTCAGACATTTTAACAACCAAAAGCTCACACTGACGGAGGTACGCACGGAGTAGGTACTCACCACGCACGAGGTGACTACCACCACGTACGGAATGAATATGGTCTCAAAGGATCACACAGAAGTAGGTACGCACGGAATGGGGACCTAGTACGCACGAAGTGACTTAACTACGTACGAAACAAGTAAATTGCTTTTTAAGAAAATATTTAACACACAGACTCAATACGTGCGAAGTGAGAAGCACTACGCACGTGTTGATGACCCACTACGCACGCGCAGACACACAGGCTACCGAAGATTCTAGAGGACCAACCACCCACTCCGCACGAGTAAACTTCAAACGATTAGGAAAATTTTTAGGACACAAAGTCACACTACGCACGACCTGAAAGCTAATACGCACGTAGTAAGGGGTACTTCGCACGGATAAACTTCAACAAATCAGATTTTTAAACGCAAAAACTCGAACTTTTTGACCCAAAAACGACCTGTTTACGATTATACGCACGAAGAAACACTTAGAAATCGACAAAACGCAAACACCTAAATGACCAAAAAGACACCTAAACCACGAAACCTAAGGAAAAGTAATCAATCAAAGCACAAGGCTCTGATACCACTTTGTAGGACCGTTGGGGGTTCTAAACTAAACACCCTAATGCTAGGACTGATCTAGGATGAGAAATAGTGCGGAATATCTATTTCCCAAACCTCCTAAGGATTCTAAGATCTGCTTAGGTGTCCGGCACACAGTAACACTAAGAAACACACAGAGTAGAAACAAGAACAAACTCTAAGAACTCACACAGAATGCTTAAGACTGCCCTTGGATCCGAGATTAACACTAAGTTTGCGTTTACCGAGGTTAAACTTGCAATTTCGAAGGCTCACTAAGGCTTAAGGTCATTCCCCGTCGATTACTCGATTACCCGCGATCACCTGTTGATTACTCGATTACCCGCGATCACCCACGCTAATACGCGGTTAATGAGTATTTATAGAGTAATTAATTTCACTACGCACGTAATGTATCGCACTTCGCACGAAGCGAGTCCAGTACGCACGTACCAGTTGTTTTAATATTAATTAATTAAACATTAATCGTCTACCTCACCACGCACGTAGTGAGATCCACTACGCACGTAGTGGAATCATCACACACGTGATGACATTCACACATATTTAAACTTCCAAACACAAATCAACACATGACTAAGTACTTGTAAGCTTAAGACAAACATAAGTAACCACTTAGAATGTATAAACATGCAAACCATTAATCAAAACACATTTGAATTAACATTTCAAGTAAACATGTATGTATTGGATTGATAAGAACTAGGGATTTACAATTATGCACCAACACCTAAAAAGAATAAGTCTACCTTTGATATATCAAGGGTCCTCAGTGGAGTCAACATAGAAGTTCATGAAAGTTTCCCTACTCCTCGTGGTCAATTTCAAGAATCAGCTGCTGATGTATTGGAAAGAAACAGACAAAGAGAAGCAGCTGAGAAAGTTAGAAGATAATCAAATAAACCCTTGCCACCAAACTTCATAGTGCCACCTTCTCCTCCAGTGTACCGTGGAGATCCAGGTCTGGATGCAAGCAATATGTTCACTAGAAGTGCAAGGCTGCAACCTTTATGGAAAAACCATTATGTGCTGCCAATCTTGAAGAGAGAATCTCAGACATATTCTGCAACGAACAAATACAGGTTATTCCCCCGAGTTGCGGAACATGGATGATAAACAGAGAAGAAGATACGAACGCATCCTCACTCAATCTATGTCAAATCTAAAAGAGAACAAATCAGAATATCTAATTGTAGAACTCATCAATGTCTACACTCAAACAACTTTCAAGATAAAGTATGCCATCTTTCACGTCAAAAGAGCAAACAACCAATCATACTTCCTCACAGAAGCAAATCTTAGGTTTGTTAAAGTTGAATACATTAGCTTTATCTTTGACACTCTTTCTCAGAAGAGAGGAAAGTGGCCAGAAGAAGAATTTGGGAGAGTTCCTTTGATGAAGTACTTGAGAAATCTGATGCAATTCATAGAGGAGCATGATCTGCAACTTGGAGCTGAGAACAATTACAGGAAAATCAATCTCTTGAAGCCTAACCAGAGCCATTCAGATTTAGAAAAGCTTGAAGAGTTAACTGTGATTGATGAATGGCATGAAAGCTTCAAGGGTGAACGAGGAGTCGTCTCCAAGAACACTAAAGGAGAAAAGATCTTCATCAGACTTGATGAGCTTATGTCCTACTCAGACGGCACATTGAAAATCCTTCATCACAAGATTCATCAGAAGGTATGGGATAACCGTGAGGCCTACACTGATGAACAACATGCTTAGGCCTATCGCACTATAGAACAGATGAAGACTACACTGTACAACAGAAGGCAAGTTAGGAAGTGGCAAGTGGCATTCGGGATTCGCAACAAATCAGCCTATGAATAGAATTATGTATTTCTTTGTTGTGAATCGTTGCACACCTCAATTAGGGGGAGAATGTTAGATTATAAAAAGTGAGGGTGCAAATATGTAAATATTGTAACTTGGGCAAATGCTATAAAAGGCATTTGCCCCACTCTTTCAATCTAAGCTTTGCATTATTCATCTCTCTAGTTTGTGTTCTCTCTCAAAGCTCTCGGCTCTCTCTCTAAACCAAAACACACACACACACACACACAAACTAGATAATCTCTAGCATTGCTTCATCCTTTAAGTATAAAGGGACCATCACATCACCACAATTGCCATCACTGCTAATGCCCGCTTTTCTTGTAGTGTAAGGACTAGAAGTATTGAAGTAATTATTTGTTTTCTTCATGTTAGGAAAAATAAACAATTAAATATAAATTTTGTAAAGATAACTATAACTTATAAGCAATTTGGTTTACCTAAGGATGACTTAGGAAAGTTTAAATTATATTTTTATATATGTGTGCGTGTATACACTACGTATATCTAGCAAAAACAATTAAATATTATTGTATTTAAAAAAGAAGCAAATGGAATTTCAAAATGGATTCTTAGATTTACCGACCAAATATTTCTGTCGCTAAAATATTTCCGGACAAAACAAAGCTTATTTAAAAAGGTTTGAGCATGGCTACAAATGAGCACCCTTTGTTGTTTTGGTGATTAAAGCCTTTGTACTTCTAGTGGTGTTTCGTCCATAAAATTTTATACTTTTGGGGACGAAAGTTAATTTTATATCAGAATAGACATTTAGTTATTGATTCACTAGCGACTTTTTTTTCTTCCATGAGACTAATTTTTGTAGAGTCAATAGTATATCACTAGTGACGTTTAGTGCCAGAATTTATGCTTTCATTGACTAAGAGACTACGTATGTTTGTAAGACGATGAGAACAAAATTTCAGGTATTTATCTTTTGTTGGTCCTACTTTTAAAATATTATTTCACTATAATATGATGTCTTCACATTCATAATAGTTATGTTTAAATAGAAAAGTACTTTTAGAATTTAAAAAGAAAGAAAATTCACAATTATTTGCACAATATCTATATGGGTCTTTAAATAGAATTATACTCATATGTCCATTGACTATGTTCCAAAGCTCTTTAAATATTATTACATGTTATGTATTACACTTTCAAAACTAGGTGTATTCAGATTTGAGATGAAAACAAAAAACATGAACATGGACTGAATCCAAATCGCATCAAACATAAATCGATCATGAACAATGAAGATCAATGATCACATGAACAACAATGAATAACATGATTTACTGCACAAAAATTAAATAATCCAATTTTGTTGCGAAGCTGTAAATTCATAAAACTTAAAAACTTTTCACAGAAAGTGATTTGGCTCAACCCAACAAGTTACCAAAATGGTCCATTGACAATACAAAGACACTCAACTCAACCCACTATCCAAATTGCACAAAGTGCATTAAAAATACTGATAACTGATCATAGTCACAACTAAAGGTCTAAAGGCATCAAAAATATTCAGCACACCTTGTTTAACAACCTCATATGTTGTGATAGAAGAATCAATTTAGAAACACCAGTAAGTGGATTCATTTCTCAACTTCATATCCGAAGGATAAGTTAGAAGATTTTCCAGTACAAGTCTTCATCGTTATTTTGGAATTAAAATCGTTGGATTTCATCCATTAATTTAAGCATGTTGCAGATTGTGTGCGCAAAGATTTAGAATTTGAATTCCATGAATAGCAAGACATATCTTATAACATAAATAAAAAACTAATCCTTAGCAATTCAATTAGACAATCCTAACAATTTAATTTAAACAAAATTAAATTCTAACCATTAATTTGATCAAAATTGAAAGTCTAATTATGACTTTAAATTGTCAAAATTTAAAACTCAAATTTTAAGTTTAATTCTAATTCAAGATAAGATAGGTGATAAAAAAATATAATTTTAATTTAAAAAACATAAATAAATATATTCATTTCGAAAATATCATATTGCCAACATTTGTGTTCTTATAATATTTCCTTATTATATTTTATAATATATTTTGACTATCGTTTGTGTTTTTATGTGGTCATTATTTTATATTTATTATTTTGGATTATTATTATTATTATTATTATTATTATTATTATTATTATTATTATTTTTATTAATATTAATATTATTATTATTATTATTATTATTATTATTATTATTATTATTATTATTATTATTATTATTATTATTATGACTTTAGTTTTTATAAGCATACATTTTACGAAAATATAGTGAACTTTGTTTCAGGTATCATTTTATACAGTGAAAAAATTACTTTAAAAAACAATACAATCTATGATATGCAATTTTTTTTGTATACTATGAGAATTATGAATTGTTTATCATGTATAATGATAACTAAAAATGAGACAAAAAAAATATTTACATACAATAATTATGACTATCCATGTGTTTACATATGTATTTAAACTAGTCATCAAATGAAAAAGTAGGGTTGTTGGCCATCAACACCATAAAGTTACCCGTTCGGATAGCTAGGCATACCCCACCATAACTATATGTCTTATTGTGTGATGGATATGGATCATAATGACATATCAGTTATTTATTATTGAATAGTTTTGGTATGATATTATTGTCATACTGTTAATGGGTTAAGCAATGCTAGCCAATGATAGAATAAACCAGCAAAAAAAATAAAAAAATATTTTCTTAAAAAGTAACATTAAAAAACATGGTTTAAAAGCGAACATTTGGACCTTAATTATAAGAAAATATACACACCATGTATTCGAATGTAAAACAAAGCTTAAAAGTGACATTTAAACCCGATATTTTAAACGTATTAGAATCACGTGACTTTTAGGCTCCCTCATTTGAGACCCCTACAAAATTAACCGCGTCTGAATAACTTAAATAACTAGGAAGGAAAGTTTTTTTTTTTTTTTTTTTTTTTTTTTGTAGTAGTGGTTTATAAAATACAATAAAGTAATCATGTTAGTGTTAATGAGGCTTGCTAGTACATGAGAAAACTATTATTTAACAAAGATAAAATGTCAAAGGGAGAAAGTAAGAACAAAAAGATCCGCTCCAAGTCAAATGATCGAGCTAGCGTCGTGTGATCAAACATAATCTTTTGTTGTTGACCAAATGACATTATATTCTACTTTCCATTTCCTACTTACTATATATATTTCAATTGATAATTGATATTTCACAAAGAATAACAATTTTCGACCGTCATGAGCAACAATAGTATAATGTACTAATCATCCGCCTATTAATTATAGATAGAAGCATTATGAATATGTTTGCTCCTCAAATTATGATATAGTTAATTCTAAGTGCTTTACTTATCGCATCAGTGATATCAATATGATGTGGTATTAAAGAGGCAGGGCTGGTGGTATGATCAAGAGGTTGGATACCGGTAAAAGAATGTCGAACACCCTGTTTAGGGAAGGGTTAATGGCAAAAGACAGATCACCTATATAATCAAATGAATAACTAGAAGATCGAATGAAAATTAAAAATGCATTGCTAATTAAGCTAATGAATCGAAAGTTTGTTGTTACAGTTGATATATGTCCAAATATGTGCACTTCGATTAATTTTATTACATATTAGGCTATCCGTTATACACCCCCTTTCCTCTTTCCTTACCCACTTCCATATCAGCGCCACATTATTTTTTCTCTTCTATCATTTCCGTTACCCACTACACCTGTTATACTCCCCTTTCCCTTTTCCATTTCCTTTTTACTTTAAAAAATAAGAAAAAAAGAAAAACAAAAATTCTGATTGGTAGTTAATGGGGATGTGGGGGGTGGGAGGGGTGAGTTTTGTCAGCGAGTCTCACAACCAGGAGGAGCCTTGTACCCGGCAAGTCTCTCACACCCGTAATGGTGTTCCCCTCCAACCCGGGGCTCACTCGCTTGGCGAGTAGCACCCATAACGGATAGCCTTAAGGAAACAATTGTAAACGCTATATAGTCATTGAAGTCTGTGGGAGTAATGTAGGGGTATGTGTTTTCCCGTTATTTGATTCATTAATAACATTGTATTCCTTCAAAGTGATTGTGTAAAATTACATTAAACTATCAAGGAATTCGTTACACTGAACACGCAAGTCAGGTATTTATCTCCCATCATTGAAATTTCTTGAAGCTTTATTCACTTTCTTGAGCTTTACTATGACACTTTTTTATCACTCTTCCTAGGTTTTTCTGTGTGTTCTTAGCTTCAAAGTACCACTCTATGTTCCACATGCATACTTTGTGGTTCAGATTTGACTTCCGGACAATCAAATAGATTTATAAATCCCATATTTCGAATTCTTGCAACTGTTGCCTTTCTGGCTGCAAGGTATATCAGATTTGACTTCCGGACAATCAGATCTTCCTTAACCTGTAAACTTGAAAACCCTAGAGCAAAATTCAAGTGAACACTAAGAAACGGAAGTAGCACCAAATTCAAAAAAAATAAACATTAAAAATATTTCAGCATCAGAGAATGGATCGGAAAAGGAGACAAAGAGAAGAACAGTAGTAACATTTTCATAATCTAAATACTAAAAAACCCACTAATTAAATACAATGAATTTAGTTACTAATTAAGAATTTTATATATGGAACAAATCTGGGAAATATATATCAAGAAATATCAGATTGTACGTATAGGTCCACAAATTTAAAGCTTATCAGATTGTACGGGTTTGTCAATGATAAAGCTTAAGAAACATTTGTAAGTAATATATATATATATATATATATATATATATATATATATATATATATATATATATATATATATATATATATATGTATATATATGTATATATATATATATATGTATATATATATATACATATATATATATATATACTAGCATATTACCCGCGCAATGCGGCGGCGTCAACTAATTTATACTCAGTAACCTGCTTGTTTTCGGTATTCATCAATACAGTGATAACAAATAATTTTCCTTTGGCAAGTGGCAACATGTCTATTTTCTTTATCTTTTTTCCATTTTTTTTATTATTATTCTATTCTCAATCAACTCTTTTATAATTTTAAAATAAATTTTGAGAACAATTAAATAAGAAAAACGATCTCTACTTATAAAGTAGGTTAAATTACATGACAATACAAAGCGTAAGTTAGTAATGTGAAACTATTAAAAATTAAGAGATTAAGATTATCGAATAAATTAATTTGAAACTATTAGTTATATGAGCTATCTTAAAAAATTAAAATATATGTTTATAAATTCTAATTATATGTTATTCACATTTATAAGCTCTACTTAATTATACACATTTTTTTGATAAATAAGTTAAAATGTTTATAACATAATTGAATATTTATTATTTGATTTTTTTTTAGTATGGAAGGTTTAGTTATTAAAATAGAATATAAGAATCTTATTAAATGCATTTAGTAGTTACTTTATATAATAATTTCCATTTATTTATATGAAGGGTAATTTAGTATATTCAACTTACTTAAAAATTAAAAGTTTTTAGGTTGTAAATGCTTTATACAGGAGTAAGATATATATATATATATATATATGGAAGAGTTCAAATGAGAATGATAATTTAATTGAGAATGGGAGACTCAATCTCAGCCGTTTATTTTGTAAGTGAAATTCATGGATGAAGAGCGTGAGGGGATAGAGTGTGGCAGGGTACATGTGAGAAATTCATGGGTGGGCAATGATATTGAAAGAGGGGAAATAGGACAGCTGAGATTGAGTCATCTATTCTCATTTAATTTAAGGTTCTCATTTGAGCCACAACTATATATATATATATATATACACACACACACTAGCAGTGTACCCGCGAAATACTGCGGTGGCAATAGTTTTTGTTTTGTAATATGTCGTTTTTAAGAATGTATTGATATATTATTTTAGCAATTCAATGTCACGAAAAAGTTTCGAGCAACATTTTCGTTTTTTTAAATTTTCTTATATTTGTATCATTTGTTTTATTAACTTTAAAAATAAATTCTAAAAAACAATAAAATAAGAAAAAAATATTTATATTTAAGAAATAATGATAGAAAAATTAATAAGATTTTGTAAATTATGTTGATGTGGTTGAATAAATGTGTTTGTGTGAGAGAGTGTGTTAGTAGAGAATAAATTTTAAATAAATAAAAAATTAAAGTAAATTAGGAATGAAATAGTGAAATATTAAATGGATGAAATTAATTTAGATAAAAAAGAATGGTTAAAATTAAATAGTCTTAATTTGAAGATTGTACATTGCGCATAATTGTTTGGAATACTTAAATTTAAGTAGTGTTAACAATTTGTGAAGAAATAAACATAAATATATTATATAATAGTAAAAAAGATTAAGATCAAATAAGAGGGAAAAAATTGTAACAGGGGTAAGAGCGAATGTGATGATGATACCTGGCGATATTAAGAAATGGGCAATTTTGACATTTTGGCAATAACCTTCTATTGATGTTTCTCACTTTAAATCATCAATAAATGTGATTTTTTTTGCAACTGTTACCAATTTAAACCCACCGTCATGGCTTCCTTTTTATTCAAAACCCTACCCACCGAAGCTTCTATCCGCCGCCCGTTTCTAGCTAGCTTCCCTTCGCGATGGAGTTTCACCGGCCCACCTCGCCGGCACGGTGAATGGTTTATGATTCGGCAGTAATATAATCACAACCATCTACCGCTGTCTCTCTCTACGGGATATGTCTCTCTTTTCCTCCTCATTCTCTCAAAGAAACAAATACGCCCTCTAAACCGTAAATCCATCAATGCCAATTACATAGATTGGTGAAGAAGATTAGTTCTCCAATTGACCCTCTAAGAGAAGAAAAGATTAAAAATTTACAGATCATTGATCAAGGTTATCGCGAGCTATACAATCAGCTGCTATATCTTTTATTCACCTATTCAAGCATTTTATATTTGTTTTGTTCTTGGTGATGGTTGGTGTTTTGAACTCTCGGTGCCGACAAAGTACGATAAGAAGATTTGTAAATTGGGTTTTTGTTTAAATTCGGGCTTTGAATTCACATCTGTGTTATTTAGATCATCAGTTTTGTTTTGAAGAGGAACCCTAAAAACTCTAAATTCTAGAAGATTCTTTTCATCAGCTTCAAATTTAATTTTTTGGAGAAGAGTTTCCGATTCTGTTTGCTGGCCCGCACTTCCTGAAATCCATTTTGGAAAGAGGCATACATCCATTATGTTCATCAAGTTTTGTTGCCCTATCAATGTACATCAATTTTAAGAGAAATCAGTTTTTTTCTTTATCAAACTTGTCTAAGGAAGTCAATGTCATCGATTTATGTTTGAATAGTTCTTTTTAGTTTTCTCAATGCATAAGCAAAATATATTTTTGATGAATCAGTTTTAATTTTATGATCACGATTTGAAGCATTGTAGTTGTTCGTTATAATGTATATTCATCATTTTTTTTAATGAATCGGTTTTAATGAATGAACAACGTGATTTGCATATGGTGTTCTTAGATCTAGAAAAAGCTTATGATAGTGTCCCTATAGAGCTTATTTGGAGGACTTTAAATGATAGGAACATCACAGGGAGATATATTAGGGTCTTGAAAGATATGTATGAGTGAACTTTGTCATGTGTCAGCACTCCGGTAGGGGTTAGCGAGTACTTTCAGGTTTTACGTGGCCTTCACCAAGGGTCTGCACTTAGTCCTTTCATCTTCGCAATAATTCTCGACCAGCTAACGAGAGGGATTCAAGGAGACATCCCATGGTGTATGATATTCGCAGATGATATTGTCTTAGTTTCTGATTCAAAGGAGGAGATAAACAGAAGATTAGAACAGTGGAGGGCTGCGTTACAGTGGAGGGCACTAGGAGGCGTGGTCGACCTTTTCTGAGGTGGGAAGATAGAGTTAGAGCGGACTTGCGGGAGCTTTTTTTCTCGGTGGACATGATCTCAGATAGGCCCTCATGGAGAAGGAAGATTAGAATCCAGGATTAGGTAGAAGAGAGACTGCACTTTGCATCATAGGGCTATAGATTTTTGTTCGACTTTCTTTTCTTATGGTAATAGCTAACATAGGTATTGAACCTAAGACTGTTTAGGTTTTAGTTTTTTAATAATAGGTGTGGGTTGTGCCCATATTGTAGGTTGTTTATCTGTTTATTTATTTTTTTTATTCAGTATTATTTTTAACTTTTTTTTTCTTATATTTTTTTTGTTTTATGTTGCTACACAGCCGGAGGTCTTTGTTCAGGAAGCAATCTCTCTACCTACGGGTAGAGGTACGATTGTCTACATCCCACCTCCCTCATACCCCGCTTTAGCGGGATTGGGTATCATTGTTGTTGTTCTTGTTGGTTTTAATAAATGAATTATGTACATCAAATTTCGAAGTGACTTGTTCTGGATTATTTGCGTGAACGTTGCTCTTTAAGAGATGATTTGATGGTTAAAATGACAACAATACCCTTAATTGTCTATTTTTAATCAAATAATTTAAAAAAATGTAACTTAATAATTACCAAATCTGGTGAAAATCAACTGCTAGGATTTCCCTCTTACCCCTCTTACAATTTTTGCTTCTTACAATAACTTAACCCGTAGTAAAGATATATATATATATATATATATATATATATATATATATCGGGGGGGTTCCATTGAGAACCGATTTTAATGCGAGAACCGCGAGAACCAATCGTAACCGTTGATTTGATAAGTGAAATTCATATATGAAGAGTGTGGGGGGATCAAATATGACAGGGTGTATGTGAGGAACATATATATATATATAATACTATATGCTTCTATATCTTCCTTCATGTTAACTTATGTAAAATATCACAACAAACTGTGATATTGACATGTGTTAGCTAATGTTGGTTTTCTTAGGATTAAGTAAACTATGACTATGTTGGTTTTTTAGCTGATGCTACATGCTACATGTTTACACCTCTCCATAGATTAAGGGTGTCAATTCGGGTCGAGTTCGTGTCATTCGGGTTCGGGTCATTTTCGTGTCGACCCGATTTTGACCCATTTATTTTCGTGTCAAGTTCGGGTCGTGTCAGTTTTTTTCGTGTCGACCTTGGGGTCGACCCATTTAGCCCGAATGTGATCGTCAATTTCTTTTTTTTAGTTTTCGAGTTCGGTTTTTCGATACGGTTTTCCGTTTTACTAAGACTTTCTTTATCAAATTTTCAAATCCAATGTTTGTTTTCTAACTTTCGATAAGAATTTTGAAAATTATTTTCGTTTATATTTTAACTTTAATATTAAATGTTCGTTTTGATTGTATTTGAACTTTTAATTCGGTATTTGTTTCGGTTTGATTCGAATTTTAATTGTATCTTTTATTCAACATATATAAAACAATATAATAAAAAATATGATATTGTACTATTCTACCAAATATCAATAAATAATGTTTTAAACAACAGAATAATTTAAAAAATCCATCATTGAATAGAATTATGAATCGAATTGATAGTACTAAAGTACCACATATTAAGTAATAAAATGTCATGGAACCAAAATCATATAGTCAAAATAACAAATACAACAACGATATACTATTGCTTTAACTGTAAATTTTTTGTTATCGAGCTGGGATTTTTGACTTGCTAGGATTTGGTCGGTCTTAGAGTTGGTTGTTTGGATGAGTTTTTGCATTGATTCCACAATGGCTGCCATGGTTTCTTCAAGAGGTGGGTTCTCTTTGCGGGGAGGCATGATGAGGGCGAAGATGAAAGCACCAAAAATGATAGTTACCCGGTTCGAGATGAGAAGTCTCCGAAAGAAAGTAGCACTACTACACATAAAGGAATGGGGACTGGTTAATTTATTCATGAAGACCGGTTTTAGTGGGGGTGCCTTTTAGGGGTGGTTCCCATGAAAAAAACACATAAAGACCGGTTATTAACCGGTTCCCATAACAAACCATAAAGACCAGTTTTTCTATAAAAACCGGTCTTTTTTTAATAACAAATTTAAAATTTTTTTTTTCCTAAAATACTAGTAGTGCCCATAGAATTACAAATTTCACATAATTTCACCAAAAAGATACTTAAATAATATATTACAACGTAACTATACAAAACTTAGTTGATTATCACAATTGAGATAAATACAAAACCAAGCTAATATCTTATCATAAATCTTCCTTAGTTGCAACAATCTTCCTCAAAAATCTTTAATTCTTCTACACATATAGTTACTATATCTGCAAGACCACAAACATTTATGTTAGATTCAAAAACTTTATTACAAACATTTATAAACAAAACAGGAAATAGAGCCACCTAAAATTCTATTAAAGCTTTGAAAAGAGAGAATGGTGGGTGCAAAAATAGAGCCACCTAAACATCGCTCTCAGCTTTTCGGTTGATGTTGAGCTATTACAATTTGCCAAAACAAAGTAGTACAAACATATGCTAAAATAAGATAGAATACATGCAAGCCTTTTTACAAGTTTTGAAAGGGTAAACCAGCTACATTATGCTACCTTTTAACTCTATTGAAAACATCCAATTAGTATTTTTACATTAATAATTGCAGTCTATTATTAATGTTCATTTTAGGTTTGTCAATAGGTTTCCACAACTTTTTCCAATGAAAGAATTTAATTGTCCTTAAAAGTTAAACTCTTATGAGAAGAGAAGTTTAAGCCTCATGCAATAGGTGGGTTATACCTCCGTTACAACAATGTGCCCGATCATAGTTTCAGAATCTTGAAGAACGTATTGCAAAAAACTCCATATAACATCATCCATCCTCTGTAACTCATTGACCATACAACGATGGCTCATCTAATATAGAAACAAACCACTCATCATCCAATTGCAACATGTCATTATCAAGGAGATAAACTCACAAAAGAATAAAAGCATTTACCTTTATCAACTCATCATAAATAAACCTTGCACAATCAAGGCTCGGATTTAACGAACGAGCTATTTGTCTTCTACGAAGAACTTCAAACGGAACCCTGCATTTGCATGTTCACAAGAAAAACATAAGTAATTCACAACAAAAATACAAAGAAGTGAGAAATCTATGCAAGTATTAAGGAGTAAGAGTTACTTCAAGAACAAATAATGCAGATCTAGGGCTAGTTGCATTCTATATGGCAGTTCGGATGTCATCATCAGTCAAGACTTCACAAGGATCTACCTTAATGCAGTATTAACTCTATCAATATCAGCTTGCAACATAAGAATGGGTTTATACCAAGCATCATGTTCCATTTACAATTTATATTGATTACAAACTCAAATAGGCATCTCAACTATCAAAAGGAAATGCAATGCTAATTGGATATATTCGTATATACATCTATGGATAACTCAACAGAAGACATACCTCCAAAACTCTACACAAATATACATAATCCAAATACTAGCAACAGATCTGGAATTGAAAAGAAATAAACATAATCCAAATTCTACCAACAAATCGGGAAATATATTTACATAATCTGAAATATAATCCAAGTTCTAGTAAGATATTAACTTAGAAAGTAGGAATTAAAAACAATCGAAGCATATTAAAGAGGAAACAGAAACTAACCAAGTTGATTTCGACTCTCGACGGCAGCGAGAGAGTAGTGCGACGGCAGTGAGAGAGTTGTGCGATGGCAGCGAGAGCGTAGTGCAACGGAGAAGGGTGAAGACCGGAAGCCTCGACTCTCGACGGCAGCGAGAGAGAGAGAGCGACGCCAGCGAGAGAATGACGGCAGCGAGACTGCGAGAGAGAGAGCGACGGAGTGAGACAGTGAGAGTAGAGAGTGGAGCGGCTGAACAAATGAAACCCTAAAAACTAAAATGTATCTGCGTACTAAAGCATTTAGGGGGGAAATATTAGGGCAACAGCCAAAGCATTATGGGGACCCGTTGATAACTTAAAAACCGGTCTTTATATGTAACATAAGGACCGATTTTTTACTTAACAATCGGTTCCCATGTCTTTTACTCTTAAAAACCGGGTTTTTATTTACGAACCGGTTCTCATACATATAAAAACCGGTCTTTTGTTAAACTGGTTCCCATAGAGTGGTCTTTATTGTCTTTTGTGTAGTAGTGTAAATTGCATACACAATAAATGGAGCAAATTTTCTCTGATTATCACCGAATGCAGAATACATGACTTAAATAATAAATTACTTCTAACTAATTGACCTTAATTTAAGGAAATAAAAAGGGAAACGTTGACTACGTACATGGAATGCATGCAATTAATTAGGAAACATGAAAAGCAAACGTGGACTTGTGGACTTGGTAAACCGGACGATATGAACGTTGGTCACATGATTTTTAATCACGAAACCGGGCTGGAGGCCTAATCGATCTTCTGGGCCTGGTTGCTAGAGTTGCATGGGCTGGAACGTTGACAACTTGGGCCGGGAACGTATCAATTTACTAGCTGAAGATACAATACAGCCTGAACTCAACCCAGTGTTAAGTAAATGGGTCAAAATTGCAGCCTCTGGTCTGTCATATTTTTATGAAACTAGAAGGAACTACATTGTGTAAATTTTATAATAATTAATTGAGGCTTCCTGGTTTTTACACAGAATAATTACAATTGCTGATAATCAAAATCATATCGCTGATTCAGAAGATGATATTAGCAGGACAGTTAGTGACCTGCAAATGGAATTTGTGAAATCTCAGAGCTCAAATGACAGAACTCTCAACGAAGGTACTAGCAATAAAAACAGTATCCCTGCTGTGATGCTGCTGATCTTAGTTAAAGAAGAAAGAAGATACTAAAAGGACGGAAATCCTGTCTCACAGATATCATATATAAGAAAATGGAAGTCATAAATGCGGCCAGAAATGTAAGAATGAATTATACAGGATTTTTACTTGACAGGATTCCTTTGAAATTGCTAGCTTTATTACGGGTATTTATTCCTTTGAATGGAAATATTGGAAAGTTGATTTTTTACATCACATGGATTCATGCAATTTCAAGACTTATGTGTGCTTGAATCGCAAAGTACGTGGGACATAAAGTGGTCATGGAAGCAAAGAACAAACAGAAAATCATAGGAAAAGTGATAAAAAAGTGTCATAGAAAATTAAGCTCAAGAAAGTGAAGAACGCTTTAAGAAATTTCAACTGTATTATACAGTTTAATGTAAATATACTCGAGCATTTTGAAGAAATACAATGTTATTAATAAATCATAAGGTGGAAAACACATCTCCTACATAACTCCGAACTTCAATCACTTTATTAGCATTTACAATTTGTTCGAAATCTGCCCTCTACCTTCTCCTTGTTTGTATTTCGATTGAATGGAACTATTGTTCCAGAATCATAAAGTATTATTTCACACAGGAAACACAAGTATATGTTTGTACGTATTGAGTAGAATTGAAGCAAGAACAGAAGTGTAAAACACAGAATATACTTTGGATTCACACAAATTCACACAAAATAATTGTCAGATTACACACCTATACATAGGCCACTTGATGGCAGTTATCTCCCGCCAAAACTACCCTGGCAGTTGGCGGCGGTGGTGGGTGGCATGTGGTGCCGGTACCCAGGTGTCACACACACCTTCATTATATCTAAAGTTCATAACATAATAACAATATAACATAAGTCTTTTAATCATAAATACTAATAAAAGCTAACACCAAAGATTAAACCATTAAACTTCCAACACAATTGTTTCTACGGTACATAATATAATTAATCAAAGTACACATGTTTAGACGTATATCAACTGCAACAAAAAATGTTTCTATGCTCTAAATTAACTCTTAATTGTTTAGCTTCATCGGCATGTCTTTTTTATTTCCGATCCATCTTCAAGTTGTTGATTTGATCATATACACGATTCTAATGCCCTTACACCCTTCCCTAAACATGGTATTTGACCTCCTTTTACGTTTGTGTCCGCCTCTTTAATACCACCAACCCTACCTCTTTAAAACCACTTCATATCAATATCGAGATGAAGTTCATAACATGTTAATTGATCATGGTATTATTTCAACAAAAATCAATTACTTGTTTCACTACACATGGTAATGTTCTTCAAAGGCGGACTTATGTGTTAGCTGGGTATGGCAGGGGCCACTAGACGAAATGGAAAAATTCAACGTTTTCAAGTTGGTGCCACCAATCAAGTTTTGGGGTGACATCGGTGATTTTTTTGTGCCACCAAAAATAACTAAAATAATAATCATAAGATATAGTTCAATATTCGATTTATATCTTTAAAATACTTTAGTTTACCTTAAAAATAACTAAAATGCCGAAACTGAAACCTCGTAACAAAGACCCGATTATTTGAAAACCCGGAAAAAATTTCCGAATTGAACACCCTTAATATTTGTTAATTTTATTTTTGTCATTATATGATGCCACCGGGATTTCGTGAGTCTGCCCCTTCTAGTATCGTTTTTGTCAGTAAAAACTTTTACAATTTTTGTGATGAAAATTTTATGTCAAAATACTTTAAGCTATTGCTTCACTAGCGATGTTTTTTTCCTTCCTCGAGTCTACGTTTTATAGTGTCAATAGTATTTCACCGGCCACTGGCCTTTAGTGACGGATTTTATTCTTTTTCTAACGCTATTGTCTGTCACTAAATGACGTACATTTTGTAATGTTAATAGTATTTCACGTGTGAAAGAAGATAGTTTCACATATATGGCTGTAGTACTGTAGATACAAAAACTCTAATATTTCCATAGAACTAACAAACAACAAATACATACTTCAATTGTAGTTTTAATTTGTTAAATATATATGATTGTATAGACTAAGAGAGTAAGAGACCTTAGAGAGACAACAAAGCATCACCTGTTGTGTTTCTCTTTTACTACTTTTAAAATATCATTTCACTATAATACGATGCCTTCACAGTCACATTCATCATGTTTAAATAGAAAAGAATTGTTAGAATATATAAAGAAAGAAAATTCACAATAAGTTGCACAATATCTACATGGGTCTTTAAATAGAATTATAGTCACACATCCATTATGTTCCAAAGCCCATTAGTATTATTAGAGGAGGGTTATTATGAGAATATATATTTAGGTGAGAATGACGGAACAAATCGTAGCCATCAATTAGATGTTGATCTATTAAGTCTAACGGTCGCAATCACCCGGCGTAATTCACGACCGTCGCAATTCATGGTTGGGTTACGAATTAAATGAAGGGGTAATTGTAAACCATCCGATAAATACATTCTAATTTGAACCTCCCACAATATTATTATATGTTATGTATTAAACATTCAAAACTAGGTGTCTTCGGATCTGAGATGCAACGAACGACATGAATTGAACATCTTAAACAGCCGCAAATTTGAAACCCAAATCTTAAATTAAAATCCAAATTGGAAAATGAACATGGATTGAAACCCAAATCGCATCAAACATAAATTAATCATTAACAGTGAAGATCAATGAACACATGAACACATGAACAACAATGAATAACATGAACTGCACATATATTAAATTTAAATCTAATTTCTGTTGCAAAGTAATTACATAAAATTTGAAAACTTTCCACAAAAAGTGATTTGGCCCAACCCAACCAATGACCAAAATGATCCATTAACATTACCAAAGACACTCAACTTGACCTGCTATCCAAATTGCACACAGTGCATTAAAAATACAGATCATTCAAGTCAACACTAAATGTATCAAAAATAATCTGTACACCTTATTCAGCGACCTCATATGCTGTGACTGAAGAATCAATTATCCAGTAAAAGTCTTCATCGTTCTTTTGGAATTAAAATCATTGGATTTCATTCCATTTGAGCATTCAGCAGATCTTGTGCCCAAAGATCTAGAATTTGAACTCCATATATAACAAGGCATATCATCTGATGAAGAAAAGTAGGCTTGTTGGCCATCAACACCATAGAGTGACCGATTCGCATTGCTAGGCATACCCCAATAGAATTCATAAGACCTGAACCATCACTATATATGTTGTCATGGATACCGTTCATAATAATAGATATGAAGAAATTAGGAATATTAGACTAATAATATAATCAATGGAACAAACTATAGAGAATTACAAATTTAATATAAGGATAACATTTGTATTAGATGTAAGTGGTATGTGAATTGATCTTTCAGAATTGAGAAGATCGATTAATGTTACCTTCTGGTAAACAGTAGTGAATCCTTTTTTCTATGAACAATCAACATGCTCTGACCAATTCCCTTCATATATGATGATATGGATGGTAAGTTAACCTAGAAAAACTACGATAACAAACTAAGAGAGTGTTTGCTTTAGCTATATATCAAGGGCTTATTTTTCATAAACTTGTATTTTCTGGCTTATTTTTTATGAGTTCGGTATATTTTCTTCTTATAATTCTTAATAAGTTCAAAAGTCAAAAAATAAACCGGAAAAAACTAGCTTATAAGAAATAAGCCCGGAAAATAAGCCCCAAATAAGCTAAAACAAACACCCCCTAATTCTTTTGAAATATATGATTTATGATGTTTTAGGCATTTAAATTCACTTTGGCAACTTTCAACCTATTTCTCCTTTGGTTATTTCTTACTTTTCCATGTTTAACAAGTTAGAGCTTGAACATAATAACCCAAACTATTTATTCATAATTAAATAGTCAAACCGTCAAAAGTGTCACCTCTTATAATAAGTGAACATATGCTAAAGTTAAAATATGAAAGAAACTGTAGGAAAAATTTTGAATGATTGACTTATACTTTGTGGATCATAAATTTTTTAACAAAAGCTGTTACCTTATGGTGGCTAAGATGTTACCCACTGTGGAGAAATAACTGCGGTAAGGAGATACAAACTGCTAGCCAACAATGAGGAGTGCAGAAGGAAATCGTGTTCCTGGATCACAAAACTTGTGCTTCTGTGGTAAATAACAGAAAACGTTAGTAACGACAATTATAGTAATTATAACATAACAAAATACAATGTGTAATGGGCTGAGTAAAACTGCCCAGATCGACTAATAAAAATAATCATCCAACAGAAATTACACCAGGAAATTAGTTACTGAAATGCAGAAGATATAAGACGAAAATCATCACAAAGAAAAACGGGTATACATTCTTGTTTACCAAAGTAGAAGTGCAGGATGAATGGTTGGTAACTTTTTTAAACGGATTAAGGTTCAAACAATTTGTTTTCTAGTCTGTGTCAGATAGGGGCTCTGTAGGGCTGGGTAGAACTGCAAACACGTTTTTTCTAAGCTTTTAAAGTAATGTTATCATAATAATTATCCATGAATAAATTGATTTAGAAAGTTGCAAGCATTTAAATTAACATTTGACCCAAAGAAAAACACAATGGGTCAAAAAGTTCAACATCTACAGAAAGGAAAAAAAGAAAAACAATGATAGCAAAGGTTAGGACATGAAATATAACTGATTAGAAGTTAGCATTATGCATATAGGTCAGCAAGATATTCACTAACCTAGCAAGTTATGTTTTGAATCAGGATCGATCTGCAATATATGCAAAGTATGCAATAATTTTAAACCACATAACAAATATCCGGCAAGTTCCTCATCTCGTTTAAATGATAAATGTTGTGCAATTAGGTGTATGCCAAGATTTTTTTGCCGGACTTTCCATATTAATCTGAAACATCAAGATACATCACATAGATAAAGAGAATGTCAGCAAGTTTTAATGAACAAACAAATTGTTAGATTATAACTTATACCAACCCCGAAAGATGATCTATTGTGTTTAGTTAATTTAATGATGCCGTTTTCCGCATCTTATTAGATTTCCAAGACCATTAGTACTTAACACATGAAGCTCTTGACAGCTGCAAGGACTGCATAACAAATCATTCCAAGTATCAGAAGAGTGAACATCAAAGGCTTAGGACATTGAACCTGAAATTATGCAAATCAACTATAAATTAAGACAAAGAAAGGTTCATCGATTGTTTCTCTTTCTCAATTCTATTCATTAGAGAAACATTATGTGTGCGTATAAATATTGATTTTCTTAGATTGGGAATATAGAGATCGATGTTCGATTTTTATAGCGGATGTTTAACTGGATGTGCTTTCTAAAAGTAGGTGTATTGAATTAAGTAATCATAATAAGATTTTATGCACACAGATGTGGAATTAGAATTTCATGATTCGATCATTAAGCTCCACAGCTAATATAAACAATTAAATATGCTTAATGACCAAAATGCAAATGTAAAAGCCAATTATATATCTGTGATCATTAAACTACAATCACTACTAATTGAACAATGTATGCTTCCTTAATACAACAAAAAACCAATAGAAATTACTGCTAACTGAACAATGTACGCTTCCTCTTTTTTGACAAGCAACAATATATGCTCTTCATACTACAAAAAACCAACATAAATTATTTCTGCTAATTGAACAATGTATGCTTCCTTAATACAACTAAAAACCAACAGAAATTGCTGCTAATTAAACTTTTGGTATATCGTATAGAGAAAATTTGCTAATGTAAAGATGTCATTTGAATTAGATCTAAGCGGTAGATAGATCAATCTTTCAGAATTGAAAAGATTCATGTTATGAACAATCAACATGTTATGAATAATTCCCTGCATAAATGATATCGGTTGTAAGTTAGTGTTCGATAGTCCTAAAAAAAACCTAGAAATTAAGACTACGATAAAATTAAACCAAATTAAGAATCAAAGAATGCTACTCGATCACTCTGTAATCCGGTATCCTTTGTTCTACTCATAGTTTGAGATTGACATGAGAGTAGTGCCCATTTAAACTTATATACATCATGACAGACCCCTCTGTCTTTTCCTCTTTGACTTGGGCGGAGTGTACACCCAAGCAGGGTAGGAGGAAAATTTTGAAGTACCCTGGTGCATGGCTCGTCATCTTTCACCCATTGTGACTTGGGCGGTTTATTTGTTTCCGATTCTCTTTATGTATATAGCATTTAACACCGTCTCTCTTTAAAAAAAACTCTTAAACTTTAAATAAATTGAAATTACTAACTTATCACTCATTTAAACCTAAACAAAATTGAATAAATTTAATTAGATTCTTAAAAACTATTTTAGTAACAAAAATTTTCATAAGAAATAATGTTTAAAAATGTCAAGGTCATGAAAATTAAATTTCAACCTATAAGATATGAAACAAATTATATATTAAATAAAAAAAACTTCAATATAAATACAATTTTAATATTATATAATATAACAAATATTTTAATTTAAGTATTAGAAAGTTCGTAAAAGTAAAACTCATAAATATCACAACCTACCTCTATGTTACCTTACCCCATGCCTTCTACTCGACCAACTATTGATACGAATGATCTTCCTTCAGATCCGGCAGTTAGGCCAAAAATTGCATCATATCATCCAAATCAAAGAGATGATATAAGGAGGGAATATTGGATTAAAGGACCTTGTCAACCTAAGGTCATTTTTTTCCTTCAAAGAAGATAGGTCCTAAGCTATGATGTTTTGTCGTTTTATGGTTTGATGAATTTGATTGGTCAGAGTATAGCATAAAGAATGACAAAGCTTATTGTTTATGTTGTTACTTATTTGGAGATATTGTAGGCTAACAAGGTGGGAGAGATGCATTTGTAACGGAAAGCTTTAGCACTTGTAGTAAAAAGGAATCGATATACTCATGTGGGTAATGTTGATAGCTATCACAACAAAGCACGACAAAAGTGTGAAAATCTAGTGAAAAAAATCAATCTATTAGTGTACACTTCATAAGCAAACATAACTTGAGAAGCGTAACTATGAAATTCAATAGCGTGATACAATTGCTACTTGTAGATTTTTGTTGAAAAATACCTTATCATTTTGTAGTCATGATGAGACAAGCAACTCCACTTCTAGAGGACTTTTCATTCAAACATTGTGTTTAATTCGAGAACATAATGTGAGTATTTATGATGTTACCTTAGAAAAGGCTCTAAAGAACGATAAATTAATATCTCCAACTATTCAAAAAGATATTATTAAATGCTTTTAAAAGGAAATAATAAAATCCATTTGTGATGAGATTGGTAAGGATATGTTTGCTATATTAGTTGACGAGTCTAGTGATGTATCCAAAAAGGAACAAATGGCAATGGTTTTGAGATATGTTGATAGACTTGGAGTAGTTAAGGAGAGATTTGTTGGAGTTTTCACGTGATAGGTACATCTTCATCAACTCTTAAAGCCGCCATTGATTCCATACTTTCTAACAATAAACTAAGTATGGCTCTCGTAAAAGGTCATAAGTATTTTTTATATCTTAATTACTTTTAATAATTTATTGAATCTTTAACTTTTATCTCTTAAATCTTTTATTCATTATTTAAAAAAGGTAAGAGGGCAAAGTTACGTTGCGGTACTTAAATATGTTGAAGAAGACGAATCCACTTTATCTAACCACAATCAAGCCTTCGGTATTTTATCCTATTTCAAAACACTTGAATTTGTCTTTTATTTACACTTGATGTTGTAGATTTTAGGTCTCACGGATACCTTGTCAAAACATCTTCAAAGAAAAAACCAAGATATCTTAAAAACGGCTTCATAGGTATGGGAAATAAATATATCATTGTAAACTTTGAGAAATTATGGGTTTGATTCAGTTTTAATGAAAGTATATTCATTTTGTAAAAATATAGTATCGAAACTTTGGATATGACGAGATATTATGTTGCTCCAAGAAACTGAAGGACCAAGATCACTAATCAATATCATTTTAAGGTTGAGATATTTAACACGGTTTTGGACATGCAAATCAAGAATTTGGAGATTGGTTTAGTGAGGTGAGCACCGAATTGCTAGAAAACATGGCGGCTTTAAGTCCTTGTGATTCATTTTTTAAGTTTGATACATCAAAGTTGTTGAAATTAAGTGATGTATCCATATGATTTTAGGGACTCGGAAAGGGTGTATCTTCTTGATCAACTTGAGATCTACTATCATACTTTTGCTACAAGATGATAGATTTGCTAACTTGAATGGAATTGTGCTTGATGGTGGAAACAGGGAAACATTGTTCTTTTCCTTTGGTCTGTAAGTTGTTAAAGTTAGTGTTGATTTTGCCGGTTGCAACTGTTGAAAGATGTTTTTCTGTAATAAAGCTTTTGAAGACTGACTTGCGTAACAACATGAGTGACGACTTTATGAATCATGTCTTGATTTGTGCGGTAGAAAACGAAACTCTTTTATATGTTAAGATTGAAAAGGTCAAAAAATGAAAAAAAAATGAAAAGGTCAACTTTAATATCTAGATTTTAGACATGTTTATCAAATTTAATGAAATTACATATGTTGTTTCATATTATGAGAAGAATTTTTGTGCAACCCCCAATATCTTTTCTTGGATCCGCCTCTAGCTTGAAGTACGTGACTTTTAGGCTCCCCCATTTGAGACATCTTTTTTGTAGTAGTGGTTGATAAAATACAATAAAATGATCATATTAGTGTTAATGAGGCTTGCTTGTGCATGAGAAAACTATAACTTGACAAACATAAAATGTCAAAGGGAGAAAGTAAGAGCAAAAGATCCGATCCAAGTCCAATGATCGAGTGTCGTGTCACCAAACATAATCTTTTGTTGTTGACCAATGACGTTATATTCTACTTTCCATTTCGTACTTACTATATTTATTACGACTTATAATTGATATTTCACAGAGAAAAACAATGTTCGACCGTCATGAGCAACAGTAGTATAATTTACGAATCATCCGCCTAAAAATGGAAGTATGGATATGTTTGCTCCTCAAATTATGGTATAGTTATTTCTAAGTGCTTTACTTATCCCAATCACTCAGATATCAATATAAGTGGTATTAAAGAGGCAGGGCTGGTGGCATCAAAGAAGCTGGACACACACGTAAATGGAGGTCGAATACCATGTTTAGGGAAGGGTGAAATGGCAAAGATCACGTATATGATCAAATCAACAACTTGAAGATCGAACAGAACTAAAAATGGCATTGCCGATATGATTGATCTAAAGAATCTAAAGTTTGTTGCTACAGTTGATATATGTCCAAATATGCGCAATTTGATTAATTTTATTACATATTGAGGCCAATTGTAAACGCTATAGAGTCATTGAAGTGGGAGTGTGGGAGTAATGTAGGGATACGTGTTTTCCCTCTATTTGATTCATTAATAAAATTGTATTTCTTTAGAGTGCTTGTGTAAAATTATATTAAACTATCAAAGCAATTCGAGTAAAATTACATTGAGCAGGCAAGTCAGATTGTTGAAACCAGGTGCTACCATGGTGAACTAACTTGTCTTGAAACTTTGCCACATGCCTCCTATCATTTGGTTTCAAACAATGTATAATACAATTGAAATTTCTTAAAGCCTTCGTCACTTTCTTGAGCTTTTCTATGACACTTTTTATCATATGCTTTTCTGTTTGTTCTTAGCTTCCATGTACCACCTTATGTTTCACATACCTTGTGATTCAAATACACAGTCTTGAAATTGTTTTTTCGAAGGAATTATATCATATTTCAAATCAATGTTGCCTTTCGTACAATCATATTTGACTTCCGGACAATCAGATAGATTTGTAAATCCAATATATCGAATTCTTGCAAATGTTGCCTTTTGGTCCGCAAGGTATTTCAGAATTGACTTCCGGACAATCAGGTTGATTTTTGTCCTTTTAATTTCTTAAATTTTCTTCTTAAACTAACACCTCTGATCCGTGCCATTGATCTTCTTTAACCTGTAAACTTGAAAACCCTAGAGCAAAATTCAAGTGAGCACTAAGAAACGGAAGTAGCACCAAATTCAAAAAAGAAAAAACATTAAAAAAATGTCAACATTTCAGAGAATGGATCGGAAAAGGAGACAAAGAGAAGAACAGTAGTAACGTTTTCAGATAGAACAATGAATTTAGAGACTGATAAGTAAATTTACATATAGAACAAATTTGGGAAATTTATATCAAATTTGATGTTAATTAGTTAAAAATTCAAGAAATATCAGATTGTAGATCCACAAATTGGGCATTAGATCAAAAGGGTAGTTAACTTTAAAATACAGATCGAATTGGGAAGATCGATTAAGAACATTAACGAACTGCACGTTGATGTTTGTTGAAAAGCTATGAACAATGAACTGAAGGGTAGTAAGATTTAACATACCTAATTAATGTTTGTTGAGATTCTATGAACAATGAACATGTTATGAATGTCTTCATCTCCCTGCGGCATGAATTAATTCATACGGATTCAAAGTTAATTAATTAGCAAGAATTGATCGATCGAGTCGACAAATTAACAATAAACAAACTGAGAATGCTTACAGAGAAATCGGCAAAACGATAATTTGCTATCATCGGAAACGGAGTACTGCATGCTGTCCATGATTAGGGTAGACGACGGTGGATCGTGTGACACCTCTGTTAACAATATATGTATGCCGCCTGATATAAATAAAGAAAGAACTAGGGTTTATCTTATAAGAGGTAGAATTTCTTTTTTAGCTCCTCTATTTTTCATCTTTATCTAATCTGCTCCTCCCTCCTCTCTTTCTCCACCCCATATTCACCTTATTATTATTATTATTATGTTCTTTAATTACTACAAATGATATGATGTCCACTTGATTTACACATAGAACTGTGAAGATATACGTCCCCAAATATAATTATTCTATGGATTATATATAAAAGAATGTCGTTAAATATATTTAAGAGCTAACTTAATACTAATTTATGAAATGAACGCAGAACGTACATCATTTGGGGAAGTAATCAAGTTCGTCATTTAGCCATTTAGAAATAATATAGCTGTAGAAACAAATGAGCAAGATGAATTGAAACTTGTAGTTTTAAGATTGACATGCGAAAGGAGACTACTAATGTGGCACACAGATTTACACTTCAATTCAATCTCAATCGCGCATGAACTATGAATAAATCTTTAAATATCGATAGCTAGTGACAAAACGGAAATCCCTCTGTAATCCGGTATCCTTTGTTCTACTCATAGTTTGAGATTGACATGAGAGTAGTGCCCATTTAAACTTATATACATCATGACAGACCCCTCTGTCTTTTCCTCTTTGACTTGGGCGGAGTGTACACCCAAGCAGGGTAGGAGGAAAATTTTGAAGTACCCTGGTGCATGGCTCGTCATCTTTCACCCATTGTGACTTGGGCGGTTTATTTGTTTCCGATTCTCTTTATGTATATAGCATTTAACACCGTCTCTCTTTAAAAAAAACTCTTAAACTTTAAATAAATTGAAATTACTAACTTATCACTCATTTAAACCTAAACAAAATTGAATAAATTTAATTAGATTCTTAAAAACTATTTTAGTAACAAAAATTTTCATAAGAAATAATGTTTAAAAATGTCAAGGTCATGAAAATTAAATTTCAACCTATAAGATATGAAACAAATTATATATTAAATAAAAAAAACTTCAATATAAATACAATTTTAATATTATATAATATAACAAATATTTTAATTTAAGTATTAGAAAGTTCGTAAAAGTAAAACTCATAAATATCACAACCTACCTCTATGTTACCTTACCCCATGCCTTCTACTCGACCAACTATTGATACGAATGATCTTCCTTCAGATCCGGCAGTTAGGCCAAAAATTGCATCATATCATCCAAATCAAAGAGATGATATAAGGAGGGAATATTGGATTAAAGGACCTTGTCAACCTAAGGTCATTTTTTTCCTTCAAAGAAGATAGGTCCTAAGCTATGATGTTTTGTCGTTTTATGGTTTGATGAATTTGATTGGTCAGAGTATAGCATAAAGAATGACAAAGCTTATTGTTTATGTTGTTACTTATTTGGAGATATTGTAGGCTAACAAGGTGGGAGAGATGCATTTGTAACGGAAAGCTTTAGCACTTGTAGTAAAAAGGAATCGATATACTCATGTGGGTAATGTTGATAGCTATCACAACAAAGCACGACAAAAGTGTGAAAATCTAGTGAAAAAAATCAATCTATTAGTGTACACTTCATAAGCAAACATAACTTGAGAAGCGTAACTATGAAATTCAATAGCGTGATACAATTGCTACTTGTAGATTTTTGTTGAAAAATACCTTATCATTTTGTAGTCATGATGAGACAAGCAACTCCACTTCTAGAGGACTTTTCATTCAAACATTGTGTTTAATTCGAGAACATAATGTGAGTATTTATGATGTTACCTTAGAAAAGGCTCTAAAGAACGATAAATTAATATCTCCAACTATTCAAAAAGATATTATTAAATGCTTTTAAAAGGAAATAATAAAATCCATTTGTGATGAGATTGGTAAGGATATGTTTGCTATATTAGTTGACGAGTCTAGTGATGTATCCAAAAAGGAACAAATGGCAATGGTTTTGAGATATGTTGATAGACTTGGAGTAGTTAAGGAGAGATTTGTTGGAGTTTTCACGTGATAGGTACATCTTCATCAACTCTTAAAGCCGCCATTGATTCCATACTTTCTAACAATAAACTAAGTATGGCTCTCGTAAAAGGTCATAAGTATTTTTTATATCTTAATTACTTTTAATAATTTATTGAATCTTTAACTTTTATCTCTTAAATCTTTTATTCATTATTTAAAAAAGGTAAGAGGGCAAAGTTACGTTGCGGTACTTAAATATGTTGAAGAAGACGAATCCACTTTATCTAACCACAATCAAGCCTTCGGTATTTTATCCTATTTCAAAACACTTGAATTTGTCTTTTATTTACACTTGATGTTGTAGATTTTAGGTCTCACGGATACCTTGTCAAAACATCTTCAAAGAAAAAACCAAGATATCTTAAAAACGGCTTCATAGGTATGGGAAATAAATATATCATTGTAAACTTTGAGAAATTATGGGTTTGATTCAGTTTTAATGAAAGTATATTCATTTTGTAAAAATATAGTATCGAAACTTTGGATATGACGAGATATTATGTTGCTCCAAGAAACTGAAGGACCAAGATCACTAATCAATATCATTTTAAGGTTGAGATATTTAACACGGTTTTGGACATGCAAATCAAGAATTTGGAGATTGGTTTAGTGAGGTGAGCACCGAATTGCTAGAAAACATGGCGGCTTTAAGTCCTTGTGATTCATTTTTTAAGTTTGATACATCAAAGTTGTTGAAATTAAGTGATGTATCCATATGATTTTAGGGACTCGGAAAGGGTGTATCTTCTTGATCAACTTGAGATCTACTATCATACTTTTGCTACAAGATGATAGATTTGCTAACTTGAATGGAATTGTGCTTGATGGTGGAAACAGGGAAACATTGTTCTTTTCCTTTGGTCTGTAAGTTGTTAAAGTTAGTGTTGATTTTGCCGGTTGCAACTGTTGAAAGATGTTTTTCTGTAATAAAGCTTTTGAAGACTGACTTGCGTAACAACATGAGTGACGACTTTATGAATCATGTCTTGATTTGTGCGGTAGAAAACGAAACTCTTTTATATGTTAAGATTGAAAAGGTCAAAAAATGAAAAAAAAATGAAAAGGTCAACTTTAATATCTAGATTTTAGACATGTTTATCAAATTTAATGAAATTACATATGTTGTTTCATATTATGAGAAGAATTTTTGTGCAACCCCCAATATCTTTTCTTGGATCCGCCTCTAGCTTGAAGTACGTGACTTTTAGGCTCCCCCATTTGAGACATCTTTTTTGTAGTAGTGGTTGATAAAATACAATAAAATGATCATATTAGTGTTAATGAGGCTTGCTTGTGCATGAGAAAACTATAACTTGACAAACATAAAATGTCAAAGGGAGAAAGTAAGAGCAAAAGATCCGATCCAAGTCCAATGATCGAGTGTCGTGTCACCAAACATAATCTTTTGTTGTTGACCAATGACGTTATATTCTACTTTCCATTTCGTACTTACTATATTTATTACGACTTATAATTGATATTTCACAGAGAAAAACAATGTTCGACCGTCATGAGCAACAGTAGTATAATTTACGAATCATCCGCCTAAAAATGGAAGTATGGATATGTTTGCTCCTCAAATTATGGTATAGTTATTTCTAAGTGCTTTACTTATCCCAATCACTCAGATATCAATATAAGTGGTATTAAAGAGGCAGGGCTGGTGGCATCAAAGAAGCTGGACACACACGTAAATGGAGGTCGAATACCATGTTTAGGGAAGGGTGAAATGGCAAAGATCACGTATATGATCAAATCAACAACTTGAAGATCGAACAGAACTAAAAATGGCATTGCCGATATGATTGATCTAAAGAATCTAAAGTTTGTTGCTACAGTTGATATATGTCCAAATATGCGCAATTTGATTAATTTTATTACATATTGAGGCCAATTGTAAACGCTATAGAGTCATTGAAGTGGGAGTGTGGGAGTAATGTAGGGATACGTGTTTTCCCTCTATTTGATTCATTAATAAAATTGTATTTCTTTAGAGTGCTTGTGTAAAATTATATTAAACTATCAAAGCAATTCGAGTAAAATTACATTGAGCAGGCAAGTCAGATTGTTGAAACCAGGTGCTACCATGGTGAACTAACTTGTCTTGAAACTTTGCCACATGCCTCCTATCATTTGGTTTCAAACAATGTATAATACAATTGAAATTTCTTAAAGCCTTCGTCACTTTCTTGAGCTTTTCTATGACACTTTTTATCATATGCTTTTCTGTTTGTTCTTAGCTTCCATGTACCACCTTATGTTTCACATACCTTGTGATTCAAATACACAGTCTTGAAATTGTTTTTTCGAAGGAATTATATCATATTTCAAATCAATGTTGCCTTTCGTACAATCATATTTGACTTCCGGACAATCAGATAGATTTGTAAATCCAATATATCGAATTCTTGCAAATGTTGCCTTTTGGTCCGCAAGGTATTTCAGAATTGACTTCCGGACAATCAGGTTGATTTTTGTCCTTTTAATTTCTTAAATTTTCTTCTTAAACTAACACCTCTGATCCGTGCCATTGATCTTCTTTAACCTGTAAACTTGAAAACCCTAGAGCAAAATTCAAGTGAGCACTAAGAAACGGAAGTAGCACCAAATTCAAAAAAGAAAAAACATTAAAAAAATGTCAACATTTCAGAGAATGGATCGGAAAAGGAGACAAAGAGAAGAACAGTAGTAACGTTTTCAGATAGAACAATGAATTTAGAGACTGATAAGTAAATTTACATATAGAACAAATTTGGGAAATTTATATCAAATTTGATGTTAATTAGTTAAAAATTCAAGAAATATCAGATTGTAGATCCACAAATTGGGCATTAGATCAAAAGGGTAGTTAACTTTAAAATACAGATCGAATTGGGAAGATCGATTAAGAACATTAACGAACTGCACGTTGATGTTTGTTGAAAAGCTATGAACAATGAACTGAAGGGTAGTAAGATTTAACATACCTAATTAATGTTTGTTGAGATTCTATGAACAATGAACATGTTATGAATGTCTTCATCTCCCTGCGGCATGAATTAATTCATACGGATTCAAAGTTAATTAATTAGCAAGAATTGATCGATCGAGTCGACAAATTAACAATAAACAAACTGAGAATGCTTACAGAGAAATCGGCAAAACGATAATTTGCTATCATCGGAAACGGAGTACTGCATGCTGTCCATGATTAGGGTAGACGACGGTGGATCGTGTGACACCTCTGTTAACAATATATGTATGCCGCCTGATATAAATAAAGAAAGAACTAGGGTTTATCTTATAAGAGGTAGAATTTCTTTTTTAGCTCCTCTATTTTTCATCTTTATCTAATCTGCTCCTCCCTCCTCTCTTTCTCCACCCCATATTCACCTTATTATTATTATTATTATGTTCTTTAATTACTACAAATGATATGATGTCCACTTGATTTACACATAGAACTGTGAAGATATACGTCCCCAAATATAATTATTCTATGGATTATATATAAAAGAATGTCGTTAAATATATTTAAGAGCTAACTTAATACTAATTTATGAAATGAACGCAGAACGTACATCATTTGGGGAAGTAATCAAGTTCGTCATTTAGCCATTTAGAAATAATATAGCTGTAGAAACAAATGAGCAAGATGAATTGAAACTTGTAGTTTTAAGATTGACATGCGAAAGGAGACTACTAATGTGGCACACAGATTTACACTTCAATTCAATCTCAATCGCGCATGAACTATGAATAAATCTTTAAATATCGATAGCTAGTGACAAAACGGAAATCATAAATTGACGCTAAAGCGTCCAACATCCCTTTCGAGGATCAAGCATAAGTCATGAGAGAGGCCAGGGCACCACTGTGAATTTTGGGAGTATTGGAGTCCTTGTTAATTGGTAATACATACAAGACACAGAGACATTTTGTATTGGTCAAGTATCTCTTTTAATTATAATTATCTTCTAGCTAGTACTAATAAAAAAACTTAACATAAACTAAATCTATTACAAAATCATAACCATTTATATAGATCAAAAATTAATTATCATATGTGAAGTACCATATGTTTTAGTAAATGTTGAAAAAGGAGGATAACATGTAGGGAAGGGTTGTTTAGGAATAGGATATGATATTTTATTTTTAGATGAGACTTTAGATATTTAAGTGAGGTAACTTTAACTAAAATACGAATTTGGATATAAATGTGTACTTTTTAGTTTTAAAAGGATATAAATATAATTATAAAGTTTGTAATCACTACAAGAAATTAACGTTTTCGCAACGTCTACCTTTTGCGGATACATATGTCGCCGCTAAATCTCAGCTAAACGACAAAAAAGTGGGCCAGGCTCGTCAACAAACTACGTGTCGCCGCTAAAGATTTTTTGCGGCGACATATGGGTTTCCCACCACCCAAAAACCATGGCGGGATTATTTCCCACCTAAAAAATTCAAGGTCGCCGCAAAAGGCTTTTCTAATTTTCTTTTTTAATTAAAACAATTTTCGATTTTCTTTATTAATTAAAAATATATTTCGCCGCTAAAGGGTACCATGTCGCCGCTAAAGGCGTCGCCGCAAAATCTTTTACGAGATATAGGGTTTAAACATCATTCTTTCTTCCATTACTTGACTCAGCCGTCTCTCTCTCCCAAAGCTCTCTCTCGCCGTCGAAACCGCCGCTGCCTCTCGCTCCCGAAGCTCTCTCAGCCATCGCCGTCGTCGATCTTACTCGCCGTCGAACGCCTCTCGCTCCCGCTCCCTCTCACCGTCGAAACCGCCGCTGCCTCTCACCACCCTTCTTCCTCCGCCGTTCGCTGTCTTCTCCGTCGCCTGCGACCTTGGGTTTGAGGTAAAAATCCCTATTTTGTGTTTATAAATCTAGGGTTTTAGTTTTAGATTCTAATTTTTTTGTTTTTTGTTTTTTACAAGTTATCTCCTCTTCCTCCTCTACTAGCTGCCGCCATCGACCACCTCATGCCGCAGCCGCCGCCGCCCCTGGTCGGAATCCATCTCCGCCTTCCCTCTGGCTTCTGCCTCCGTCGACCTCCTCCTCCTCATTGAGGTATTTTTTTTTATTATTTGTATATTAAAGTTATATATTAATGTTAATTAGTTTAGGTTATTATTAGTTTGTGTTAGATTATTATTATTTTTTGTTAGTAATTTAAATTATTTAATTGTTAATTAGTGGTAATAATTTATTAATCTAAGGCTATTGTTAATTAGTGTTTGATTAAAATTATTTTTTGATAATAATTTTAGTTATTTAATTGTTAATTATTGTTAGACTAGTGTTAATTATTGATTAATCTAGTTGTTAATTTAAATTTATTATGTTAGATTATATTTAGTGTTATAATGTTTAAGTATTGTTAATTAGTGTTAATGTTTAAGTATTGTTAGTATACTAATAATGTGTTAAATAGTTTATATGATGATGTTAAATAGTTTATTTGATAATGTTTGATTATTATATATTGTCAATAATGATAGATTAGTGCTAATTACTTTTAATCTTTAATCATTGTTAGTAAACTAATAATGTTAGAAATTAGATCAATGTTAGATTATTATTTATTGTTAATGATGTTAGCTTATTATTCTCAATTGTTAATCTTTAATTAGTGTTAATATTCAATGTTAGTGTTAATCTTTAATCTTTAATTAGTATTAATCTTCAAGGGTAGTATTAATCTTTAATTTGTAATGTTAGATTATTAATTAGTTGTTCCCATGTTGGTATAATAATAATGGTAGTAATCATTTAGCTTAGAATGCCCGCTCGAAATTGATTTAGAAATTAATTTCGAGTTGTTCCCATGTTGGGACTGCTATTTGAATACTTTATCTGATTTAGGATGTGAATGCTTGTTACATGGTTGTGTGTTTAAGAAAGATTCGGTTGTCATTTACTCTATGCTTCCCAGGTATATATTTCTTTATATACTTGGGAGCTAAGGGTAAATGCTGCCGAATTTTTCTTAAACAACCGATCATGTAATATGTATTCACATATGAGGTAAAGTATTCAAAAAGTGGGTTAGGAAGGCCACCCTGCTACAAACCACTCACAATTTCTTAGTATAAAATTTTAATACATGATTTGTATTCTTAATTAGTATGATATGCTTTGAACGCAGTTATGACGATTGATAAGAGTTGGACTACTTTAGCAAACCGTAATTGTCGTGAATTTTTTATTGGTCTTGACGCATTCCTCGATAGGTGTAAAGACTACGTAAATAGCTACGGTAATATTCGTTGCCCGTGTGATTATTGTGATAACACCCGTTATCACCCGCTTAGGGTAGTTAGGGTTCATATACATGAAAATGGGTTTAGCGAGGGCTACAGGATTTGGAGGTATCACGGAGAACCAATTGTTCATCGAGCATCACGTGACGGTCTTGGTCAAACGAATAATGACTTGCATGATTACCTCAATGATGTTCGTCAGGAGAATACTATCAACGAACACGACACGGAATGTGATGAGCCAACTGAATGCCCAAGTGATGAGCCAACTGAAGGCCCAAGTGATACAAATGATGAACTTGGTGAATTATTCAAGTTAGTCGGCACGGAGCTATACCCTGGTAGTGACTGTATGTCTTCGCTTGACTTTTTGGCAAAGTTGAGGCATATGAAGGTTATCAATAATGGACCGATACTTCATTTGACCAATTGTTAGAATTGCTTAGGGTTGCATTTCAGACAGCTAATATCCCGTCATCACACTATGAAGCTAGGAAGACAATGAGAACAGTCGGGTTAGGATACGTACCTATCCATGCTTGTATCAACGACTGCTGTTTATTTTGGGATGAATACAAAGATTTGCAAAGTTGTTTGATATGTTCTAAGAGTAGATGGAAAGACAAAAACACCAAGGGGAAGAAAGTTGCTAACAAGATACTGTGTTACTTTCCTTTGACGCCTAGGCTAAAGCGTATTTATAACTCAAGACACACTGCAAAGTCTATGAATTGGCATGCACAATCTACCGTACAATCCCGGCCTACAGAGAGATTATATACACAAGCCGAGGTAGATGACATGCTTGCGTCTCAATCTTCTGATATCCAGCAGGTCCGGGAGGAGATGCAGTCTAATTCTCAACGTACAGAAGCAATATTTGAAGCATTTCGTGCGGCAGGTATAAATGTCGATATTCCCTCAACTTCCCGACGTGAACCAAGTACTGATTTGGCTTCTCGTGATGAAGAGTCTAGAGATCATGAGGATTAGACTATTAGTTTGTTAGGCGACCTTGTGATTGTCTAAAAACGTTTATGTTAACTTTGAAACTATTGATTGGTATGTATGTTTGTTTTATATAGCTTAAAATGTCGTGTTACAGTTGTTTTGAGTTCTGAAGCAGCAGGTTTTTGTAATTTGCCGGTTAAAAATTGGTGGAAAATGCAAAATACAGCAAATTGCAGGAAATTTTTTCTAGGGTTTTAGCGGCGACATGTCGCCGCAAAAAGAGTTTAATTACATTTTAATTATTAATTAATTTAAATAAACATGTCGCCACAAAAGCTATAAATGTCGCCGCAAAAAAATATTTATATTTTTTTAATTAATTTAAAAATGTCGCCGCAAGAAAGGTATTATCGCCGCAAAAAATTGTCCACGTAGCACTTGATGGGTCCGTTATGTATCGTCGCAAAAAGTTAAAAATGTCGTTGCAAAAAACTTTTGGGTACGAAGCTTTAGCGGCGATTCTTTTGCGGCGAAATGTCGTCGCTTTAGGTTTTTTGCGGCGACTTTTTGAGCTTTAGCGGCGACTTTTGTCGCCGCAAAAAGCCTATTTTTTATAGTGAATTATGTGTGATAATCTCTATCACAAATCCAAACGTTGAAAAGTCTAGGTTTCAGTTGCGAATTCCGAAAATAGCATGAGCATTAAAGATTTTGAACACCCGACCCAAGTCCCCTCAAAAGGACCGGTCCAAGCTTTTACTCATAAACCCTGTGGAAGGCAGCACAAAAACGCGTTATGAACAACTACTAAACCTAAGGTCCAAGTCTTCATACAAAGATTCATCACGATTGAAGTTTTTGTTATGTGAACACGAAGGGGGAGAATGTCAAGAATATATTTGCAGTGTTCAGTTTTGATGTATTTATTATTTATTATTGTTAGCTAGTTTGGCTAAATAGTAATAGATAGTAAAAGGCTAATGGACATTTTTTTATTTATACATTCTTGTGCGTAGTATTTTAACTTATTTTGTATAAATAGAGTTCAAGCTTCCAACTTGAATTCTTAGATTTCATAACACATAGATTTCCTAAAAATGAAAAAGAAAACAAATTAATATATTAACATTTTCACATAATAAAGAATATATATATATATATATATATATATATATATATATATATATATATATGAAGAAGTTCCATTGAGAACCATTTTTAGTGCAACTGCGAGAACCAATCTGAGCCCTCCAATTCCCTCTCTTTTAATGTCATTGCGCATCCATGAATTCCTCACATACCACTTGATCCCCCCACGCTCTCCATCCATGAATTCCACTTATCAAATCAACGGCTACGATTGGTTTTCGCGGTTCTCGCAATAAAATCGGTTCTCAATGGAACCCTCCCATATATATATATATATATATATATATATATATATATATATATAGGCAAAAGTTCAAACGAGAACTGTTTTTTCGTGTGAGAACTGCGAAAATCAATCTCAGCCGTCCAATTCCCCCTCCTTTAATGTCATTGCTCACCTATGAATTCCTCACATGCACCATGCCATACTTGATCCCCTGAACGCTCTCCATCCATGAACTTCTCATATCCAAGGAACGGCTGAGATTGGTTCTCGCAGTTCTCGTAGGAAAAACAGTTCTCGTTTGAACCATCCCCTATATATATATATATATATATATATATATATATATATATATATATATATATATATATATATATATATATATAGAGAGAGAGAGAGAGAGGGAAGTTCCATCGAGAACAAAAAAAAAATGCGAGAACTGCGAGAATCGATTTAAACCGTAAAATATCTACCAAACGACAAGATATTAAATTATGAAAATTATACCAAATATGCTCTTTTAATATGACATCCATATTGCTATATTTTTTCAACAAAAAAAATTCGTTTTTGTCGGGTTTTTTTTCTAGCACTATAAAGTATGTTACATATATGTAAACAGTACTAACATATATGTGATCAGTACTATAAGGTATGTTACATATATGTAACGAACTTTTTTTTTGTTGAAAAAGTCTGGTAATATGGATGTCATATTAAAGAGCATATTTTTGTCGTTAATTTGGTATAATTTTCATAATTTAATATCTTGTCGTTTGGTAGATATTTTAGTTTTAAAAAGATGGGGATCGGTTCTCGCATTTTTTTTGCTTCTCGATGGAACCCTCCCCTATATATATATATATATCAATGCATGACGACCACAGTCGCCCATAAAATTGTTTTCTTCACTTTTCCTCGGCCAACATGCAGACGACTTCCTTTCATGTTTTAGGAGTGACTGTAGGTCGCTCCTAAAAGTCTTGTCGCAAAAAAATAATTTTTCTTGTAGTTTATAAAGAGACATTATCGTATTTATTGCACAAATTAGTCCTTACAATTATAAGCAAAAATGTCAAACATTTATTAGTTATATTTAAAATGATTATAACACAATAAAACTAATAATTTAGTTAAATATGTTATTTAGAAATGTTATAAGGCGTAACTATAAATTATGATGGAAAATAATATTTTAAGATTTAGAAAGAGCATACACTACAAAAAAATCGACCTTTAGCAACGACAATTGTCGCTGCTAATACCCCAAAAAGTCGCTGCTAAAGGCGCTGCTATTGCCTTGCTGCTATTGCCCATATGTCGCTGTTATTGTCTGTCGCTGCTAATACCTTATGCGCTGCTATTGTCTATCGCCGATACCGTCTCCTATCGCTGCTACTTTCTATTGTCGCTGCTATTGATGTCACTGATATTGGCTTTTTTCGTTTCTTAAATAATACAATACAATAACAATTTTGACCTGTTGTATATACATTCAATACCACCAATTAAATACAAAAAACAAATATGATATAAAATCACATAGGCTATTACCAAATCCATAATACATGCATAGTTAATACATAAATGTTTTAATTAGTTATTTGTTGTTTATCAACAAACAAAACATAATATATAATGAACTACTCGTGATCTTCGTCCCCGTAGAGTTTAGGAGCCATTGTGCACTATTGCTCCAGTGTCAGCACAGATCAACGACCTTTCAGACTGCAAAAGGTTGCAGCAACCATAAAAAATTCAAGAATCATATGAGAGCAGCAAGTAACCAATTACCTTTAAAGGAACATTGGTGACAGAATCGAGCCATGTAACTTTCGCTACAACACTGAAAATATAAAGATAAAATGCAATACTCAAGGCTCCTGAATTACATCTTGTATCTTTTATACACAGGATACAGTCATACGAGAACAAACTTGCAGACCTGGAACGGTGGGTCGAATGACTGCATATGTATTCATGAGTTCAATCGAAAAGCCACCTGCAATCGTAAACATGATCCTACGATCAACCATAAAGATACATGTCTTCAAATCTAAAATTAGCTGTTTATTCATGTCTTCAAATCTAAAATTAAACATACATATAACCACAATCAACCACAAGTTCAGTCGTAGGCAAATAAACAGTTGCTCACCAATCCAAAAATAAATTGATTTTTTCTATTAACCATGAATAGAAACTGTTTTGAATGTTTTGTATCTTAAATTACCATCTACCTTCAGTTAATCAAGGAAGAAAAAATATATCAAGGCTTGTATCTTTCTCTGGGTTCACAAAGAACACTGATTTGATTCTTTAATCATTCTACACTCACAACATTAAAACTAAATAACTTGAATTCTTTCCCATACCTCTCTCCAGCCAATGGCATAAACTGAGCAAGCTCATCACCTTCCAATCCTATCAAGTCCTATAAGTTAAAAAATTGATGCAGTGATGTGTACATAACTCAAGATTTAAAATTTAAGGCATAAATCAATAGCTATCCAACATACTGCATAAATCAATTGAAATTACAAGGTCTTGTGCATCCTGCAACAAGTGAAAAAAGTATCCAATCAGGTGATTCATGTATAATAACTTCAAAACTCAGAATTGGTTTCGGTTGTTTTCGCAGATCTGAAGAAACATATTAACACACACTCACTCACAGCACACAGAACACATACTAACACACACTCACATCATACACAAACACAAACACAAACATACACTAATTAAGACACACACACAGCACACAGAACACAAAGTAACACACACAGAGCACACACAACATACCCTAACACAGACGCAGAACACACACATACACACAGTAACGCACACGCACAGCACACACATACACACATATCATAAACCCCCAATTTTAATTGCCACATTTATAATCGATAAACCCTAAAATAATCTATAACCCATTTACCACACAATATCTTGAAATTTTAACATAAAATAGCAAAATAACAAGAAATTATCATCAAATAACCCAAATATTTGGAGTTAGAGCAAAACCCTAGTGGAGGAGTATGGTAGCGACGGCGGTAGTGGGTGGGGTAGCGAAGGGAGGAGGAGAAATTAGCACCGGCGGTTGTGAGGAGGCGAGGTGGCGAGAGGCGTGGCGTCGAGCGGCGAGTCGGTCGTCGTCGGTAGCTAGATCGAGAGAACAAAGAGGCACAGCCTATACATACCGATTGAATGGGGGAGGAAAAGGGATTTAATCTCGTTGGGGCAATAGCAGCGGCAAAAAAAAGTATTAGCAGCAACAAACTCTATAGCAGCGACATGTGAAAAAAAGAGGGGGGAATTTTGAGCGCGTTTTTTTATGGGCAATAGCAGCGATACCTTTAGCAGCGACAAAGGCTAAAGCAACGACACCTCGCGCGTTCAACGAGGTGTCGCTACTATTGCTTATGTTGCTGCTATTGCCTTGAATTCTTGTAGTGTAGACTATGAAGAAACATTTTCACCGGTGGTGTTGCTTCTCAAAAGGGTTGGAATTTTTTAATGGAGTTTTGAATGGTGTTGCTTCTCAAGATGCACAAGGCACTCATCCACGTCTTGAAGCAAGCCCCCCGAGCTTGGTATGACATATGGTTACATGGTGCAACATGGCTACAAATGAAGTCAAAGTGAGTCACCTCTCTAGATAAAAAAACATGTGGTTGTTGGCTGAGTTTAAACTTAAAATGATTAGTGAATTTGAGATGACTGACATTAGGATCTTAAACTATTTTTTTGGTTGCTAAAAATGTTGGAAATCAAAGAAAAAGAACAGAGGGTAAACAACCAAAGTTTCTTTATTTCTGTAATGAGGGATTACAAGCTCAAGATCGAGGGGAGGCGCGCTGCAGATGAATACACTTATAGGAGCTTGGTTGGTGGTCTTATTTAGCTCACACATTTTCGACCCGATATCCCGTTTAGTGTGGGAGTAATCTCGAGGTACATGCATAAGCCTTCGGTGCATCATATGGGAGCTGCCAACCGAAGCTTGAGGTACATTGCACGAGCAGTAAAACTTGGGTTGTGGTATGCAAAGATTGATAATAAAACTTCGTTGGTTCTATTTTCTTCAATCATTAGTTTTTTAATTCATCAATTTCTTGTGTTCCAAGTTCTTGAATGAAAATTTGATTTTGGATGTTGGAAGGCTTGATTTTGATTCATCATGTTTGTTTTTCTTTTCTGATTTTCTTGATTCAACATGTTATTCAAGTTGTTTTAATTAAGTTCTATGTATTCATCATGGTGTGTGGTTCTAAGATCTTATTATTGATGAAATGTGATACATTTAAAAACATATAAACATATAGGAGATTTAAGAAACTACGTACTAACACATTCTCCACTAACAACTCCTTTAACGGGTTTTTTTTATTACATTTACCAGAAATACTTTTCTTCCCCTCAGTTGCACATTTAATTGCCTTTGTACTTCACCAGTAGGTCGTTCTTGAAGATGTGCTAATTGGGGAGCATAAAGTAGGTTTAATGGTGGGGGAGTCGAAAGATTTGTTATGCGTACAATCTTAAAGCAAGATTTCAAGACACTTGAAATTAAAATTGCAACGTCTAAGTGATGGTCATCAAGAAATGCATTACAGTATTGTTTAGCAAACAGACATTGCGTTTACTGAATCATCTATTTAGAAACAATAAAACTGAATGGTGTCAGGCCTTCATATCCAAAGTGTCCATAACTCCTTTAAAATTAGATTGACAGGATTTTATGCCCAAAGATGTGGAATTAGATTTCCATGAATAGCATGGCGTAAGTAGGTTTATTGCCCATCAAAACCATACAGAATCCAAGAAACGCGCAGAGGGGTTATAACTATATGCATATAATAAAGAAGTGACACGCCATCATCCGCGCATTCATACCATGGTTTCATGACAAGGACCATCAAATCAACTATATGTTCTTGCCAAAAACTATCAAAACAAATAAATAATAATCCCATAGATGATTAAACGTAAAAACAGTTCCCTAAGAACACATTTTTTTCGTGGAAGGTTAAACATTTTTAATTTTAATTACCTTTTTTACCAAATACCCAACCGCAAAATACTGAATATTGATAATGAGCTGTTCACTTCAGCCACTCCATTCACGTAATGGTAGAACTGGCAACATGGGTAGCAGATAAAGATGACAACCATTAGTACAGCTCAGGTTGTTAATTAGGACATGGTCGGCGATTGAGTTTATGATATGGGGAGGAGATATATTTTTTACTTTCTTATGTGGATTGGAGTAAGGGTATAAAAGTTAATTTACTTCATATATAAGTGGATTAATCCAATGTTTCAGTGGTAATATCACCACCCTTTAGTATACCTCAGGTCAAATATACCCACAACATCATCTGCCCAAATATATTAATTTTTCAACCCATTTCCTCTTCAGTTATTTCTTACTTTTCCATGTTTAAAAAGTTAGAAATTAAACACAATCACCCAATTTATTCATTCCTAAGTACTGTCATCTCTTATAACAAGTAAACGTATGCTAAATTAAGTTTACAACAGAAGATGTTACCTTATGTGAATTCTAATAATTTGATCTCTATATTGAAAGATTATATATAGAATCTAATAATTAAACAGAAATCATGAGATATAAACTAACACACACGAATGAATTTGGGTGTTAAACCTCCAAAATGACCGCGGTATTGAAAGCGACGTATAGTAGTCCTCAGGCCCAAAATACTCAAGTTTGTTATATATAGTCATCGAAAGAATAAGTAATTATAACTGTTGAACAAACATATCAACTTCGAAACTAGTCAAGAAATATCAGATTGTAGAGTGTTCTAACGGGAAGTATAGATTTAACATACGTAATTAATGTTTGTTGAGATTCTATGAGCAATGAACATGTTACGAACGTCTTCATCTCCCTGCGCTATGAACATGAAAGCGACAAAAGTAGTCCTCAGGCCTAAAATACTCAAGTTTGTTATATATAGTCATCAAAAGAATGAACAACACATTTCCTTTCAATTGTAAGTGCATTCTCCCATTAAAAGTGATAAGATAGAAACAGTTCTTTAACACCATATTTACAAGGCCGCCCGCCTACTATGATTCCTGTTGCAGCATCCGAACCATCATGTTGTTTTCATCATCACTGAACACAATTCATATCAGATCAAATTAAGGGTAGTTAGATTTAATATTCAAAATTTAGAAGGAAGATAATGATAAGTAGGTTGAAGATATAGAAAATTAAAACAAAGAATTAAGAGAATATTTTAGTTATATAATCAAGAAAGAATAGATTAGTTTCTAGCATCAGAATATGAAAGACAACACAGTTAATATAATAAATTATATATAGAATCTAATAATTAAACGGAAATCATAAGAGATTAAAACTCACACACGAATTCATTTGGGTGTTAAACCTCCCGTATCATGTGGTACTGAAAGTGTCAAAAGTAGTCCTCAGGCCCAAACTATTCCAGCTTGTTATAGTCATCAAAAGAATGAACAACTCATTTGCCTTAATCATATAAGTGCATTCTCCCAATCAAAGTGATCTGATAAACAGCTCTTTAACATCATTATAAGGATCCTGACTTTGATTCCTCTTGACGGTAGTACCACTGCACCCAAACCATCATCTTGTGTTCACCACGACTGAACACAATTTGCATCCGATCAAATTTAAGGGTAGTTAGATTTAGTATACAAAATTCAAAAGGAGGGTAATGATAATTAAGTAGGTAGAAGATATACAAATTTAAAACAATGAATTAAGAGAATATTAATTTAGTTACATAATCAAGAAAGAATGCATTAGTTTCATCATTAACAGTATCAATTTTAGCAAAATTAATGCTGCTTGCATGTGAAAATCAAAATTATACATCGCGTACCTCATTTGCGAGCTGAATAGCATGATAATACTGCAAGCTGGTCATGTTATATTAAATGATGATAAAACAACAGTGTTATAACCAAAACAAATAACTTCTATTAATTGAGAATACACAATATTGAGTAATATTTTTCCTTTCAAACATTTCAACAGAAGCTTGACAGAAACATAAACCAAACGCTTCCTAAACAGTTCTTGAAACTGATTGTAGTGTAATTATCAGCTATTGACCAGCGAAAGAAAAATTATACTTCCTTCCTAAGGAACATATCAACACTTTATCACTGAACATATAAAAACAAACATGATCGATCCCAATAACAGAATCCATAAACATTCAATTGAACAGTAACTTGAATGCACCAGAAGAGGAGATAAACGAACCAACAAAACCATTAAAACAGATAATTCCAGAAGATCATAAAGCATGTAGTTACGAATTAAGTAAATCAATACAACTGAATGACATAAATCTGAGAAATATATATCAACTTTATTGATTAACAAGTCAAGAAATATCAGATTGCAGATCCACAAACTGGGCAGGAATTAAATTTAATTACTTGATCGAAAGAAATGACTCACATTACTTATTTGATCAAAAGGGTAGTTAGATTTAACATACAAAATTGAGAAGATTAATTAACATTACCATGTGCGCCACGTAATTAATGTTTGTTGAAAGGCTATGAACAATGAACATGTTATGAACTTCTTCATCTCCCTGCAGCATGAATTAATACAGATTCAAAGTTAATTAGCATCATAACATACAATTGATCGTAATAAAACAAAACAGAATTAATCGACGAGATGAACAAGAAGCTAATGAAGAATGCTTACACAGAAATCCACAAGCCAATTTTCTTCTGACATCGGAAACGGAGCGCTGTCACGGCGGAGAATGCGGCGAACAAACTACGGATCGATAATATGCCTGAGAATTGAAAAGAATGAACGGAGAAGAAGCTAGGGTTTTTTTTATAATAGTGCGTAGGAGTTAAATTTTGTTTTTAGCCCTTCTGTTTTTTCTCTTTATCTAATCTCCACCCTTTTGTTTCTTTGCTTTTAATTTCTTTCAATTTTTGAGAAGAAAAAAAAGATTTATAAGAAAATAAAAGATTTATGAGATATGTGAAACGAAACTTCATATGTATTAATCTAATCGAGGCTACTAATTCAATCGGCTATAAACACTTGACTGAATAAATCTTTGAGAATCGAGAGATTATGAAGGCCAACCGAAGACAAATTAGAATCATATAACATCCGGCCCCTTTAAGGTTTTACTTGAGCGCCAACATACAATTTTTTTCTTGTATCCTGCATTTACTTCTTTTGTTATATAATTGTTTAGAATTAGAACATTAAGGTAGTTTTTCTAATCTTTCGTTTTCTTCTATTTTTTACTTTAACATTATATTTATATAAAATTACTTCTTGACATTATGTAGTGAATTTAAGTTAACATTCCAAACTTAAACCAATTATAACATTAGCTACGACTTTTAAAAAAAATTCTAATTCGAAATCAACAAGTGTAGTAACACTAATATCTCTATCAACTTTTCATACATAATCGTGACTAAGGCCTTGTTTGTTTTTCTATATAAGACCTTATTTTAAAAAACGTCTGCGGGTGGACAAACGTTTTTTGTAAAGCTCGTTTATTTTTCGCAGACATAAGATCTTTTTTTTATCTTATTTTAGCTTATCCTGTGAAACAATTAAATAAGCTTCTATCCTGCAAACATTTTGAATCGTGAGTTGAACCCTTCAAGCCACACGCTATGACAATTGCCTTCCACCCTCGTCGGTCGACGGCGATCCCTTGAAGCCCGTCGATCCTTCCATCCTCGCTGGTCGACGGTGAAGCCTTCCACGTTGAAGCCCTAATTGTCAAACCCTTCCATTTGTCACTAGTCGACGAAGCTGTAAAGGTTGCATCGTCAAAGATGTAAATGTTAAATCGTCAGAGCTGTAAAGGTTGAAGCCGTGAAAACCACCCCTTCGATCTGATTTCTAGGTACTTCTCCATTTAATTTTAACTTGTTTGATTTTTCACCTTCGATTTTGATTTGACCTTAACCCCAAATCCCATGACTATCATGTGAAGTTATTCGATTTCGATTCTGAAGACATGAAAATATCTAGGATGTATATATGATTAACTCCATTCTCTAGCTAGATCCACGAGTATTGTTTTTGTATATAGGAATATGAAATAACGATAAGTGTTTTTAGGGTACTAAGCACATATTGATGGAAAAGGATATTCACAACAAAATGGAATAGACTATGAAAAAACATTTTCACCGGTGGTGCATGTTGCTTATCAAAAGGGTTGCAATTTTTTAATGCAGTTTTGAATGGTGTTGCTTCTCAAGCTGCACAAGGCACTCATTAACGGCTTGAAGTAAGCCCCCCGGGCTTGGTATGGCAGATGGTTACATTGTGCAACATGGCTACAAATGAAGTCAAAGTGATTCAACTCTCTACATAAAAAGAACAGGTGGTTGTTGGTTGAGTTTAAACATAAAATGATTAGTGAATTTGAGATGACTGACATTAGGATCTTAAACTATTTTTTTTGGTTGCTAAAAATGTTGGAAATCAAAGAAAAAGAACATAGGATAAACAACCAAAGTTCCTTTATTTCTGTAATTTTTGGCGCATTGAAATCGTACATATCAATACATATATAATGTGGTGGCCCGCGGTTACAGTAGTGGTGGTTACACGGGCAGTTTTCTTCGGCGGAGTTTACGTCGGCGGTTACTCCAGCGGCGGTGGTGGTGGTAACATATTTCCTAATCTATCATACATAATAATAAATAGTTTAGTTTAATATCCAATAACAAAAAAAGGTTTTATATGCAACGATGCAAACGAGTGTCTATTCCATTGAACAGAAATGAGGGATTACAAGCTCAAGATGGAGGGGAGGCGCGCTGCAGATGAATACACGTATAGGAGCTTGGTTGGTGGTCTGATTTAGCTCACACATTCTCGACCCGATATCCCGTTTAGTGTGGGAGTAATCTCGAGGTACATGCATAAGCATTCGGTGTATCATATGGGAGCTACCAACTGAAGCTTGAGGTACATTGCACGAGCAATAAAACTTGGGCTGTGGTATGCAAAGATTGATAATAAAATTTCGTTGGTTCTATTTTCTTCAATCATTAGTTTTTTAATTCATCAATTTCTTGTGTTCCAAGTTCTTGAAAGAAAATTTGATTTTGGATGTTGGAAAGCTTGATTTTGATTCATCATGTTTGTTTTTCTTTTTTGATTTTCTTGATTCAACATGTTATTCAAGTTGTTTTAATTAAGTTCTACCTATTCATCATGGTGTGTGGGGTGTGTGGTTCTAAGATCTTATTATTGATGAAATGTGATACATTTAAAAACATATAAACGTATAGGAGATTTAAGAAACTTCGTACTAACACATTGTCCACTAACAACTCCTCTGACAGGGTTTTTTTTTTTTTTTTTTTTACATTTACCAGATATACTTTTCTTCCCCTCAGTTGCACATTTAATTGCCTTTGTACTTCACCAATAGGTCGTTCTTGAAGATGTGCTAATTGGCGAGCATAAAGTAGGTTTAATGGTGGGGGAGTCAAAACATGTTACTACTACAAAAAACACTTTCAAACCCCCCTATTCAGACCCGGTTTCTTAAAAAATACCTTAAAACCGGGCTTAAAAGTGTCTCTGCGCATTTTTATAGGCTTTAGACCCTATTATTTAACAAAAAACCGGGTCCAAAAATATAAAAAGATTCAAGCCCGGTTTTTTATAAAAAAAACAGGGTCTAAATCACTTATAAAAGCAATCCGTAAGTATGTGATATTTAAGCCCTCTTTTTTACTAAATAACCGGTCTTATATACGTGAATTAGTTTGAAAATACACCAAAATTTTAGGGGTAATATTTTGTTTCCCTCCTCATCCCGCCTTTCCCTGGTGTCCCTATTCTTTCCCTATCGTATGTCGCCGATTCAACAGCCCTCCCTTCCTCTAATTTTCATTTTCTCTCATATCTCTCACGTATTGGTCCATATCTCCTCAAGGCCATTCTCCTTTCGTGTTGAAAGAAAGAATCAATAGGTTGATGTTGCAGTACGAAAGAAAGAAGCAATAGGTTGATGTTGCAGTACGAAAGAAGAAGCAAAAGAAAGACGGAGGTGGGATTGATAGGGTTTTTTAGTTTGAAGATCAAGATGACAATGGAGAAGGGGCATTATGCGAAGAAAGGCCAAGTATGTTTCAGATTTGATTATCCCTAACCCTAATTCCTTAAGGGTTTTAATTTGAATATGAATCTGTTTCTAGTATTCTCTTTTAGGGTTCTAATTTCAATATTTGTTTATCTTTCTGATTTGATAATCCCTGAATATATATAGTTATTGATTATGTTATTTCAGTCTACCGACTCAAACAATATCTGCTATAGCTTGTATCCTAGAATAGCTTTGTTGTAGTAATTTCTTTCATAATTTCTATATGCTAATTGACTTTTCCTTTATCTGTTCTTAATATCTCATTTTAATTTTACTTTCAATTCCAACAAAATGAAGAATGGTTTTGGCAGAAAACAATGGAGCAGAGTCGAGGGCATCTCTACTTTTTAAGCTTGTCACTACGTACTCTTTTATTGTGAGTCCATCCTTTCCTTGTTGTCCAAGCTCTTAAAAGTTATATTATAAACCATTTTGTGTACATGATTATAGGACACTTGAAAATGTTGGGGCATCCTTTCCTTGCAGTTTTAGATCATAACTAACTTTAAAGACACTGATCTGTGATGGAAGATGAATCTGAGTATATTTGTTTTCAGGTTAGTTGCTTATGTTTTTGTTTAAAGATATACACTACGTCATGTTCCTTTTAATTCAGAATTGATAACCAAAACATGTCATTAGGTACTATGCTCATGAAGTTATTTGATTACTAGATTTTGATTGCAAAGGAGTTGTTGTAAGTTTCATAGAAAGCTAATTAGTTTTCAACTCCATATTCTTGTTGCTGTTCACATTCATTTTCATGAATGTTTGTGATTATCACATATTATTATTAGTTTATGTAAATCATTTTTCATGAATTGCAGTCCTTTGTTAATTGCAGTGAAGGTAAGTTTCCAGTGTGCCAACGACCGCATCATTTCAACTGTCGAATTCATGTTAGTCGGGTATGCTCTGATGTTTTTAAGTCGTTGTATGTAAATCTTTTAGGCATAAATGATATTGTGGGAAAAAGCTACACATGATGGCTTCCACCTTTTAATTTCCCCTTCACTACTGCCTTCATACTTTTCTTATCAAATTCTGATTCTTCATGTAATTTGCTTACTTATTTGAGTTGTGGAATCATGGATGGAATGTTATACTTCATGTGTTAAATTTCCAGATTTTATAAGCTGTTAGGACTGTCAATTTCATTGTTCTATTTATTTGGTTGGGTATAATATATAAAATTTGTGTTAAATATGTGTTTAGACTTGTAGTGACCTATAGACTATAGTACTTCTAATCTGATGAACTGATTTTGAATATATTTATGTTCAAACATCTTTTGCTATGTCAATTGTTTGATTCCCAATAATATGTGTTTGGGATTTGTTTCCATTTTTGAAGATATATTATTAAATTGTTGCAAGATTTCTTGTGCTACAGTCTACAGCCGAGGAAACTCGAAAATGGATGGAAGCATTAGAACAAGCAAAGAAGCAAAGAAACAGGTGGAAACAATTGTTATAGGGTAAATCTCATATCTCATATGCTTATTATAGGGCATTTTAATAGTTTTTATAAGTACATATTTGTTGACTTCATTGTTCTTGATGTAATATATATTTGTTTTGATATATTTGATTCGTGTAATTCAATTGGTTATTAGTTACTAATATAATTCTTTTTTTCTATCTGTGTAGGGTTTCTTTCTAATTACAAGAGATAATCTATTTGTTCGTGTTGCAAGTTAAGAAGTATATATGAATGTTCTTGCTATGTAGATATAACATTAACCTTTTTGTCTTAGCAAGATAGTGTGTAAAATATGTGGTTTGGATATATGGTATTAAACATAGATTGGTTCGTTGAACAAACCTTCCGAATTGCTCGAATTCAACTAATGAGAATTGCTATTATGGTCGGTTAACCAATTTGATTCATATGTTTTTATTTATTACTTAATAGTTGTTTATTATCATTGTGATGTTATTTGGGTTGAATATTATTAGCTAACAAAAACAGGAAAAATATAAAAACAAAAATATTTTTTTAAATATTTAATACATTCAGACCCGATTTTTTAATATAAAACAGGGCTTAAAAGTGAACCTTTAAACCTTAAAGAAGAATCAGACCCGGTTTTTAACATAAAACCGGGCTTGAAAGTAAGATTTAGACCCGGTTTTTTAACCGGGCTTGAATCATTAGACTTTCAGGCTCCCCCCCTTTCAGGCCCCCCACAAAACCGGGTCTGAAGGGCATAAAAAACCGGGCCTGAATGTGTTTTTTGTAGTAGTGTGTGTCATGCGTACAATCTTAAAACAAGATTTCAAGACACTTTAATTTAAATTAAAATTGCAACGTCTAAGTGATGGTCATCAAGAAATGCATTACCGTATTGTTCAGCAAACAGACATTGCCTTTACTGAATCATCTATTTAGAAACAATCAGGACCGGTCCAATGGTTTTTGATGCCGTGGGCGAAGTAGGTAAAAAAATGCCAATATATAAACTTTATGACGCATGAAAAAAATATAATATAAATATGTAAAACAAAAAAGTAATAAGTTGTTTACTTAAAAATGTTCAAACCGATCAAAATAGTCAAATGGCTTCAACTATCGAACTTTTGAGGTGAGTCAATCGATCAAATATACATGTCAATAAAAACAAAAGTATCAAACAAACTAAGTTGCTACAACAGTCACTCATAACTAAAAAAGAGTTACTACAGTCATCAATAAAAGATTATTGTTTACTAAAACTCATATTACTATGTAACTAAATCACATCAAATACATGGTTCTTGTAACAACTAATAACACCATTTTTTAACAGCAAAAGCACTTTCATTACCATTACCTCCACATACATGAAACCACAAAATAAATAATTAACTACAACTCAAACAAATGTACCAGAATGTGATGCTCCAAATTCTTGCAATCATCCTTCTCATACATTAATTCTGTTCAACAAACTGAAAATAAAGTGATTTAAAACAAAGGATTGGTTTTAATACTCATTCAAGTGAGAATGTGAGATTAGAAGTTCAGAACAAACAAGTGACTATCATTTGTGAATGATGAACCAAATGCAAACCTGAGAGTGGCTTGATTCTTGCTGTAAAACCGATCTGTGACTTGAAAATGTTTTTGATTCACTAAACTCTATTGATTCAATTGATTGAGAGTCACATTTGGCCACTCAAGTATGATTCACCGAACTACAAAGTCTAGTGATTAGTGATGGATCAATTGACTATCATTCATAAATCACTAAATCACAAAATGTCAAAAATCACTCAAACTAGATCTGTAAATCTGATGCTAGTCTATTAGAAACAATTAAACAAAGAGACAAATCTAATCAAACTGGTTATATACCAGTTTAGTAATGTAATGAGAAACTTATAAATGTGCACAAGTAGGTGATAGGAGAAGACTAAAAAGAATATAATCTGTTTGTGAATACATCTATGCGTGCCAAAACAAGAACAACTCAATTATAATAGGTTTTAGTTAAACTGGGAGTTTATAATAATAGGATATCTACTATAAGAAAAACCATTTACGGAATTTGGATGGAATGGTAAAAGCATGTGAGAAATATAAACATTTGCATTCATGTTCAATGGCTGAAAAGTGTTATTCCAAGAAAGCATGGTCTAGGACTGAATACACGATTTCAATAAAAGAAATTCTTCATGTATTAGTTAAGATAAAAGCACATGGACGCAATTTTTGATTCCACACTTGCAATTTTCGAGTACGATGCAAAACACCAAACAAGAAAACACCAAACGGTGAAACACCAAACAATGAAGCAGAAACACCAAACGATACAAATCGATACTCGGAGTCTTGGATTCACTAAACAGGAACAACAAAAGTAAAAAGCGCTAACCTGTGTAAGTCGCCGATTCGTAATTCGTGAATGCATTGAGAACTACAAACGACTCCGAATCTGTGCTGCGGTGCAATCACCTCGTTGCCCTCGCCCCGTCGCTCGACATTTGACTCAAAGCTCGATGTCTGCCCCTCTCGATAGCTGCCGTAATCGATGATGCTGGATTGGGTATAACTATAAGGGATCAAGTATTTGGATATGGACTATTGGGCTGCATATATTTAACCCAAATGAACCTACAATGTAATATATTGCCCACATTTGACTCAAAGCTCGATGTCTGCCCCTCTCGATGGCGTGTCACTTCTTTAGATTGACAGGATTTTATGCCCAAAGATGTGGAATTAGAATTCCATGAATAGCAAGGCGTAAGTAGGGTTATTTGCCCATCAAAACCATACAGAATCCAAGTAACGCGCAGAGGGGTTTATAACTATAGGCATATAATAAAGAAGTGACACGCCATCATCCGTGCATTCATACCATGATTTCATGACAAGGACCATCAAATCAACTATATGTTCTTGCCAAAAACTATCAAAACAAACAAATAATAATCCCAAAGATGATTAAACGTAAAACAGTTCCCTAAGAACACATTTTTGTCGGGAAGGTTAAACATTTTTAATTTTTATTACCTTTTTTACCAAATACCCAACCACAAAATACTGAATATTGATAATGAGATATTCACTTCAGCCACTCCACATGCACATAATGGTAGAGGTGGCAACATGGGTAACAGATAAAGATGACAACCTTTAGTACAGCTCAGGTTGTTAGGACATGGTCGGCGATTGAGTTTATGACCTAGGGAGGAGGTATATTTTTTACTTTCTTATGTGGATTAAAGAAAGAGTATAAAGTAAATTTACTTCATATATCAGTGGATTAATCCAATGTTTCAGTGGCAATATCACTACCCTTTAGTATAGCTCAGGTTAAATATACCCACAACATCATATTTGCCCAAATATATTAATTTTTCAACCCATTTTCTATTCAGTTATTTCTTAATTTTCCATGTTTAAAAAGTCAGAAATTAAACACAATCACCCACTTTATTCATTCCTAAGTACTGTCATCTCTTATAACAAGTAAACCTATGTTAAATTAAGTTTATAACAAAAGATGTTACCTTATGTGAATTCTAATAATTTGATCTCTATATTGAAAGATTATATATAGAATCTAATAAATAAACAGAAATCATGAGAGATAAACTCACACACACGAATGAATTTGGGTGTTAAACCTCCAAAATGACCGCGGTATTGAAAGCGATGTATAGAAGTAGTCCTCAGGCCCAAAACACTCAAGTTTGTTATATAGCCATCGAAAGAATAAGTAAAACTGTAGAACAAACATATCAACTTCCAAACTAGTCAAGGAATATCAGATTGTAGATCGTTCTAACGGGTAGTATAGATTTAACATACGTAATTAATGTTTGTTGAGATTCTATGATCAATGAACATGTTATGAACGTCTTCATCTCCCTGCGCCATGAACATGAAAGCGACAAAAGTAGTCCTCAGGCCTAAAATACTCAAGTTTGTTATATATAGTCATCGAAAGAATGAACAACACATTTCCTTTCAATTGTATATAAGTGCATTCTCCCATTCAAAGTGATCAGATAGAAACAGTTCTTTAACACCATATATTACAAGGCCGCCCGCCTACTATGATTCCTGTTGCAGGATCCGAACCATCATATTGTTTTCATCATCACTGAACACAATTCACATCAGATCAAATTAAGGGTAGTTAGATTTATTATTCAAAATTTAGAAGGGAGAGAATGATAAGTAGGTTGAAGATATACAAAATTAAAACAATGAATTAAGAGAATATTAGTTACATAATCAAGAAAGAATAGATTAGTTTCTAACATCAGAATATCAAAGACAACACAGTTAATATAATAAATTATATATAGAATCTAAAAATTAAACAGAAATCATAAGAGATTAAAACTCACACACGAATTCATTTAGGTGTTAAACCTCCCGTATCATGTGGTATTGAAAGCGACAAAAGTAGTCCTCAGGCCCAAACTATTCAAGCTTGTTATAGTCATCAAAAGAATGAACAACTCATTTGCCTTAATCATATTAGTGCATTCTCCCAATCAAAGTGATCTGATAAACAGCTCTTTAACATCGTTATAAGGCTGCCTGCCTGACTTCGATTACTCTTGCCGGTAGTACCACTGCACTCAAACCATCATCATGTGTTCACCATGACTGAACACAATTTGCATCCGATCAAATTTAAGGGTAGTTAGATTTAGTATACAAAATTCAAAAGGAGGGTAATGATAATTAAGTGGGTAGAAGTTATACAAATTTAAAACAATGAATTAAGAGAATATTAATTTAGTTACATAATCAAGAAAGAATGCATTAGTTTCATCATTAACAGTATCAATTTTAACAAAATTAATGTTGCTTGCATGTGAAAATCAAAATTATACATCGTGTACCTTATTTGCGTGCGGAATAGCATGATAATACTGCAAGCTGGTCATGTTATATTAAATGATGATAAAACAACAGTGATATAACTTATAATCAAAACAAATAACTTCTATTAATTGAGAATGCACAACATTGAGTAATATTTTTTCTTTCAAACATTTCAACAGAAGCTTGACAGAATCCTAAATAGTTCTTGAAACTGATTGTAGTGTAATTATCAGCTATTAACCAGCTAAAGAAAAATTATACTTCCAGCCTAAGGAACATCTCAACACCTTATCACAGATCATATAAAATCAAACCTGATCGATCCCAATAACAGAATTCATAAACATTCAATTGAACACTAACTTGAATGGACCAGAAAAGGAGATAAATGAACCAACGAAACCATTAAAACAGATAGTTCCGGAAGATCATAAAGCATGTAGTTACTAATTAAGCAAATCAATAGTACAACCGACTGACATAGATCTGGGAAACATATATCAACTTTAGAATTGATTAACAAGTCAAGAAAAATCAGATTGCAGATCCACAAACTTGGCAGAATTTAAATTTACTTGATCGAAAGAAACAACTCACATTAGATCAAAAGGGTAGTTAGATTTAACATACAAAATGGAGAAGATTAATTAACATTACCATGTGCGCCACGTAATAAATGTTTGTTGAAAGGCTATGAACAATGAACATGTTATGGACTTCTTCATCTGCCTGCGGCATGAATTAATATAGATTCAAAGTTAATTAGCCTCATAACATACAACTGATCGTAATAAAACAAAAAAGAATTGATCGAAAAGATGAACAAGAAGTTAATGAAGAATGCTTACACAAAAATCCTCAAGCCAATTTTCTTCTGACATAGGAAACGGAGCGCTGTCTATTGAAAGGTAGCCGACGGCGGAGTGTGCGGCGAACAAACTACAGATCGATAATATGCCTGAGAAATGAAAAGAATGAACAGAGAAGAAGCTAGGGTTTCTTTTTATAATAGAGCGTAGGAGTTAAAATTTCTTTTTTAGCCCTTCTGTTTTTTCTATGTATCTAATCTTCACCCTTCTGTTTGTTTGCTTTTCTTTCAGTTTTTGAGAAGAAAAAAATGATTTATAAGAAAAAAAAGACTTATGAGATATGTGAAAAGATACTTCATATGTATTAATTTAATCGAGACTCGTAATTCAATCGACTATAAGGCTGGACGTTATACCTTACCTGCAGGTAAGGCTTACCTGCAGTCACATCAGCGCCACATCATTCTCCATCTCTTACCTTTCTCCTTTACCCAATTTCAAGTTATACCTTACCTTCTCTTACCCAATCTTTTTTCAATATTTTTATTCTTTTTTTATTTTAACAAATAACTAATTATATAAATAATATAATTCATTAATTTAATTAATTTAAAATTCAAACAATACTAAAAATCATGATTACATAATTTAAACTTTAAAAAATCTAAACTTTTAAAATAAAAAAATACATAACAAAAAAATCAAAACTAGAAGTTAATGCCCGTTTGGTAAATCCATTACAAAAAAAATTAGGTATGAAATAGGTAGAGAGAATGGTGTGAAAGAGGTAGAGAGAATGGGTGTTAAAGGGTATAAAATTAAGATAAAAATAAGTGGTGGATGATAATGTATTTTTAATTAAATTATAAAATAAGAAAAAAAAAGTAACCGTCGTTGGAAGGGGGGTGGGGGGTGGGGGTGGGGGAGAATGCCTCGGGTTGGAGGACTCGATAATGGAACTCGATGAGTGAACTCAAAATGAAGTTTTGGTGTTCCTGATGGAACCCGATAGAACTCGATTAAATCGAGTCGACCATAACGTGTAGCCTAAACACTTGACTGAATAAATCTTTGACAATCGTGAGATTGTGAACCAACGATGACAAATAAGAATCATAGAACATCCCCTTTAAGGTTTCAATTGAGCGCGTACATACAATTTTTTCTTGTATCCTGCATGTACTTCTTTTGTTTTTCTAAATAAGGCCTTATTTTAAAAAACATCTGCGGGAGGATAAACGTCAGAGGCGATTCTAAGTGTAAGTCAATGGGGTGTGTTGACCCCACTAATATACAACTTTTTTTTATAAGTATATAGATAAAAAAATTGGACCTCCCTAAAATATCTGAATGGACACCACATTGGGCAAGAACACAAAAGCTAACTTAAACAATAAGTTGACATAAAAAAAATTTAAAACAGAAAAGGAAAACAACAGCATGAAACTCGAAACCAGACTAGTTAAACATTCAACAGTAATACCATTTCATGGTTGAAGCCATAGTAGATACTCGTGAGATCAGTTGTCTGCTTTACGATTCAAGCTTCTTTTAACCATTGGTGATGCCGCCTCATGGGTAAGTCTTGCCTTTCCAGCCAATCGCCGTAGTAAGTGGTTGTACAAAAACTAGTAACAGGATGCAGTCGACCTTCGCCCGTCCTAAGTCTTTCATGGTTGTAATTTTCACTTGATTTCCTTTCAGTTATTATAGCCGGAGTTTAAATTTAAAATAGAGAGAATAAAATGGAGTTGAGTCTTCTGCAAGAAGAGAGGATAAAAGGTAAATGGAGGTAAATTTGTATGTGATGCAAAGTTTAATTATTTAAAAGAATTTAGGTATCTTGCTAACAATATAAACAAAATATATAAACATGAAATATATCCACATGTATATATTTTTATAAAACTAGGTTTGTAGTATATAAAACATTTAATTTCTAATATCTAACGATATGACTAATAATTAATAACAACTTTATTTGCCGCTAACCTTTCTTATGAATGGATTATTTTCTTAGATTTGCTCATTGAGATGGACCCCAATAAGTTTTAATCCTATTTGTAAAGCTCGTTTATTTTTTCACAAACATAAGATCTTTTCATATCTTATTTTAGCTTATCATCTGAAGCAATTAAATTAGATTCTATCCTGCAGACATTTTGAATCGTGAGTTTCACCCTTAAAGCCAAACGCTATGACAGTTGTCTTCCATCCTAGTCGAAGGCCCACACAGTCGATCCTTCCACCCTCGTCGGTCGACGGCGATCCCTTGAAGCCCGTCGATCCTTCCATCCTCGCTGGTCGATGGCGAACCCTTCCACATCGAAGCCCTAAACATCAATCCCTTCCATCTGTCACCGGTCGACGAAGCTGTAAAGGTTGAATAGTCAAAGATGTAAAGGTTAAATCGTCGGAGCTATAAAGGTTGAAGCCGTGAAAACCACCCCTTCAATCTGATTTCTAGGTACTTCTCGATTTAATTTTAACTTGTTTGATTTCTTCACCTTTAATTTCGATTTGATCTTAGCCCCAAATCCCATGATTATCATGTGAAGTTATTCGATTTTGATTCTGAAGTCATGAAAATATCTAGGATGTATATACGATTAACTCCATTCTCTAGATAGACCCATCAGTATTGTTTTTGTATATAGGACTATGAAATTGCATAACTTCCATGTTGTTATTTGGTGTCTTTTGTTTATGGGTTGTTCTTTCTCTTTTGTTATGGTTTCAATTTTGCAAATAAAAAAATGTGAATACAATTTGCTGTTTGGATTACATGTCCTACTACTTAGAGACGGTGGAATCTCGTTCTTGATATATCCTCATGTAATTAGACCTTCAAAAAGACACATAACTATAATAAAACATAAAGGTTGGCCACCCCCACCGCCTAAAGGACAGATCCATATGATCCAGGCCAGGGGAACGTCGGGAAAAGACCGAGAGAAGAGGCGGAATGGCAAAAGGCGCTGCCACCGATTCTGATTCGTCACAAAAGGGGTTCTCAGCTGAGAGTTTGGTTACTACAGCCACAGGAAATAGTTTGGTTACCATCAACAAGGTAAATACTAAAACCTCCCGATTAATTTATTCAACAAAATATGATCTTACCATTATTAAGTGTAGGAAGTAGAAGAAGAAGCCAACCATAAGACAAAGGGAACTCAATGAACAAGAGAAAAAACAACTTATGTTTACTAGACTTTAAAAGGTATCTAATACATTGGAGGGTAAAACTCGTGATGTTCAAGAGACTTATACTCGTTGGATGATGCGTGATGATCCTACTTCTTTATTTGATTTTGATATTGAAATTGAGATCTTTGGGGAACAAGAGACATATATGTATTCCATAGATCCGGATGACATTAGGTTGTTTTGGACAAATGGATGGCTTGAAACAAGCATTGTTACATATTTCTCCAAGTAAGTGAAATAATGTTTATTGTATTCCATTACGCACGATGTTTTATTTCATCCTAATGTTATAATATTATTATGTTTTTAGGGGATTATATTACTCAATGGACTCCTTTAGTTGGGGAAAACTATGTTTCTTAAACCCTTATAGAATAATTCGTGATCAATGCCAACAAGAGGAAATGGTGACAATAGAGTACTAGAGGTAAGTAATGCAAAACCCTAATTACTCTAGTTGTGAATATTTTCTTGGTCCATTTTATCAAAGGTGCTACAATCTTATTATTATATGGTAGTGTCGCGTTTACGTGCGGACCGGATTTCACAACGGTACGAGTGCACACGGCGCAGCTGGGTAGAGAACCCATCGCGTGTAGTATAGTGCGCTGGTAAGACCAATGATTTATATCGAACACGGGTACGGCGATAGCTATTGCTATTCTCTATTCCAAACTGATGTCTAGTTAGATAGATAGGTGAGGATAAAAATAAACTAAATACTAGGCAGGAAAATAAATAAAGCAGGAAACAAAAGAAAGTGCCAAGTCACGAATCCTCCAAATCAATATTAATAGTAGCGTTAGCTAATCCGGTTATAAAATGAGTGAATTTATTAAGATGATTTCTAAAGAAGATTCGGTACCAATCGTTTATCGATTCATAGCGATCTTAAGGTAACACTGATTTAATCTTTGTATTATTAAAACACCGGTTAGATAAAACCTCGCTTCCCGGGTGTTATCCCGTTTTACTTAAAATGTCAGTATTTATCTCCTAATGAAATAGTATACAAAGTAAATACCATTGTCTGTCAACATCCGGTAAGAAGATATATATTTAGGTATTAAGATAATATATCAGTTCAACACCTCAAGTGGGTCTATGAGCAAATGTCCTTGTATAAACATACCAGACTTATACGTATCGTACACCTCAAGTGGGTCCATGAGCAAATGCATATAAATGTAAGTCTGTTTGAATATATATGTATAAAGATACAGATATCCTAAGCAAATGGTTTTTCAACACTTACGATGCCGAATACCCGCATGAACTGATAGTATTATAAAATAACTAATTATAATGTTTCATTATTTCAGAAATACCAAGTCTTAAGTAAAATCATCATAATATAATCCTACGCATAACGACTACATTTTTATATCAATTCGGATTCATTGTAACGAAGCAAAAATAAAGGAAAGAGAATACCAGTTCGTATTATACAAGGTAGAAATACATCTGTACAGCATCCTGACTCGTACGCTGGAACTCGTTTCCGAAGACAGAAAAACAACTACAGCTACTAAAACTACAAATCTACGTTACAAGCTACGTATTTACATGGATAGGAGGCGAGGAAACCTCCAGAGCAGCCCGAAGGCCCCCTAGAGTCGCCTAAGTTCGGCTGGAGTGGTGTGTGGAAGTGTGTTTCTCTGTTTTGAAGTGTCTTGGGTGTGTTTGTCGAATGGGGCTTGGCTTGCAATTTATAGGCATGAAAATTGATTTCCGCGCCGCGTAATGATCTATTTCCTCGGCGCGTAAATATGCCTGACAAGATTCCTGACAAGATTCCTTGACAGCTTGCATTCTGTTGTAACAGAATTTGATTCTTCCGCGTCGCGTAAGAAGATAGGGTACGCGGCGCGTAATTGCTGCTTTCATAAAATCTTCGTCTTTTGAGCGGTATTTTCTCGTTTTGACGCGTGTTATCCATTTTTCTCCATTGTTTACCTGAAATAGCCTTGAATAAAATAAGAAAGCATTTAAAGCTCATTTTGGCTATATTTTATTTATTTAAAACAGATATTGGCAGATATCAGATATATATTTTATGTTTATTTCTGCCAATATCAATTACCCCACACTTAGGATATGCTTGTCCTCAAGCATAACTGTAAATATAATCAAAAACAAATTTTCAAAATTTCAACAAATATAATTATGGAAGAAATATTAACAAAATTTACATGATTCAGATATTAGCATTTATTAAATTAGAAAAAATATATTCAAATATTTACACTACTTTGGCATTCTCACCAGGTGGTTCACTCTATCACTCAAGTGTATAAGGTTTATATCAATATAGTGAATCACACATAATGTCATGAAAATGCAATATTATCATAAGCTTGTATCCAAATCAAATCTATATCACTAGAGAGTTTAGAACTGTCAAGACGACTTTTGGGGTTAAAATGTAAAAGGCTATGGGTTAAAGGTAGGAAAAAGGGATTTTAAAAGTGGCTAAAATAAGAATCCAGAGATTAAGTTAAAAAAATTTCTAAGTTGCTTTTATTGAACTATTGAACAAGAATATCACAATATTTTTGTTGAGATTATAGTTCATCAAGCTGTAATGGAATCAGAATCTTTTGAATGACAGCTATTCACACACGTAATACTGAAGAAAAAACTACTACTCAATGTATGACAACCTCAAAAATAGCTGAAGAAAGGTATGTCAAGCAACTGAAATTTCTCATTTTTCTATTGATTTTCTGATTTTTATGGATTTTTGAGTTCAGCTGTATGCAACGGATAGATCAAAGATATTAACTTTTCATGTCCCGCTGATCGGTGCATGAACAACTGAAGAATATAGGAACACAGAATGAAACTTAGCAGCATATAATTGACTTAACTAATTCTGGAACTTAAAAATAAAATAGACTAAAAATGGGATAAATATGGTTCATGAAACGAAAAGTTAAGGCTTAAAGTGGTTAACTACGGTATCGAATGTTAAAAATGAGCATTGCGCTGAAAAAGGGTTAAAAATAAAATAAATTAAATAATCTAAATTTGAGATTATTTAAGTTTGAAAGAAAAAGGCTTAAAACAACGGGTTTTTAAAAAGAAAGACGGCATCTATCAGTGCAATAGTCTAGTTCTCATTTTGGTGGTTTCGAAAAGAATTCAGTAATAAGTTCTGAAATATATGCAATTTAGACATTCTCACAGCAAAAGAATTCAGTGTTTAATGATAACAACTGATAGGCTCAAACACTCAATTTAAGTACAGGCTATATTTATGCTAAGTCGTGAAATTTAGAATAATTTTCCTTTTATGTAATCTGAATTCATATAAATTTAATTAAAAATTTCATACAACTAATCATAAATGCAAAAAATTTAATTTTGAATTTATTTACAAATTAAAACTATGAGAATCTTGCAAAATTTTAAAAATTTTGGGGATTTTTGATTTTAGACAAATTTTATTAACAGAAATATGGATACCTCTACCCCACACTTAAAATGGTACAATGTCCTCATTGTACTCAAAAGCATGAATAAATAATAGTGAAGTAGAGAGAACTCCTCTATTTTGCAGATCGAAATTTTGGTATTGTTGCTGAGCTGACTGCCAGCATTTGCGTGATTAATCAAAATTTCGATTCTGAGACCAGAAATCTCACACATCATTTTAATTATTAAGTTTGTAGCAAAAATAAAACAAAAGAAAAACAAACCATTTATTCGGGTTACATACTATTCATACGGTATGTAAGCGAACAGAATAACGCTTTGAAATGCGGAATCTTTTATAGTCAGATCTTCAAGACTGCAAAACTAAATCAATAGTTAGAATATTTCACAATATTATCACTTCCACGGCAGCGGCGTCAAAAATTTGGTGGTGTCGCGTTTACGTGCGGACCGGATTTCACAACGGTACGGGTGCACACAGCGCAGCTGGGCAGAGAACCCATGGCGTGTAGTATAGTGCGCTTGTAAGACCGATGATTTATATCGAACACGGGTAAGGCGATAGCTATTGCTACTCTCTATTCCAAACTGCTGTCTAGTTAAATAGATAGGTGAGGATAAAAATAAACTAAATAATAGGCAGGAAAATAAATAGAGCAGGAAACAAAAGAAAGTGTCAAGTCACGAATCCTCCAAATCAATATTAATAGTAGCGTTAGTTAATCCGGTTATAAAATGAGTGAATTTATTAAGATGATTTCTAAAGTAGATTCGGTACCAATCGTTTATCGATTCATAGCGATCTTAATGTAACACCGATTTAATCCCTGTATTATTGAAACACCGGTTAGATAAAACCTAGCTTCCCGGATGTTATCCCGTTTTACTTAAAAGGTCAGTATTTATCTCCTAATGAAATAATAGACAAAGTAATTAAATACCATTGTCTGTCAACATCCGGTAAGAAGATATATATTTAGGTATTAATATAATATATGAGTTCAACACCTCAAGTGGGTCTATGAGCAAATGTCCTTGTATAAACATACCAGACTTATACGTATCGTACACCTCAAGTGGGTCCATGACCAAATGCATATAAATATAAGTCTGTTTGAATATATATGTATAAAGATACAGATATCCTAAGCAAATGGTTTTTCAACACTTACGATGCCGAATACCCGCATGAACTGATAGTATTATAAAATAACTAATTATAATGTTTCATTATTTCAGAAATACTAAGTCTTAAGTAAAATCATCATAATATAATCCTACGCATAACGACTACATATTTATATCAATTCGGATTCATTGTAACGAAGCGAAAATAAAGGAAAGAGAATACCAGTTCGTATTATACAAGGTAGAAATACATCTGGACAGCATCCTGACTCGTACACACTTCCTGGAACTCGTTTCCGAATACAGAAAAACAACTACAGCTACTAAAACTACAAATCTACGCTACAAGCTACGTATTTACATGGATAGGAGGCGAGGAAACCTCCAGAGCAGCCCGAAGGCCCCCTGGAGTCGCCTATGTTCGGCTGGAGTGGTGTGTGGAAGTGTGTTTCTCTGTTTTGAAGTGTCTTGGGTGTGTTTGTCGAATGGGGCTTGGCTTGCTATTTATAGGCGTGAAAATTGATTTCCGCGCCGCGTAATGATCTATTTCCGCGGCGCGTAAATATGCCTGACAAGATTCCTTGATAGCTTGCATTCTGTTGTAACAGAATTTGATTCTTCCGCGTCGCATAAGAAGATAGGGTACGCGGCGCGTAATTGCTGCTTTCATAAAATCTTGGTCTTTTGAGCGGTATTTTCTCGTTTTGACGCGTGTTATCATTTTTCCGTATTGTTTACCTGAAATAGCCTTGAATAAAATAAGAAAGCATTTAAAGCTCATTTTGGCTATATTTTATTTATTTAAAACAGATATTGGCAGATATCAGATATATATTTTATGTATATTTCTTTCAATATCATTATATTACTTATATATATATATATATATATATATATATATATATATATATATATATATATATATATATTTGTGTGTGTGTATGTTAATTGTTTATCCTAATCTGTTAACATATTTTTAGTAATCATTGGACTTTTTTTATACTAAAGCCTAGAACGGGCCAGGGTTACATTCTTGATTCTCTGAATCACATTTAATCGAAATCAGAGAAAAACTACGCACTCACAAAATGTGTCCATGAGTAAGTTTTCTTACTTTGGTTTAAATATCACAGTTGTTGTACAAAAGCTAACACAACCGTTTTTATTTATTTGAGTACTATTGGTAATCTTTCATGGGGAATGATTGAGGTAAACAATTTAACTGTACGTATACATATACAAACACGTTTATGAGTTTTGCATTGTTAACATGTATATTTGTGATTTTAAAATTTAGTGTAACCAACAAAGAGAATTTTGGGATTGTGGATATTACATGATACGCTGGATGTATTGTGACCCGCAATCATGTGAATATCCCACCTATGGTAAGTACTTATTAGATGATTAGTTTTATCATCATTTTGCATGTTTTGCGGGAAAACTAACCTATTTAAGAAAAAATTGAGATACTTATTGTTTACGTAGGTACCATGGAGCCGTCGTCCATTTTCTTAAAAAGAAGTACGTGATATTGTTACCATATGGCACCGAATGTGTCGAATTTGATCACGTAAGGTAATTATGTATGTATATATGAATGTTAATACATATGTCCGTGATAAATATCTATATGATGATTATATATGAAAGTTGACACATGTTTGTGTTCGTGCAGAGATCTCAACAATGTGTGGAAGAAAACTAAGATTTTGAGGTATTAGTCGGCTTTTGTTTTTAGCACCATTTTGTATTTAGATTCTAAGATATTGACCGGGTTTTGTAATTAGCCCCATGTTTTTAGAACTGGTCTCCATGTACGTGTAATAGAGACAGGTTTTGTAACCGGTCTCCATGTGTTTTTTCAAAGAGACCTCCCCTAATATGGAGCGGTTTGAAAATGGATCCCCATGATGAAAATAACCGGTCCTCATAATGCTTTGTGTAGTAGTTATAGCAACATATTTGAAAGTTGGGTACTTTGGGTTAAAGAAGATCAAGACAATATGACCGTTGAAAACAACCACATACAAAATCAAGTTGATAATGAGGTCAAACCGATGTTGATAATAATGAGGTCCAATTACAGGGAAGTATAGCGGATCCTAAGTACATGGTTCAGTTGTGAGGTCAAATTGCGGAAAAATTGATGCAAATGTAGAAATTTTAGTGACTTTGGTATGCTAATTAAGCAAATTGTATAACCGTTTTGTAGTATTTTATATTTTGGATATTGGATATTAATGGTTTGGATATTAGATATTGATATCGCGATTTTTATATATATTTTTTATGCGATATTTAATTATTTTGATTAAAAATATGAAAAATACATTTAATATATGTTTAATATCATTATTTATTATTTTCGAGGTTTAAAATCGGATTTATGAAGATAAATATGAATAAAGTTGGATAAAAAACGAGATAGAGATCAAGAGTTTGAAAAAAATCAATTATGGCCGTATATAGGGAGATCGCGCCGCGATCCTTGAATTCGCGCCACGACGGTGGTGAGTTTAGCGTCCAGGCAGCCTATATATATTTCGATCTTATCTTCGGTTTGGCAGCTTTTGTTCTGACTTTGGCAACCCTAATTCATCAGAAAACACTATAGAAGAGCGGAGCAATTGCTTGGAAGGATTGGAGCTTAAAAGTGAAGATCAAGTTGAAGATCATTCGGCTTTTTACGGTTTTACGTATTCTCTTCATCATGTTCATTTTTATTCTTGATTTCCAGAACTTTATCATGATTGTTAGAGGCTAGATCTTCTGTTTTCCTCCCTAGATGAGATGAAACTCATGTAATGGTTTATTAATTCATGGCTTTGATACTTTAATTCATGTTTAATTCAAGTTTAACTTAATCTTAGTTCATCCATGCTTAATAATCTGTTTTGGTTGTTTATAATCTGAGTTTTGTGATTTAAAAGACCATTTAATTCATAAAGCTTGCATCTTGATTGTCTATGACCAATAGATAATTAAAGAGATAGTGATTGATCAAATCATAGTGTTAAACAACTGTAAACATATTAGTTTGCATGTGATTATACATATAATGACCTTTATATGTTAGTGGTGTTTTGTTGATCATATGAAACATTAAAGGTTAAGTCTTTACATGGTAATCGAATTAATTGGCTAATTATTCCTTTTAATCGCGCTTTTGACCATCTTTAAATTATAATAAATAGCAAACTAGGTGCCACATGTCCTATTTCTAGAGCATCAATTGATAGTTTTCCCGCTCATACTCATCATCCTATACGTGTGCCACGTGTCCCTCTAAGAGAAGCAGATTTTTCATTCCCCACTCCTTCCTTCCCTATTGTTATCGCAGATTCCTAATTTCACCTCCTTTCCATTTTGCCGGTCACCCCAATTCTCACAAATCGGAAACCTGCGTACACTTCACTGCCGCCGACGTGTGATTTCTTTACTCTTTCTGTTTCGTATTGGAGAGTATCTTCTTTGATCTCAAACAAAGGTTTGATTCTTTTCGTTTAGTTCAAGATTTTATGTTTTCTTCTTGCTTCGTATATTCTTAGATAAGGGTTCAACTTATGCAACGATTTTCGAGGTTCGGTTTACTAGGGTTTGACATACGCCATTGAGCTGCTTCAATTTTACGCTTCGATTATTTCCTTGGTGGTTTTAGTATTTTTGTGATTAAGTCCACTTGGTCGTTGAATAAAGCAATTAGATTAGGAAAGGGCAAATTGCGCGAAAATACAACGAACTATATCGAAATTGCCATTGTATACAACTAACTTCATTTTTTATCAAAAAATACGACAAACTTCAAATTTTTGTTCATTGTATGCAATTGGTAACCTGATTATCAGGTTACCCGTAATTTCTTTTTTTTTTTAATTTTTTGAATTAAGATATTCATATGTTCTTGGTGTTCTTCAAGGTATTCTTCAAACTTTCTTAGTTGTTGATGAAGAACAATCAAGTTAGTGAGGAAGAATAAATCAAAACAAAATCAATTGATAACTAAAGTGAGGAAGAACAAATCAAAACAAAATCAGTTGATAACTAAAGCAAACAATTACAGATCTTTAAGCAACAAATCTTAAACAATAACTACATGAATGCAAACCCTGAAAAGATGAAAAAGATGAAGCTGTTGAATCTGATGTGGAACACACCACCACCGTTGTCACCTTCAACCCACCACCACCGCCGTCACCTTCAAATGCCACCACCACCGTCACCTTCAACCGACCACCATCGCCTTCTCAAACCTTCAAACGCCTCCACCGCCGTCACCATCAATCCACCACCACTGCATCTCCATTCGAAAACCCTAAAATCGAAAACCCTAAATTCGAACAACCATCTCAAATCAACAAAAGAAACCCTAAATTATCACCTTCAACAAGAGAAACACTGATCTGCACCGCGACCCTCTTCAAAACCCAGATCTGCATAAGCAATCCAGATCTCGCCGTCACCGACCTTGCGAAACCCAGATCTGCACCGCGACCCTCTTCGAAACCCAGATCTCGCCATCACCGACCTTGCGAAACCCAGATCTGCTATGATGTGGCGAGAGGCGGAGGTGACGGGAGTCAACGGTGGGTGGTGGTCTAGGAGGCGGCGAGGTGGGTGGTGGTCAACGGTGGGTGGTGGTCTAGGAGGCGGCGAAGTTGTAGAGAGAAAAACCTTTTTCAACTTTAATTCTTTTGTAGCATATAAACCTTGATCAAGATAACCCACAAATTAAAAAAAATAAAAAATTAGTCGCCGGAATCTGGAAATAATTGCCGGAAGCTGGAAATAGTTGCCGGAAACCGGTTGGTATAGGGTGACCTCCAATAGCAGGCCATCTTGCATACAATGAACAAAAATGTAAAGTTTGTCGTATTTTTCGATATAGTTTGTTGTATTTTCGCGCATTTTGCCCCATTAGGAAATATAATGATATATTAGGGCAATTTATACTAGGTGCTTATTGATTCATCGATTGATTTGGTTAGTGTTGAGAAGTGTTTTGTTTATTTTTCAAGCATTCTTATTCCTTACATTATGTAATAGAATGGGCTACATGGCTAATTATTTCTCTAGAAAGACAATATGTCATATAAAATCTTTTTTTTTTCTGTTTTTATTTATATTTCTGCTGTTCTTGATTATTAATGGAATTGGGTAAATATTTGAAAAAAGAAATTAGTTTAAGTGTTGTATCTTTTTATCCGAGGAAATGATAGTTTGGAAAGTATATATGATTGACTCATTGGGAAGCAAAGGATCATGAGTTTATAGCAAGAAAACATGTAAATACTCTTTAATAGCACCTTTTGATCAGGTATGTTATATATTCGTTACTTGTGTTTGTTATAGTTCCCAATTTGTATTCTACACCAAATGTTACATTCTTCAATTGTAGTGTTTGTGTTTGGGGATTTCACATATTGATCTGTGTTTTATGTTTAAGATTTTTCATGATTGCAAGCTCTAATCTTTATAGTTGAAGCTTTGTATGTAAGTTGATTATGCTTTCAAATTATCTAAGAAAATAGTATGAAGTTTTGTATGTCAATTGTGATTAAATTTGCATGTGAAGTACTCAATAGAGCCTGATAACCCCACGGAATGTAAGAAAGCGTATCTCGATTGCTTTTTGATCGATGAATCCATGGTTTATACATATTTATTTGAGTTTGCATTTTCTTTGATATCCTTGTCAACTCATTGATCAAATTTAGTTTGATTATTTCTCCGGTAAACAAACTGTCAGACGACTTAAATTCATGAATAATATACTTTTATTGCTACTAAATGATTGATGTCGATTTTACGATTAGTAAGTGTTATGTATAGAATTTAGTTTGTATAAAAATTTTATTACATGCTTGCTCTAAGCAAAAATTAATCACTATAGGTTTGTTATATCTTATATTTTCGTAAATATTTGTTCTTTTAGTTATTTTTGGCGATCTAATTGGAAAGCTATTATGGTTTATTTATATTTGTGCAACGTCTTTAATATTTAGGCACATCAACTGCTGCAATAACATTTTAACTACTACTGAATATTGGATTTATTAGGAAGCTATTGAGAGTTGTCTGTTTCAGCCTTGCATTGAAGTTGCGTAAATTGAAATACTCAATTAAAAAGAATCTAAAGCCATCTAAAGTCTCCCTGCAAGGAAGAATGAAAGCGGCTTTGAAGGAGATTGGGGCCTAGATTCAAGAAGGGTAGCGGACCCGGACAACAAAGAACTCTGGTGCAATCTTAGAGCCAAACAAGATGAGTTATGGAGCCTGAGACTGTTGAGGAAGGGGGACTGTAACTCCAAACTGTTCCACATGCGTATAGCCTCTAGGAATAGATCAAATAGAATCTCGGAACTACTCTTTGATGGGGTTCCCCTGCAATCCCCCGCGGAACTTAAAAATAGAGTGGCTGATCACTTTGAGTCTCACTACAAGAGCAATGAGTGTTGGGTCAAGGTTCCCAGTAGGGGTTTCAAGAAGTTATCGACTGCCAGCAAGATGGCCCTTGAATGTCCATTTACCGGCTCTGAGATCAAGAAAGTAGTATGGAGCTGCTCTGGTGACAAAGCGCCTGGTCCAGATGGCTTTAATATCGACTTTTTTAAGAGCAACTGGGATCTTGTGGCTGAGGAAGTTACAAATTTTGTTCGTGAGTTTGAAGGATCCGGTAGTCTGCCCGACACGGTATGCGCTTCTTTTATTGCCCTGATCCCTAAGAAGGCATGCCCTGAGTCGCTGAAGGACTTCCGGCCTATTTCTCTGGTTGGTAGTATGTATAAAATTATGACTAAACTGCTGGCTAAGAGGTTGAGTAAAGTAATCAGAGAAGTCATTGGTGACATGCAGTTTGCCTTCATGAAAGGCAAGCAAATCCTAGACTGTGTTCTGATGGCCAATGAAGCAGTGCATTCTCTCAAGTCTGGAAATAGGGAAGGCTTGATCTTCAAAATTGATTTCGAGAAAGCCTATGACACTGTCGAATGGAACTATATCACCGATGTACTTATCGAGATGAATTTCGGCTCTAAATGGATCGGGTGGATCAAGAAGTGCGTGGGATCATCTTGTGTGTCAGTTCTAGTAAATGGATCTCCTACCAGATGCTTTAAAATTGAAAGAGGTCTAAAGCAGGGAGACCCGTTAGCCCCTTTGTTGTTCAATATTGCGGCAGAAGGGCTAAATGTTCTCATGAACAGGGGTAAGGAGCTCAACCTTTTTGAAGGACTATCAATTGGTAGAGACGCTATTTACAGTATTACCCACATTCAGTACGCCGACGATACGATTCTCTTCGGTAAGGCAGATGAGACGGAACTGATCTATATGAGAAGGGTGCTTCGCATATTCCAGTTGATGTCAGGACTGAAAATCAACCTAGCCAAGAGTACTCTACATGGTGTCCATCTATCTCAAGACTCCTTGAAGGTGTTTGGGGATTCGTTCGGTTGTGAATGCGGCACAATTCCTTTCACTTATCTTGGTTTGCCAGTTTGTGGGAACCTGCGGTCCCTATCCTTTTGGGACCCGGTCATATCTAGGGTTAATCAAAGACTGGAATTATGGAAAGCCAACCTTCTATCAAAAGCAGGAAGGTCTGTGCTTATCAAATCAGTGCTAAATAGCCTACCCACGTACTTCATGTCTATGTTTCGGGTTCCTGTTGGCGTTCTGGAAAAGTTGGACGCTATTCGGAGACGGTTTTTTTGGAAGGGATGTGAGGAAAAGAAAGGAACAGTGCTGACCAAATAGGAGCATATCATCAAGCCCAAGTCTCATCGGGGGGTTGGCTTAGGTGAATTGAGAATAAAAAACGTGGCCCTATTGTCAAAATGGAGATGGAGGTATGGACAAGATCAAGAAAACGAATGGAAGAAACTTGTCCAGGCAAAGTATGGGTACTGTAAGCAATCGATCACGCTTGATGATAGAATACGGCACAATATGTCTTATGTCTGGAAGGATGTGGTCCAGCCTTGGAGCTCAAATCTAGTTTGGAAAAGGACTCTCACGGATGGCTTACAAGCCAGAATAGGCAATGGCTCTTCGATCAAATTTTGGGATGACCCGTGGGTTGGTGGGGTGTCCTTAAAGATCTCTTTCCCACGAATTTTTGCGCTATCCACCAACAAGGAAGGTTTTGTTGCTGATTTCGGCAGGTGGCAGGAAGAGGACTGGATTTGGGATGTTAAACTCCGTCGGAGAACTTTTGATTGGGAAAGCGACATATGGGATGCTTTCCTAAAGCTTCTCAACGGGATGAAGTTAACAAAAAATAAGGCGGACCTTCTAGTGTGGGTGCCTGATGGAAATAGGGACTTTACTTCCAAAAGTTTCGTTGAAGCTGCTTGGGGTTAAGCGCCCATATCGGTTCAATCGATGGTTTGGAAGTTCTGGGCTCCTCCCAAGGTTCAATTGACATGCTGGCAGATCGCCATGAATAGGCTACCCACAAAGGGGTACTTGGGTCGTATTGGAGTTTTAGCTGCGGACAATTCCCTCTGCCCATACTGTAATATGGATGTTGAGACCTTGGAACACGGCTTGTTCCTTTGTAACAGGGCTTGGAGAGTGTAGTGCTCCATCCTTGCACGGTTTGGGATCTTTTGGCTTGTTCCAAAATATCCGGACGTGTTTATATTATCATGGGCCGGAAGTAAAATTAAGGAATGGGATCCGAATCTTTGGATGTTGGTGTGTTTTGGGACGTTATGGTCCCTATGGACGGAGAGGAATAATAAGTTCTTTTCCAATCGTGACTTACAGGTTAAGGCGGTGGTGGATCTTATTTAGATCAGACTCGGCAGGTGGGCTAACACAAAATGGGCTACTAAGTTTCCTTCTTCATTGGATTTTGTTGTCAACCCCTATAGTATGATTAGGATGGGGCCTCCGAGTCACACTGTTCGCGAATCTATTCTAGGGCTCTCAAAGGACACCTTCTGGTGCAAGGTCGACAGGGCTATTTGCACAAGGTCCTACAAAGGAGGTATTGGTGGGGTTTGGAAGGATTATAATGGGAACATAGTGGGGGCCTTTTCCAGACCAATTAAAGCAGTGTGTGCCCTGGAGAGTGAACTGGAAGCCATTTACTTTGCGCTTCTTGCAATTATCGGGTGGAATAAGCGGTACGTAAAATAGGTCGTTCTAGAATCTGATTCTATCAACGCGGTCAGGTTTCTTCGGAATGAGCAGGATGCACCACTAGAGTTTCATGAGGTGCTTGACAGAATTGCCATGCTTTCGAATCGTTTTGAGAAAGTGGAAATAAGACATTTGGATTGTTGCTGTAATAAGGAAGCGGATCTTCTAGCCAAAGCAGGAACTTCAAAACCATCTCTTTGGCTTGTTTGGGCCTAGCGCCTAAATTATACTAACATTTGCTCTTGTAAGTTGATCTGTGCAGGTTTGGCTTGGCATACCACATTCGTCATGGGATATGGAAATGGAGCTAGAGTAAAAGAGATGATCTGCAATGGATCGGGCACTCAGATTTTTGCACACTGAGCTGCAATGTTCTTTCTTTGTTATGATGTATTGTAGAGACGCTGATGCACTATTGTCTACCTAGTACTGGTTTACTCGAAATTGATATGTTTCTGGGGGTGGGTGTGGAAGGTGTGATAAGGGTGGAGGTGGTAGGTTTAGTGACTGTGGCTATATTTCTTGTTTTGGCGGCTTTTGGTGGCACTTTTTTTTGCACACAATTCCACATCGTTTCCCTCCCATCTGTTAGCCATGGTCATAGGTTAGTCTGGGGCTTTCTACTGTGCAGGAGGTTTGCACTTTGTCTCGTACCCATGGTGTAATAAGGGGGCATTTCAATCCCTTTTTGTTTTGCTAGGCCTTCTTTCCGTTGCCTTGGCAAATCCTTCTTTCAAACCTTAGAATTCGTAGTTCTCCTTTGTGTAGTGCCTTTTTGATGTTCTGTCTCGCTGGGGGGTTGGGTTAAGGGGTACTCTGGAGTCATAAGGGTGGTGCTGGTAGGTTTAGAGGCTATGGCTATATTTCTTTTGCTCGGGTGTAATATGGTAGCACTTTTACCTTTGCACACACTTTCACATTGTGTTCCCTACATTTGGTAGCCATGGTCATAGGCTAGTTCTGGGGCTTTCTTTTGTGCAGGAGGTTTGTACCCTTCTTGTAGCCATGGTGTTATAAGGGGGGCATTTCGATCCATGTTTGACTTGCTAGGCCATCTTCCCTCCAGCCGATGCAAGTCCTTGTTTCAAGCTCCAGACTTCGTTTTTTCTGAGTTTTGCAGGTTTTAGGGCTGCCACTTTCTACAGGAAGGGCCTCGTTGTCGGACAATGCTTTTTGGATGTCGTTTGGATACGAAGACGAGTCGGAGGTCCTAGACAGTGAACCGTTGTTATGCTTCTGGCGGAGGAACCTTGACTATCCCGATCTAGATTTGGTGAAATGAGTCATGGTGGGTTGCTGAGTTAATTCATCTAAGTTTATATAGAGTGGTGCAGACGGATTAGAAGACTGGTTTTCACTATGTGTGATGCTGCTATGTAGGCTACTCTACCTTGTCTGGGCTTTTTAGTGTGTTGTATGTTTAATGTGAACGGATGTATTGTGACTCTTTCCATTGTGTTGTGAGTAATATATATGAAATCTTGTTCTTAAAAAAAAAGTAAACAAAACACTTCCTTGCATATTGTTCAGAAGTTAGTTAAAGTTAGTTTTAGATTCATCAAACACACCAAATTAGTCTCACTTAGCTCAAAGGAAGACTTGCCTACTCATAAGTCTCCTAAATGTTTTTTAAAATGCATGAAGCTGATTATTTTAGAATGCTTTGTTGATGAAATCATTTGTTTTCATTTTAATCACATAACTCATTTGTTTTATTTCTTGAAGTAATATAAGGATACATTACTTGTGATTGTATGATTTATCTATATATTACTTTGGCCGATTAGATTCCTTTTTGTTGTTCAAAGTTGACAGGTTTGAATATGTACACCAAGTGCTCGATGAAATGCCGGAAAGAACCAGTAAGATTATTTATGAACAAGTTGAATCGATAACTGATTTTGTTTAATTTAGATTCTTATTAGTATTTAAGGAAATCTGTTTAAGAATGTCATGAAACATCCAAATTTAATGGCAAACACCAAGGTTACCTATAGTAAGTTCATTCAAATATTAATCTGCATATCCTACTTTTATATATGTTTAGGTCTTGCTACACTGTAATTCTACAAACTCTATGCTCAATTAAGAATAGTTTTCTCTTTCACATGTTTAGGACATCTAATTGTATTTTAAGGATTATAATTCCGTATATCTTTTTCAGATCTTTGACATTTGGCTATCTTCTCATTTATTTGTAGGAAGATTAGACATAAGAATGTTCAGTTCATTGGAGTATGCATTAAACCTATGAAACTTTGCACCGTAACTGGGAACATGATTAAATTTATCATTTTATCAGTAGTTTATTCAAAGGATGATATTGGTCATGTTACTGATCTTGTGCATCTTAGGGGTGTTCAAAAAAACCGAGTAACCGAGAAACCGACCTGCCCCGCGTGAACCGAAACCGAAAAAACTGATACCCGTAAAACCCGTGACCCGAAAAAACCCGAAAACTAGGGTACCCGCTAAATGCGGGGCGGGTACGGTTTTTAAATTTTGATATCCGCGGGTACCCGCCCCGCCCCGTATGCTTTAAGATATATATATATATATATATATATATATTGTTTAATATGAAATAACAAAACCATTATAAAAAACTTAAATTGCTCAAAACTACCTAACTTACCTCTAGTAGCCCATACCGTCTCCCCCACTTCATATTTTTAGTTTTGATATCGAGAATTTGCAAGCCTACAACGATCGAGAGTTCAAAATGGAGATACTTAAATCGATCAGAAGTGCCAACTTTGATCATATCGGTTTTTTTTTTTTTTTTTACAAGGTTCTCATAGAAGATCTGTTTGATTTCTACTAGTGATTTATTCATTATTGTTGACTTGTTTCTTCCGTTGTTTATTGTTTTATTATGAATCTAAACTTGTTGAAAACAACAAATATATAAAAATTCAATTTTAGGGTACCCGTGACCCGAACCGTGGATACCCGCCTCCCTTCGGGTACCCGCACAACGGGTACCCGCTGCTTGCGGTTCGGTTTCGGTTTTTGATATTAGATACCCGCCCCGCAGTTGCGGGTTACAAAAAAGCCACTACCCGCCCCGCCCCGCCCCGTGAACACCCCTAGTGCATCTACTGATGTTGAGTTTGTTTTAAGTTGCTATTGTGCTATAGTTCTAATCCTAAAAACATTTTAGTCATTTTTAAGGTTGTTGCTGATCTTGGGTATGAGTTGTTGAATTTACATGGTTCACCAAACGTTTACCCTTAGTACTTTTCATGTGTGGAACTATTACTAATCCTAATCGTGAATCAAGATCACAGGTGCTACAAATTTGCAGAAAGTATATACTTTGGCACTTAACAAGCAGAGATATATAGAAACACACATATATCATTACGGTAAATCCTTTACATACATGTCTATATATAGCCAATCATTGGGCGGTTATTCCCGCCAAAACTGTTATGGCAGTTGGCGGTGGTCCACGATGGCACTAACCATCGGTCTTATTACATACATATCATAAGTTTTATTATTACATTTATATGCTAAGTCTATATATAAATATTCCTAAGCTTTGTAGCATTAATCGGTCCAACATCACCCCCTAATGCTTCAAAGCTTTAGTCATAGTCTTCTAGCTGCCTTCAATCAATTATAATCAGATTTGATGTAGGCCTTTTGCTGTTTCTCGAGTGTCCTCCTTCCTTGGCTCATTCTTCTTTACTGCTGGCTTCTCTTCCTTCTTGTAGCTTCCTCCTTCCTTGCACATACTTGTCAAACACTGCTTTTGATGTTAAGTCCTCCATGGAGTAGTCTTTGGCCACCTTGAAGTATGCTTCTAACAGCCCCAAGTAAGTATGGTAAATCTCATACAAACCAAGTACACTTTCACTTGAACAGCCTATTGCACGTCCTATCTGTTTCCATTTGTTCTTGACAGCCACAAAACCAAATCCACCCATCCTTCTTACTATTATATAAAGATCTAACAAACTGATCTCTTGACCATTAACAACCACGGGCAAAGTCCTTTCTCCACGTTGTAAGTAATCGCAGTAAAACCATCCTACTAACATGTCAAAGTGATTTTTAACGAATGGTTTACAGTTTTCTTTGATCTCTTGATCACTTACCATCCTCATAAAAGCAATTAGATTATCAAAATCACATTTCCTCGGTACTCTCTTCTCTATTCCACTTGTTTTATGTGTTATGCTCTCTTCAATTGTTAAATAATCATAGAAATGAAAAGATTTGAAAGCATTTAGTACCTCTTCGACTGCTTCAGCCTTTAAGTCATAAAGTTGATGCAGTATTTCAGATTTGTTCATCAACTCCATTCCTACATCATCTTCTACGCGTATGTTGTCCATCTCTTCGAATTGTCTCTTAATCAAGCATTTTTCTTCTTTGATCAACACCCTGAATCCCTATACTAATAGTTGATCCAAACTTAAGGTGTTGTACCCTACACAAGGTACGTGATACACACCAGGGATTTCATAAATGTTTGTGTCTGTTGTCACAACAACTTCACCAAAACCTTCTATGCTTAAAACCTTGATCACTGTTACTTGAACCGATCTGCCCCTCCTTGTAGTTTTTGAATGTCTCTAAACGTGACACCATGTGTCTTGGGTACTGATCAGAGACGTACCAAAAGTCGTCCCAACCACGTTCATCAGACCCTTCAACAACCCATGCCGGTATGGGTGTTATGACTTCACACACGAACTCGGATTCGGTATCCTTCATGATCTTCACTTTCCCTTTATCTTCCGAAGTCATTTTCAATCCAAGTTCACCACTGGTCTTCTACTTATAGTACGATTTCATGTGCATGTTTGGACAATTTCAATAAGCATGTCCCCTCGTATAAGAGATGTAGCAACGGGCCCTTTTCAATTTCTTGTTCCGTTTACTGATCTTTGAATTGTGATCATATAATTGAATGTTCAATCGATTCATGCCCTTCACTATTTCTGTTCTATGTTTGTTCCATGCGTTCTCATGTTGCTTATTGTAATTTGAGTTTTCTTTAGTGTCATCATATTCACTCCAAGCATCGGACATCCCTTCTGTCATCGTACGTTGTTCACGAAACTGGTTACCAGTGTGGGTGTTCATTCGCACACTCTTTCCTTTCTCTGAACATCCCTTGTTACTACTTTCGGAAATCCCTTCCTTCGTGCCTTCCAGTCTGTCATTGATTCATAATTCCTCTCCCAAGACGGTATCCCTTGGCCTCTGATACCATGTTGAATTTACATGGTTCACCAAACGTTTACCCTTAGTACTTTTCATGTGTGGAACCATTACTAATCCTAATCGTGAATCAAGATCACAGGTGCTACAAATTTGCAGAAAGTATATACTTTGGCACTTAACAAGCAGAGATATATAGAAACACACATATATCATTACCGTAAATCCTTTACATACATGTCTATATATAGCCAATCATTAGGCGGTTATTCCCTCCAAAACTGCTATGGCAGTTGGCTGTGGTCCACGGTGGCACTAACCACCGGTATTATTACATACATATCATAAGTATTATTATTACATTTATATGCTAAGTCTATATATAATTATTCCTAAGCTTTGTAGCATTAATCGGTCCAACATGAGTGATTTATTCATTGGAGCTGAACAAGGTCATATCAATTTTGACATTTTACAATCCAGTCTAAAGCCAGAAATCCTCACAGTTGTTTTTAATTTTAGTTTATCAACTGTTAATGTGGTTTATAGGAGTTCTCATAATTATTTTTAATTTTAGTTTATCAATTGTTAGTGTGTTACAAGAATCTTTTTATTTGGTGGTTTTTATTGCACTACATTGAAGCTGATCGAGCCTATGTAACCTCATTGTAACAAAATGAATGCAGCTCTGAGCATGAAGTTTGTTTTTTGGTTTGTTCATCTTGTGGTTTCAGTTCATATTATTCTTACTGCATCTTATATTGGCATATACTCTTGCAGACCACGTATTCGATAGAAAGTCTCAATGACAAGTCCTTACTGCATATTGTATTGGTAAACAATATACATGTTATTTAGTGAAAGTGTCATGTTATTTTTAACTTTTTTTCTTAAACCAACCCGTTTGGACCCGAACCCATTTTGACCCGAGCCCGTTTGGTCCCGAACCAATTTTGACCCGAACCCTTTTAGATCCGAACCCATTTTGACCCGAACCCGTTTGATTTTCTATTTCATTTCCAATTTATGATTTATATATGATTTTGTATTTCATTTCCTTAGTAATTTTTCTATGTGTTTTTTATTGTTTATAAGTTATTTATAACCAACCTGTGTAATACACGGGTCTCTAAACTAGTAAAGGTAATTAATTGGTGTAATTAGACGGTTAGAACTAGACCAAGGTTTTAACTAATTTAGGAATCGATGCATGATTATTCAAAGTATCTTTAGCTCATCTTGCCATGAATTAATTGCCATAAAAAGGGTTGAATTGAATCTAGGGAGGGAACATCTTCATTATATTATTTAATTCTCCGAGTTAATCGCTTCCTTGTTTTTCTTTGCATGCTTTGGTGATTTTCTAGTGTTTAGTGGTAATTAAGTTGGTTGAAAGTTTACAATTTTTTCATACAAATCCCCCTTTACTTGCTTGGTTTATTTTCTTGTCATTAGTTTAGATTTATTTGCTTTCTAGTTTAGTTTAGTTTAGTTTAGTTGCGTTTAATATTTAAATCATTATAATTTTATCAAATCAAATCCGTTCCGCGAGAGTTCGACACCCGTGCTTACTAATTATACTATAAAAACCGATTAGGTACACTTGCCTATTCGTGTCGTTTTTGGTATAATTTAATCACGGAATTTATAAATAAAAAACTAGTACGTAAAACGCACATCAGATATTGATGTTTTAAACCTAGATATTTAATAATTACTCAAATTGTTGAATTTAGTTTAAAATTGCAAAGTTATAGTATATAAGACATTTCTTCAAATTAAAAAAACAAACAATCTTTTCTTCGCCTAAGTTCGCATACATAAGACCTTTTAAACTTTAGCTTATCCAATAAGATCTTCGTAGATATGAAATAAGACCTTAACAACTTATGTCTTCAAAAACAAACAACACTTAAGATATCAATAAATCTTGTATATTCTAATTGTAATAAAAGGCTAACTTCAACAAACACTATTAGAAAATCGTAATCATAAAATTTAGATAAAAAATCTAATTATCAAAATAATAACAGTCTATTTTGATAACAATTAAATCTAATTTCATATATTTCCTTTTAAAACCTTAAAATATTGTATTTGTTCACCTTAATTTATAAATGTCATATTAACTCTTTATAACAATTTAAAAATATCATATTTAACAAAATTCTTAGTTTTATCATTCTTATATATTTTATAATCATTTTAATTTTTTTAATTAAAACCAATACACATTTAACCTAATTTCCCTCTAATTGTAATGATATAATGTTTCTGCCGTCATATTTACCCTCCCCCGGTATTTTCACCGCTGATTTAGGTATTGACTTCATATGTCCTCATTTTTTATATGCTCAATCATTCATATTTTATAATTATTTAATATCCTTTTACTAATGTTTACTGCTTTTTCAAAATAACTCATGTATCACACAATTATCTAATTAATCCGTGTGTATATATATATCGTTAAATTTAACATATATGAAACCAAGAATATCAAGTGTTACATACCATTGTAATATTTGACCATTATGTCTTCCTCACCTAGTGGATTCATCAATTTATTGGTTAACTCCGGTTTCATAAAATTGAGAAAGTTTAAATTATTAAATCCTGTTTTATATAACTTTTGATTATAAACTTTTAGTTATTATGAAGTGATTTTATTTAAGCTCAATATCTGTATCATGTTATTTTCCGTCTAAATTTAAACTTTTCCAAAACCATGTTAACAAAAGGTTTACATAATATCATTCAAAATCGTTTACTACAAAAATATAAGCATTCAGTTCATTGACTAATATCAAGTGTTATTTAACAAACCAACTATAAGTCACACTATATAATCTTGTAATTTTAATAACTCTATATAAACATGTGTGGCTTATACGTGACTTTGGTGTTACTATTGACAATCTAGACCATTAACATAAGCACATATGTACCAACCAAACTGTCAAACATGTCTGAGAGCCAAGATCATGAGGGTATGTGCCCCAAAGCATCAACCCGTCTCACAAGGCCAAAAACTACATGTGATACAAAACATAAACACAACAGGTTAGCTATAAACATAGTTAGTAACTACAACCCAAAACATGATATTTCACAAAACCAAGTCATCATGATTTATAATACGAGTTTGGCAATGTTAAATCAATACAACGCATACGGTAGCTAGCCGTATCAATGCTACCCAAAGGGGGAGTAGCCCAAGCCACCCGAGTACGTAAAGGAGCACCAAGCAGTCCATGTCTACTCATTAAGCTAGGTGACTACGGTTAATCAACCGCCTCGAGCTGAATGTGAGTCGTTAAGCCGTTCACCTCTAGAATGGTACCAATCCATTAACCGTCAAGAGTATAATGACCCCTACAAAGTTATTCACCTCTTCGGTGAGACGGTACTTCAAATCATATCCCAATACACCATCAATATCCAAAGGATAACATCCTCTTATTCCTACAGATAAGTGTCACAGAATAGAAAGTATTAACTCCATTAGCATAGTCCAGATGTAACAGGATGTTCATCCTTAATGTCTAATTTCAATAAGCAATGAACACCCTAGGCTCGATATTTATAACTAAACAAGATACCCAAGTAACCCTAATTAATAAATATAGCAAACATATATAATTAACCAAAATAAAAGATTTCTAAGTTGCCGCAAAATAATTTTTCAAGGCGGGTTGAGTATGGCCGCTCCACGCCGTGGAGAAGTAACCCACGACGAGCAGCATCGGACATCACACGCTGAGCATACATGTGCCGAGCACACATGCTGCGCACCGAGCATCTTGTTTTCTTGATTCAAATATCTTTCAATCCATTTCAAGTCAAATATCTTATTCCTACAGGGGACGAGCTCATAGAGGAGTGGTCAAATTGTTAACAAGCGTTATAGAATCATCGAAGAAAAGGGATATACGACTTCAACAACAAAGAGTTGAAGAACTTCTGGTAATGTGAGATTATATTTTGATTTAACTTGTGTCCATATCATAACTAGCGTATGTTAATTTGATACTTTCTAGTGCTTGAAGAGTTGAAGTATTTGATAGGATTCTTTGTTTAATTAGATTCTTTGAATGGTTGATGTTGTTAGGTTTAGGTATAAAAAAAATTTATGTTGTAGATTATTGGATTATGTATTTTGATTGACCATGAACCCACAATGACCCGTAAACTTGTATATTTAAACGGGTCGTGTCGTGTTTAGAGCTAATCGTGTTCGTGTCGACTACCATGACCCATATAATTATATGGATCGTGTTCGTGTCAACTATTGCTGACCCACCAACCCGCCAATTCGCCAACTTGTGACCCGCGAACACGAACATGACACGATTTATACCCCTACCATCACTGCACACCATCACACCTACCATCGTCTTAACTCCGATGCACCACCGGTGCTCACTGTCTAACCGGCTCACATGTGGTTGCCGATGATGAAACGATTGAGGGTGAGGGAGTGTTGTGTGGTGGCACGTTGGTGAAGTCAAGGAACTTGCAATCCTCCCCAAAAGTGAAGTGTGTTAAATGCCTCAATCCATAGGTTGTATCTTTTAGTTTGTATATATTACTTTTTTGTTTTTAGATTTACTTTTTCAAATGTGGTTGTTTTTTTATATGGTTGTAGAGATAACTTTTTTTAGATAAATAGGTTTTATCTCTAGATGAATAAGAGTTTGTCTTGTAATATAATGCTTTCACTTTACTATGAAACACTTGCATTTTTTACTACTCATGCGTGAAATAATAGCTTTTAGAAGCGAAATAAAAAAAACATCATTTATGTTTAAACATATATCTCACGAAACCCAGTTAAGTTTAAAATATATTTCACGTCCGAATTCAAACAAAAATATTTAGAAAAACTAGAAAAAAATCATGTAAAATATGTTCAACGGATTTCTAATTAAAAAGAACATTTTTATAAATTTTTTATAAAATTTATTCACATTAATGTTCAATAATTTTTATTATATTGACAAGTCACGAAGAAAGTATCCATGTGTAAATCTCCATTTTTCACCACCGTCGCTGCTTATGATGATACGTTGAATCATCCTCACCGCCACCGTCACACGCACAACCACGGTAGCTTTCACCTCACTCGACTTTTGCTTGAGCTATGAAGAATGGCCTCAATTTTTGCATAAAGTCTCGATTTTTGCATCGAGAAACGTGCTTCAAGAGTTTGTTGTTAATTTTTCTTTCTTGTTTCTTGATTCATCATCTCATTGTCTCAATTTCATTTGTTCTATTTTCTTCTATCTCAATTTTTTTATTCGTCAATTTCTTGTGTTCCAAGTTCTTAAATGAAATTTGATTTTGGTTGCTGGAAGGCTTGATTTTGATTCATCAAGTTTTTTTTATTTTCTGAATTTCTTGATTCATCATGTCCCAAGGTCATTCACCTCTTCAGTGAGAGGGTACTTCAGATCATATCCCAATAACACCGTCAATATCCAGAGGATAACATAATATTATTCCTATAGGTGAGTGTCACACAACAAAAAGTTTTAACTTCATTAGCCGAGTCCAAAGTAACACTAGGTTCATCCTTAGTGTCCAATTTCAACAAGCAATGAACACCCTAGGCTCGATATTTATAACTAAACAACATACCCAAGTAACCCTAATTCATAATTAAGGCAAAAATAACTAACCAAAATAAAAAATTTCACTCTAGCCGCTCCACGCCGTGGAGCACTTGGCCACGACGCGCAACATCGGGCATCACTTGCCTAGCACACACGTTACACACCGAGCACACATGCTGCACGCCGAGCACCTTGTTTTTTTTCAGATTCAAATATCTTCCAAGCCATTTCAAGTCATATCTCAACACGAATGCTACAATCCTCCTTCTTAAAAGGATTTCAACCTTGGGTCGATCAATTCACAAACTTTTATTAAAACAAATCTTATACTAAGATCCGAACTAAGATCAAATAACTTAACTCACAATATAAACCATTTTCAACATCTGCTCATCTTTCTTTCTATAATAGCAAACACTACTATAAACCTCCATTTCTGAAGAAATTTTTGGCGGAAACTTTTCGTGTGAACATTTTAGAGGGACTACAGACGGATTACGGTCGAAACCAATTAAGTTCCGGCGAGTTACCAACGGATTTTGCGAAGGGTAAATAGTCATCGGAAATCTGTGGGAAATTGCAGCTATTACTGACGGATTAGAGACATATTTGTGATGGGAAAATGTCTTCAATCCGTCGCAAAAATCCATCGCAACTTGAATCTATAGGAAATCTGTTAGAAATTTTTGACGGATTTCTGACAAAGGATTATACTTTTTACATATTTTAGGCATTTATCACCTTTAATTTGGATTAATTAGTATGTAAACTCAAAATAGAAGTGTGTTCATGTGTAAATGTCCATTTACAAGTGTCGGCACGTATTTTCGTATGCGTATCCATGCATACTTGTAGATAAATAAATGTTTTCGTACACAGACTTCCACGTATGTGCGTATGTACGACTATACGACACAAGTGATCTTGGTATATATTTTAAGGCGAATACAAATACACGTGTATATGTGTGAGTCGGATACTCTAACAAAAATGACAGTATGGAAAGTCCGTCAAAAATCCGTCGAAAATTTCCTTTTTATGCTTAATATACAAACACTTATAGCAATAGCATAACTAATCACTCCTTTAATTATCTCAACTAATTAAGGCGATTACTACTTTAATAAATCATTAAACATCACAACAACTACTTAATTTATCTAATTTTGACTAAATTACTTGCGTCAATACAATTTTAAGGCTATAGTATATTTTTTCTCTAATTATTTAATAATAATACTTTTTAATTGTTTTTCAAAAAATTTAATAACATTTAATAAAATCGTTGATTGTAAAAAAAGTAATCAAATCAGAAAAAAGGAGAAAAAACATGGATAGGTTGACTAACACCGCATTCCAGACATACAATAACCTACTTTTTAAATTAAATATTTATCAAGCACAATCTATTGTCATCGCCGCCGCATTACGCGAGTTTAATACTGGTACATATGAAATTTCGTTCCGCATACCTCATGATATTTTTTATTTCCTTTTATATCTTCCTTTTTCTCTCTCAAAGATGGGAAAAAAAACAAACCAACCAAGAAATACGATGTATATTATAAATTGTTTATGTTTATTAAGTATATATGAAATGAAATAAGAAATAAGAAATTATACATAGGTCACCTCTACAAAGAAAGGTGGAGATTAGATAAAGAGAAAAAACATAAGGGCTGACAAAGAAAATTAGACTCATACGCCCAATTATAAAACAAACCCTAGCTTCTTCTCCGTTCATTCTTTTCATTTTTTAAGGCATGTTACCGATCTGTAGTTTGTTGGCCGCACTCTCCGCAGTCGTCTACCTTAACAATGGACAGCGCTCCGTTTCCGATGATAGAAAAAAATTCGTGTGCGGATTTCTTTGTAAGCATTCATAATTTACTACTTGTTCATTTCATCAATCAATTATTTTTTATATTACGATCGATTTTATGTTTTGATGCTAATTAACTTTGAATCTGTTTTAATTCATGCCGCAGGAAGAAGTTCATAACATGTTCATTGTTCATAGCCTTTCAACAAACATTAATTACGTGGCTCACATGGTAATGTTAATTAATCTTCTCAATTTTGTATGTTAAATCCAACTACCCTTTTGATCTAATGTGATTTGTGCCTTTCGATCAAGTAAATTTAATTCTTGCCCCGTTTGTGGATCTACAATCTGATATTTCTTGACCTATTAAAGTAAAGTTGAAATATACTTCCCGGATTCATGTCGGTTGTATTGAATTACTTTATTAGTAACTATATGCTTTATATATGATCTTCCGGAATGATTATGAATTATGTTATTGGGATCAGGTTAGATTTTATATTTGATGGTGTGTTGAGATGTTAATAGCTTATAATTCTTCTACAGTCAGTTACAAGAATTGCTTAGGAAGCTTCTTTTTCATGCATACCATCCTTTGTTGAAATGTTTGAAAGAAAAAATATTACTTAATGTTGTGCATTCTGTAATTTTGGACCAAATCATAAGAAACATGTTATTTATTTGGTTACACAAACATGTGCTGAAAGGAGAATGTGAGAAGTTCAGCAATTCTTATCAATCAATAGAAGTTATTTATTTGGTTGTAAGTTATATCACCTTGTTTTTATCATCATTCAAAATTAAAATGACCAGCCTGCAGTATTATCATGCTATTGACCACGCAAATGAGAAACAATATATAATTTCGATTTTCACTAACAGCATTAACTTTGTTAAAATTGATACTGTTAATGATGAAACTAATGCATTCTTTCTTTATTATGTAACAAAAATACTAATTCATTGTTTTAATTTGGAAAACTTCTACCTACTTATCAATATACCCTCCTTTTGAATTTTGTATACTAAATCTGACTACCCTTAAATTTGATCGGATGCAAATTGCGTTTAGTGATGGTGAACACAAGATGATGGTTTGGGTGCAGTACGTGGTACTCTTGGCAGGAGGAATCGAAGTCAGGCAGGCAGCCTTATAATGGTGTTAAAGAGCTGTTTATCTGATCACTTTGATTGGGAGAATGCACTTATGATTAAGGGAAATCCGTTGTTCATTCTTTCAACAACTATAACAAACTTGAGTAGTTTGCGCCTAAGGACTGTCGCTAGCTTTTAATACCACATACAGGAAGTTTAACACCTAAATGAATTCGTGTGTGAGTTTTAATCTCTTATATTTTCTGTTAAACTATTAGATTCTATATATAATTTATCAATTTAGAGATCGAATTATATAAATTGTGTTGTCTTTAATATTCTGATGTTAGAAACTAATCTATTCTTTCTTGATTATGTAACTAAAATATTCTCTTAATTCAATGTTTTAATTTTGTATATCTTCAACCTACTTATCATTATCTTCCTTCTAAATTTTGTATATTAAATCTAACTACCCTTAATATCTGATGCGAATTGTGTTCAGTGATGATGAAAACAACGTGATGGTTCGGGTGCAGTGGTACTACCTGCTAGAGGAATGATGGTCAGGCAGGCGGCCTTATAATGGTGTTAAAGAGCTGTTTCTATCTGATCACTTTGATTGGTAGAATGCACTTACGATTGAAAGGAAAAGTATTGTTCATTCTTTCGATGACTATAACAAACTTGAGTATTTTAGGCCTGAGGACTACTTTTGTTGCTTTCAATACCATGGTCATATTGAAGGTTTAACACCTAAGTTCATTCGCGTGCGTGTGAGTTTTAATCTCTTTTGATTTCCCTTTAATTATTACATCCTATATATAATCTTTCAATTTAGAGATCGAATTATGAGTGATGCGAGGACTGGTATATTTATGTAACTAAAATTCTCTTAATTCATTATTCTACTGTCAGATTAATCTATTCCAACATGCTATCTGTGAAGATACGTATGTAGTTGATAAAAGTTCTGTGATTACAATGATAGATATACATAGTAAATGTACATTTTTCTTAACATAAACTGTGAGTACATGTTATCATAAATGGACTGAGCCACATAATTTTACATTTGGAAGATGTTTTATCTACCATTTGTTTTTGTGTGTCATGGATCTTGCTTCAACTGTTAGAAGGATGAAGCATGTGAAAGCTTGCTTTTGTAGAAAAGGCAAGCAGCATTAACTAGCCAGTTTATTAGACATGCATTGTATTGGATGTATTTTGGCCGCCATTTTCTATAAATCCGCCAGTTGTTACGAGTTAGAATCTCAGATGTTTTATAGGCTACCAATGATATGCTTTTTGAGGTCATGACCAAGAAAACAAGGTAAGGATTTAGAGACGCCCGTAATTTTAGCGTTAAGTACAAATTTATTAGCCACAAATTAGAAATACATCTGAATTAAAAAGTTAGATTATCTAAAATATGTAATAATTTCTCAAAGCTTGTAGCTAATAGGGACAACCTAGAGACTGACTAGGAATGCAATAATTTTTTATTATCTTGTATTTTCGTCGCTAAACTGTATCAACTTATACCGATGTCAAAAATACGTCTTGCTAATTAGCGACATATTAGCAAAGCTTTGGAAAATGATATTCTTTATGACTGGAACTTGATCCCTAGATCTAGATTACGGGCTTGATCCCTATGCTTTAGTAAAATTACGGGCTTGATCCCTAGATCTGGAAGTTTACTGGCTGAGTCATATTTGACCGGAACTTCTTGTAGTATTGGTCCCCGACTAATTTAAAAAGACGAAAATACCCTTATAAAATTTAATTATTCATATTATTTCTATTAGTAAAAGTAAATTTTATAGTTAAACAGTAAACTAATAATTAATAAGTTGTTTTTGAACTTCATCTTCAACCAACAACCACCACAACCACCATCTACTTCATCTTCAACCACCATCCTCATTGGAGGGCTGTAAAGAATATTCTCAAATACCTTAGGCGTACGAAAGAGATGTTCATAGTTTTTGTGGTGAGGAAGAGCTAAGAGTAAAGGGTTACTCGGATGCTAACTTTTAAATTGATAGGGATAATTACCGATCGCAGTCTAGGTCCGTGCTCCTGTTGAATGGTGGTCTGATCATCTGGAGGAGCTCGAAGCAAGACAGAGTCGCTGATTTAACTACTGAGTCATAATGCATAACGACAAGTGAAGCTTCTAAAAAAGCTGTGTGGATGAAGAAATTCATCCAAGATCTCAGACCCCACTTAAAAATATTTGTTTTAATATCATATATATAAATTTTGTACGAGACCACCCAAAAATACTCAAATGGACACGTGTAGTTTGCGCTTCGAGCAGGAGAGAAAACTAAAGAACAAGACATTAGAAATACTTATTGTCAAGTGTGAACCCTCACCCTAAGATCCATTATCCATAAAAACCGAACCATCGTAGCCTACCAGACCTCCCTACTGCCGCCGTCTAACATTCGCTAGCCAGCCATCTTCAGCTTTTCCCGCCCTCCACACCGAAGTCGCCAATCCAACCCTCTGTGGCTCTTGCCTTTTGATTGAGCAAATGTTAGTCTACAAATCCTCTTCATCCTCGGTTTGTGTGAGCAATTGATTTAGGAAGCTAACTTTGCTATTTTATTTAAGCCCTTTATGAGCGCCTCTGCAAGCGAAAGTGAGTCTGCAAATACACTTTTTCACTTCGTCAATTTTGACTCTTTAAACGTGTATATCTAAGAGAAAGTGAAAGTATAAGTGTCTAGGAAGTAAAAGGACTAGTGTCTGACACAAAAAGTAAAAGTGATGTACTATTTTTAACAATTTTATAATTGTTTATCTATCTAATTAATTATTCTAAGTATATAGTTTATAATTTTATATTGTAATATACAAAACCATAGTTTGTATTTATATATTTATAATAAATCAAGTTATACATTGAGATTCTTTAAAAAAAAGCTGATAAGGCTAATTGAATCCATATTATGAACGATATTGTTGTAGAGAATTATTGTGATATGAAATATGTTCGAGTCAAATTAAAATATTTAGACTATATGTTTGATTATTTAGAATGTTGTTAATCTATATCATATTATCTGACCCATAACCAAAAAAACCATTTTGACCCCGAAATCAAGATTTTTCGACCAATTATACTGTGACATACAATTTATTGGACCCCGGTATATTTGAATCTTGGATTCGCCACTGCAAGATCTGGGAGTGGTTCCAAGCATCAATAACCCTATTGAGATTTTCTGCGACAATGAGGGTGCGGTGACTTTAGCGAAAGAACCTAGAGCTCACAAGAGGACTAGCCATATGTTGTGCAAATACCACTTCATATGAGACGCCATTGAGAGTGGTGATATAACCATAAGCAGAGTAACAACGGATGGAAACTTGGCAGATCTATTCACTAAGCTGTTACCACAAGCAGCTCATGATTCTCACACCAAAGGCAATAAGTGTTAGATTTGCTAGTGATTTGACTTGGGCACTATATTTAGTATGTTTGATATGTATTTATATTGGGAGCATTGATTAATATTGTAACTTATGTTTGTTTCGATATATGATAAATATCATTATATACGTGTGATATGATTACATTCATTAAGTCTTTACTGTATTCCATCAGACATGTTTAATCACTCACCAAATTTTTTACATATATTTCAAACATTCCACAGTCAGTCAATCTTCGTGGGAAGAAAAAATGAATTAAGGCTGAGGTAAGTAGTTGATCTTGTATTCACAATGGTTTGAATAAAGATGCAATACTTACATGTACTTGAAAAAAGTTTCAAGTGACTGGAAGACCCGCAACCAAGTTTACTTCATGGATTATAGTCACAAGTGATTTAGGATGGTAATATCATCCATCCTTAGACTTGAGATGCATGAGTTACCATTTCATTAATCTTCTTTACTTTGGTACTAGCTGTTATAAAGGGAATTGCTGAGTAAAGTATGAAAAATGTTATCGGACTAGGTAGTCAAAAGGGATTTGTTTCTCTTTTTAGAGAGATATCCGTAGCCCCTCCATGATTGGAGCTGACACCAAGTATGCATGGCCAGAGCGAGATACTTTGATTGTAAATCAAATGTAACTCATCTATTTGGTCACCACCAATCTAGAATCGTGAAACATAATCGTGAACGATCTGGAGATTGAAATTTATCCATGTCTCATGTTCACAAGGATACCGTGAAAAAAAGTATTTATGATCACTTATCTATAGAACCTTTCTTTGTCTTAAAGGCAGTCAAGTTTTGTCGAGGATGATAACTCGTACCAACTTGGGGGCAATGATGCTTTGCTAGAACCGCTCTTTGTCTTTGATGAGTATGACACTGTATCATGTGAAAGTGGGAGTTTGATGGTGTCTGCCCACTTATACAGGTATACTGACATCACTGCTACTGAGGTACGAGCACGTGAGAGCCCGTGAAGGATGAATTTTAAGTGACACTATATTTTGATTGGACCTTTTGAATGGTCCAATAGAATTGTGACTATGAGTCCGAACTCCGATGCCATTTAGGCTTCCAGGAGGTCTTTATAAAGGCAACTCTTTTATCTTGTTAGGACTTTTTCGCAAAACTTCAAACTACACACATAAAGCATACACTTGAGCAATCTTGGAGCTAAGTTGGTGTGTACACAAGGTATTAGTGATAATCTTGTTCCAAAAACTTGAAGCTAGAGTTAGTGTTCAAGTGAGGGCCATAACAAGGTGGGAATCCAGGTTTTTGGTGTGGATCAATTTAGTAGAGGAGCTCACATTCGGGTTCTACAACATCCTCATCAACTCAAGTTTCACAGATATCAGGGGTATAACATCTCTTTTCTCACCTCGATCTTTGTTTTGTTGCTATATTTCCTTTTTGTAGTAAAGATCCACCTAAAGGGCTCACATGCATGTCTTGGTTCCGTTTTAACACCATGATTCCGTTTTTCATCCGTAGTGTTATGTGCATTAGAGTCCTTCACACGCACACTCGAACATACACACACACGCACACTGGAAAAAAGGGAAAGACGACAAAGTATTCAAGCTGCACAAGGCACTCATCTATGGGTTGAAGCAAGCCCCCTAACTTGGTATAGCATATGGTTACGTGGTGCAACATGGCTACAAACAAAGTCAAAGTGCGCAAAGTCTCTACATAAAAAGAAACGGTCCCGGTGAAGTTATTATCATTTGTTTGTATGTTGATGACATAGTGTATACAAGCTCCTCAAATGCGTTGTTGGCTGAGTTTAAACATAAAATGATTAGTCAATTTGAGATGACTGACATTGGGGTCTTAAACTATTTTCTTGGTTGTTAAGATGTTGGAAATCAAAGAAATCGTAAATGTCAATACATATATATATTGGTGGTGGCCGGTGGTTTTCCGGCAGTTATAGCGACGGTGCTTGCGCCGAAGGTTACTCCGGCGACGGTGGTGTTGGTAACTGTTTGGAAAATGATCTCATCAGTTAAGATTTGATGAGACAAAGTTAAGTTTGTAAGATGTGTTCTACATATAACTTAAACAGAATTATAAAGCTTAGTCAGGTTGAACACTCATAGTGATTCAGACTGAGTATAAGCTGAGTGTAAGTTGTACATATGTTTGATCAGCTTAGACTATATCTTAGTAAGATTATCAATATGTTTGATAAGCTGTGTGCGTAAACTAAGATATATATATATATATATTGAGTTTCAGCTTGATGAGTTTCAAGCTGAGCGACTCAGCGTGAATACTGAGTCAGCTCAATAGAGTTGCTAAATATGTTTTAGTTAATTATTTGGACTTCTGAGGATGAGTTAATAATTATACATGTTAGTCCATGTTTGTTTTCGAGTGTGTTCTCGAAGAACTCAGCTTGATGAGTTTCAAGCTGAGTAACTCAGTCCGACTAAAGAAGTCAGTTTAAGATAATTTAAATTTGTTTTAAATTTATCTTTTATCTCTCTATATCTATGGCAAGGATAAAAAGATTCCAGAATCAAGATTGAAGATTGAAGACTCAAGATAAGAAGATTCAAGATTCAAGATTCCGGATTATCCGATAGTTAGTTAGCGAATTAAGCTAAGTCTTAGTTTGTTAGGAACCGTAGGAACATGATTATAAATACTTATCATCCTAATAAGTTTAGAGGTACGACTCAGATACGAAAACAACTTAGTGTTGCACGGCCAAATACCTCACCTCACCGTATGTGTTACAATTCTTGAATAACTGTTTGTCAGTTCAACGTGATCAAGATATTCACAGATTGCCAAGCTATTCGTGTGTTCGAATAATCACATTGGTTGTGATATTGGTAAGCTATCAATCTGTGTAAATCCTGTTTAGAGAGTCGTCAGTATCTATAATCATAAGTTGATTATAGATAGCTAAGTTTGAGAGATTGAGATATTCATATTAGGTGGTTATATATCAAGAGTTGCTTACTTGATAGTTATTGTAATCATCTTCTTATTCAAAGCATTGTAATCATCTTCTGAATAAAATCATTCGATTGATTGTGGTTTGATTTACTTTGTGTAACACTTTTATTTGATTTGTTCAATTTCCGCAGAAAGTGTATTCAACCCCCCTTCTACACACATGTTGCTTGTTGTTATTCTCACCAAGGGACCAACAACTGGTATCAGAGCAGGCTGAACAATTTCATAAGTTGAAAGTTCAAGATTCTGAGAAAGTCTGCAATGTCTACAAGCAACAATACCTTAAACTTTCCACAGATATATGCCAAAGGCTGTCCCATATTTGATGGATCTGACTATCCTATGTCGAAGTTCAGAGCCATGTTGTTCCTCAAGTCCATTGACAACCGTATGTCGGATGTCATCACAAAAGGACCTATTATCCCCAAGATTCCTACTACTATCAGTGATATGTCTCCTGGCAGAACCGAAAAGGAAACAAGAAAGCCTACTACATCCGGGACTGATGAAGATTGGAAACTCTTTAATCTGGATGACAGGGCTAAAAGTGTTCTAGCAAATGCCCTAACTAATGAGATATTGCGTACTGTGACTGGGTGTCAATCTGCAAAAGATATCTGGGATACGCTGAGTGTTACATATGAGGGCACAGATATGGTCAAGCAACAGAAGAAGAATCACTTGAATAGATCTTACGAAAACTTCTTCTCAAAAAAGAATGAAACCTTGTCTGATTTGTTCACAAGGTTTCACTGCTTGATAAATGATCTACTATGTGTGGGTGTAAATAAAGATGAAGTTGAACTCGTGCTGAAGTTTTTGGATGTGTTACCAGAAAGGTTCAATGAAGTAACCACAACACTGAGGGCTGGAGGAACACTGCATGCGTATAACCTACAGTCCATTTATGGGTTCTTACTAAATCATGAACAGATCACTGAACACAAGAGAACTTCTCAACAACAACTCAAGGAGTCTCTGGATAAAACTGAAGTTGCATTAGTTGCACAGAAAAAGAAGAAAAATTCCAAGGCACTGGTTGTTGAATCTGAGACCGAGTCAGAATCTCAAGTTGACCACTCAGACTCAGACTCAGGTGATACTGATGATGTTCAGAATATCACTGAGCAAATGGCAATGCTAGCCAGACGTTTGAGAAGAGCTCAAAGGGGAAGAGGAAGATCTGACAGGGGCAAAGGGAAGAGTTCTTTTGATCCCAAGAATGCTGTGTGCTTCAACTGTCAGAAGAAGGGACACATTACTGCTGAGTGCAGATCAAAGAAGGTAGTATCAACATCAGTTGTTGATAAGAATGCTTACAGAGCTGATAAATACAAGAAGAAATATACTCAGCTCAAGAAAGGAAAGCCAGAAGACAAACCCAGTGCAAAAGGGTTATATGCTGAAACCTGGGATACATAATCATCTACCTCAGATGATGATGTATGTCTTATGGCTCAAGAAGATGAAGAGTTTGAAATTGACGAAGTTGATTATGATCAGTCCGAATCAATCTTTGAAGCTGACATGAAGGAAGCTGAGGAAAACAGCAAGCTCAGTGATTGGGATCCTGCTTCCATGTATAAGGTCAGTAATTTCTACTCTTACACAGATGAAGAAAAGGGTCTTGCTTTTGATTATCTGTTGAATGATTTCAAGACCAGTCTTAAGTCTCAGAATGACCTCAAAGCTGAAATAGCTAAACTTAAAGATGAGATTAAGGAAAATCAATCTCTCATTGATGTTGGTAAGAAAGCACAATGTGATCTTGAATGCCAAAGACACATTAATAAACTTCTAAGTGAAGAAATTCAGGAAGCTAAAGACAAAGCTGATCAACTTCAAAAGATCACTGAGTCTTGGTGTAAGTCATCAAAGCTTGCTGAAAAGTGAATTAACCAACCAATACCTAAACAGGTAAAGGCTGTACTTGGAGGTGACTATCAAACATCAGCTTATGTAGCTGATGATGAGATAGCAAGTACAGACTCTGAGGAGGATAGACAACTGATTGAGTCTCAAAAGTCAGCCTCAAAGAAAAGACATGATCCAAACTTGAAATTCAATATGTTTGTGAAAGCTAAAGATCATGGAAATGAGTGCTCAACATCCAAACAGCATGGTAAGTCCGTGCTGGACAGATTAGGCACTCAACCTATTCAAAGAACTTCAGTCATAGAAAGGCTAAATCCAAATCCTTTCAAAAGACAACATTCTCTATCTGGCTCGGAGAGAAGTTACAAGAATAGGAAGACCACTGTAAGTCAGAGGTCAAATCACAACAATGGTAAGTCCAAAGTTGTAGATCTTGGTAAGTCCAAGAAGATCAACAGTGGTAAGTCCAAACCTGTTAAAACTGGTGAGTCCAGTCACCATGGCAAAGGTAAGTCCAAAGTCATGGAAAAGAAGGTTGTTAGTCAAACTTCTAAGGATAACATACAAAGATCTGACAAAAGTAAGTCCAAAGTTAGTAACCATCAAGTAAATCAACTTGCAAAGAAAGTTGAAAAGTTATCCACCACATACAATCCTAAGACTGAGAGTAAGTTCTCACAAGGATTGTTAGACTCTCTACCTCTTGTAACCATTGGAAGAAGGAGATGCTATAAGTGCAGAAGTAGAGGTCATGAGGCTAAGGAATGTGATGCATAAATCTCAAGGCCTGAACAAGAACAAGCTGATCAGCCTACACAGGACTCAGCTCCTGCTCAAGCGGAACAGCCAGTTCAACCAGATGGAGATGGTAAGTGCTCCTCATCTGAACCCACCAAGAAGTGGGTTCCTAAACAAAACTAATGTGTTTAGTTTACATCTCATGTGTAGGGTTCAAGTAAATGGTACTTGGATAGTGGATGCTCAAGGCACATGACTGGGTGGAAATGACTTCTTAGTGATTTCCAAGAAGATGAAGGTCCTAAAGTAACATTTGGTAACAACTCCCATGGAAGAACTAAAGGCTATGGGAAGATGCAAGCTGGCAAGGTTACTTTCCAAAGAGTTGCATATGTCAAAGGTCTCAAACACAACCTGATTAGTATCAGTCAATTGTGTGTTGAAGATAATATTGTTACTTTTAGGAAGAAAGCAGGAACAATTTATAATGCTAAGGGAAAGCTTGTATTAATAGCTAAAAGAGAAAGAGATGTGTATCTACTTGATCTTAATTCTGCTGATCCCCATAATGAAACCTGCTTGTATTCCCAATCTGTTCCTAAGCTGAGTTGGTTGTGGCATAAACGCTTATCTCATTTAAATTTCAAATATATAAATATGCTATCCAATAAAGAGTTAGTCTCTGGATTACCAAAGATCACATTTGTCAAGGACAAATTGTGCTCAGCTTGTGAACAAGGGAAGCATCATAAAGGGTCCTTTAAATCAAAGAATTTTTTTTAATAACAGACTCACTGCATATGTTGCATATGGATCTATTTGGACCCACAAGTACTCCAAGCCTAAGTGGCACGAAGTACACACTGGTGATAGTAGATGAGTTCTCATGATTCACCTGGGTAATATTCCTAAAAGCCAAGAGTGAGGCTGCCCTGGAGATAATAAGTTTTATCAAACAGGAGGAGTTGCAGAAAGGTTTGTCTGTAAAGCAACTCAGAAGTGATCATGGGACTGAGTTCAGAAACTCAACCCTCGAAAGCTTCTGTGAGCAAAAGGGAATATTACAAAATTTCTCATCTGTCAAAAGTCCACAACAAAATGGAGTTGCTGAAAGGAGAAATAGAACCTTAATTGAGGCTGCTAGAACAATGCTATGTGAGGCAGGATTGAAACTCTATTTCTGGGATGAAGCTGTTAGTACAGCCTGCTATACTCAGAATAGGTCAATCATTGTCAAAAGACATAGAAAGACTTCATATGAGATGTATAAGTCTAGAAAGCCCAATATAGGTTATTTCCATATCTTTGGTTCAAAATGCTATGTGCTGAATCAAAGAGATCAGCTCCATAAGTTGGAACCCAAAGCTGATCCTGGAATATTTGTTGGATATTCCTCAATCTCCAAATCCTACAGAGTGTATAACACTAGGAGAAAGGCCATAGAAGAATCAATTCATGTCTTCTTTGATGAAGACAGTCTTGATCAAGCTGAGAAAAGACAAGCTGACTCGGTCAGTCTGAGTGAGCTTGAAAGGCCTAAGAAGACCAACTTATTAAATCCTATGTATGCCATGGGAGATGATAGTGATGATGATGTGTGTCCATCACATGCTCAAATGGATTCTCAAGCTGAGAAGGATGATGAGTTCGTCAATCCATTTGGAGCTGACATTCCTCAGATTGAAGATCTTAGTAATCAACAGTTTGATGTTGCTGTTGAGGCTGAGGAGATTAGTTCACCTCAGGCTCTCAACATCACTCAGATTCTGAACCAGATTTTCCAACTACTACATTTAAATTCCTCAAAGATCATCCTCAAGATCAAATCATTGGAAATGTCCAAGAAAGGGTTATGACCAGATCAAAGGCTACAGCTAACTTTGCTGCTCACTTTGGTTTTCTATCTCAAATGGAACCAAAGAAGACTGAAGAAGCCTTAGAGGATGAGGATTGGATTGAAGCTATGCAAGAGGAATTGAATGAATTTAAGAGAAATAAGGTCTGTAACCTTGTCCCTGCCCCCAAAGGTCACTCAATTATACGCACTAAGTGGGTCTATAGAAATAAAATAGACAAGGACGGAGTGATAGTAAGGAACAAAGCCAGGCTGGTGGCACAAGGGTATAAGCAAGAAGAAGGAATTGATTATGATGAGACCTTTGCCCCTGTTGCTAGAATTGAAGACATAAGGCTGTTCCTGGCTTATGCAGCATATAAAGACTTCAAAGTCTATCAAATGGATGTGAAAAGTGCTTTCCTGAATGGAAAACTTCAGGAGGAAGTCTATGTGAAACAACCTCCTGGCTTTGTCAGTTCAAAGTTTCCACACCATGTCTATAAGTTAGACAATGCTTTGTATGGTCTTAAACAAGCTCCAAGAGCTTGGTATGATAATCTGTCCACTTATCTACTATCAATGGATTTCACCAGAGGTAGTATAGATAAGACACTCTTTGTTAAAAAGAGTAAAAGACTGGTGATTCTTGTACAAATTTATGTGGATGAGATTATCTTTGATTCTACAAATGAATCTCTGTGTGATTGGTTCTCCAAAATAATGTTACAAAAGTACAAGATGAGTATGATGGGTGAGATGACATATTTCCTAGGCCTACAAATTCAACAAAAGCCTGATGGAATATTCATCAATCAAAGCAAGTATGTTCTAGATTTGATAAAGAAATATGGTTTTGATTCAAGTTCAACCATGAAAACACCCATGTCACCAGCTGTCAAGCTGAGTAAAGACTCAGATGGTAAGTCTGTGTGTCAGTCTACCTATAGAGGAATGATAGGTTCATTGCTCTATTTGACAGCTAGTAGACCTGATATCATGTTTGCTATATGTGTTTGTGCAAGATATCAGGCAGATCCTAAAGAATCACATCTTCAAGCTGTGAAAAGGATCTTTAGGTACCTTAAAGGTACACCAAATCTATGTCTTTGGTATCCAAAGGACTCTGGATTTGAGTTAGTTGGTTTTTCATATGCTGACTATGCTGGGTGCAAGTTAGATAGAAAATCAAGTACTGGAGGATGTCAAATGCTTGGAGGGAAGTTAGTCAGCTGGACTAGTAAGAAACAGAACTCAGTGGCTACTTCAACTGCTAAAGCTGAATATGTTGTAGCAGGGAGCTGTTGTGCTCAAATCCTTTGGATGTAGCATCAGCTTCAAGACTTTGGCATGAGTTTCAAGAAAACTCCTATCTTCTGTGATAACCAAAGTGCAATAGCCATCATTTACAATCCAGTCTTCCACTCAAGAACCAAGCACATTGAAATTAGACATCACTTCATCATGGACATCATGGAAAAGGGTAAAGTTGACATTAAATTTATCTCCACTGATGACTAATTAGCTGATATTTTCACTAAACCACTTGATGAAAAGAGGTTTATGTATCTGCTAAGTGAATTGGGTATGCTCAACCCCTAGCTAAGTGTCTAGAATCTGAGTTTTTCAGTTTGACAAAGACTAATTGTCTTAAGCTGAGTGCACAGTTTATAAATAAGTTTTCATAAACTGTATAACATGTCAAGCTGAATGATGAGTTCACACGTTTGGTGAGTTCCAAACATACTTTAACTGCTTAGTGTAGTCATGATATAGTTTGAGTCAGTCTCAAACATAAATGACTAAGTGTCATTGAGTCTGAGTTATGTGCTTAACTCAAACTGTGTGATTGGTTCACACGTTTGGTAAGTTCCAAACATATTTTAACTACTTAGTGTAGCTAAATTACATGTTTAAGTCAGTCTTAAACATACATCAAGCCGTAATTTTTCCGGCGGAACGGATAAAAAGGGATTCTAACGGTAACTTTTCTCTCTCCTAAGAAAGGTATATATCGATCATAACCGGTTTAGAGGAGTTTACGCTTACAAATCCGACTTCTCACCTTCTAAAATACTTTTTGCAAACACCTCAAGTGCTTAGTGCATTCGTCCGTTCACAACCCTAAATTGCTAAGTGAAATTTCTGTACCGCTCAGTGCGACTTTTAATTTACTCAGTGTAATTAATCCAACATGGACGGAATCACATTAGTTCTCGGTGATTAGATGATTCTAGGTGCTCAGTTCAAGAACAATGGAGTGCTGTTGCTGAAAGTCAACAATCAACGGGCATGTCTTGCAATTCCTCCGAGGAAACAAGGCAGAGGATATGAAGTCTGGGTGGCTTACATCCGTAAATGCCCCATGGCATTCGCCTTCTGTGGCACACCTCTCCATATCGTTCCTCAACATCTACTGGAGTTCTAGTATACATGCATGTATGATCAGAACAGGGGAGATATTACGGGAACTGTTCTTAATGGCAATAGAACAGTAGTCCTATCCGTGCAGTGGCTAAGGGATGTTCTTCGACTCCCTCAATCAGATGAGTTCGAGCCTGCTGTCACGAGGCAGGTGGCAAGGTCAGTCCTATCCCACATGGGTCACCCACATACAGAGGGTGTAATAAAAAAGGCCACCTTTCTAACCAGTTGGGGCTTCATGATTTCTACAGTGATTCGTTCACTAGGGACTAAGGTTGGAGGATTGGACCAGGTGAACGAGTTCGAGATGCAGCTGTTGTACAACATATACTTTGCACGCAATTTGGATTACGCACAGCTCATCTTCAACGAACTCAAGGTTCAAGTGATGAAGACCACAAGGGATCTTCATGTACCTTTCATAAGGTACCTGTCCTTGGCATTTGAAGCCGAGCTGGGGATAGCACTCTATGAAGCTGATCAGGATGTGTTCCTGTTTCCTACACTCAGCCCCAAGATGTTCAACAATGACATCTTCCCAGAGCAAGAAGATCTGAGTGCACCTATGCTCCTGATTGCTGAGGCACCTTCTTCGGAAAGTGAAGAAGAGAGATCGAATCAAGGGGGAGCTTCCCAAGCTGACACCGAAGTTCAAGCTGAGCACTCTGCTCAAGCTGAACCAGCACAAACTGAAGTTGCTTCTGGTAAGACCTCTCCATTTTCTCTCTCATCTCATTATTCTCCATCCATTTTTGGAGACAAGACTGCAGTAAACCCAACTCAGTCTAACCCATCTCCTCCACCTTCATTTCATTTACGATCTCACTCTAAAGCCACCCCTAGTATGCCCACTGCTGCTACGGAGAATATCTGAACCTATACACGTAAAACTGCCATAGGTGATCCCACTCCTAAAGGCATCACTAGAGCTGAGATCACATTGATCCCTCCACCGGCAGGAGTTGAGGGGGAGACGTCTACTCTTCAGGTGTCAACCTCAAGGCTTATTACTAGCCCTATACCTTATCCGGGTGTGGTGTCTACTCAGCCCACACCTACTCGAGCCATAGGAGAGCCCATTTCTGTACCTGAGCAGACACACTCGGGTTACATTGAACATATGACCAATCCCCATGGTCAATCACCCCCTCTATACCCATAAGCCAACCACCAACCCATACACTTCACGTTTCGAGCCCTATTACTTCTCTTCACTTCTCACACCCACTAGCATGACCTGTCAATGTTTCATCTTCAAACCAAGGTGATTCACAGGGTCCAGACTCTGGCGCAAATGAATTTGAACACCAACCTTTGGATGATGCACCCAAAGACTCTCCTCACACTGACACTGCCTCCTCAGGCATCCAGCAGCTGAAAGATTATGTTACTAATCAGTTTGGTTTGTTCCATCTCAAGCAGAAGAAGCATAAACGCCAAATCTATCAAAGAATTGAGAAGCTGACAAAGGATGTTCAAGAGATTGCCTCTGCAGTTGCTGCACTCCAACAACAAAAGACTTCAACCCCTATTGATGATGACAAAAAGGGGGAGAAGGTTCAAGCTGATACTGAGGCTGAGCTAGTTCGAGTTGAAGCTGAAGCTCTAATAGTACTAGCTAGCAGAGAGGAAGACTCAGGCTGAGGGGGAGTTGGAAATAAATAAAGAGGAACCTGCAGCTAAGAGACAAAAGGTAGAAGAATCTGAACCTAAAGCTGACAGTGTTTCTGAAACTGAGGAAGAAACAGAAGAGGATAAAGCCACAAGGCTTATGATTGAAATGCTCGAACAAGAGGAAGCCAATGAGTTAGGCATTTCGCTTGAAGAGCTAAGGAAGAGAAAAGAAAAGGAGGCAAAGGACCAAGAAAAAGAAAAACAGAGAAAATCTTTGGCTGAAGCTGAAGCTACATACACTGGTCCAAGACCTGATCCTATCCCATACACAGATGCAGAAATTCAAGAATGCTATTTCAGAAGGAGCTTCGGTAAAGATATCAAAGGCATGACCTTGAGCATAATTGATGGAGCCATCATCCTCAACTTTGAATTCGAAGATAAATCTACAATGGGGATGGACCTGAGATATGTTCACAGGATGTGCTACATAGAATGGCAAAGAATATTAATGATGCTCAAGAAGTTCAAGAAAAGCCAAATCAAGCAAGAGATCCTTACTGAAGTTTCTAAGCTGATTAACAGAGCTGAGGAATTGAGATATGTTCCAGTTCCTGGTCTGCAGTGGGAGAGCTTATTCGAGATACCTGAAGGTGTAGAGTTTAAAGAAAACTAAGGTATTGATACACCTGTTCAGGGGTTTATGTTTAAGGATCAGGCAGGCAAACCTAGCTTTATCAAGTTGAATGAAATATGTTATCTAAAAGCTAGGGATGCCATACATATAAGAAGTTGTTGTGGTGATAGCTCAAATCATTTTGTAAAGTATAAGCTGAATAAGGTCATTAGAATGCAACAGAGAGAACTCAGAGGGGATGCAGAAGCTGAAAACCTCCTAGAAGAAATCAACAGAGAAATCATTCTTTGGGAGATTCTACATCCTGAGTTCAAAAGATAACAGATTAGTTCTACATGTAATTATTAGATTAGTTCTAATATTTTTGTAAGCACTTAGTGTGCATGATCTATGTGATCAATATTTTTGTATTATGATATGTTCAATTAATACAAAGTATTTGTTTGATATGTTCAACTGTGTTATGATGTGTTCATATTTATAAGTCTGATAAGTTCAGCTTAAATGAATAACTGATTAGTTCTTATTCATCAATGTATTCGGTTGGTGTGTTCAACTAAAAGTTGGTTTGTTCCACATATAATTGATAAGTTCAATTAAAATTGATATTTTCAATCAATATTTGATTAGTTCAGATATAAAAATCTTAACAAGTTTAAGATTTAAAACATAATTCTGTTAAACAAACTTATTAACTGTTTGATGGTTTTTTCATCATCAAATAGGGGGAGTTTGTTGGTAAAATGATCTCATCAATTAAGATTTGATGAGACAAAGTTAATTTTGTAAGATGTGTTCTACATATAACTTAAACAGAATTATAAAGCCTAGTCAGACTGAACACTCATAGTGATTCAGACTAAGTATAAGCTGAGTGTAAGCTGTACATATGTTTGATCAGCTTAGACTATATCTTAGTAAGATTATCAATATGTTTGATAAGTTGTGTGCGTAAACTAAGATATATATTGAGTTTCAGCTTGATGAGTTTCAAGCTGAGCTACTCAGCGTGAATACTGAGTCAGCTCAATAGAGTTGCTAAATATGTTTTAGTTAATTCTTTGGACATCTGAGGATGAGTTAATAATTATACATGTTAGTCCATGTTTGTTTTCGAGCGTGTTCTCAAAGAACTCAGCTTGATGAGTTTCAAGCTGAGTAACTCAGTCCGACTAAAGAAGTCAGTTTAAGATAATTTAAATTTGTTTTAAATTTATCTTTTATCTCTCTATATCTACGGCAAGGATAAGAAGATTCCAGAATCAAGATTGAAGATTGAAGACTCAAGATAAGAAGATTCAAGATTCAAGATTCCGGATTATCCAATAGTTAGTTAGCGAATTAAGCTAAGTCTTAGTTTGTTAGGAACCGTAGGAACATGATTATAAATACTTATCATCCTGATAAGTTTAGAGGTATGACTCAGATACGAAAACAACTTAGTGTTGCAGAGCCAAATACCTCACCTCACTGTATGTGTTACGATTCTTGAATCACTGTTTGTCAGTTCAACGTGATCAAGATATTCACAGATTGCCAAGCTATTCGTGTGTTCGAATAATCACATTGGTTGTGATATTGGTAAGTTATCAATCTGTGTAAATCCTGTTTAGAGAGTCGTCAGTATCTATAATCATAAGTTGATTATATATAGCTAAGTTTGAGAGATTGAGAGATTCATATTAGGTGGTTATATATCAATAGTTGCTTACTTGATAGTTATTGTAATCATCTTCTTATTCAAATCATTGTAATCATCTTCTTAATAAAACCATTCGATTGATTGTGGTTTGATTTACTTTGTGTAACACTTTTATTTGATTTGTTCAATTTCCGCAGAAAGTGTATTCAACCCCCCTTCTACACACCTGTTGCTTGTTGTTAACATCTTATAACCGCAACGTTCACAACTGTTCTCCTTGTCTTCATATTTTCGGTCTATTTTGGCATTCAAAAGTCCACTATGTGTATCTTATTCTTAATTTGCCTTCTTACAATCTTCCAACAGCATCTTCAACTGACATGGTGTTAAGATCGGTAAAATTTTCAATTGCAGCAACTATTTAAATGAATTTTGGTGGGACAGTTCCTAGAAGTTTTCGAACCAATCTTTTGTTCTTTGTTGTAGATCCAAGATTGTTTGCTTGTGACATGAGTAGACTAATCTTTCCTGTAAATTCATCAAGTGATTCTGAGTCTTTCATTTTCAAGGATTCAAATTATGATTCTCATGTTTGTAGTCTAGCCTCCTTGACTCTGTCTGCATCCACAAATCAAGCTTTCTTATGATGATCAACTTGTAGAATAAGTTGTTCTGACAAGGCTTGAAAGATATATGCAATAACCATTGTGTTTTTCTGTACATCCATATCTCATTTTGGTTCGATTGCTTCTGATAATCCAAATACATTAAAAAGTGCTTTAATCTTCACGACCCAAATAGTATAATTCATAATTGGGCATTGGAATGTTATCGACATCCCTCCTTTGATTTTCTTTAATGCTCCAGAATCCATCCCTCCTTTATTTTTTAGGTGATTCGGGATTCTTTGATTGTTTCTTCTTTCTTCCAATTTTTGGATTATTCTTCTTGTTCAAATAACAATTTCTTTCTTGTTTGCGGGGCGAATCAAACCTACTGCGTCTGACAGTCGCCCGGTTCTTTTTTCTCGGGAAAAACTTCTAAATTCTCCTGCGAATCAAACAAACTACCTATGGCAGTCCATTGGTTTTTTTTTCACCGGATAAACTTCTGACTTCTCCTATGAATCAAACCAATTGCCTTTGGCAGTCATGTGGTTATTTTTTTCGCTGGACAAACTTCTGACTCTGTTTTGCAAGGCGAATCAAATTTATGTGCAAATCTAAGTTATAAATTTAAGACAAAAAATCACCTTTGCTAGCACACACACAATAGGCAAGTATACCTAATCTTGCAGTAGCATAGTAGAGGCAAGTAAGGTGAGACTAGTAGTTAAAATAAAGTTGGGGCTTTTTCAGTTTTAAGAAAGTAATTTCACTAGAAAACTAATTAAAGTAAATAAATAATTAACTAAACTATTGCTTGATACTTTTGCAAATAAACCAAGTAAAAGCACGTATCCACCTTAATCTCTCCCCTAGTTCAACATACCTCAAGATCATATTAATTGATTATCTGGTTTGACGTTACTATACTCAATTTTTGATTTCATATAGTCATTGTGTAAAAGATTTGACAAACAACTTGCAATTGATCATCTAATGTAACATTAACCTAGTTCATAACTAATTAACCAAGTTAAATAAGATTTAACAAAGCTCAATCATGTCCGTGATGGTAAAGCTTAGATCTTTAAGTTTAAGTTATGGTTTCTAGATTCGAGTAAACCCTTAAACAATTCATAGACAAACCATTTAAAAAGGATCATATATCATATAAACATCCTACATACATTCCTTATAAACCATGAATCTAGAAATGAAGATTAAACCATAATAATCCAAATTTTAATCAATATATATGAAACTAGTATCAATCCAAACATAATCAAGGAAATCAAGTCATGTATCACTAGGGTTTGATCATAAGATAAATACAAAGAGAATCAACCCATAAATAGGCTTAGAACAACCAAAAACTTCATGAAACACATGATAAATCCACATAGAAACATAGATCTAGACAAATTGAATGGTGCTTGATGAATCTTGATGATTGATCTTCAATCTCCTAGCCTCTAATGGTGAAAAGTTCTCCTCCAGGGTAGATTGTGGCTCGAGAGAAGTGCTAGGGTTGGCCAAAGTGCAAAAGATTTCTTTTCGAAATCAGAAAGTTCAAATTTATAAGATAGCGTTCCAATAGGCTCGTGGCGCGAGGCGCATTCGAGAGAAATTTCAACGGCGCAAAGCTACTTACTCTCCCGGCACGAGTCACGTTGCAACACGATGGTGAACAGGTTGCGGTGCGACTTGCTGTTTTTGCACTATTTCTCGTTTTTCTTCGGTCTTTCGCCCGTTTTCAGCTGTTTCTTCCACTTTTCCAATATATTTAACTAGAAATCATCCCAAGGCATACACTAGTGTATTTTTTGCTCATTTGTGCATAATAAAAAGTGTAATATTAACAATATTTACGGATAAAACATAGTTAAATACGGAATATTACAATTCTCACACTGAATTGTGCTTGCCCTCAAGCAAATCATCAAATAGAAGTAAATCAACATGGCTACCTAAATTCCCTAACTCAATTGCATAAGTATGATAATCATCCTAACCGAACAAACCAATTAGTAAACACTCAATAATCGAAAACATGCAAAGCATCACATGGAAGCTGCCAAACAAATCTTGAGGTACATTGCAAGAACAATAAATCGTTGCTCTTTCTAGTAGCGAGACAGAATACGTTACAGCTACAGTAGGTGCATGTCGAGCTACATGGATGAGGAAAATACTGCATGAATTGAGTCATGAGCAAGAAAGCGCAACAAAGATCTTATGTGACGATGTGTCCGCTGTGTTTCTTTCAAAAAATTAGGGCCAACCCTGAACCTCCTAGAGGCCAGAAATTTTAAGGACCCATTTTCTAATATACCCCTATGTGTATAATGTACCCCTATGTGTATGTGTAGATATGTTTGATACATAAAAGCCTAAATTTCGTCAAAAAAAAAGGCCCAAGTGCTTAAGGAAACTGCTCTACTTCTCCAAAGGAAAGTGTCATCTGGAGAAAAGGAACAAAAGGTGAAGCGAACCTGCACCACCCTGTTGGAAATCACAGGCCAAGAACACGAATTTAACTGAAGTTTTCTTTATTATTTATGTAAAAACGACATCTGAATCCTTGTACATTTGATACAAATATATACTAGTAGTATGTCGGTTTCCCGGCGGTTCTCCGACAGTTCCCCGTCAAGTGACGGCGGTGGTTGGCCGTGACGGCGGTGGACGGCCGTCGGCAATTGCTATTGCCCGGTGGTGACACTTCCTAACTTTACATAATACAAATAATAATCATAATACATATGTTTAGTTTAATATTTAATACTCCCCCTTAAACTAAACATAGTTTAAGTGAGGCCTTCTATTTCTTCAGAACTTGTCCATAACAGTGTTGGTTCGTCGTCTTCACTTTGAGTCAAGTTAACCTCCTTGTCCTTCATTGTGCATTCATACTTGAAGTTTCCAAACTTGTTACACTTGAAGCATTTGATGTGACTCTTGTCTTGTTGGTTAACTTCTTTGTTCCTCCATGGCTTCCAAGTTCTGCCTCATTCTACCTCGATTTCTTGAACTCGTCTTCATCTATTTCGGTGTGCCCCAATGTAATTTGGCTCTGTTTGTGAAAGAGAGAGGATTTTGGTGGTTATCAAACAAAACCAAAAATAAGAACCCAAATTAACTTTTGTACAGTTGCTGGTGGAGAGAAGGCTACGGTGTCGACGATGGCCGGATACACATGAATCCCTAGCCCCTGTGTGGTAATTATCTTTGAGATGCCATCGAATGATACCTTTCATTTTAATCCGATTCCATATAGAGAACTTGAAATAAAAAACAAATTGGTGTAAGTCTTGCACCTGTATATTTCCATATAGGTTTACACACAGCGAGATGGATAAAGAATGAACTTGTCATTAGGTGGTCCATTCGAAGCAATAATGGAGAAACAAATTGAGAAAGAAGGGTTCCAAACTGAATGGCCTGAAATTATACAGAGATTGTGAAATAATGAGCTTGAGAAAGAGGGATAGTAGATTGATCTTTGATGCAAAGCGACAATGGAGAGTTCCAAACAGAGAAGCATTAATATCAAGCATCGATAAATAAATAAGCACCACAACATCTTGAATCTTGATCCATTGTAAAAATATTTGATGAGAGGAGAAATTATGGTTTGTATGGAGCCTGAGAAATTAGGAGCCGCTGAAGCAGAAAATGCGTAGGGGAAAATACATGTGGCGGTAGCTTAGATAGTGTTGGTGAGAGGGAAAATAAAAAATTGGTGGTCTAGAAAAAGGCCACGTGTCCCCCATTTACTTATTTATTAGATAAGTAAGATACACACACATTTATATACACGCATTATATGTGTTCATATATATATGTATATATATATATATATATATATATACACACACACACACACACACATAAACACACACACAGAGAGCGTCGTTCATGCGAGATCTCAGACTAGTAAACTCCTAGGGTTTAAAATGCTTATTGCACTTCTTACAAAAATACAACTTCATGCACGATCCCCTGTGAGTGTGAGTGTGAGTGTGAGTGTGAGTGTGAGTGTGAGTGTGTGTGTGTGTGTATATATATATATATATATATATATATATAAGTTAATGCGAGAACCGTTGTTAACGCGAGAACCAATCTAAGCCGTCCAATTCCCCCTCCTTCAATGTCATTGCCCACCCATGAATTCCTCACATATACCCTGCCACACTCTATCCCTCCACACTCTCCATCCATGATACTTCCCATATCCAAGTAACGGCTGAGATCGGTTCTCGCGGTTCTCGCACTAACAACGGTTCTCGCATGAACCCTCCCCTATATATATATATATATATATATATATATATATATATATATATATATATATAGAAAAAAGTTCATGCGAGAACCGTTGTTAGCGCGAGAACCGCGAGAACCAATCTAAGCCGTCCAATTCCCACTCCTTCAATGTCATTGCCCACCCATGAATTCCTCACATACACCCTGCCACACTCTATCCCTCCACGATCTCCATCCATGATACTTCTCATATCCAAGGAACGACTGAGATTGGTTCTCGCGGTTCTCGCACTAACAACGGTTCTCGCATGAACCATCCCCTATATATATATATATATATATATATATATATATATATATATATATATATATATATATATATATATATATATATATATATAATGTGTTTGAGTTTTTACGTGTTTCTATACACACTTAGATGTAATTATTTAAATAATTTCATAATATATAAGTTTGATTTATTACCAAATTAACAACTAAACATCAAGTTTAAGCACTTAATTGTTATAAACATCGCGATACATGAAGAATCAAATTAATAATTAAAAATCACATGTCATCAAAAGATTACATTTCATCAAGCGATGAATTTGTCGTTTATAAACATAAATACTACAACATTCTTTAATAATCAAAGTAACAACTAATTTGATTTTATAGTTAAACATCTAAACTAGCAACTAAAGAGTGTTTGATTCAATCCAACACAATTAGCACAATAAAGAAACATCAAATAACAACTTAATTAGCAAAATAAAAAACCCTAAAGAGTGTTTCATTCAATCTAACACAATCAACACAATAAAAAACAACAATTAACAAGTTAAGTAGCAATAGTGGCGACATGAAAATTATTAGGGGGAAAATAATGCGGGTGTTTTTTAGGGTATTAGCGGCGACGTCTGGTTCGGAAAACCATATGTCGCCTCTATTGCTGCTTATTGTTATTGACTTAGCCGCGCCTTGTTTTCTTGTAGTGATTAACCCAATTGATAAGGCTTACACAAATAAGACCAATTAGTATAATTGACTCTATTATTTAATATAAGGGCGGATCTAAGAGTTTTGTTGACTTGTGACACCACATAATTAATAAACATAGACATTTTTTGGTTTTCGGTTTTCGGTTATTCGGATTGGGTTATTATTGTTAAACAATTTCGCCAAACAAAGTTTATTTAATGTTTGGCCAAAGTATTCAAGTGTCGTACAATTGATTATATATATATATATATATATATATATATATATATATATATATATATATATATATATATATATATATATATATACACACACACACACCTAGGATATTTACATAATAAACCCCTATGGTATCTTAGGCCTTATAGTTTGTATAAAATAAAAACGTCACTAGCAATATTACTATTAATTATATAAAATTAATTTTCACCTAACAATCTCTACTTTGTATTCGATTACTAGTAACTTTATCTAATCTCACTAAACAAACTTCCTCTAATTGTAAGCAAATATTTTTAACTGCATTTTATAAAAAAATTTGGGGATCTTAAATTGTTATTTGATTTTATTATATTTTTAGTCCTTGTGTATGTCTATTGATAGCACAAATAAAGATGAAAATGTGAGATTTGACAAAATCAAGATGAGAGAACTCTCTACATACACATAAAGGTGTAAACACACACTTTTCTATTAAGGGAAATATGAGAGAACTTGTTACATTAGTCGGCTAGCTTACTACATATAGGCCACCATATGTAAACGAGTTAGGTCTTCTAAGAACCCGAGATTGGAACCCCATATTAGTTAAAACTAACCGAAAAACATAACATATATACAATTAAACAATCCTACAAACTAAGATCTAACAATCTCCCCCTTTTGTAGATTTGGTGTTCTTCATCGGTTTCTTTGGCCAAGTTGTCATTGCATATAATCATTTCTTGTTCATCTCTCTTTGTAATAAGTTTCTCTTTTATCCTCCCAATTTGCATTTGCTCCTCAAATGTCATGCTATCTTTGTTTTTCTTCCATTTTTCATAGAAGTTCACACGCCAAGATTCAGGGTTCCATGTTAGTAGGCATTAAGGTCACTATAAAGATTCTCTCTCCTCTTTGATTCTGGCCCACAAACCCTTCATCTTCTTGATAGTGATCATCGAAGCTTTCATTAATCTAAAACTCTTCTAGTCGATTGAGCTTTAAATGTGTCTTATTGGACTTTATCACATTAATCTTTCTTTTATTAGCTATTTTGATTCTTTTTCTCATGAAGTCTTTCAGTATAGCATACCCTAGCTGTTTCTCTATTGATTTTCCTTGATTGCAACCAAGAGTATCATACATGAAGTTGAGATCCTCCACACTAATATACTTTAGCTTTACTAAAGTTATTCTTTTTCCTATCTTGTCTGATGACATGGAAGTGCACTCACTTGTTTGGGTTCTATGAGCTCAATAGGCAACGTATCTTGAAGTTTGTGTGTATAGCTTGGATTCTTTCTTAAAGGAACAAAACAGTTACACCTAAGACTTTCAAGCAAGGCTCTGGTTTCTTTTTAGCTTCTCTCGTTCAAACCGAGTGGTTAAAGGTATTTGGAAGCATTAAAGGAGCTTTTGGACCGTTGTGGTAGTTTTCAGGAATTGGCCATTCAGCGTCCACTCGCTCCTTGTCTTTCTTCTCTTTTGCATTGTTGACGAAATAGATCACTTGGCCCGACATTAAATTGGCCTTGTTCCCGAGGGTACAATGCGACGCCTTCTCGGTTGGTTGGTCGGTTCAAGATACTATTAATCGTTTTGTGAGTAAATGTTCCCTCTTCCTACTCCTCTTCCTCTTATTCAATAAGGTGAGGCATTACGGCCTCAGACCTACGAACATTTCCCTCCAAATGCCGCCACTAAAGGCATTAAAAGTGACCCCGACACTAAAGTGTCGCCACCATTGCCTCGTCGTTGTTGCATATATGTCGTTGCTATTGTCTTCTTCACTATGGCCAGTCACAACTATTGCCTTTTGTCGTTGCTAAAGGTGTTGTCACTATTGATCATTAAATTATGATTTATTTATTTATTTATTTTTCTTTTTATGTCGCTGCTAAAGCCGTGTGTCGCTACTAAAGGTGTCGCTACTAATACGTTTTAATTTTCCAACATTTTATTATTTTATTTGTATTAAACGTGTAAATATTTAATATTGCAACCAAAAAAATAGAAGAGTCAGAATTTTTATAAATCCGGAACTACTACGTACTAATTATTTAGTTATCAAAACACGTCTAAAGACATATTAAATCCAAGTATGTACAAACATTTTAAATATATTGTTTGTTAAGACGTACAAACATGCCTACTAATTAATAAACACACGAACTACTCTTCATCGTCATTATCATTGTCGTCCTAGTTGTTCTCCGCGCTATCCTTTTTGTTTGTAACCGACTGAACCATTGCACACGATTTTTCTCTAAACTCCGGGATATTAAAAATTCTTGAAGGGTATCCGGCTACAAAATAAAGGTATATACACTTATTATACACTTATGACAAGTAAAAATGATTCATTATATATACCAACCCACAATAAATTTGTGTGCATATGCCAGATTCATCATACTTACCAAGTGAAAGATCTTGGTGGAAAGTTGAGTGTTAAAATCTGGGATGAGTTGATCCTATCTATTGAGAAGATCTACATGGATGTTGTTTCCGATTGATATATTTTATAGTGTTTTCCCATAAGGAGGAAATTGATGGATGCTTAATTCCAAAATGGTTGGAATGTGTGTTTTTGTTTTGAATAGAGCCTCAAAACATTTTTTCCTTGTTTAAGTTTAAGATGAAAACCAAGACATATCTTATCTGGTGATATCAGGTTGAGTTGTACCAATTCATTTATGGTACGGAGTGGTATAGGTTTAACACTCACTGCTAAAAGTAAAATAATTACTATATGACCAGATGATCAAGAATGCTCTTGAAATAAAATTAGATTCTACTTTCATGAGATTAGCTAGATACAGTGCACCAAGTAGCTAAAATGATATAGATGTAAATTTTACTTAGAGTATGAAAACGTACATGTTCCACTGAGTCTAGAAGGAGACCACACATCCCTTTATGCCTATAATATGAACGAGTTCCTATTAAAGGCATTTCCGCAAGCTAAAAGCCATGAATCTTGTTGTTAAACATGCATAAAGTAGAGTTTGTAGGTACAATGTTTAAAGGAATACCTCATGTTAACGGATTCAAAGAAAATGAACTTAGAAAGATGAACCTTATCGACACTAGACACATCATTTCATCATCTTTCATCTTGGGATTTAATATTGTATAGAATATAAGATTAAGTTTTGTGTGAAATTTGTATAAAATACAAACTAGAAGGACTAAATGTGTAAATACCCTAAGGGGTATATAAACTAGATGATTAGTGTTAATCATGTAGACAATTGCCCTTATTCATGTTAATGAACTATGTGTGCTTAAGTGTGTTATTAAGAGTTTACATATTCTCTCTACTAATTCATAGTTCTATCTTAGCAATTGCATGATACCTCAATCATTTGGGACAAACAAGTGGTATCAGAGCTTGATTAGGATTGATTTGAGTGAATTTTATCAAGAAATTTGAAGATTCGTTTGGAATTTTCGTCATGGAAACAAGCTGAATTTTCAAAAAATCATAAAAAATTTATACGACCTTCCACTGAGGTGAATTTCGATATGTTGTTCATGATGATGAAAGGAATCTACAGTAAAAAATCATGCATAAACTCCTTACCGTTTGAGAGAAATCAAATTTTTTGTTTTTGGGGTGTTTTATGGTATTCTTGAGGATGAGATTTGTTTTTTTTTTAGATTTGCTTCATGTTAAGAGCTATAGATGAAAACGGATGTTAGTATTTGCATCGTGATTAGATCTGAAAAGTTTCAATTCATGAATCCAAACATTGAATTTGAAAATTTTTGGTTGAAGGTTTCACGGTGTTCCTTGTGAATTTTGGTTAAATTCATGAGTTTTTTATTCAAATTGAGGATAAAGGAGTGTTAGGAAAGTGTTTGTGGAGATAGATATTGATTAATTTGAAGAGAAACATCAATTTTTGTTGAGTTTGTGAAATTAAAGTTTGAATGTATTGTTGATGTTCTTGGGAAGAAGATGAAGAAGATGGGTGTTTGATCCATGTTGGATTGAATTTCGTGAAAAAGGTGTTTGTAGTTTTTCATAGGACTTCAAAATTCTTTTCGAAAACTAACTGTCTTCGAAAACTAAACCTCCAATAAATGTCTGTAGTTTTTCATAGATCAATAAAAATTGACAAATATAATGTACTTGATGGTGTATAAAGTTTACAGGAAACAGATATATTAAATATTTATATTTAATCAACTAACGGATTCTCGAATCTATCTTACCAAATTAAAACTATTGTGTCTGAAATTTCCTAAATATGTGGTTGATCGATGTTTGATGCAGTAACATTTTCATTGTTTAGTCAAGAACAAGAACTTTTTCCTTACTTTTGTATAATTCAAAAGGTGCAATATATGTTTCAAGTTACAATATTCATCACTACATCAAATGTATCATTTTATATAACATACAAAATAACAATACCTCATGACATTTCCTTCCACAAAAAGAGAGACTACCCTTGTCTATATTCATTGCATTCTCTCCTTTTACACATGATTTCTGTACTATAACACAAATTATTAGCTAGATTTCATCATCGGATTTAGCGAATTTAAATCATGGAATAAGATAGATCTAAATTACATACATTTTCCTCGCACAACGAACATGAAACCTTTTCATAATTGAATGAACCACCACGTTGACGCGCTTGAAGGGAACCAAAAAATTTGCACACACCGTATACGCAGTGCCACTGGCCGAAAGGCAAATTTTACAATGTATATAAGCCACAATAAATACCTCAAACATAATAAATAAGGAGATGATCTAAGTTCAAAAGTCATGTAAAAATAGTTTTAAAATATGGTAAATGAGATAACTTTGATATCGAGGAAGCAGTGATGAAATGTTGCATTGATCATCATGGGAAATGTCTATTTCAACATTAATATAATGAAATCCCTTAACATATTTTAGTGGCATACTTTTCTTCCCGTATTTCCGATTTACTTTTGCGAATTTCAATTTCAATGGTACACACACACATAAACACACAGACACACTTGAACACACACACACACATAAACACACAGACACACTTGAACACACACACACACACACATTAGAACAAGTAGACCGGAACACACACACATACACTGACGAATAGACACACGCACACTCGACCACACTCACACGCACACCGGAAAACACACACATAGAAACAAAAGACACACTAAGAAACACACACATACACCCTCAAACACACACACACACACACACACACTCTCACTTAAACACAAGCACACAAAAGAAGGTCAATCGACGAAGTACATTTTGAAGATGAGAGTCTTCTGCAAAATGTAGGTCAACCGCGTGTGGTGGCGGCAACATACGTGCGGTGGTGGAGGCTTGCGGAGAGGAGGCGTGAGGCGGCATTGATTAGTCGGATGGGGAGAAAGTTATCGTCGTGTGTCAATTAAGTTAGGTCAACCAAAAGGGTTTTTGGCGATTTATTTTAGAGGCAATAGTGGCGACACCTGCTGCAGCAACGGGTACCAATAGTGGCGACGGGCGAATTGTTTAGGTAGCAATTATAAGCGCATATATCTTAGAGGCATTAGCAGCGACACCTTTAGCGGTGACATGGGCTTTAGCAGCGACTTGTAGACTACCCATGTCGCTGCTTAAGCCATGTCGCCACTAAAGCCCAGTTTGTAGTGCTGGTAAGAAATCCATTGGGCTTAAATGGGTTTCTAAATTAAATTGACCGGTGGTGTTACTTCTCAAAAGGGTTGGAATTTTTTAATGGAGTTTTGAATGAAAAGTTTATGTAACTCAACCTCGTGATTTCGAGATAGGAGGGAAAGAAGACAAAGTATTCAAGCTGCACAAGGCACTCATCTACGGCTTGAAGCAAGCCCCACGGGCTTGGCATGGCAGATGGTTACATGGTGCAACATGGCTACAAATGAAATAAAAGTGAGCCAACTCTCTACATAAAAAGAACCGGTACAGGTGAAGTTATTATCATTTGTTTGTATATGGATGACATAGTGTATACAAGCTCCTGAAATGGGTTGTTGGCTGAGTTTAACCATAAAATGATTAGTGAATTGAAGATGACTGGCATTAGGGTCTTAAACTATTTTATTGGTTGCTAAAAATGTTGGAAATTAAAGTAAAAGATTAGAGGATAAACAACCAAAGTTCCTTTATTTCAGTAATTTTTGGTACATTGAAATCGTACATCAATACATATATAATGGTGGTGGCTGGGCGGTTGCGGTTACAGCAGCGGTTGTTACACGGGCAGTTTTCTCCGACGGTGTTTACGCCCGCGGTTACTACGGCGGCGGTGGTGGTAACATATTTCATAATCTATAATACATAATAACAATAAGTTTAGTTTAATATCTAATAAAAAAGGTTTAATATTAAAAGATGCCAACGAGTGTCTACACCAATGAACACAAATGATTGGGCTAGCTTGGTGGAAGACAGGAAGAGTACTCACAAAGGCAAATTGAGTTGCAGTCATGTTCATCACAAGAACACGTAGCAGATATACTCACAAAGGCATTTGGTGCAGACCAGTTTTCTATTTAAGAGGAAGACTTGATTGAAGACACCTTGAATTAAGAGGGGGTGTTGAGAAAAATTCAAAGTTTTAGGTTCTGTTAAACGTGTCCTATATTTTAGAATAAGTGGAGTCCTGATTTATGGGGTTATGCCGTTTTTTGTGGACAAGTTGTTAGGTTCGTTTTTAACAGAATTTAACATACAGATCAAATTGGGAAGATTAAGAACGTATATTACCTTGTGCAGTCTGTAATTAATGTTTGTTGAAAAGCTATGAACAATGAACATGTTATAAACGTCTTCATCTCCCCGCGACATGAATTAATACATATTCAAAGTTAATAAGCATCACATGATCATAATAGAACAAACGATTTGTAGAAACTATCGAACGAGAATTAAAGTAAGAAAGCTTATACAGAAATCGGCACATCTCTTTTCTTCTAATTTCGCAAACAGAGATCTGTACATCATTAGGTTTGCCAATCGCAGATCATGTGGCCAAGAGATCGATAATATTCATGAGAAGTAGCTAGGGTTTCATTGTATAATTGGGCGTAGCGGTTATATTTTCTTTTATATCCCCTGCAAAGTATCAAGACGCCAACCTCTGCCACCACCTCCTTGTCTCCGCTTGTGTGCTTCTACTCACCGCCAGTTCTCTGCCTTTCCTCCTTCACAGGTCGCTTCTCACCGCTGCCGCCGTTGACAAGTATAAGGCATTAACAGTTTTACTTCGTCGATGCACAATTGTTACATGGTTCGCCGCTAGTTGATGCTTAATTCCAAGGGCCGTCGATGCACAACCGTTCTCCTTTGTCCGGTAATTTCTACATTCTACGTTCCCATATGTGAAGGGTCGTCGATGCACTGTCCAAGAGCATAAATCGTTCATCTATTTTCCATCTCCTATGTGCGATGCACAATCACCATGTTTGAATCGTTGATTGTTTCTGATTTAGAGACGTGTGTGTAGAGGATTTCCACATATGTAAGCTATCTTCTTTTATATCTGTCAATTTTGTTATTACCGATTTATCAGTTTTTGTTCAAAAATTTACCATCACTTTCTTGTAAATCATAGTTCAATTTGTTTAATAGTGTAATTTCAGTTTTGTGCATCGATTTATTATTAAATTATTGTTCAGTTTTATAAATCAGTGTTAGATTTGCATTTGTCTTATATGTTGATTGTGCATTTGTTGTAAAATGTGGGTGGTTCCAAAGAACAATGTGCATCAATATAGTTCATGTAGGGCATGTGCATTCTGCAGACACGATTTTAAAAACTTGTGACTAAATATCAGGAAACTGAATTTTTAAAATGGTCCATTATGCCCTTTACTGAATTTTTCTAAAATTAATAAATAAAGAAAGAAGGCTTTTATTTAAGAAGAGATTATGAAATTATGTATGGCTGAGATTGCTTGTTACTCTTTAATAACCTTTTTCTGTTTGTAGTATAACCCTAACCAATAATATAATACTTTCATTAAAAAAACTCATCTTTATCAAGTGTATTTTAGTTAAGCTCAAGATCCATATCATATCTTCTTTCATTGATCTTCATAGGGGTGAGCATGGTTTGGTTATTAATAAAAGCAGACTATTAACCTAAGTTTCTGTTATTGCACTTTCATAACCAATACGATTCAATTTTTCGGTTATTAAAAACTATACAGTTATTAGCTTTGGTTAACCATCCAATTTATGTAGCCTCAATCTTGTATAATAGAAAAAAATGGTAAATGGATTCTTTTTAACTCTTATATTAAAATAAATTTAGAGCCGTTTAAGGTATTATGAATCAACAATGAGAAATATTAGTTTTCCATTTGTAAAATATAACCAATATATTTTACAAATAACTTATTTTAAATACGTATAAGTTTACTTTTGTCTAAAACAAAAAAGAAAAATACAAACAAAAAATTACTTAAAAAACTAAAAAGTACTAGAATATTAAGAATAAATGACTAGCCTAAATTATAAAAACATACATAACATATTATGTATAATAACTTGTTATATTATATTGTAATGTCGATTCAATTTGGTTAATGTGGTTAACAAATACTCATGACCATAACTAAACCAAAAATTTTGGTTTTTATCAACTCAAAATCGCCTGCTCGGTTAATCATTTGATTTGGTTAATTCAATTCGATTATAACAGAATGTGATTGAGTTTTTGCGTGTGTCTATACACACTTAAATATAATTATTTAAATAATTTCAAAATATATAAGTTTGATTTATTACCAAATTAACAACTAAACATCAAGTTTAAGCACTATTTTAATCGTTTTAAACATCGCAATTCATGAAGAATCAAATTAATAACTAAAAAAAATCACATTTCATCAATCTATGAAGTTTTCCCTTTATAAACATCAATACAACAACATTCATCAAGAATATAGCAAAGCAACAACTAATTTGATTTTATAGTTATTGGACACAATTAGCACAATAAAAGAACATTAATTAACAACTTATTTAGCAAAATCAAAAAACCTAAAAAGTGTTTCATTCAATCTATCACAATTAACACAATTAAAGAACAAAAAATAGAAAGTTAATTAGCAAAATCAATAACCCTAAAGAGTTTTTCATTCAATCTAACACAATTAGCAACAATAAAAGCAATACACCCAATCAAACACACACACACACACACACACACACACTGAAAAACACACACAAACACCGACTCTCTCTCTCTCTCTCTCACACACACACACACAAACACACACAGAAACACAAATACAACATACACTGAAAAACACACACATACACACATCAAACTTACACAAAAAAGAGGGGTGAGAGGGTACCTTTTGAGGAATAGGTGTTTGGCAAAATTTGAGGCAGGGGAGGCGACAGACGTGTCGCGGACATAGCGTGACGTTGTCGGATTGACAGATAGAAGAGGGGAGCAAGTGGTGCGTTGAATAGGTGTGCAAAGTGAGCTCAATCGAGGACAAACAAACGTCGATGGAGGGCTATGAAGGAGCGATGGACGACAGCGAGCGATAAATCAGAGGTGACTGCGACAGTGGCGAGAGAGAGGTGTAAGGTGTACGCACAGTGACTAGGAGAAAATTAAAACCCTTATTTAATTTGTTGACTTGTGACACCATATAATTAATAAATTTAGGGATTTCTAGGTTTTCGGTTATTCGGATTGGGTTGATCGGTTTATTATTGTTAAAGAGTTTCACCAAACAAAGTTTATTTAACAGTGCAAGGACTTCTCGGTTGGTTGGTCGGTTCTAGACACTATCAATCATTTTCGATTAAATGTTCCCTCATCCTACTCCTCTTCCTCTAACTTAATAACCAGAGGAATTATGGCCTCAGACCTACTAACATTTCCCTCCAAATGTCGCCACTAAAGGCATTAAAAGTGACCCGTCGCCACTAAAGCGTTGCCACTATTGCCTCCCTGTTGTTTTCTATATGTCGCTGTTATTGCCGTCATCACTATTGCCCCTTTGTCACTGCTAAAGGCGTTTTCACTATTGATCTTTATATTATTTTCTATTTATTTTTTTCCTTTTAATGTTGTGCTGCTAAAGCGACGTGTCACTACTAATAGTGTCGCTGCTAATACTTTTTAATTTTTTAAGTTTTTATGAATTTATATGTATTAAACCTATATGTATTTAAAATTGCAACCAAAACATAGAAAAGTCACAATTTTTATAAATTTGTAACTACTACGTACTAATTAATTAGTTATCCAAACACGCCCAATGACGTACTAAATCCAAGTATGTACAAACATTTTAAATATATTGTTTGTTAAGACGTACAAACACGCCTACTAATTAATAAACACACGAACTACTCTTCATCAACGTTATCATTGTCGTCCTCGTTGTTCACCGCGATATCCTTTTTATGTTGTAACCGATTGAACCATCACAAACAGTTTTTCTCTACACTCCGGGATATTAAAAATTGCTTGAAGGGGATCTGTCTACAAAATAAACGTATATATACTTATTATACACTTATAACAAGAAAAATTGATTCATTATACCAACCCATAATAAATTTGAGGGCATATGACAGACTCGTTATACTTACCAAGTGAAAAGATCTTGGTGGATAGTTATGTCTTAAAATCTGGTATGAGTTGATCCCATGGTGAGAAAATCTACAAGGATGTTGTTTCCGATTGATATATTTTTTAGTTTTTTCCCACTAGGAAGAATTGATGGATGCTTGATTTAAAAAATGTTGGAATGTGTATATGTTTTGAATAGAACCTCAAAACATTTTTTCCTTGTTTAAGTTTAAAATGAACAGCAGGACATATGTGGTGTGAAACAAGTCATTTATGGTACGGAGAACCTATAACATCGATTGCTAAAACTAAAATAATTTCTATATGACTAGATAACCAAGAATTCTCTTGAATATAATTAGATTCTACTTTCATGAGATTAGCTAGATACAGTGCACCAACTAAAATGATATAGATGTAAATCTCACTTAAAAGTATGAAAACGTATATGACCATATGACCAAGAATGCTCTTGAAATAGAATTAGATTCTACTATCATGAGATTGCTAAAACTAAAATAATTTCTATATGACCAGATGACCAAGAATATTTTTGAAATAGAATTAGATTCTACATTCATGAGATTAGCTAGATACAGTGCAACAACTAAAATGATATAGATGTAAATTTTACTTAAAGTATGAAAACGTACATGTTCGACCGAGTCTAGAAGGCGACCACACATCCCTTTATGCCTATAATTTGAACGAGTTCCTATAAAAGGCATTTCCGCAAGCTAAAACCCATGAATCTTGTTGTTAAACATGCATAAAGTAGAGTTCTTGGGTGCAATGTTCAAAGAAATACTTCACCTTAACGAATTCAAAGAAAATGAACTTAGAAAGAGGAACCTTATCGACGCTACACACATCATTTCATCATCTTTCTCCAAGATAACATTAGTTTACCTGATAAATATATAGTTCAATAAATGAGACTCTATACATCTTAAGTACTCCACTCAAATTTTCTTTCTCGTGATACTTAACTGATTTTCACTAAAATACACAAATTAAAAAAGACAATCATGAACAAAAACAAACACATTATACACACATATGGACATTAGCTAACCAACATAGATGAACGTTCAAGAAAATAAGTGAACGAATGAGACCACAATTGTTTGTGTTTGTTTATGTAACTAATTAAACAAACAAAAAATTTATTCATGTCGATCTGCTCATTGATTAATAAACGAACTTCCCGCAGGACAATTATGGTGTTCATTGAACATATAGTTTGTTTACTTCTACTTGGTAGCATTTGCTCATATCTAATATTTTAAAAATATTGTCATCAAGAACTTACCCAATGTTGTATACAACATTCTTGATTGTATTGTTCTAGTTCTCTCGTCAACACTTGGTTCGAAACACTCATTCATGATTTTGAATGCAAGAGACAATTTGGAGTTGAATTTGATCTTCAAAGGGGTACAATCCCATCTATGATCATAACGCTTAACAAGTGTACATGAGAAACCATCATTAAGATCAATCTTGATTCCAATAAATGTCAGTAGTTGATGCTGTTTAAAGTTTACAGGAAAAAAATGTATTGAATATTTGTATTTAATCAACTAATGGGTTCTCAAATCTATCTTACCAGATTAAAAATATTGTGTCTGAAATTTCATAAATATGTGGTTAATGTTTGATGCAGTAACATTTTCGTTGTTTAGTCAAGAACAAAAACTTTTTTCTAACTTTTGTATTATTCAAAAGGTGCAATATAAGTTTTAAGTTACAAGATTCATCACCACATGAAATATATCATTTCATATAAAATACAAAATAACAATACCTCATGGCATTTCCTTACACAAAAAGATTAACTTTCACTACAAAAAATTGAACTTTAGATAATTGTCGTTGCTATTGAGTCGCTGTTATTGACCCATTGCTAATACCCATACGTCGTTGCTATTGGTGTCGTTGCCTGCTAATGCATTCTTCGCTGCTATTGTCTGTCACCCATACCGTCTACTATCGCTGCTACTTCCTATTGTCGCTGCTATTGATGTCGTTGCTATTGGATTTTTTTTTAAATAATGCAATATAATAATAATTCTGACATGTTTTATATGCATCTAATACCATCAATTAAATACAAGAAACTAATATTATATACAACCATATAGGTTACCAAATCCTTTATACATGCATAGCCGGTACATAAATGTTTTAATTAGTTAATTGTTGCTTATCAACACACAGAACATAAGATACAATGAACCACTCGTTACTATCTTCCTCGTTGTTCTCCACATTATCATTTTGTGTCGAAAACGATTGAATCACGGTTGTCATTGTGGATTCCATTGCCGCTCTAAATGTTGGTTTACGAAGCATGACATCAAGTTGACTCGGTTGCAAATTATTATTTAACAAAGTCACGTATAACTCATTATGACCCATAAACTAAGAAAGTTAACACTTGAATTCTAAGCTTTCATAATATAGGCAGAGAAAACTTTGAAAAGTCTTAGTGTACATGTTGAGTTCAAACTATGCTTAAGATTATATATTCTGATGAGTTCATAATGTAAGAAATAAAGTTCCCAATGGAGTAAAAATAGTGAAGAAAACCAAACCGGAGAACACTCAAAGTGATTTTAGGAAGAAAAAAACAAACACGTAAAAGTAATTTTCATAATGAGATTTGAGACCATAGACCAAACCTGTTTCCATATTCCGCTTTATTCTTATCTTCTTGATCCGCTTGTTCTTGCTGGTAGACTGGTAGTCGAAAGTCGCAAACACGCAATACAAAGACAGATTTGAGATAACTAGTGAATAATACTACATGTTTTATACCTAAAATGCACCCAAGAGCAAGAAGGACATGGTGTACCACATTGTTTCTTCCTCTTCTTTCTCCTGCTACCCTCATGGCTCATGCTCAATACTTTCTGCTTCTTTTCTCTTGGTCGCCATTGAATCATCATCACCATGAATCTAGATTAGAAAAAAAAAGGATGGGTAAATCAAAGTTTATATTCCAACAGATTGTTAGATTACTAAGGAAGAATAAGCAATGTACGCATTTAGGAAATGTTCAATTGCAGTGTGCTAGTGAGACAAAACTCTGTTAATCGTTAATAATATATACATTCTAAAATTTGTCCTGAGCTATATATGTTAATTCAGAATACATAACACATACCAACTACGCCTTTTTCTACCTCAATAACAGATTATCAAGGCGTTTAACAGAAATTCCAACCAATTTTTCTCACATCATCTCTGATGAACACCTAATGAAAGCCTCTTTGATTTAACATGTCCCCAAGACAAGTCAGATGAACAGGTGATAAAACACTGTAGAAATCTTTCATCAAAAACTAAAACGATAGAGAATTCGAAATAAATTATAATGTAAGCTGCCATGCATAGATTGCATTCAAGGTAAATAACAAAACCTAATTAACATCAAAACATAATGTAATATGACACTAGCAGTTGGGATTTAATCATAGCTATCACTTAACTATGATCCACACGAAGGAAAAAAACTTACATTTTGCTAAGAAGACGATTGCGCTGCTGCAAAAAGCTAAAGACGATAAGTAAGCTGCTCCAAATGTTTCAAATCTTCCCAATAGCTACAGACCTGTGCCACTCTTTCCCCCATGTTGAGTGGCATGTTCATCCATTGTTGTGGCCTTTTATCATCTCTTTTTTTTCATTTTTTTCCTTCTCCTGATCCAACATTACCTTTAGTTCTTTCATAAGGTTTTGTGCTGATTTGGTATCTCTCACATAAGAATACTTTCGATTTATGTCAAATTCTAAGTATAGAAGTCATTTCTAATAAAACCAATTTTCTTAGGAAGCAGTCTCTCTACTTAAGGGTAGTGGTATGATTGTCTACATTTTACCTCCCCCAAACCCCAACTCTTAGGGATTAGGTATTGTTTTTGTTGTATGTCAAATTCCAAGTATAGATGTCATTTCTAATAAAACCAATTTTCTAAAATTTAATGCATGTGAAACATTTGTACGAACAGAAACATCTGTAGTCTCAAAGTTGAAACCTAATCATATCTAAGGGTCAGCTAGTAGATCAAATTTATTATGTTAATATCTTTCCATTAGTATCATTATAATCCAGAGCCATGAGTCCAGTGCGTGGCAAATAAGAATATAACTAAAAGCTATCATGATACTAAGTCGAGCTCGAGTTTCATCTAAACAGCACACACAACACTCACACAACACACACACATCCCACAAACAACACACACATCACTCACACAACACAAACATAGCACACACACAACACACACAACACACACACGCACACACACCCACAGAACACACACAACCCATAAACATGCACACACATCACACACAAATCACACACAACACGCACACATGCACACACAAACATAGCACACACACACCATTAATACTGCCAACGTCATACACACACAACACAAATTCTAAAAACCCAAATTATCAACATAAACAGACCCACATTTACTGAAATTATAACAAGGAATTAGAAATTAGGGGAAAATAACACAAAATCTTCAAGTTTTAAGTAAGAATTAGGAATTACCAAAAATTACGGCAAAATAACAAGAAATTAGTATCAACTAACAAAAATAAGAAGGATTTAAGCCAAAACGTGGAGTTAGAGAGTAGTTTGTGAGGCGGCAGATGGTGGCCGGCAACCACCGGCGTCGGTGTGTGGCAAGCCAACAGCGAGGGCGTAGAGAAGGCGGTGAGTCGACACAGTGGCGGTGTTCCTAGGTGTGTGGCGCGACTCGAAAGCGGGGATGGCGAGAGGTCTCACTATCGGAGGCGAGAGAGCTGTGGCAGTATTGGAGGCGAGACAGAAATGGGATGAACGACTAGGGCAGGGAAATTTTAATGGGCCAAAATCATTAGCAACGACTTTTGAAAAGGAATTAGCAACGATAAAGCCTATTAGCAGCGACACGAGAAATTTAGTGGGGGGAAGGATTCACGGGCTTATTTTTGGGATAATAGCAGCAACATAATCAATTGTAGCAACATTTCACGCATTCAATGAGGTGTCGTTGCTATTGCTTATGTCACTGCTAAAGGTGTCGCTGCTACTGACTCGAATATTTGTAGTGCTTGTCTATATTATTTGCATTCTCTCCTTTTACACATGATTTGTGAACTGTAACACGAATCATAAGCTAGATTTCATCATCGGATTTGGCAAATTAAATCATGGAATAAGATAGATCTAAATTACATACGTTTTTCCTCACACAATGAACATGACACCATTTCATATATGAATGAACCACCACGTTGACGTGCTTGAAAGGAACCAAAAAATTTGCACATAGAGTATACGTAGTGCCACTGGCCAAAAGGCAAATTTTACAATGTATATAAGTCACAATAAGCACCTCAAACATAATAAATAAGTTGATAATCTAAGTTCAAAAATCATGTAATTTTAGTTTAAATATAAGATAAAAAGAGATAACTTTGATATCGAGACACACACACGCACACTTGAACACACTCACACGCACACCGGAAAAACACACACACACACACCGGAACACACACACAATACAAAACACACATTAAGAAACACACACATACACACTCAAACATGCACACACACACCGAAACACAAGCACACAAAAGAAGGCCAATCGACGAAGTGCCTTTAGAAGATGAGAGTCTTCTGCGAAATGTAGGTCACCCGCATGTGGCGGCTGCTGCGGCGGCAAAAGACGTGCGGCGGTGGAGGCTTGCGGAGGATGAGGCGTGCGGCGGCATTGTCTAGTCGGATGGAGAGAAAACAATCGTCGTGTGTCGTTTAAGTGAGGTCAACCAAAAGGGTTTTTTTGGATTTATTTAAGAGGCAATAGTGACGTCGGGTACCAATAGTGGCGACGAGCGAATTGTTTAGGCAGGAAATATAAGCGCATATTTCTTAGAGGCATTAGCAGCGACACCTTTAGTGGCGACATGGGCTTTAGCAGCAACTTGGTACCCATGTCGCTGCATAAGCCATGTCGCCACTAAAGCCCAGTTTTCTTGTATTGTTGGTAAGAAATCTATTGGGCTTAAATGGGTTTTAAATTTAAGTTTGTGTTTTTAAGGTACAAAGCATATATTGATGGAAAATGATATTCTCAACAAAGTGGAATAGACTATGAAGAAACTTTTTCCCCGGTGGTGTTGCTTCTCAAAAGGGTTGGAATTTTTTAATGGACTTTTGAATGAAAAGTTTATATAACTCAACCTTGTGATTTCGAGACAGGAGGGAAAGAAGACAAAGTAATCAAGTTGCACAAGGCACTCATCTACGGCTTGAAGCAAGCCCCCCCCCCCCCCCCCCCCCCCCGGCTTGGCATGGCAGATGGTTACATGGTGCAATATGGCTACAAATGAAGTCAAAGTGAGCCAACTCTCTACATAAAAAGAACCGGTACAGGTGAAGTTATTATCATTTGTTTGTATATCGATGACATAGTGTATACAAGCTCATGAAATGGGTTGTTGACTGAGTTTAACCATAAAATGATTAGTGAATTTCATATGATTGACATTAGGGTCTTAAACTATTTTATTGGCTGTTAAAAATGTTTGAAATTAAATAAAAAGAACATAGGGTAAACAACGAAAGTTCCTTATTCTGTAATTTTTGGTACATTGAATCGTACATATCAATACATATATAATGGTGGTGGCCGGCAGTTACAGCGGTGGTGGTTACACGGGCGGTTTACTCCAGCGGTGGTGGTGGTAACATATTTCCTAATCTATAATACATAATAATAATATGTTTACTTTAATATCTAAAAAAAAGGTTTGATATGGAACGACGCAAACAATTGTCTACACCAATGAACACAAATGAGAAATTACAAGCTCAAGATGGAGGAGAGGCACGCTGCAGATGAATACACTTATAGGAGCTTGGTTGGTGGGCTGATTTAGTCACAAATTCTCGACCCGATATCCCGTTTGCTGTGGGAGTAATCTCGATGTACATGCATAAGCCTTCGGTGTATCATATGGGAGCTGCCAATCGAAGCTTGAGGTACATTGCAGGAACAATAAAACTTGGGCTGTGGTATGTAGAGACTGATAATATAAATTTGATAGGATACACCCATAGTGATTGGGCTCGCTTGGTGGAACACAGGAAGAGTACTCACAAAGGTAAATTGAGTTGCAGTCATGTTCATCACATGAAACAGGTAGCAGATATACTCCCAAAGGCACTTGGTCAGATCAGTTTTCTATTTAAAAGGAAGACTTGGATTGAAGACACTTTGAATTAAGAGGGGGTGTTGAGAGAAATTCAAAGTTTTAGGTTCTGTTAAACGTGCCCTATATTTTTGAATAAGTGGAGTCGTAGTTTATGGGGTTAAGCCATTTTTTGTGGACAAGTTGTTAGGTTCGTTTTTAATTCTTTTCCACTGTGTATCACTGCTATATATAGCAGCTCTTTCATTGAATAATAATATCAAAGTTCTCTGGTGTATCTTGGTATACAATTAACAAGATTTAATATACAGATCAAATTGAGAAGATTAAGAACATTACCTTGTGCAGTCTGTAATTAATGTTTGTTGAAAAGCTATGAACAATGAACATGTTATAAACGTCTTCATCTCCCTGCAGCATGAATTAATACAGATTCAAAGTTAATAAGCATCACATGATCGTAATAGAACAAACGATTTTTAGAAACTATCGAACGAGAATTAAACTAAGAAAGCTTACACAGAAGAAGGCACTCCTCTTTTCTTCTAATGTCGCAAACAGAGATCTGTACATCATTAGGTTAGACAATCGCGGATCGTGCGGCCAAGAGATTGATAATATTCGTGAGAAGTAGCTAGGGTTTCATTTTATAATTGGGCGTAGGGGTTATATTTTCTATTTAGCCCCTCTTTTTTTGCTCTTTATCTAATCTCTTTCACTCTTTCTCCACCCACTCATTCAACAAACTTATGTTCACAAATAAAAATGTAATAGAATTTATTTAATTAATAACATGTTGGAATAATTGTCAAGGTTTTAGTATAAGTTTTATTAGTATTAGTATTATTATATTTAGTAAGAAACCTATGTATATAAAATAATGTGTAACACTGTGGGACACCACGGGCGACGCCGCCGTCAAGGCCAACCGCCGCCGTCCACCGCCGTCAACCGACGGAGAACCACCGGTAACTGCCGAAATAAACGCCTCACCGGAGGTCTATATATGTAACTGTAGATACGTTTTTGTGTAGTTTTTGGTGCCTGTGTGGTGCCAAGTTTGTACAGATTTAGATGTAATCGAAGGTATGAAGATTCAAAGAATGTTTTGATAAGTTTTCAGTTTATAAATAAGGATTTACAAGTTTGAGTTTGAGAGTTGTTTGTGTTTTTTGAAGTTTCGATCCTATCATAACATACTAAATGAGACTTCATGGGAAAATCATTTCACTGGATTTTCCCACGGAATCCGGTGGAAATTAGTTAAAAATGGGTATTGTGACCCATATTGATTGGAAATCCTTTTTCTATGCCAGATTTTCTCATAGTGAATCTAATCAAGGCTTCAAATTAAACAGCATGATTCTATGAACAAATCTTCGACAATCGAAATTAACGAAATGGCAATGGTGAATTGACCATAACTAATAAGAAGTGTCGAGCATCCTCTTCAAGCATTCATTTGAGGGTTAGCCATGAGAGAGGCTAGGGCACCGCGGCACATATTAAAAGAATAATGTTAATGTATTTTTCTCTAATCTTTCATATTCTTTTATTATTACTCTAGGACTTTAAAAGATATTTGACCTTGAAAGCAATGAAGGTAGTAACACTATATCCCTATTATTTTTTCATACATAGTGGTGATTAAGGCCTCAATAAATATATATATTTCGTTAAACTCAACATATATGAAACAAGAATGTATTCCTTACCTAGGGGAAATAAAGGGTTCAAGTCTTATGGAGGTTTCAGTTACGGGTGAAATGGGGATGTTTCAGGAACTACTATGGATAAAACCTCCCCAAAGTTTGAGATGCTTGGTGTCCCAAGTAGAGCCCTTATCGGCAAAAACTTTTTTTATAAATTTAAATATAGAATTAAGTTCAAATAAAAAGAAAACTAGGTCAAAAAAAGTAAGGAGAAACATAAAGATGACATGTGTCAAATATAGTTAAGGGGTATTAAGGAAAAGTTAATTACGTTCTCTCTCCTATATACCTCTCCCACCCCACGTGGCCACATTCATCCTTACCCTAATCGAATTTATTTTACGCCCCTATCCCCTACACTACAAACTATCAAGAAGCCAACCTCTACCACCGCCTCCTAGTCTCCGCTTGTCTGCTTCTACTCAGCACCCTTTCGTCCTTCACCGGTCTCTTCACATAAATTCCAACCAATCTATTGGGATTAAATGGGTTTTTAAATTTAAGTTTTCCTGCAAGCTAGTGGTGTTGCTTCTTAAAAGGGTTGGAATTTTTTCAATGGAGTTTTGAATGAAAAGTTTATGTAACTCAACCTCATGATTTCAAGATAGGAGGGAAAGAAGACAAAGTATTCAAGCTGCAAAAGGCACTCATCTACAGCTTGAAGCAAGCCCCCCAGGCTTGGCATGGCAGATGGTTACATGGTGCAACATGGCTACAAATGAAATCAAAGTGAGCCAACTCTCTACATAAAAAGAACCGGTACAGGTGAAGTTATTATCATTTGTTTGTATATTGATGACATAGTGTATACAAGCTTCTGAAATGAGTTGGTGTGTGAGTTTAACCATAAAATGATTAGTGAATTTGAGATGACTGACATTAGGGTCTTAACCTATTTTATTGGTTGCTAAAAATGTTGGAAATTAAAGAAAAAGAACAAAGGATAAACAACCAAAGTTCCTTTATTTCTGTAATTTTTGGTACTTTTGAATCGTACATATCACTACATATATAATGATGGTGGCCGGCGGTTAGAGTGGCGGTAGTTACACGGGCAGTTTTCTCCTGCGGTGTTTACGCCGGCGGTTACTACGGCGGCGGTGGTGGTGGTAACATATTTCCTAATCTATAATACATAATAACAATAAGTTTATTTTAATATCTAATAAAAAAGGTTTAATATGCAACGATGCAAACGAGTGTCTACACCAATGAACACAAATGAGAGATTTCAAGCTCAAGATGGAGGGGAGGCGCGCTACATATGAATACACGTATAGGAGCTTCGTTGGTGGGCTGATTTAGCTCACACATTCTCGACCCGATATCTTGTTTGCTGTTGGAGTAATCTCGAGGTACATGCATAAGCCTTTGGTGTATCATATGCTGCCAAATGAAGCTTGAGGTACATTGCAGGAGCAATAAAACTTGGGCTGTGGTATGCAAAGACAGATAATATAAAGTTGGTAGGATACACCGATAGCGATTGGGCTAGCTTGGTGGAAGACAGGAAGAGTACTGACAAAGGCAAATTGAGTTGCAGTCAGGTTCATCACAAGAACAGGTAGCAGATATACTCACAAAGGCACTTGGTGCACATCAGTTTTCTATTTAAGAGGAAGACTTGGATTGAAGACACTTTGAATTAAGAGGGGGTGTTGAGAAAAATTCAAAGTTTTAGGTGTTTTGAATTCGTTCCCGTTGTCCATGTCTCACAAACACACAAACACTAATCACTCACTGATTATATAAACAGAATATATGTATATGGATATCGAAATGGAAGAACAGAGACAAACAAGAAGATATCGAATTACATTATAACTGTGCTTTACAATCCTATATATAGACCTAATTACGATTACAATTGGCGCCAAAACTGCCGTAGGCAGTTGGCGGCATATCAAATGGGTTATGGATCCTTTTCAACTTGACCCATATTCTAGTCACGTGTGTCTTATACAAACTTATTCATCGTACAGTACTATCGTTATATATATACACATACTACAAATATTTACATACTTGGGCTATGTTTTGTTTAAAACCATTAATCTCTAACATTCCCCCCTAATGGTTTTAAATCAAAATATCAGGACTTTAATTAACAATGATGACATAGTCATCATCTTCCATGTTGCAAGCTTCATTGGGTTCCACATCGTTGCTGTCATGGCTGCTGTTGGTGTTTTCATTCTCACAATCTGTTGCTCCATTACTTGGTGCTCTCTCAGCGTTTGGTAACATCGCTGCCTCACTCCCCACTGCACCTGCATACCCTGCATCATTTGGTGCTGCACTTTCGCAATCCACTGCCCTTAGTGCTAACTCAATCATGGAGTGCCTCCTTGCCAAATCCACATAGGTTACCAACATTCCAAGGTAATGTTCAAAACACTCTGCAACTTTACAAACACTGCTACTTGACAGTCCTAAATCCACAGCTACAATGTTCCATTTGTTCTCAGTATAAACAAACTCATATCCACCCAAATCTTTGATAATTAGATAAAATTCTAATATATCAATCTCCACATCATCAATTTTAATTGGAAACTCCCTTTCCTCTTCAATTAGAAACACTTTATGAAACCAAACAATCAGTTTCATTAGATGTTTCTTAACCACATACTTGCAACCCGAATTAATTGTTTGATCATTCAACATGTTCATGAAACTCATAAGGCTATTAAAATCACTTTTTGATGGTAAATTTTGATGTTCATTTCTGCCTTTAATTTGAACATCATAGAAGTGATTAAAATTCAAGATTAGTATACTTACAGCCCTTTGCTTCATTTGCTTCAAGGTTTGTACAGTACTGCACCCTTCATCCGAAGTCTGTGTATGATCAGTACTATCTCCTTTCAAACCCTGTTCATATGCTCTCTCTAAGTATGCCTTTGAACCACTGAATCTGACTTTGATATCCTGTGTCACTAGTTGTTGGAGACTAAGAATATTAAGAGCACTTTTACGTACAAAATAAACCTCTGGTATAACAAGAACATCATGTTCCGTTGAGACCAGTACTTCCACAAAACCTTCAATTTTAATTCCGTCACATGTACCAACCTTTCCTTTCTTGAATTGCCTAAAAAGATCTTGATTTCCTGGCATGTGTCGGGGGTAATCTATTGTGACATACCAGATATCGTTCCACCCACGTTTGTCGCTTCCTATGAACGTCCAAGTCGGTTTGGGTACAATAAAACCACTGGTTGTATCGTCCTGTTGTTTTCGTCGTTCATTGATGTGTCTGACATCACTAATCATCGACTTGTTGGGACAATTCAAATACGTATGGCCTCGTATGTAACACAGATAACATCGAGCCCTCTTCATACGCTTTTCATCATGGAGAAACGAAACATATTTCGAATTTCCACTATGAACAGATCGACTGTTGTTATTAGTTAAATCCAAACGATTTAACTTCTGCAAAACCTCCTTCCTTCGTCGGTTCCAGTGGTCACTCCCAAAATCGTTCCAAACTTGATCAAACGCTTCTCGCATCGATCTCCTCTTCCTGTACGAATTTCCCAGAGATCCTTTGAGCCTTTGGCTCTCATACCATGTTTTGAATTCGTTCCCCTTGTCCATGTCTCACATACACACAAACACTAATCACTCACTGATTATATAAACAGAATATATGTATATGGATATCGAAATGGAAGAACAGAGACAAACAAGAAGATATCGAATTACATTATAACTGTGCTTTACAATCCTATATATACACCTAATTACGGTTACAATTGGCGCCAAAACTGCCGTAGGCAGTTGGCGGCATATCAAATGGGTTATGGATCCTTTTCAACTTGACCCATATTCTAGTCACGTGTGTCTTATACACACTTATTCATCGTACAGTACTATCGTTATATATATACACATACTACAAATATTTACATACTTAGGCTATGTTTTGTTTAAAACCATTAATCTCTAACATTAGGTTATGTTAAACGTGCCCTATATTTTTGAATAAGTGGAGTCCTGATTTATGGGGTTATGCTGTTTTTTGTGGAAAAGTTGTTAGGTTCGTTTTTAATTTTTTTTCGTTATGTGTTACTGCTATATATAGCAGCTCTTTCATTGAATAATAATATCAAAGTTCTTTGGTGTATCTTGGTATACAATTAACAATATTTAACATACACATCAAATTAATTAAGAAGATTAGAAACATTACCTTGTGCAGTGTGTAATTAATGTTTGTTGAAAAGCTATGAACAATGAACATGTTATAAACGTCTTCATCTCCGTGCGGCATGAATTAATACAGATTCAAGGTTAATAAGCATCACATGATCGTAATAGAACAAATGATTTGTAGAAACTATCGAACGAGAATTAAACTAAGAATGCATACACAGAAATCGGCACGCCTCTTTTCTTTTAATGTCGCAAACAGAGATCTGTACATCATTAGGTTAGCCAATCGCAGATCGTGCGGCCAAGATATCGATAATATTCATGAGAAATATCTTGGGTTTCATTTTGTAATTGGGCGTAGGGGTTATATTTTCTTTTTTAGCCCCTATTTTTTTGCTCTTTATCTAATCTCTTTCACTCTTTCTCCACCCACTCATTCAACAAATTTATGTTCATAAAAAAAAATGTAATAAAATTTATTTAATAACATGCCAAATGCAATAGAATAAGTCATTTAGTCATTTACCATAATGGCAAATAGTAAATGAGACTTCTTATGTGGCAATCACTACAACACAACACTCTCTTTTGTGTCGAGCAAATCCGTGAAAATATTTAATGAACTAATGGGTTCTGAAATCTATCTTACCAAATTAAAAATATCATGTCTGAAATTTCATACATATGTGGTTGATGTTTGATGCAGTAACATTTTCGTTGTTTAGTCAAGAACAAGAACTTTTTCCTAACTTTTGTATTATTCAAAAGGTGCAATATATGTTTCAAGTTACAAGATTCATAACCACATGAAATATATCATTTCCTATGAAATACAAAATAACAATACCTCATGGCATTTCTTCCATAAAAAGAGAGACTACCTTTCACTTCAAAAAAATTGACCTTTAGTAACGACAATTGTTGCTACTAATACCCTCAAAAGTCGCTTTTAGCAGCAACATGTCGCTGCTATTGAGTCGCTGTTATTGCACCGTTTCTAATACCCATACAACGCTGCTAATGCCTTCTGTCGCTGCTTTTGATGTCGCTGCTATTGTCTGTCGCCGATACCATCTACTATCGCTGCTACTTCCTATTGTCGCTGCTATTGATGTCGTTGCTATTGAATTAATTCATTTTTTAAATAATAAAATATAATAATAATTCTGACATATTTTATATGCATCCAATACCATCAATTAAATACAAGAAACTAATATTATATACAACCACATAGGCTACCAAATCCTTTATACATACATAGCTAGTACATGAATGTTTTGATTAGTTAGTTGTTGTCCACATTATCATTATGTGTCGAAAATGAATAAATCATGTTTGTCATTGTCGATTCCATTGCCGCTCTAATTGTTGGTTTACGAAGCATTACATCAAGTTGACTCGGCTGCAAATTATTATTTAACAAAGTCACATATAACTCTTTATGACTCATAAACACGCAATAAAAAGATAGATATGAAATAACTAGTGAATAACATGTGATTTATAGCTAAAATGCACCCAAGAGCAAACAGGACATGGTTTACCACCTTGTTTCTTCTTCTTCTTTCTCCTGCTCCCCTCATGCTCAATACTTGCTGCTTCGTTTCTCTTGCTCGCCATTGAACCATCATCACTATGAATCTAGATTAGAAAAAAGGATAGATAAATCAAAGTTTTATATTCCAGCAGATTGTTATATTACTAAGGAAGAATAAGCAATATACGCATTTAGGAAATGTTCAATTGCTGTGTGCTAGTGAGACAAAAGTCTGTTAATCGTTAGAAATATATACATTCTAAAATTTGTCGTGAGCTATTTATGTTAATTCCGATTACATAACAGATACCATCTATGCCTTTTTACCCCTCAATAACAGATGATCAAGGCGTTTAACAGAAATTTCAACCAATTTTTCTCACATCATCTCTGATGAACACCTAATGAAAGCCTCTTTGATTTAACATGCCCCCAAGACAAGTCAGATGAACAGGTGATAAAACAGTGTAAAAATCATTCATCAAAAATTAAAACCATAGAGAATTTGAAATAAATTATAATGTAAGCTGCCATGCATAGATTGCATTCAAGGTAAATAACAAAACCTAATTAACATCAAAACATAATGTAATATGACACTAGCAGTTGGGATTTAATCATAGCTATCACTTAACTATATTCCACACGAAGGAAAAAACCTTACATTTTGCTAAGAAGACGATTCTGCTGCTGCAAAAAGCTAAAGACGATAAGTAAGCTGCTGCCAATGTTTCAGATCTTCCCAATAGCTACAGATGTGTGCCACTCTTTCCCCCATTTTGAGTGGCCTGTTCATCCATTGTTGTGGCCTCTTATCTATCTCTTTTTTCTCATTTTTTTCCTTCTCCTGATCCAACATCACCTTTAGTTCTTTCATAAGGTTTTGTGTTGACGACCGCCAGCGTCGGTGTGTGGCGAGCCGACAGCGAGGGAGAAGGCTTTGAGTCGACTGAGAGTCGACTGAGAGGCGCGACTTGAAAGTGGGGAAGGCGAGAGGTCTCGGTATCGGAGGCGATAGAGCTGTGGCGGTATCAGAGGCGAGCGAGAAATGGGACAAACGACTAGGGCAGGGAAATTTTAATGGGCCTAAATCATTAGTAGCGACTTTTGAAAAGGAATTAGCAGTGATAAAGCCTATTATCAGCGACACACGAAATTTAGTGGGGGGGAAGGATTCTCGGGCTTATTTTAGGGATAATTGTAGCGACACCTTTAGCAGCGAAATTTTAAGGTGTCACTGCTGTTGCTTATGTCACTGCTAAATGTGTCGCTGCTACTGACTCGAATATTTGTAGTGCTTGTCTATATTCATTGCATTCTCTCCTTTTACACATGATTTATGAACTGTAACACGAATTATTAGCTAGATTTCATCATCTGATTTAGCAAATTAAATCATGGAATAAGATAGATCAAAATTACATACATTTTTCCTCACACAATAAACATAACACCATTTCATAATTGAATGAACCACCACGTTGACGTGCTTGAAGGGAACCAAAAATTTTGCACACACAGTATACGCAGTGCCACTGGCTGAAAGGCAAATTTTACAATGTATATAAGACACAATAAGTACCTCAAACATAATAAATAAGGAGAAATATAAGGTAAAATGAGATAACTTTGATATTGAGGGCAGCAGTGACGAAATGTTGCATTGATCATCATGGGAATTGTCTATTTCAACATTAATATGATAAAACCCCTTAACATATTTCAGTGGCATACCTTTCTTCATGTATTTCCGATTTACTTTTGCAAATTTCAATTTCAATGGCGTACACACACACACATAAACACACAGACACACTTGAACACACACACACACACACACACTTGAACACACACACACACACATACACTAACGAACAAACACATGCACACTCGAACACACTCACACGCACATCGGAAAACACACACACACATACCGTAACACACACAGAGAAACAAAAGACACACTAATTAGAAACACACACATACACCCTCAAACATGCACATACACACATACACAATCTTAAACACAAGCACACAAAAGAGGGTCAATTGACAAAGTGCCTTTAGAAGATGAGAGTCTTCCGCTAAATGTAGGAAAACCGCGTGTGGCTGCGGCCGCGGCGGCAACAGACATGCGGTGGTGGAGGCTTGCGGAGGAGGAGGCGTGAGGCGGCATTGTTTAGTCGGATGGGGAGAAAACTATCGTAGTGTGTCGAGTAAGTTAGGTCAACCAAAAGTGTTTTTGGGGATTTATTTCAGAGGCAATAGTGGCATCGCCTGTTGCAGCGACGGGTACCAACAATGGCGACGGCGACGGACAAATTGTTTAGGTAGGAAATATAAGCGCATATTTCTTAGAGGCATTAGCAGCGACGCCTTTAGTGGCAACATGGGCTTTAGCAGCGACTTGTAGACTATCCATGTCGCTGCTTAAGCCATGTCGCCACTAAAGTCCAATTTTCTTGTAGTGCTGGTAAGAAATCTATTGGGCTTAAATGGGCTTTTAAATTCAAGTTTCCTGCAGACCGGTGGTGTTGCTTCTCAAAAGGGTTGGTATTTTTTTAATGGAGTTTTGAATGAAAAGATAATGTAACTCAACCTCGTGATTTCGATATAGGAGGGAAAGAAGACAAAGTATTCAAGTTGCACAAGGCACTCATTTACGGCTCGAAGCAAGCCCCCCGGGCTTGGCATGGCAGATGGTTACATGGTGCAACATGGCTACAAATGAAATAAAAGTGACCCAACTCGATCTCTACATAAAAAGAACCGGTACAGGTGCAGTCATTATCATATGTTTGTATATCAAAGTGAGCCAACTCTCGTATATATCAATACGTATATAATGGCGGTGGCCGGCGGTTACAGCGGCGGTAGTTACATGGGATGTTTTCTCCTGTGATGTTTACGCCGGCGTTTACTATGGCGGCGGGGCGGTGGTGGTAACATATTTCCTAATCTATAATACATAATAACAATAAGTTTATTTTAATATCTAATAAAAAAGGTTTAATGTGCAATGATTCAAACGAGTGTGTACACCAATGAACACAAATGAGAGATTACCAGCTCAAGATGGAGGGGACACGCGCTGCAGATGAATACACGTATAGGAGCTTGATTGGTGGGCTGCTTTAGGTCACACATTCTCGACCCGATATCTTGTTTGCTGTTGGAGTAATCTCGAGGTACATGCATAAGCCTTCGGTGTATCATATGAGAGCTGCCAAACGAAGCTTGAGGTACATTGCAGGAACAATAAAACTTGGGTTGTGGTATGCAATGACAGATAATATAAAGCTGGTAGGATACACCAATAGTGATCGGGAAGAGTAATCACAAAGGCAAATTGAGTTGTAGTCATGTTCATCACAAGAACAGGTAGCAGATATTCTCACAAAGGCACTTGGTGCAAATCAGTTTTCAATTTAAAAGGAAGACTTGGATTGAAGACACTTGAATTAAGAGGTGTTGAGAAAAATTTAAAGTTTTAGGTTCTGTTAAACGTGTCCTATATTTTTGAATAAGTGGAGTCCTGACTTATGGGGTTATGCTGTTTTTTGTGGACAAGTTGTTAGGTTCGTTTTTAATTTTTTTCGATCTGTGTCACTGCTATATATAGCAGCTCTTTCATTGAATAATAATATCAAAGTTCTCTGGTGTATCTTGGTATACAATTAACAAGATTTAACATACAGATCAAATTGAGAAGATTAAGAACATTACCTTGTGCAGTCTGTAATTAATGTTTGTTGAAAAGCTATGAACAATGAACATGTTATAAACGTCTTCATCTCCCTGCGGCATGAATTAATACAGATTCAAAGTTAATAAGCATCACATGATCGTAATAGAACAAACGATTTGTAGAAACTATCGAACGAGAATTAAACTAAGAAAGCTTACACAGAAGAAGGCACTCCTCTTTTCTTCTAATGTCGCAAACAGAGATCTGTACATCATTAGGTTAGACAATCGCGGATCGTGCGGCCAAGAGATTGATAATATTCGTGAGAAGTAGCTAGGGTTTCATTTTATAATTGGGCGTAGGGGTTATATTTTCTTTTTTAGCCCCTCTTTTTTTGCTCTTTATCTAATCTCTTTCACTCTTTCTCCACCCACTCATTCAACAAACTTATGTTCACAAATAAAAATGTAATAAAATTTATTTAATAACATGCCATATGCAATAGAATCAGTTATTTAGTCATTTACCAGAATGGAAAATAGTAAATGAGACTTCTTATGTGGCAATCACTACAACACAACACTCTCTAATGTGTCGGCCAAATCCGTGAAAAGTCCATGCGAAGAGGATGTTTCTCTCGGATTTCCCACGGAAACGACCGTGGCTAAAAGTTTTGTGGGAAATTCATTTCACTGGATTTTCCCACGGAATTCGTGGGTAATTAGTTAAAAATGGGCAATTTGACCCATATTCATGGGAAATCCGTTGAAAATTTCCACGGAATTCTGTCGGTGGGAAATCGTGTTTCGGATGCCTGATTTTTTGTAGTGAATCTAATCAAGGCTTTAATTTAAACAGAGCATGATTCTATGAACAAATCTTCAACAATGGAGATTGACGAAATAGCAATCGTGAATCGACCATAACTAATAAGAAGTGTCGAGCATCCTCTTCAAGCATTCATTTGATGGTTAGCCATGAGAGAGGCTAGGGCACTGCGGCACATATTAAAACTTTTGAAGTCCATGTTTGAAATACGAGCAAAACATGCACAGACATCAAGTATACATTTTTTTTCTAGTGTTTACAAAGTATTTCTTTTGTTATATAATTATTTAGAATAATGTTAATGTATTTTTCTCTAATCTTTTATATTCTTCTATTATTAGTCTACGAGTTTAAAAGATTTTTGACGTTGAAAGCAATGAAGGTATTAACACTATATCCCTATTATTTTTTCATACATAATTGTGATTAAGACCTCAATAAATATATATATTTCGTTAAACTCAACATATATGAAACAAGAATGTATTCCTTACCTAGGAAAAATAAAGGGTACAAGTCTTACGGAGGTTTTAATTACGGGTGGAATAGGGATCTTTCAGAAACTACTATGGATAAAACCTCCACCAAGTATGAGATGCTCGGTGTCCCAAGTAGAGCCCTAATTTGCAAAAACTCTTTTTATAAAAATAAATATAGAATAAGATTCAAATGAAAAGAAACTAGGGTTAAAAAAGTAAGGAGAAACATGGAGATGACATGTGTCAAATACAGTTCAGGGTATTAAGGGAAGGTTAATTAAATTTTCTCTCCTATATACCTCCCCCACCCCACGTTGCCACATTCACCCTAACCCTAACCGATTTTATTTTACGCCTCTATCCCGTGCACTGCAAACTATCAAGACGTCAACCTCTTCCACCGCCTCCTTGTCTCCGCTTGTGTGCTTCTACTCACTGCCGGGCTCTCTACCTTTCCTCCTTCACAGGTCGCTTCTCACCGCTGCTGCTGTCGACACGTATAAAGCATTGCCGGTTTTAGTTCGTCGATGCACAATCGTTACATGTTTCGCTACTCGTTGATGCTTAATTCCAAGGGTCGTCGATGCACGACCGTTCTCCTTTGTCCCGGCATTTCTACATTCTACGTTCCCATATCTGAAGGGTCTTCGATGCACTGTCCAAGAGCATAAATCGTTCATCTATTTTCCATCTCCGATGGGCGATGCCAATCACCATGCTTGAATCATTGATTGTTTCTGATCTATATACGTGTGTGTACAGGATTTCCACATATGTAAGCTATCATTTTTTTATCTGTCAATTTTGTTATTACCGATTTATCAGTTTTTTGATCAAAATTTCACCATCACTTTCTTGTAATCATAGTTCAATTTGTTTAATAGTGTACTTTTAGTTTTGTGCATCAATTTATTATTAAATCATTGTTCAGTTTTATAAATCAGTGTTGGATTTGCATCTGTCTTATATGTTGATTGTGCATCTGTTGTAAAATCTGGGTGGTTCCAAAGAACAATGTGCATTAATATAATTCATGTAGGGCATGTGCATCAAAATAATTCTGCAGAAGCGATTTTATAAATTTGTGACTAAATATCAGGAAACTAAATTTTTAAAAAGGTCAATTATGCCCTTTACTAAATTTTTCTAAAATTAATAAAGAAAGAAAAAAAAAAGGCATTTATTTAAGAAGAGATTATAAAATTATGTATGGCTAAGATTGCTTGTTAATCTTTATAACCTTTTTGTGTTTGTAGTATAACCCTAACCAATAATATAATAGTTTCATTAAAAAAACTCATCTTTATCAAGTGTATTTTAGTTAAGCTCAAGATCTATATCATATCTTCTTTCATTGATCTTCATAGGGGTGAGCATGGTTTGGTTATTACTAAAAGCGGACTATTAACCTAAGATTCTGTTATTGCACTTTCATAACCAATATAATTCAATTTTTCCGTTATTAAAAATTATAAGGTTATTAGCTTTGGTTAACCATCCAATTTATGTAGCCTCAACCTTGTAAAATAGAAAAAATGGTAAATGGATGCTTTTAACTCTTATCTTCAAATAAATTTAGAGCCGTTTAAGGTATTATGAATCAACAATGAGAAATATTAGTTTTCCATTTGTAAAATATAACCAATATATTTTACATATAACTTATTTTAAATACGTATAAGTTTACTTTTGTCTAAAACAAAAAAGAAATATACAATCAAAAAATTGCTTAACTAACTAAAAAGTACTAGAATATTAAGAATAAATGACTAGCCTAAATTATAAAAACACACATAACATATTATGTATAAAAACTTGTTATATTATATTGTAATATCGATTCAATTTGGTTAATGTGGTTAACAAATACTCATGACCATAACTAAACCAAAAATTTTGGTTTTTATCAACTCAAAATCGCATGCTCGTTAATCATTTGATTTGGTTAATTCGATTCGATTATAACATAATGTGATCAAGTTTTTGCGTGTTTCTATACACATATATAAGTTTGATTTATTACCAAATTAACAACTAAACATAAAGTTTAAGCACTATTTTAATTGTTTTAAACATCGCAATTCATTAATAATCAAATTAAAAACTAAAAAAAATCACATTTCATCAATCTATGAAGTTTTACCTTTATAAACATTAATACAACAACATTCATCAAGAATATATCAAAGCAACAACTAATTTGATTTTATAGTTATTGGACACAATTAGCACAATAAAAGAACATTAATTAACAACTTATTTAGCAAAATCAAAAAACCTAAAAAGTGTTTCATTCAATCTATCACAATTAACACAATTAAAGAAAAAAATTTAGAAAGTTAATTATCAAAATCAATAACCCTAAAGAGTTTTTCATTCAATCTAACACTATTAGCAACATTTAAAGCAATACACACATAGTCAAACATACACACACACACACTGAAAAACACACACAAACACCGACTCTCTCTCTCACACACACACACACATAAACACACGTACAACATACACTGAAAAACACACACACATCAAACTCACACAAAAAAGAGGGGTGACAAGGTTCCTTTTGAGGAATAAGTGTTTGGCAAAATTTGAGGCAGCGGAGGCGACAGTGATGTTGTCAGATTGACAGATAGCAGCGGGGAGCAAGTGGTGTGTTGAATAGGTGTGCAAAGTGAGCTCAATCGAGGAAAAACGAATGTCGATGGAGGGCTATGAAGGAGCGACGGATGACAGCGAGCGAGAAATAAGAGGTGATTGCGACAGTGGCGAGAGAGAGGTGTAAGGTGTGCGCAGAGTGACTAGGAGAAAATTAAAACCCTTATTTAATTTGTTGACTTGTGACACCATATAATTAATAAATTTAGAGATTTCTAGGTTTTCGGCTATTTGGATTGGGTTGATCGGTTTATTATTGTTAAAGAGTTTCACGAAACAAAGTTTATTTAACGTTTGGCCAAAGTATTTAAGTGTCATACAAATGATTATATATATATATATATATGTGTGTGTGTGTGTGTAGAATAATAAGAATATATACAAACACTAAATTGGCCCTAGAGGGAACAGTACAAGGACTTCTCGGTTGGTTGGTTGGTTCAAGACACTATCAATCGTTTTCGATTAAATGTTCCCTCATCCTATTCCTCTTCCTCTAACTCAATAACCCGAGGCATTACGGCCTCAGACCTACTAACATTTCCCTCCAAATTTCGCTACTAAAGGCATTAAAAGTGACCCGTCGCCAATAAAGCGTTGCCACTATTGCCTCCCCGTTGTTTTACATATGTCGCTGTTATTGCCGTCATCACTATTGCCCTTTGTCGCTGCTAAAGGCGTTGTCACTATTGATCTTTAAATTATTTTCTATTTCTTTTTTATCCTTTTAATGTTGTGTTGCTAAAGCGGTGTGTCACTACTAAAAGCATCGCTGCTAATGCTTTTTAATTTTTTAAGTTTTTATTATAAGGGCAAATTGCGCGAAAATACAACAAACTATGTTGAAATTGCCATTGTATACAACCAACTTCATTTTTTATCAAAAAAATGCGACAGACTTTAAATTTTTGTTCATTGTATGCAAGATGACTTGCTATTGGAGGTCACCCTATACCAACCGGTTTCCGGCAACTATTTGCAGATTCCGGCGACTAATTCCATATTCCAGCGACTAGTTTTCCGAGCAGACCCATCGATCTCAGCCCTCCCACCACCATTCTTTCCAATATTCAAACCCACAAGAGTGCTACAAGGTTCATCACGACCCTTAACAACATTATTCTGACCCCATGTGTCTACGATGAACGTGAAGAATACCTTGAAGAACACCAAGAACATATGAATATCTTGATTTAAAAAATTAAAAAAAAAATAGATTACCGCTAACCTGATAACAGGTTACCAATTGCATACAATGACTGAAAAAAATGAAACTTGTTTGTATTTTTTGATAAGAAATGAAGTTGGTTGTATACAATGACAATTTTAACATAGTTTGTTGTATTTTCGTGCAATTTGCCCTTTTTATAAATTTGTACCTACCACGTACTAATTAATTAGTTATCCAAACACGCCTAATGATGTACTAAATCCAAGTATGTACAAACATTTTAAATATATTGTTTGTTAAGACGTATAGACACACCTACTAATTAATAAACACGCGAATTACTCTTAATCATTGTTATCATTGTCGTCCTCGTTGTTCACCTCGCTATCCTTTTATGTTGTAACCGATTGAAGCATCACAAACAGTTTTTCTCTACACTCAGAAAAATTTAAAAATTGCTTAAAGGGGATCCCGCTACAAAATAAACATATATACACTTATAACAAGTAAAAATGAATCATTATACCAACCCAAAATAAATTTGAGGGCATATGACAAACTCCTTATACTTACCAAGTGAAAAGATTTTGGTGGATGGTTAAGTCTTAAAATCTGGGATGAGGTGATCCCATGGTGATAAAATCTACAAGGATGTTGTTTCCGATTGATATGTTTTTTAGTTTTTTCCCATTAGGAAGAATTGATGGATGCTTGATTTCAAAAAGGTTGGAATGTGTGTATATTTTTTTAATAGAACCTCAAAACATTTTTTCCTTGTTTAAGTTTAAAATGAATACCAGGACATATGTGGTAATTTCACGTTGAGCTGAAACAAGTCATTTATGGTACGGAGAACCTATAACATCGATTGCTAAAACTAAAATAATTTCTATATGACCACGTAACCAAGAATGCTCTTGAATAGAATTAGATTCTACTTTCATGAGATTAGCTACATACAGTGCACCAACTAAAATGATATAGATGTAAATCTCACTTAAAAGTATGAAAAAAAAATATGACCATATGACCAAGAATGCTCTTGAAATAGAATTAGATTCTATTATCATGAGATTGCTAAAACTAAAATAATTTCTATAGGACCAGATGCTTTTGAAATAAAATTAGATTCTACATTCATGAGATTAGCTAGATAAAGTGCAACAACTAAAATGATATAGATAATTTTACTTAAAGTATGAAAACATACATGTTCGACCGAGTCTAGAAGGCAACCACACATCCCTTTATGCCTATAATCTGAACGAGTTCCTATAAAAGGCATTTCCGCAAGCTAAAACCCATGAATCCTGTTGTTAAACATGCATAAAGTAGAGTTCGTGGGTGCAATGTTCAAAGAAATACCTCACATTAACGAATTCGAAGAAAATGAACTTAGAAAGAGGAACCTTATCAACACTACACACATCATTTTATCATCTTTCTCCAAGATAACATTTAAGAAGCCACAATAATACACTCGTTTAAAGTTTGACCTGATAAATATATAGTTCAATAAATGAGACTCAATACATCTTAAGTACTCCACTCAAATTTTCTTTCTCGTGATACTTAACTGATTTTCACTAAAATACACAAATTAAAAAAGACAATCATGAACAAAAACAAACACATTATACACACATATGGACATTAGCAAACCAACATAGATGAACGTTCAAGAAAATAAATGAACAAATGAGACCACAATTGTTTGTGTTTGTTTATGTAACTAATTAAACAAACAAAAATTTTATTCATGTCTTTATGTTCATTGATTAATATACGAACTTCCCGCGGGACAATTATGGTGTTCATTGAACATATAGTTTGTTTACCACCCTACTTGGTAGCTTATGCTTATATCTAATATTTAAAAAAATATTGTCATCAAGAACTTACCCACTGTTGTATACAACATTCTTGATTGTATTGTTCTAGTTCTCTCATCAACACTTGGTTCGAAACACTCATTCCTGATCTTGAATGCAAGAGACAATTTGGAGTTGAATTTGACCTTCAAAGGGGTACAATCCTGTCTAAGATCATAACGCTTAACAAGTGTACATGAGAAACCATCATTGAGATCAATCTTGATTCCAATAAAGTTTCCCATAGATCTATAAAAATTAACAAATATAATGTACTTGATGCTGTATAAAGTTTACAGGAAACAGATATATTGAATATTTGTATTTAATAAACTAATGGGTTCTCAAATCTATCTTACAAAATTAAAAATATTATGTCTGAAATTTCATACATATGTGGTTGATGTTTGATGCAGTAGCATTTTCGTTGTTTAGTCAAGAACAAGAACTTTTTTCTAACTTTTGTCTTATTCAAAAGGTGCAATATATGTTTCAAGTTACAAGATTCATCACGACATGAAATATATCATTTCATATAAAATACAAAATAACAATACCTCATGGCATTTCCTTCCACAAAAAGATAGACTAACTTTCACTACAAAAAAATTGACCTTTAGCAACGATAATTGTTGCTGCTATTGAGCGCTGTTATTGCCCCGTTGTTAATACCCATACGTTGCTGCTATTGGTGTCGTTGCCTGTCACTGCTAATGCCTTCTGTCGCTGCTATTGTCTGTCGCCGATACCGTCTACTATCACTGCTACTTCCTATTGTTGCTGCTATTGATGTCGTTGCTATTGGATATTTTTCATTTTTTAAATAATACAATATAATAATAATTCTGACATGTTTTATATGCATCCAATACCATCAATTAAATACAAGAAACTAATATTATATACAACCATATAGGCTACCAAATCCTTTATACATGCATAGCTAGTACATAAATGTTTTGATTAGTTAATTGTTGTTTGTCAACACACAAAGCATAAGATATAATGAACCACTCGTCACTATCTTTCTCGTCGCTCTGCACATTATCATTTTGTGTCGAAAACAATTGAATCACTTTTGTCATTGCGGATTCCATTGCCGCTCTAAATGTTATTTTACCAAGCATGACATCAAGTTGACCTGCTGCAAATTATTATTTAACAAAGTCACATATAACTCATTATGACCCAAAAACTAAGAAAGTTAACACTTGAATTCTAAGCTTTCATAATATACACAGAGAAAACTTTGAAAAGTCTTAGTGTACATGTTGAGTTCAAACTATGCTTAAGCTTTTATATATGATGAGTTCATAATGTAAGAAATAAAGTTCGCAATGGAGTAAAATTAGTGAAGAAAACCAAACCGGAGAACACTTAAAGTGGTTTTAGGAAGAAAAAAACAAACACTTAAAAGTAATTTTCATAATGAGATATGAGACCATAGACCAAACCTGTTTCCATATTCCGCTTTATTCTTATCTTCTTGATCCGCTTGTTCTAGCTGGTAGACTGGTAGTCGAAAGTCGCAAACACGCAATACAAAGACAGATTTGAGATAACTAGTGAATAATACGTGTTTTATACCTAAAATGCACCCAACAGCAAGCAGGACATGGTGTACCACCTTGTTTCTACCTCTTCTTGCTCCTGCTCCCCTCATGCTCAATACTTGCTGCTTCTTTTCTCTTGCTCGCCGTTGAATCATCATCACTATGATCTAGATTAGAAAAAAAGGATGGATAAATCAAAGTTTTATATTCCAGCAGATGTTAGATTAATAAGGAAGAATAAGAAAATATACGCATATAGGAAATGTTCAATTGCAGTGTGCTAGTGAGACAAGACTCTGTTAATCGTTAGAAATATATACATTCTAAAATTTGTCCTGAGCTATATATGTTAATTCAGATTACATAACAGATACCAACTATGCCTTTTTCCCCCCTCAATAACAGATGATCAAGGCGTTTAACAGATCGAAATTCCAACCAAATTTTCTCACATCATCTCTGATGTACACCTAATGAAAGCCTCTTTGATTTAACATGCCCCCCAAGACAAGTCAGATGAACAGGTGATAAAACAGTGTAGAAATCATTCATCATAAACTAAAACGATAGAGAATTCGAAATAAATTATAATGTAAGCTGCCATGCATAGATTGCATTCAACGTAAATAACAAAACCTAATTAACATCAAAACATAATGTAATATGACAGTAGCAGTTGGGATTTAAGCATAGCTATCACTTAACTATGATCCACATGAAGGAAAAAAACTTACATTTTTCTAAGAAGACGATTGCGCTGCTGCAAAAAGCTAAAGACGATAAGTAAGCTGTTGCAAATGTTTTAGATCTTCCCAGTAGCTATAGACCTGTGCCACTCTTTCCCCCATGTTGAGTGGCATGTTCATCCATTGTTGTGGCCTCTTATCATCTCTTTTTTCTCATTTTTTTCCTTGTCTTGATCCAACATCACCTTTAGTTCTTTCATAAGGTTTTGTGCTGATTTGGTATCTCTCACAGCCCTAATAAAACCAATTTTCTTAGGAAGGAGTCTCTCTACTTAAGGGTAGTGGTATGATTGTCTACACTTACCTCCCCCAAACCCCAACTCTTAGGGATTGGGTATTGTTTTTGTTGTATGTCAAATTCCAAGTATAGATGTCATTTATAATAAAACCAATTTTCTAAAATTTAATGCTTGTGAAACATATGTACGAACAAATACATCTGTATTCTCAAAGTTGAAACTTAATCATATCTAAGGGTCAGCTAGTAGAATTTATTATGTTAATATCTTTCCATTAGTATCATTATAATCCAGAGCCATAAGTCCAGTGCGTGGCAAATAAGAATATAACTAAAGGCTATAATGATACTAAGTCAAGCTCGAGTTTCATCTAAACAACACACACAACACTCACACAACACAAACACAGCACACACACATCACACAAACAACACACACAGCACCGACACAGCACAAACACAACACACACACAGCACACACAACTCACACACGCACACACACCCACAGAACACACACAACCCATAAACATGCACACACAGCACACACAAATCACACCCAACACGCACACACAAACACACAAACACAAAACACACACACCATTAATATTGCCAACGTCATACACACACAACACAAAATCTAAAAATCCAAAACTATCAACATAAACAGACCCACATTTACTAAAACTATAACAAGGAATTAGAAATTAGGGGAGAGTAGTTGGTGAGTAGTTGGTGAGGCGGCAGATGGTGGCCAGCGACCACCGGCGTCGGTATGTGGCGAGCCGACAGCGAGGGCGTAGAGAAGACAGTGAGTCGACACAGAGGCGGTGTTCCTAGGTGTGTGGCGCGACTCGAAAGCGGGGATGGCGAGAGGTCTCGCTATCAGAGGCGAAAGAGCTGTAGCAGTATCGGAGGCAAGACAGAAATGGGACGAATGACTAGGGCGGGAAATTTTAATGGGCCTAAATCATTAGCAGCGACTTTTGAAAAGGAATTAGCAGCGATAAAGCCTATTAGCAGCGACACGCGAAATTAAGTTGGGGGAAGGATTCACGGGCTTATTTGAGGGATTATAGCAGCGACATAATCAATTGTAGCGACATTTCGCAAGTTCAATGAGGTGTCACTGACTATAATATATGTAGTGCTTGTCTATATTCATTGCATTCTCTCCTTTTACACATGATTTGTGAACTGTTTCACGAATTATAAGCTAGATTTCATCACCGGATTAGCAAATTAAATCATGGAATAAGATACATCTAAATTACATATATTTTTCCTCACACAATGAACATGACACCATTTCATAATTAAATGAACCACCACGTTGACGTGCTTGAAAGGAACCAAAAAATTTGCACACAGAGTATACGCAGTGCCACTGGCCGAAAGGCAAATTTTACAATGTATATAAGCCACAATAAGTACCTCAAACATTATAAATAAGCAGATAATCTAAGTTCAAAGATCATGTAATTTTATTTTAAATATAAGGTAAAAAGAGATAACTTTGATATCGAGGCACACACACATGCAGAACACACACGTACACTGATGAACACACATGCACACTTGAACACACTCACACGCACACCAGAAACACACACACACACACACACACACCGGAACCCACACACAATACAAAACATACATTACGAAACACACACATACACATCAAACATGTACACACACACACACTTAAGCACAAGCACGCATAAGAAGGTCAATGGACGAAGTGCATTTAGAAGATGAGAGTCTTCTGCGAAATGTAGGTGAACCGCATGTGGCGGCTGCTGCAGCGGCAAAAGACGTGCGGCGGTGGAGGCTTGCGGAGGATGAGGCGTGCGGCGGCATTGTCTAGTCGGATGGAGAGAAAACAGTCGTCGTGTGTCTATTAAGTGAGGTTAACGAAAAGGGTTTTTTTGGGATTTATTTAAGAGGCAATAGTGACGACGGGTACCAATAGTGGCGACGAGCGAATTGTTTAGGCTGGAAATATAAGCGCATATTTCTTAGAGGCACTAGCAGCGACGCCTTTAGTGGCGACATGGGCGTTAGCAGCAACTTGTAGACTGCCCATGTTGCTGCTTAAGCCATGTCGCCACTAAAGCCTAGTTTTCTTGTACTATTGGTAACAAAATCTATTGGGCTTAAATGGGTTTTTACATTTAATTTTCCTGCGGATGGAAATGTTTTTAAGGTACAAAACACATATTGATGGAAAATGATATTCTCAAAAAAGTGGAATAGACTATGAAGAAACATTTTCACCGGTGGTGTTGCTTCTCAAAATGGTTGGAATTTTTTAATGGAGTTTTGAATGAAAAGTTTATGTAACTCAACCTCGTGATTTCGAGATAGGAGGGAAAGAAGACAAAGTAATCAAGTTGCACAAGGCACTCATCTACGGCTTGAAGCAAGCCCCCCGGGCTTGGCATGGCAGATGGTTACATGGTGCAATATGGCTACAAATGAAGTCAAAGTGAGCCAACTCGCTACATAAAAAGAACTGGTACAGGTGAAGTTATTATCATTTGTTTGTATATCGATGACATAGCGTCTACAAGCTCCTGAAATGGGTTGTTGGCTGAGTTTAACCATAAAATGATTAGTGAATTTGAGATGACAGACATTAGGGTCTTAAACTATTTTATTGGTTGTTAAAAATGTTGGAAATTAAAGAAAAAGAACAGAGGATAAACAACCAAAGTTCCTCATTCTATAATTTTTGGTACATTGAATGGTACATATCAATACATATATAATGGTGGTGGCCGGCAGTTATAGCGGCGGTGGTTACACGGGCGGTTTACTCCATCGGTGGTGGTGGTAACATATTTCCTAATCTACAATACACAATAATAATATGTTTAGTTTAATATCTAATAAAAAAGGTTTGATATGGAACGACGCAAACGAGTGTCTACACCAATGAACACAAATGAGAAATTACAAGCTCAAGATGGAGGAGAGGCATGCTGCAGATGAATACACGTATAGGAGCTTGGTTGGTGGGCTGATTTAGTCACAAATTCTCTACCCGATATCCTATTTGCTGTGGGAGTAATCTCGAGGTACATGCATAAGCCTTCGGTGTATCATATGGGAGCTGCCAAACGAAGCTTGAGGTACATTGCAGGAACAATAAGACTTGGGCTGTGGTATGCAAAGACTGATAATATAAATTTGGTAGGATACACCGATAGCGATTGGGCTCGCTTGGAGGAACACAGGAAGAGTACTCACAAAGGCAAATTGAGTTGCAGTCATGTTCATCACATGAAACAAGTAGCAGATATACTCACAAAGGCACTTGGTGCAGATCAGTTTTCTATTTAAAAGAAAGACTTGGATTGAAGACACTTTCAATTAAGAGGGGGTGTTGAGAGAAATTCAAAGTTTTAGGTTCTCTTAAATGTGTCCTATATTTTTTAATAAGTGGAGTCCTGATTTATGGGGTTATGCTGTTTTTTGTGGACAAGTTGTTAAGTTCGTTTTTAATTTTTTTCGATCTGTGTCACTGCTATATATAGCAGCTCTTTCATTCAATAATAATATCAAAGTTCTCTGGTGTATCTTGGTATCACAATTACCAAGATTTGACATACAGATCAAATTGAGAAGATTAAGAACATTACCTTGTGCAGTCTGTAATTAATGTTTGTTGAAAAGCTATGAACAATGAACATGTTATAAACGTCTTCATCTCCCTGCGGCATGAATTAATCACATGATCATAATAGAACAAAACGATTCGAAGAAACTATAGGATGAGAAATAAACTAAGAAAGCTTACACAAAAATCGGCACGCCTCTTTTCTTTTAATGTCGCAAACAGAGATCTGTACATTATTAGGTTAGCCGACCTCAGATCGTGCGGCCAAGAGATCGATAATATTCCTAAGAAGTTGCTAGGGTTTCATTTTATAATTGGGCGTAGGGGTTATATTTTCTTTTTTAGCCCCTCTTTTTTTTGCTCTTTATCTAATCTCTTTCACTCTTTCTCCACCCACTCATTCAACAAAGTTATGTTCAGAAATAAAAATGTAATAGAATTTATTTAATTAATAACATACTAAATGCAATAGATTTAGTCATTTAGTCATTTACCAGAACTCCAAATAGTAAATGAGACTTCTTATGTGGTAATCACTACAACACAACACTCTCTTTTGTGTCGGACAAATCCGTGAAAAATCTGTGGCTAAAAACTTCGTGGGAAAATCATTTCGCTGGATTTTCCCACGGAATCCGGTGGAAATTAGTTAAAAATGGGTATTGTGACCCTTATTGATTGGAAATCCTTTTTCTATGCCAGATTTTCTCGTAGTGAATCTAATCAAGGCTTCAATTTAAACATCATGATCTATGAACAAATCTTCGACAATCGAAATTGACGAAATGGCAATGGTGAATTGACTATAACTAATAAGAAGTGTCGAGCATCCTCTTCAAGCATTCATTTGAGGGTTAGCCATGAGAGAGGCTAGGGCACCGCGTCACATATTAAAAGAACTAGCATCATACCCGCGTAATACGGCGACCGCGAATAGTTTCTTTTTAGCAACATATCGTTTTTAAGAATATAATGATATGTTATTCACACCACTCAATGTCACTAAATAGTTTTTATTCACCACCAAGTTCGTTTTCTTTTATTTCTTTTATTTCCATAAATTAATATAAGAAATAGATTTCTATTTATAAAATAAGCAGAGAAAAAGTTAATAAGATTTTGAGAATTATGTTGGTGTGGTGAATAATTATGTTGTATGAGAGAATGTTTTTGTGGAAGAGTAATTTTAAATAAATATAAAGTTAAACTAAATTAGGAAAGAGATTGAAATGGTTAAAAATGGGTGGGTGAGATTAATTTGGATAGAATGAAGGGTCAAGATGTAGTCTTGATTGAAATTTAAGAACTCTTAAAATAAAGAAGGAGAGAGAATGTTAAATGATTTATATAGTAGTATATATAATGTTAATGTATTTTTCTCTAATATTTCATATTCTTCTATTATTACTCTATGAGTTTAAAAGATATTTGACTTTGAAAACAATGAAGGTAGCAACATTATATCCCTAATATTTTTTCATTCATACTGGTTATTTGTTCATAGAAATAAAGGGTTCAAGTCTTACTATGGATAAAACCTCGACGAAGTTTGAGATGCTCGGTGTCCCAAGTAGAGCCCTTATCGGCAAAAACTCTTTTTTATAATTTTAAATATAGAATCAAGTTCAAATAAAAAGAAAACTAGGTCAAAAAAAGTAAGGAGAAACATGAAGATGACATGTGTCAAATATAGTTAAGGGGTATTAAGGAAAAGTTAATTACGTTCTCTCTCCTATATACCTCCCCCACCCCATGTGGCCACATTCATCCTAACCCTAATTGAATTTATTTTACGCCCCTATCCCCTGCACTACAAACTATCAAGAAGCCAACCTCTGCCACCGCCTCCTAGTCTCCGCTTGTCTGCTTCTACTCAGCATCGTTCTCCTCTGGTGTGCCTTTCCTCCTTCACCGGTCGCTTCTCACCGCCGCTGCCATCGACACGCATAAATCATTGCTGGTTTTAATTTGTCGATGCACAATCGTTACATGGTTAGACCTCATTGATACTTAATTCCAAGGGTTGTCCATGCACAACCGTTATCCGTTGTCCGGTCATTTCTACATTCTCCTTTACCATATCTCAAGGGTCGTCAATGCACCGTCCACGAGCACGAATCGTTCATTTGTTTTCCATCTCGGATGGGCCATGCACAATCACCATTCATCTGTATGCCTATGCCGCCGCACAATCGTTGGTTGTTTCAGATCTATAGACATGTGTGTAGAGGATTTCCACATATGTAAGCTATCATTTTTTATATCTGTTAATTTTGTTATTACCGATTTATCAACATTTTTATTCAACATTTATCAGTTTTTATTCCACATTTTACCATCACTTTCTTGAAAATCATAGTTAAATTTGTTCGATAGTGTAATTTCAAGTTTAGTGCATCGATATATTATTAAATCATTTTTTAGTTTTTTACATCAGTGTTAGATATGCATCTGTGTTATGCATCTGTTGTAAAATGTGGGTTGTTCTTAACAATGTGAATCAATATTACCGATTTCCACATATGTAAGCTATCATTTTTTATATGTGTTAATTTTGTTATTACCGATTTATCAACATTTTTATTCAACATTTATCGGTTTTTATTCCACATTTTACCATCACTTTCTTGAAAATCATAGTTAAATTTGTTCGATAGTGTAATTTCAGGTTTAGTATATCGATATATTATTAAATCATTTTTTAGTTTTTTAAATCAGTGTTAGATATGCATCTGTGTTATGCATCTGTTGTAAAATGTGGGTTGTTCTTAACAATGTGCATCAATATAGTTCATGTAGTGCATGTGCATCAAAATAATTCTGCAGAAACGATTTTTAAAATTTTAAAAAGGGAACTAAATTTTTAAAAAGGTCAATTATGCCCTTTACTGAATTTTTTTAAATTAATAAAAAAAGAAAAAAGGCTTTTTTTATGAAGAGATCATGAAATTTTGAATCACTGAGATTCCTCCTTGATTTTTGTAACTTTTTTTCTCTTTATTGTATAACCCTACCCAATAAATATAATACTTTGATTAAAAAAACTTATCTTTATCAAGTTTATTTTAGTTAAGCCTTGATCCATATCATATCTTCTTTCATTGATCTTCATAGGGGTGAGCATGGTTTGGTTATTACTAAAAGCGGACTATTAACCTAAGTTTCAGTTATTGCACTTTCATAACCAATACAATTCAATTTTTCGATTATTAAAAACTATACGGTTAACCATCCAATTTATGTAGCCTCAATCTTGTATAATAGAAAAATGGGTAAATGGTTGCTTTTTAATTCTTATCTTCAAATAAATTTAGAGTTGTTTAGGGTATAATGAATCAACAATGAGAAATATTAGTTTTCCATTAGTATAATATAACCAATATATTTTACATATAACTATTTTTAAATAGGTAAAAAGTTTACTTTAATTTGTCTAAAACAAAAAAGAAAAATGCAAACAAAGAATTGCTTAAATAACTAAAAAGTACTAGAATATTAAGAATAAGTGACAGCCTAAATTATAAAAACACACATACTATATTATGTATTAAAACTTGTTATACTATATTATAATGTCTATTCAATTTTGGTTAATGTGGTTAACAAATACCCATGACCATAACTAAACCAAAATTTTCGGTTATTATCAACTCAAAATCGACTGCTAGGTAAATCATTTGATTTGGTTAATTCAATTCGATTATAACATAATGTGATTGAGTTTTTGCGTGTTTCTATACACACTTAAATATAATTATTTAAATAATTTCAAAATAGACAAGTTTGATTTATTACCAAATTAACAACTAAATATCAAGTTTAAACACTATTTGAATTGTTTTAATCATCACAATTCATGAAGAATCAAATTAATAACTAAAAAAATCAATTTTCATCAATATATGAAGTTTGCCCTTTATAAACATCAATACAACAACATTCATCATAAATATATCAAAGAAACAACTAATTTGATTTTATAGTTAAACATCTAAACTAACAACTAAAGAGTGTTTCATTCAATCTAACACAATTAGCACGATAAAAGAACATCAATTAACAACTTAATTAGCAAATTGAAAAAACCTAAAAATTGTTTCATTCAATCTAACACAATTAACACAATAAAAGAACAACAATTAACAAGTTATATAGCAAAATAAAAAACCCAAAAGAGTTTTTAATTCAATCTAACAAAATTAACAACAGTTAGCAATAATTATAGCAATACACACATAGTCAAACACACACACTAAGAAAACACAAACACACACATAAGCTGACACACACACACTGAAAAAACACACACACGCACACACGCATCGAAATCACACAAAAAAGAGGGGTGACAGGGTACCTTTAGAAGAATAGGTGATTGGAAAAATGTGAGGCAGCGGAGGCGACAAACGTGCCGCAGACATGGCATGATGTTGTTGGATTGAGAGATAGCAGCGGGGAGCAAGTGGTGCATTGAATGGGTGCGGAAAGTGAGTTCAATCAGGACAAACGAACGTCGATGGAGGGCTGTGAAGGAGCGACGAATGGTAGCGCGCGAGAAATCAGAGGTGAGGGCGACAATAGTGATCAAGAGAGAGAGAGGTGTAAGGTGTGCGCAGAGTGACTAGGAGAAAATTAAAACCCTTATTTAATTTGATTACAATATGGGCGATGGGGAACAATAGCGGCGACATAAAAATTATTAGGGGGGAAATAACGCGGGTGTTTTTTAGGGTAATAGGGGCAACGCCTAGTCCGGAAAACCATCCGTCGCCCCTATTGCAGGCATCTGACATTGCTGTTATTGCCCCATCTTCTTGTAGTGATTTTCCAAACTAATAAGGTGTACATAAAGAAGACCAATTAGTTTATCTAAGAGTTGTCGACTTGTGACACCATATAATTAATAAATTTCGGGATTTCTAGGTTATCGGTTATTTCGGATTGGGTTGATCGGTTTATTATTGTTAAAGAGTTTCACCAAACAAAGTTTATTTAACGTTTGGCCAAAGTATTTAAGTGTCATATAATTGATTATGTATAAATATGCAGAATAATAAGAATATGTACAAACACTAATTGGCCCTGGAGGGAACAATGTGAAGACTTCTCGGTTGGTTGGTCGGTTCAAGACAATATCAATTGTTTTCGAGTAAATGTTCCCTCTTCCTACTCCTCTTCCGCTAATTCAATAACATGAGGCATTATAGCCTCGGACCTACGAACATTTCCCTCCAAATGTAGCCACTAAAGGCATTAAAGTGACCCATCTCCACTAAAGCGTTGACACTATTGTCTCCCCATTGTTGTCTATATGCCGTTGCTTTGTCGTTATCGCTATTCCCTTTGTCGCTGCAAAAGTCACATTTATTATAAAATCCGGAACTAATATGTACTAATTAATTAGTTATCCAAACACACCTAACGACGTACTAAATCCACTTATGCACAAACATTTTAATTATATTGTTTGTTAAGACGTACAAACACGCCTACTAATTAATAAACACATGACGTCGCTGTTATTGCCCTATCTTCTTGTAGTGATTAACCTAATTAATAAAGCCTACATAAAAAAGACCAATTAGTTGATCTAAGAGTTTTGTTGACTTGTGACACCATATAACTAATAAATTTAGGGATCTCTAGGTTTTCGATTATTCGGATTGGGTTGATCGGTTTATTATTGTTAAAGAGTTTCACCAAACAAAGTTTATTTAACATTTGGCCAAAGTATTTAAGTATCATACAATTCATTTTGTATATATATATATGTAGAATAATAAGAATTTGACCGATATCAATGCTATATTCTTTCACCATTGTGATCAAAAGCTCTTTTTGAACACTTTATCTTCACTGACGATTGATTAACAACAACAATTTGAAGCCCTAAATTCCAAAAACCTTTCGGTAGACAGTTGGGGTTTTCACGCACTTTGAAAACCAAAATCAAGGACTTAGGTGTTGTTAATTCAAATTATCACAGATCTATGGTCGGTTTGGTACAAGTACACATTTCAACAACTGAGTTTAACCAAACAGACACATTTAGATGTGCTTTTTATCTTAAGAAGATGAACGGTTTACGGTTCATCGAAGTGCGACTAAAAATGGTCGATTTGACCATGATTTTGTTTGAATCAGTTCGATTAATGTTTAGCTTTTGATATTGGAGTAAAAATGAGCACGTAGAAACAATAGTTACTCAAAATGATTGAGCTTTGAGCGATTTAGGTTGAGAGAGAATAGGTTGTTTGCTGTTTGAAATTTCGCACAAAAGAAAATAAGAGCTTGATATCGGCTAATATATATATATATATATATATATATATATATATATATAGAAATAGCATCAATAAAGAACCTAGCCTTAAACAAAGAACCTAAAGAACTAATCTGGACAATTGGATTATCCACATCAATGGATAAGATTTAACGATGACATAATTGTAATTATCATATATTAATTAATAAGTAAAAGGGCAAACATGGAAAATCCCCCTCCAACAAACCCACCTTTTAAAAAAAAATACCCCATAAAACTTTAAATTGTCATAACTTTTTAAGTTTTGTGAATTTAAACAAAAAAATTATACCAATCTTTTAGTTTTTTAATCATCTTTCAAACAAGATCACTCTTTCCATATTTTTCTAATTTTTTTTTGAAAATGCAAATTTTGTTTGCATTTTGCGTTGTATGTAGTGTTGTGTACGGATTTTGCATTTTGAGTTTTAATATGTGATTTTGCATTTTGAGCTGCATTTCATTGAATCATTTTGAGTTTTCATTTTGCATTTTGAAAGCATTTGCATGACCTGCATGTTCATATTTTGCACTTTTCAATTTTTTGCATTTTGCATTTTAGAATTGAACCCAGCTCAAAATGCAAACTTTGTTTTTTCAAAACAAAAAAAGTTTCAGAAATATATCAAGTCTGGTCTTGTTTGAAAGAGGACGAAAAACCGAATCTAACGATATACTTTTTTTGCTAAAATTCTTAAAAACAAACGAGTTATGGTCATTTAAAGTTAAATGGTTTTTTTTTTAATGTTGGTGGCTGGTGATAAGCAGCGTGAGTTGTTTTTTCTTTTTTTTCTTCCATTTTTGCCCCTAAACAGTATGCCACGTGTCATCTCCATGATGGTTCTTTAGGTTCTATGTTTAAAAGAGGTTCTATATATAACCTTACCCTATATATATATATATATATATATATATATATATATATATATATATATATATATATATATATATATATATATATAGGGTAGGGATCCTGTAAAAAGAGAATTAAGGTACAAAGAGTAAGGAGAAATCTCAGCCATTCATTTTTCCTGTAACCGCTCCTATTAAATTGGTTTTTTTCTTTTTGTTTTAATTAAAAAAAACTACAAAAAGGGTATAGTAGTCTTTTAACAATTTGGTTCTCTAATATTTAGGAATAAATTTTAAACATCATCTCTCCACAATAATTATTCTAATGCACAACCACTGCATTAACTCATCAAAAACAAATTGATGCACAGTTTTAATAAATACAAAAATAGATGATAAAGAACTGATTATTGATACATAACATCAACCATATTATCTGAACAACTTTGAAACTGCTACATACAAAATTGATTAATACGGAACCATAAACATAAGATGCACAATTCTAAAAATCGACTGATACACAATAAAACGAAGCAGAAGTGCATCACAGATTTGCTGTTCATATACATTGAAGCACAGAAGAAAAAAATCGAATAAAATAGAATCACGAACCAGTTACAATCTTGATGAACCAAGAATTTGATGAATAGTATTCATACAAAATTTGATAAACCCTAATTTAGGCATCGACTGTGCATCAACAAACACAATTTGTGCATCGACTGTACAAACAAAACACCCCTAATTCCTTTTACCACCGCAATGACTTCAACATTCAAAAGAAAAAAAAAATTGATGTTTGCCTTTGTGGGGGTGGAAGCGATTGACGGCAGCGATTGGTTTCACCAAGAAGGATCTTCACAGCGGATGGATTGGGGCTACGGACCACAAATGGTGGTCTACAGAAGATGGCGATGCACAAATCTGGTACAGGAAAAAATGCGACAACCTCTTCACAGGGTAGCTTAGGGCACGGGAAAAATGGCGACTTCACAACGCATCATGTCGACGAAAGGAATTGAGAGGACGGTTTCCTTTGTGGAGGTCGGCGATAACCGAAACCCTAGGCGGCGGCAAAGAAGCAACCCGTATCGTTGGTCTATGTGCGGTGGGGAGGCGGCGGCAAGAAGCAATCCGAGACCTAGGCTGCGGCGAGAAGCAAGCCTCATCATCGATGGTCTGTGCGGTGGGGAGGAGACGAACGAATGGGCAGCGGATGAAGCAGGGGCGGCGATGATGCAGGGGCAGCAAGGAGGCAGTGGGTGACAATAGGGTTTCGTGAGGTGGGGTATTTCGTGAGGTGAGAGGTAATGGGGCACATCTCAGGCGTTTAATGTAAACGTGATGTAGGAGGGACCGTATATCAACGGAGGAGAGAGAGCGCAAGTGTAAAATGTCTTAATTACCCCTAAGCGAATTTTGATTTAAAAAGACACGTGTCACTTCCAGATTCCTCCTTACCCTTTTTACCTTAAAACATTTTTTACTTGAACCTGATTCTATATATATATATATATATATATATATATATATATATATATATATATATATATATATATATATTTAGGGAGAGTATCGGATGCGAACGGGCGAAGGCTACGAACGTTGCGAACGAGTGTTAGCGGTGATCTATTTTGTTCATACGGCGGATAGCATGGAATTAATTTTGTGAGGTGGCGGTATATGTGAATTTGTGATTGGCACAATTAATTTATTATTTATCCTTCTTGATTGCTTTTTTCCATTTACCAATTTAGCTATTCAATTCTCAAATCAAAGTAACATATTATCTACACAATTTTTTATGTAATAATTTGTTTTATTTTTTAATAATTTTAATGAATGAATTTATTATATTTTTTCCTTTCATTTAAAATAATATATACTATAATTGCTCTATAGTCTAACTTCAATATAATTAAAGATGGTGCATCTAAATGCAATAAAACCGGTAAAGACTAGATGTGTTTTAAGACACGATGAGTGGTTTTTTTAGATAAGAAACTATTGAATTCTTCAAACAAGATGCACGAGTTAAAGGGACTTTATGTTCTTTTAAGATGAGATGCAATTATTTAAAAACTGTTTGTAAGGGATCTTTACCCTTGAGTGAAAATACGTTACGAAAGACTTATATGCTACAAACATTGTATCTTATCTACCAAATTACTGTATCCAGCTTAAAATTACGACATCTTGCCTACAAAAGATAAAGTTACCTTCAACGTATTGCATCTTGGTTGAAAGTTTCAGTGGTTTATAATTTTAAAACGTTAGTTCCTCAAAACTACTGCATCTTAGTTGAAAGATTTAGTTGTTTTATTAAAAAAAATAATTGCATCTAATCTAAAGTCATTGCATCTATTTTGAAACCACTGCATCTTGAAAATGTTGCATCTGATGCACTATTTTTATAAAATAACGAAATGCATGTGGTTGACAATAGAAATTAAGAAGATGAGATAAATATAAAGATTTACTTTATATATATGTGGTACTATTATTGTAATTGCCTTATTAATTTTTCTTTCATTTATAATGACTTTTAAAAATGATGGTGGTGAATGATCATCATCCTATCAAAAATTGATGATAATGTAACATTAAAAAATTCCACTTATATCTAAAGAACTTAAAAGAAATATACTTTTTATTATTTATTTTTTATTCAAATCAATACGTACCATTTGCATAAAAAAATGTATAAGCTTAAAAATAAAAACAAACCCCGCTTGGATACAACTGTCACAACATATTATACATCTTCAATTCTGGTTCAAAAAGCTATTTGTATTTGTCTTAAATTAAATGCCGCCCGCCTTTTTCGACCGTAATTCACAAATTATACGCCTAGATCGTTCGCTTCGTTCGCAAAGTATATATCGTTCGCATTTGATCCTTTATTTCTAAATCATTGTATCTAGTATAAAATCACATTATCTTATCTAAAATCATTGCATCTCAATGATTGACGCATACTTCGTTTATTTCTACTGCCGTTCGTCTCTTACAAGTTGAAAAGGTTTAAGAATTACGTTAATAATATATTAATAAGTACGAGTTCTTTTAGAAGATACATTAATTTACATTATTTTAATTTTTAATATTTGCAAAGCTATTACGCTGGTTTTAAAAAAAAACAACATATTTAGGAAGCTTATAAATAATTACAAAAATAAAGGATAATTATTGCATGTGTTTGAAAAAAAAATCGCCAACAAACTTTCACAAGCATTCCAATTAATCCCGCCCACAAAGTTTGACTTTTGTCAAAGATTCATTACGTTAAAAATCGTTCGCATCTTTCACAATTATAGTTTCGTTCGCATTTGATCCCTATTCTATATATATATATATATATATATATATATATATATATATATATATATATATATATATATATATATATATATGAGTTAATTAAAGAGATAGTCCGTGTGGTTTGAGCTAAATTTCACATCTAGTCCTTTAAAATCGAAAATTACACTGGTGGTCCTTATGGTTGACATGTTGTTTCACTTTTGGTCCTTTAGCTTAACCACCGCTAAGTTCTACCGTTAAAAGCCCCCCATGTGCCTTGCACATGAGGGTATTTTGGTCTTTTTGCTTGTTATCCACTTTACCAAACACTATTAACCCTATTTCATTATTTAAAGTATTTTTTTTATAATTAACTCTCTCTCCAGCATAACATTCACCACACTTTTTCTCATCTTAATTCTCTCTCCCTGTGAAGAACATTCACCACCCCTACACCGCCGGCAACCACCACCGACAACCACCACCATGCAACCACAGCCACATCGCCACAACCACCATCTCCGTACGACCACCACCGTGCAACCACAGCCACCACCACCGTACGACCACAGCCACGTCGCCGGCAACCACCACCGACAATCACCACAGCCATGTCGCCACTCCTTCAATCTCTCTCTCTTCGGTGTACTACCACCCGGCATATCTAAACCCAGCCATCGCTCATAATATTTGAACCACCACAGCCACGTCGGCTCTAGATCTGAACTGCCGCCGTCTCCAGATCTGAACCGCCGACTTAGCTCTCTGGATCTGAACCACCACTGGCGCTCTACAGATCTACACACACACACATCGAGAGCTTTGAGTGTGCATGTATGGTGAAAATTCAACAAAGATTTCAAATAGGTCAAGTATATGATCCAAAAGGAAGAAATTGCAACTTTAAAGAAAGCTTAAAATGGTCAGCTCTTCATCTCAGTTGGTGGTATATATGAGCGGATGAGGTGCTATGCTAAAGTAAATATAGATCGAACTATTTTCTCCCTTTGGCATAAATGGAACCTGCGTGGTCTGCAGTTGAAGAATAAAGAGAGTCTGTTTTGTAAAGTAAATGTAGTTTGGTAATGGTTAATCTGTGTGCTGCTTTGTGTGGCCAAATTTGGGCCACAAGTTTTTGTTTCTTGGAAGATTGTACTCAAGACTCTATTGCAGAGTGGTAATGAAACCCAGCCATCGTTCTTCTTCCTTGTGTGTTTATTTCAGTTTACAATCTATTAGATTTTTTTAGTTTTCATATTTGTGTTGAAACCCAGCCATCGTTGTTCTTCCTTGTACCTTGTGTTGAAACCCAACCATCGCTTTTAGTTAATCTTAATTAAAAGTTAATTAATAATTAATTGACAAAGAGAAAGAAAGAGGATAGAGGATGTTTGGTTACAAGGATAAATGGAAAATGACCAATATACCCTTTGACTAACGGTCAAAGATAACTGGAGTTAGGGTAAAGGACCAAAAGTGAAACAACTTGTCAACCATAAGGATCACCAGTGTAATTTTCGATTTTAAAGGACTAAATGTGAAATTTAGCGCAAAGCACAGGGACCATCTTTGTAATTAACTCTATATATATATATATATATCATTTATATCTGATATCCTATGCTTTAATGCATTTCTATATTGAATTTATGTTAACTATGACTTTATTTGTTATGTTATGCTTTTTAGGGTCATTGGGAGAAGAATTGGAAAAAATAGTGAATAAATAAAAGAAAATGAGATTAGGTGACTCAAGCGAACTCCGATTGAGGTTATTCAAGCGGCCACGAAAACTAGACTCAAAGGGCTAAAATCTCATTCAGAAAAAGAGTTGACATTCAAGAGCCTCGCACCGCGAGCTTAATGCCTTCGTGCCGCGAAGATGCCGTTCACGGGAAAAAGAGTCTCGTGCCGGGTAAAACTACTAGAAAAAGTTGTGGTTTAAGCTTTGCGCCATGAAGGAGGTGTTGACCAAGTCGGACTCTTTGAAATTGAAAATGGATTACCCATGCTATGCCCTGCGAGACACATGCTACGTGCCGCAAGCCATCCGGAAATCAGCACCTATATATTCTCTTTTTTCACATCTTTCAAAGGAAAATTTAATACTAATATCGAATTATTTAGATATTAATTTTTCGCGATATCCGAGAGTTTTTTATTATGAATTTTTTGCAATATATGTAAAAAAGGTGATTTATACCTCTAATTATTATTTTCAAGTTAAAAATACAAAATTTGAAATTAACCGAAGTTAGAATGAAAAAAATTCGAAATTGGTGCAAAAGAGGCGGACGCGCCGTGTCCGGGAATAGATCGCGCTCGGATAAGGCTAAGCTCAGATCCAAAATTCAAAACGCAAAGAAAGTGGGATAATCGCGTGGTCGCGGCGCGACGGTGTGCGGTCTTTTTGAGCCTCTATATATTGTTTTCAAATTCATTCTGTTAGAGTATCTTCCATCCGACTTTCTACCATTTTCCATCTGACTTTCTACCATCTTCCACCCTAGAAAACATCATTCAAGCAGTCCACAGGAGTTGAGGAGCTGTAGCTTGGAGATTGGAGATTAACGGAAGATCAAAGCTTAGATCATTCGGCTTTTTGATGGTCTCTTTAATGTAAAGGATGAAGCAATGCTAGCAATGATCTTGTTTGTGTGTGTATGTGTGTTCGGTTCTAGAGAGAGAGAGTCGAGAGTTATGGAGTAAAACACAAACAAGAGATGAGAAAATATGCAAAGCTTAATTAGAATAGTAGGGGCAAATGCCTTTTATAGCATTTGCCCAAGTTTACAATATTGACATATTGCACCCACACTTTTATAATCTAACGTTCTCCCCTAAGTGAGGTGTGCAACGATTCACAATAAGAAATAAATAAATTACACATCATGTCTAGACTTGTTGCAAATCCCGAGGGCCACCTGCCAGTGCCTCATTTGCTTCCTATTCTCCAGTGTATTTTTTATTTGCTCGATTGACCTAAAGGCTTGTCTTAGATATTCTTCAGTCAATTCATTACGAGCTGCCCACACCTTTTCATGCAAGCCATAGTACAGAAGCTTTAAAGTACCATCAGAATAGGTCATGCATTCTTCCATTCTTACGAATATTTTCTGTTTCTTTTCATTGTGGAAGACTACACCCTTATCTCCTTTGTAGTTCGGATGGCCTTCATAGATAGCAGTAAACTCCTCCAACTGATCAAGATCAGGATGATTCTGGTTTGGCTTCAGAAGGTTGACTTTCAGATAGTTATTCTCTGCACCAAGCTGCATGTCATGATCTTCAACAAAGCTTATAAAATTTCTCATGTATCGCATAAGTTGAGATCTCCCAAATTGTTCGTCCGGAATTTTCCCTTGCTTCCGAGACAATGTGTCATAGATTAATGTTATGTCGTGAATCTTCACATGTCTTAGATCAGCTTCGTTCAATTGAACCTTTTCCCCTTGATCCCTCTTTACAACGAAGACGACATACTTTTACTTGAAGGAAACCCCTGTAAGGACATTTAGAATTTCAACAATTGGGTAATCAGAGTTGACAATATGCATCGGGGACTTTGTAGCATGTAAGATATTTTCATATCTTCTTCTCTGATGTTCATCTAGACCCCTCAACTCTGGAGGTGTGAGATCGACAACTTCGTCACTGTAGATGCTTGGAATTTTGTCTTCAAGATGAGCCGCATTGACAAAGTATCGTTTCCAGATAGGCTATTGCATAGCAGTTCTTGTGAACATGTTATTGCTATCTAAGCCTTTGTCACCTGTATACACTTGAGGTGTTGTAGGAATTACATAATTGGGTGGCAGTGGCCACTCTGACTCTTCTCTAGCTTTCTCTGTAGCTTCTTCTTGTATGTTTCTTTCAATAACGTTAGCTGCAGAGACTTGAAATTGACCTGGTGGAGGAAGAAAGTGTTCATAAACTTCAATGTTGATACCACTGAGGACCCTAGATACATCGAAGGTAGATTTATTCGTTTTCGGTTTCCTTCTTGCCTCTCTTCTTCAGATTGCAGCCCATTCTTTCTTTTTGATTGTCAGTTCTCTTTCACTGATATCATCATCAAACCTGTGAACCATTATGGGTGTGTCTGGGCGTGTTGCAACCTTAACATATTCATCAATGTTCTTGAAGAGTCTTTCCAGAGCTGGATCCTCAGTCTCCTCCACCGGTTGAGCTTCCTCAGTATGTCCCCAATCAACAAACGTATCAGACTTGAGCTCCTTATCTTGAGCAATATCAGTTTCCTCCATATGCCTGGTGGATGATGTGTGCAAGTTTTCATACAAGTCAGCCATTTCATCATCAGAATCTGTATCAAGATCCACCCACTCAGCTTCATCATGGGACTGCTCCTGAGGTATCTCACCCTCTTCCACATCAATCGGCCTCGGTTCAGATTGTTGCTGAGGTACATATAGCATAATCTGCTTGTCAGCATTCTCACGTTGATGTTGTTCGTAAACTTCATCGGCCATTTGTTTTTGTTTCTGCTGCTGACCGCCAGAACTAGTACCTGCACATAATAAGGAACTTAAACGATTAACCGCTACTGTTGCAGGTGCAACCACAGAGGGAGAAGATATGTACAATCTTATTCTTTTTACCCCCTCGGGTTGATCATCGGGGTCCTGATCATCCCATCTCCTGTTGCTACTATGTGCCTGAGCCTGACAAGTTTGTTCAAGGATAGTCAGCATCTCAGTAACCTTTTCCAGTGAAGTGTAGAACCCTCTAGTCACACCGTCTATCTTGCTATTAACGTCTTCATGAAACTCTTGAAAATCATCCAAGGAGATTCCATATGGGTGTTGTTCGTTGCGAAGAGTTGTCAGAATGTCTTGATCATGAGCAGATTCGGGCCTTTGTTCAAGCAATTTAACATATAAGAGGCTCTTTAGGGCATCTATGGACATGTTTGTTGGATCAGGTTGCGGCTGAGGTTCAGGCACTGAAGTTCTGGTAGCAAGGAGTGCTTCAATCCTATCCAACTTCTGATTTGTAGCTGTTAGTTGTTGATGGAGAGGTGTCACGGCTTGTTGGATAGTTTTTTGTAATTCTGCACGTGTAACATACCCGGAATCACAGAGACTTCCAGTTGAGGTACCAGCCACAGAAGCAGCACCACCTACTGGAGTAGCTTGGATGTAGGCTCAGCAGGATTTCCTTCTAATCCTCGAATAGCACTGTGAGAGGTACCACCTATAGAAGTTGAGGAGACTTGTCTGACGTACAAGCTCAGTGCATCAATTGTTATTCTGTGTTGATCAAGATAAGCGGAAATCCGCGGTATATCGAATTGTGCATTGAAAGGAGTCGAGGACGAGGGAGGCGGTCCTCTAGTTTCAATAGGTCTAACACCCGATTGGGTTGACCTAGAGCATGTGCTATAGCCCTGTGCAATGAACACGGTGTTGGAGTATGCCCACTGATGCACGTACGCCATTTGGATCACTGCCGATATAGTATGGGCCTATTGGGTCACACGCCGGGGATCAATCCTAACATCAATGAAAGTTGAGGGACTAAAAGTGTCAAAGTGGAAATGTTGGTGTGCAGGAGAGGTACGAGACGCGGCGCACTTAAGGGTACGCGATGTGGTGTTTACGCGTCGCTGAAACTTACGGGCACGCGGCGCATAATCGTGTCAGATTGCATGCAAGTTTTGTCTCCACCTCCTTTTTTGACCAATGCATGGTCTAGCTTTTTGGGAAAGCTGGTGGCCAGCTTTGGGGAGATAAGAAGGCATCTTTTAGGTTTTTAAAATGATAACCCTTGTCCTTCTTCCCTTCTCTTGGATACTTTTATCTACATGACACTTAGAGTTCTTGGAGCATTATTTTAGAGTGTGTGTGAGTCTTGTCCAGGAAAAAGATAGGCCATTGATGTTCTTGCTGTGGATTCAAGGCATTGAAGTCCACACAAGCTTGTTAGTACAAGTGGATTGTGGAAACCCGGGGTGGATCAACAATAGAGAAGAGTTTGTTTGAGCTTCTAGTCATCTTCTTCATCCTCTACTTTGTTCCAGGAGATCACCAAGGGTATAACTTTCTTTTCCCTCTTTTTACATGTTGCAATTATTAGTTATAGAGTTTGGTCCTCTTATGGGGGTTTTATGCTTTGCATGTTTGTACTCTTGGCATTGCATGTTGTTTTTGTTGCTTCCGCCATGTTCATAGAACCCCATCAGTGGTATCAGAGCCACCTCTATACTATATTTACACATGGTGGCCTGAAAAACCCAAAAATTAGTTTTGTGTTTTCTGTCCACAAGGTTTACGCGGCGCGGATAACTTGCTGGTACGCGGCGCGGAACTCAACTGGACAGATTATGTTTTCTAACTTTTAATTTAAAGAAAAATTATTTTTGGGTTTTTGGCACTAAATTTTGGTTTCTGGAATTTTTGTCCAGAAATTAAAATTTTGTTTTTGAAGTTGTCTTGTATAATGGTTGATGTATTTATATGTATATTATTATTTTGGCATAAAATGGTAATTGCATATACTTAAATTATATATTTATGAATATGTTTCATCAAAAATGGTTTGGTGTTACTAATGCATAAGTACATGGGATTATTTTGTGCCTTGAGTGATTTAAATAATCTTAACCATTATGCATAAGTTTACATGGTTTTGTATGGCACACTATGTTGTTCATTAGTGAACTTGTTTGTTGTTCTTGTGATATTGGTAACCATAGATATGCCCTAGACCTTGTGGATGTTTGGTTGTGTTTTAATTATTCATTCATTTGGTGACTTTATGTCACATGGTTTGTAATAATTAAATTTATTTATTTGGTATGTAATTTTGTATATGTGGCTTGCATGCCATTTAAATATTCCATATTATGTATTTGTACTAGAAAATAGGAATTTGTGGCTTGCATGCCATTTATTTAATTTTCTATGTAATTGTAATATGGAGCAACCATCGGGAGTCCATGGAGTGACGTCTTGGCGAACACATATCCGGAAGGCCCAATGGAGGTGGCGGGTTTAGTGGGAGCACATCCAAGTCAAGGAATTTTGTCCTTAGATGACTTGTTTTTCCCGTAGTAGCTCACGGGAAAAACTCATAGGTTTTAGGGGCATGGTTACCAACTATGTGTATGCGTGTGATGGTTTTATTATATATTGTTTATGCATGAGTTGTAGGACTTTTGCATGCTAGACAAATTTTCATAAATAATAAAACCCAAGAGTTTTAAAAACGGTTTAACAACTCTCACGCGCTCACTTGATTAACAAATGGATTTAACATTGGTTTAGTATCCGATTAGTGAAAACGTTTGGTTATTGTCACTTTTGTTAATCAAACTCAAAATGGTTTTTTAACCAGAAAACGAAATCCCGTTTTCTAAAAGTCAATCGCACACCACCTATAAGATGACACCGCCCGAATCTAGCCGTGCAAGGGTTGATTGTCGATCTTTAGCCGAGTTAGCCTTTGTATGAGCTGTGTGGAAGGCGCGTGTGGCAACTCGCAAGATTGATTGTCGAGCTCTAGCCGAGTTAACCGTTGGGCAAGAGTACCACCGTGTATCTTGATGGTTGATTTACAATTTCAAAATAATATTTTGGATGGTTGTCGAGCTCTAGCCGAAATTATTCAAAATCTTAGTTTGAAGTTGGTGTGGAGGGATCAAACATGCCGAACTTGGCACAATAGTTGTCAAGTAGGATCCCGCAAGGAACTAAGAGTTGCAATAATGGATTGTAATCGGCCAATTGTTGCCGGCCTAAATAGCTTTGCCACGTGATCCGTGGAAAACCCGTCACGGTGCAAGGTGAAATAGGGTTCTTAGCCCTTGTTGAGATAATTGTTTTGGGGTAATTATTTTAACAAGGATTTCTATCAAACTAACTAAAACTACTCTGCTTTAATAGATGGCGTCGACTAGCATCAACAACACCAACTTTTCGTTACGTATGTTTCTTGAGAAGTAGAAACTCGATGGGAGCAACTTTATGGATTGGTCTAGGCAATTGCAGATTCTCCTACGACACGAAGATAAGTTGCTCACCGTTGAGGAACCCCTTCCGGAAGCCCCTGCTACCAACGCAAGTAGGATCATTCGGGATGCGTATGATAAACGTGTCAAAGACACCAACGAGGTCTCTTGCCTCATGTTGAGCATGATAAGCCCCAATTTGCAAATGCAAATGGAGCATCTAAGTGCTTACGAGATGATGCTTTTGTTGCATAACATGTTCCAGCAACAAGCGAGGCAAGAACGGTATGGGTGTTTGAATGACCTACTTGGTTGCCGGCTCCAGGATGGTGAGGACTTAAGCTTTCACGTGCTCAAGATGAAGGCACTTGTGAAGCACTTGGAGAGGTTAGGATTTACCATTGAAAGGGAGATAGCGGTGGATATTATCATACAATCCCTTCCACCATCATATGAACAATTCATTATGAATTATCACATGCATGGTATGGACAAATCCTTAATGGAGCTTCATGGCATGTTGAAGGCTCTTGAGTCTAACATGGCCAAAGGAAAGCTCACCTCGTCCACTCTCGCTAAGGCTACCAAGAAGTGAGCTACCTCAAATGGGGAGCTTGGTTCTACTGAGCTCACCATGTCCATGGAGTCAAAGGGCAATGAGATTACGCCTCAAGATGAGGCTCCAAATGGGGAACTTTACTACTTTTGTGGAAAGAATGGAAATTGGCGCCACCATGCCTGCCCTAAGTGCCTGGAGAAGCTAAGGATGGACAAGATGAGAAATATTGGGCAAGTTTTGAATTACATAATTGGGAATTACATAATTGGGTGGCAGTGGCCACTCTGACTCTTCTCTAGCTTTCTCTGTAGCTTCTTCTTGTATGTTTTTTTCAATAACGTTAGCTGCAGAGACTTGAAATTGACCTGGTGGAGGAAGAAAGTGTTCATAAACTTCAATGTTGATACCACTGAGGACCCTAGATACATCGAAGGTAGATTTCTTCGTTTTCGGTTTCCTTCTTGCCTCTCTTCTTCAGATTGCAGCCCATTCTTTCTTTTTGATTGTCAGTTCTCTTTCACTGATATCATCATCAAACCAGTGAACCATTATGGGTGTGTCTGGGCGTGTTGCAACCTTAACATATTCATCAATGTTCTTGAAGAGTCTTTCCAGAGCTGGATCCTCAGTCTCCTCCACCGGTTGAGCTTCCTCAGTCTGTCCCCAATCAACAAACGTATCAGACTTGAGCTCCTTATCTTGAGCAGTATCAGTTTCCTCCATATGCCTGGTGGATGGTGTGTGCAAGTTTTCATACAAGTCAGCCATTTCATCATCAGAACCTGTATCAAGATCCACCCACTCAGCTTCATCATGGGACTGCTCCTGAGGTATCTCACCCTCTTCCACATCAATCGGCCTCGGTTCAGATTGTTGCTGAGGTACATATAGCATGATCTGCTTGTCAGCATTCTAACGTTGATGTTGTTCGTAAACTTCATCGGCCATTTGTTTTTGAATCTGCTGCTGACCGCCAGAACTAGTACCTGTACATAATAAGGAACTTAAACGATTAACCGCTACTGTTGCAGGTGCAGCCACAGAGGGAGAAGATATGTACAATCTTATTCTTTTCTCCCCCTCGGGTTGATCATCGGGGTCCTGATCATCCCATCTCCTGTTGCTACTCTGTGCCTAAGCCTGACAAGTTTGTTCAAGGATAGTCAGCATCTCAGTAACCTTTTCCAGTGAAGTGTAGAACCCTCTAGTCACACCGTCTATCTTGCTATTAACGTCTTCATGAAACTCTTGAAAATCATCCAAGGATATTCCATGTGGGTGTTGTTCGTTGTGAAGAGTTGTCAGAATGTCTTGATCAAGAGCAGATTCGGGCCTTTGTTCAAGCAATTTAACATATAAGAGGCTCTTTAGGGCATCTATGGACATGTTTGTTGGATCAGGTTGCGGCTGAGGTTCAGGCACTGAAATTCTGGTAGCAAGGAGTGCTTCAATCCTATCCAACTTCTGATTTGTAGCTGTTAGTTGTTGATGGAGAGGTGTCACGGCTTGTTTGATAGTTTCTTGTAATTCTGCATGTGTAACAAACCCGGAATCATACAGACTTCCAGTTGAGGTACCAGCCACAGAAGCAGCACCATCTACTGGAGCAGCTTGGATGTAGGCTCCAGCAGGATTTCCTTCTAATCCTCGAATGGCACCGTGAGAGGGACCACCTAGAGAAGTTGAGGAGACTTGTCTGACATACAAGCTCAGTGCATCAATTGTTATTCTATGTTGATCAAGATAAGCGAAAATCCGCGGTATATCGAATTGTGCATTGAAAGGAGTCGAGGACGAGGAAGGCGGTCCTCTAGTTTCAATAGGTCTAACACCCGATTGGGTTGACCTAGAGCATGTGCTATAGCCCTGTGCAATGAATACGGTGTTGGAGTATGCCCACTGACGCACGTACGCCATTTGGATCACTGCCAATATAGTATGGGCCTATTGGGTCACACACCGGGGATCAATCCTGACAGCAATGAAAGTTGAGGGACTAAAAGTGTCAAAGTGGAAAGTTTGGTGTCAGACTGCATGCAACTTTTATCTCCACCTCCTTTTTTGACCAATGCATGGTCTAGCTTTTTGGGAAAGCTGGTGGCCGGCTTTAGGGATATAAGAAGGCATCTTTTAGGCTTTTAAAAGGACAACCCTTGTCCTTCTTCCCTTCTTTTGGATACTTTCATCTACATGACACTTAGAGTTCTTGGAGCTTCATTTTAGAGTGTGTGTGAGTCTTGTCCAGGAAAAAGAAAGGCCATTGTTGTTCCTGCTATGGATTCAAGGCTTTGAAGTCTACACAAGCTTTCTAGTACAAGTGGATTGTGGAAACCCGGGGTGGATCAACAATAGAGAGGTGTTTGTTTGAGCTTCTAGTCATCTTCTTCATCCTCTACTTTGTTCCCGGAGATCACCAAGGGTATAACTTTCTTTTCCCTCTTTTTACATGTTGCAATTATTAGTTATAGAGTTTGGTCCTCTTATGGGGTATTTATGCTTTGCATGTTTGTACTCTTGGCATTACATGTTGTTTTTGTTGCTTCCGCTGTGTTCATAGAACCTCATCAGACGGTGCCTGTGGAGAGACACCGTAGTAGCTTGGTGGGGTTAAAAACTGCACGGGTGGGATAACCGCGACTTGTTCAATACGAGACCCAATAATGTCAGGTCTCATAGTAGATGTGGCTACCCAGCTTTCTGGGGCGAGGGGTCCCTCAGCACTCTCTTGTTCTTTTCTCACCTCCTCATTTTCACTCTTACTCCTAACTATAAAACTATCTTCTTCTTCACCACTACCAGGACCATACCATATCTAATGATTAGGGGACAGGAAGGAATCAGGGGTGACATATCCGGTTTCAACAGTCAAATCCTGAGTAGGAGTAACCACGGGCATGTCATGGCCTGGAGCTACTATTGCAGTTTGGACAGAAGGAATGTCAGGAGTTTGGGTAGAAGGGTTCAGATTAATGACCAGACCACCTGGTTGAGGAATGACAGGAGTAGATTGAATAGTGTGGGTCAGGTCATGAGAAGTTGTATGTGGGTCGGTGAGTTTCATGAAAGAAGGGGTGCTATCGGCTGGTTGTTTAATGGGTCTGTCAGGGGTGCCCAAAGGAGATTGGACTGGTTCAAAGGCAGGGTCACCACCTGGTTGTGAAGCAGACTCAGCATGAGAAGATTGGGAATTGGATGACTCAGATGTGTCAAGACCAAGTTCTTCAAGTACAGTAATAGATTGGACAATTGTTTGAATAGTGGTGGGATCAACATTTTCTTCTCCTCCCTCTCTAGTTTCTCCACCTTCACCTTCTTCTCCTCTCCTCTCTTCAACATTTTCTCTCAGCTCAACCCGCTCAGCATCTCCCATAGATGACCGAGTCCTAGATGCTATCACCTCACCTGGTACTACACCTCCATGGGTAGGTATGGCCGGTGCTGGTACTACACCTCCATGGGTAGGAACAACCAGAGGAGGTGTTCCTACACTCTCCCTATAGCTCACAACAATATCATTTTGCTTACATAAGTCCAGGAGTGTTACAGGGAATGGTCTTGGAACAGGCATATTAGCCGGGATGGCAGGTTTAATGTACAAGAAAAGTTTAGGAGTTATAGAAGGTAAACCTTCCCGACGAGGAATATCAGCATTCTGATCCATCAAGTACTGGATGATCATAGGTATGAAGCGGTGGTACGGCAGTGGATTCGCATCATTCTTCTTTTGGGAATTCTTTCTGAGCATTGTAGCTTTGATGTCTTGGAAGAGTAGGAATGCATAATCCACAGGTAAATGATTGGCAGCCACCACGAAGATTTTGAGCTGATGCTCCGTTGGAAATTCATACCCTGAATGCTTGGGAGTGAGACACCTTTGAAGCACCGTCATAAAAGTATTATATTTTGGATGCAAGTTGGTGCGTTTCAATTGATTTTTATTGATGAGCTCTCCATCGTATCCCATTGCCCTGATTGCAACAAGGCAAGTCTCCTCGTCTGGAATTTCATCAAAAGCTGTAACAGGAGGTCTGCTGTTAGCCTTTGGCAATCTGAAGATTGTTCTGAGGCGATTGATAGGTATATCGATTGTGTATTCATCAACCTCAGCATGGATGACCTCATGCCCCCTATCATTTGTACGGACATCACATGTCTTCCAGAATTGTTGAACATATAGCTCAGGTACATGTGTGCCAGTTGTTGAGGGATTATATGTAAGGAGGTGGTTTAGAGGGTGTATCTTTAGAATCTCAGTTACAATGGGGGTATGTAGGGCTTTTCAGTTTAGTGAGTGTTGGTGCATATTTTATGAATCCCTAGTTCGTATCAATAAAGTATATACATGAAATATTAATTCAAATGTGTTTTGATTAATTGTTTGCATGTGTATATATTCTTAGTGATTCTATGTGATTATCTTAAGCTTACAAGTACTTAACCATGTGTTGGTGTGATTTTGGAAGTTTAAGTCTGCGTGGAAAAATCACCACTTTGGTGATCAGGTTCACCACACACGAATTGAGGTCACTACGTGCGTAGTGACTGGCACTTCGCACGTAGTGACTAGTCTGGGCCTATAAATAGTGCTTAATTCGCATATTCGTGAATAGTTAGCCACGAAACTCGACCTTTACGACCTTAAGCCTCGATTAACGCAAACTAGCCCTCGAAAACCGAAATCTAAGTGATAAATCCGAAAACCAAGGGCAGCCTTAAGCATCTCTGTGTGAGTTCTTAGAGTGTGTTCTTGTTTCTACTCTGTGTGTTTCACTGTGTGATACTGTGTGCCGGACACCTAAGCAGATCTTAGAATCCTTAGGAGGTTTGGGAAATAGAATTCCGCGCTATTTCTCATCCTAGATCAGTCCTAGCATTAGGGTGTTTTAGTTTAGTTTAGAACCCCGTCCCCCAGCCGGTTCTACAAAGTGGTATCAGAGCCTTGTGCTTTGATTGATCACTTTTCCTTAGGATTTGTCGATCTAGGTGTTCCTTTAGGCCTGTGTGTGCCCTCTTGCGTCGATTTTAACCGAAAATAGGTCGGAAATAGGCCTCTTTGCGTTAAAAAGGTCAATTTTTTTTGTTTAGGCTCTTTGAGTTTCATCCGTGCGTAGTGGATACCCACTTCGTGCGTAGTGGACCCAGTACGCACGAACTGCCTGTGTGTGTTCTAGATTCTTCGTCTGTCTCTGCGTGCGTAGTGGGCATCCAGTACGTGCGAACTGCCTTTAGTGCGTGCGTGGTGCCTTTTTGCCCATCTAGAACCTTCGTGTGTCTCTCCGTGCGTGTTGTTCACCAGTACGTGCGAAGTGAATCCAGTCCGCACGTACTGGACTGTGTGATCTTTGTGTTTGTTCATACCTCGTTCCGTGCGTCCGTGCCTCTGTGTGTGGTTTCTCTAATCAATCTTTACTCTGTGTGCTTGCTGCCTTGGCTCCTAGCATCAATCTAAATGGCCTCAAAACAAACAACCGCTTTAAACAACCTTCTTCTTGAAACTGAAATGGGTAGCGCCAACAAAGTACCGAAACTGCTAATCATGGAGGACTATCCTATGTGGAAGCCCAGATTTGAGATATTTTTGGATGGGGTTGACTGTAGATTGCGACGAGCCATGAACGTTGAGTATATGGTTCCGAAAGGGGAGGGAAACATTGAAACCCCTTACGATAAGATGACTGTCGAACAGCAGACCAGTTACAATGCCGAAAAGAAGGCCTATGCTCAACTAATTCAGGCGATTCCCAACGAGATCTTCCACCAGTTTAGAAGATATCAAACTTCTTACAGTCTATGGAGAGCCCTTGAGAAGAGGAACGAGGGAAACGCTGCTCTGAAGGAACTAAAAGCAAGTCAATTAAGGAAGGAATTAGACCATTTCATGGCTACAAGAGATGAGAAGATTCTTTCCCTTATTACAAGATACAACCACCTTCTTAGTGAACTGGACAGTATGGGTGTCACTGTTCCAGAAAAGCAGAAAGTAGAGATCTTGGCGAAAGCTTTGCCAAAGAGTTGGAGGCCATTCATCATGATTCTGAAGAATGGTAACGGTTTTGACGGGATGGACCTTAATGACTTCATCACCAAGTTGAAGGAGCAGGAGCAGGAGGAACTAAATCTGGATTCTATGTCTAGTTATCAACAGAACCCCTCACTCTACTACTCCGGAACACCTGTTTCGTCGTCCACCTCGTCACATGCCCCCCTACAGTCTGCCTATGTGACCAACGTGAATGAATCGGGCAGATCTACCTCTGATGCTTCATCCTCTGGGCCATCTTATACTGCATCTTCCTCCGGACTTAATGTCGAACACTTCAAGTATGGAAGTACAGATGAGGTTAAGACACATATGAGCATGCTAAGTGCACTAGTCTCCTCTTATGATGATCTACTGAAGGGGAAGATTGGTAATGCTCATATGACTCAAGAGGACTATGACCAGATCGACGAGGATGAGATGGAGAGACAAGATATCCTCTGGTCATATGCCAACTTAGTGAGAAGGGCAAAAGCTTATGAGCGAAGAACGGGAAAGTCAATATCAGCAACCAAGGATACCAAACTCGGCTTTGATAAATCTGCTGTGACCTGCTATAACTGTGGTGAAAAGGGTCACTTCGCGCGTGAATGTGAAAAGCCGAAGAATTCGGGACCGAGGTATCCATTCAAAACTGGTTCTGGCAGCAGATCATCTACCTCCACAACCATAAAATCTGAAGCAACTCCAACACCGACTAAGGCTATGGCGGTTGTTCAAAGAGATGAGGGAGTGGATTGGTCTGTACAGTTCGGGAATGCTGATGCTGACATCAACTTGGCGAACGTTCATGTGTTGAACGAAGATTCTTCATCCGAGACCGAAAGCTATTCAAGTGAAGAAGAATCAAGTGCCAGCAATGATGATGAACCAGCCTCGACACCAGCTGCAGAAGAGACACCAGTGAATGTCCGTGCCAAAGAGTCAAATCAAAAGGTGTGCAGCTGTGGTCAACCGTCTGCGGATCAGGTATGTACCTTTGGATTACCTTGTGGTTCGTGTGATGAATATGTAAAACAGATAGTGTTCTTAAAGTCTACTATTTCAGATCTCACATCTAAGTTAGATAATAACCTGTTGATCAAAGGAAGAGAAAATCAATTAAAAGAAAAGAATGAAAGTCTAGGTAAACAGGTTAATGAACTAGGTGTGGCTCTGTTAAATAAACAAGATGCTATCGTGTTTTACATAAACGAAATCGATAAGCTGAAACGGGACCTTGCTACCTCAAAGGTCGATTATGAGACTCTGAGTCAAAAACTCAAAAGCTATTCCACGTCTTCTTATCTTTTTGAGTACATAATCGATCAGAGAGGTCAAGGTACCGATTCAGAAAAGGACAAAAACGTATATTCAAAATGTCCACCACCAGTGTTAAATCAACTGGTGAACGATGATGTCCATTCTGAAGCTGACCCACTACTCACAAAGGTTGATGAATCTTCTGCATCAACCTCAAATGAGGATTTAACGTTACATGAGGATGTGGGTAAGCCTCAGAAGAATGACGTTCAGCAAGAGGTTACCAAAAAGGCTGAACCAGGCATTAGAGAACTGTTGGACAGTTCCTATGTGCAAGGTCCGTTGATGCATCGTATCCATGATGCACTTCGGAAATTTGAAAATGAGGGTATTAAGTCTCCTGATACCCGTCCATACCAAGAGGTCAAACAACTACCCAAACATCAAGGGTTAGGGTATCGGCCTCAAAAGGTAACGAAAGGCTCTGTGAAGCAATACCCAGAAAGGGTCTGCTATGTGTGCAGGAGACCTGGTCACCTCAGTTACAAGTGTGATCAGAAGACACATCAAAGCTGCAACAAGAAAGTTGAGATTTTGCAAGAAAATAAAACGTTTCTTAAAAACCATCAAAACTCAACTCTTCATGTTCAGCATCAAAGGATTCCTAAGTGGACTAACAAACTGTGTGTTCAAATGTCCAAGGAATCAAGTTACAGGATCATCAAGACTGGAACATGGATAAAACTTCCAGTGGTTGGAGAAGACGGGAAACCCATGACCATTCGGGCTTGGGTTCCTAATGTTGTCTAACTCATTCTTCTAAGTGAAGGGTGTCAACCGAAATAGTCCAGGTTAAGGTTTCTATGACTGTGTGTCTTTATCATTTTATTTTCTTTGTGCTTATTTTCTGTGTCTTTGCGTTTCTATTTTCTTAGTTTTTAGTTTCTTTAGTATTTTAGGGGGAGATAGTTCAGAAAACTTAGAAAATACAAAAAAATCAGAAAACTTAGAAAATACAAAAAAATTCAGAAAACTTAGAAAATACAAAAAAATCAGAAAACTTAGAAAATACAAAAAAATCAGAAAACTTAGAAAATACAAAAAAATCAGAAAACTTAGAAAATACAAAAAAAATATATATATATAAAAATGAGAAGTTGATCCAACCTAGATGGAGAGTGATGGCACACTGGCTATCAATACAAAGTATGTCTTAGTAAAATTAGGACTGAAGGCATATACATAATCCTGAGAAAAATGTCTGAAAACATAGCTGAATCAGATAAGAAACAGATAGTGTGTAAGACATATAAGGAAAGTCTAGACAGATAGATGGTTATGCTGTGAAAATCTCATAAGATTTAAGCTATCGAGACATTCCAAGTCTATAGGTCAAAAACAGTTGAGACTAGCTTAGTTTGATGCACACATCTGTTACCATGCCAAATGTGATAAATGACATTGAGCTAAAAGAGGGTGAAAAATTGACCCCAAACCTTGTTTATGTCAAAAGAATTTAGACTTATCGATATAAATGTTAAATTGTCAAAGAGCATAAAATGCATTGACACAAGCTCAGCAAGAAAAATGTCAAGTGAGGTGAAAAATTGACCTCCATGTCAAAGAGCATAAAATGCGTTGACAAATTAACAAAATCACACAAGCATGGTAGTCTAGGTAACCAAGTTGTGCAAACTACTAAGTAAATCAATATACTGTGAGACTTTGAAAGAGATAGCCTTAACCGTGTATCCAATCTAGATAATCTGAAAATGTTGAAACAAAATCTGTCATTATCTGAGGAAAGTTAGGTTGACAGACAGAGTTTGAGAGAATATGTTTAGGCCCAAAGTTCTGAAATGAATGACTACTAAGTATAGACGAGCTGGTACTGACTCCATATTGGAACCTTCTCACAAAAAGATTTAATTTCAGTAATTTTAAATTCCTGCAATTTCTTTACTGTTTGTTTTTCAGTTTGTTCCTTAGGATTTAGTTAGTAAATAGATTAGATTTAAATTTATTTTCTTTTATTAGTTAAAGCTTCCTTCAGTCTATCTTATTTCTTGATATTATTGTTCGTTATTACTCCGAATGTTCACTGGTACTTATATGTTAATAACTTGCCCTGAAGTTACTAATAGCTGTGTGCTAAGTACAGGACAATCGAGAAAAAGAGCCAACTCTATGTGAGGAAGCTGACTCACACGAAGTGAATCAAAACGCACGAAGTTGATAAACAAAACATACGAAGAGGATTGATATGTTTTTATGTCTTTTAGTGTGTTATTTGTTTAGACTTTCTCTTTTCGCTTTGATGTACTTAGATGCTTATTAGTGGTCTTGAAGTTACTGACTGGTTGCTGCTGAGTTTAGTACTAACAGTATCAAGGTTCACAGAGGAGAAGCTCATCACATGCGAAATGGATTCACTAAATACGGGTTACAGCTCACAATGTGCTTAGTGCAGGTAAGGGTGTAACGAAAGGTATTCCAATAGCATTGTGCTGTGTGCAGCATGCTATGTACTTTTTGCTTTGTGATGTTTTGCTTTGTGCAAATTTCATTGTGTGCATTTTGCAATTCTGCTTAGTGAAATTTACTGTGTGAATTTTTTGCTTAGTGAACTTTACTTTGTGAATGTTTACTTAGTGAAATGGTTATTGATAGAACTAGATCTTAGGGGGAGTATGTTGGTGCATATTTTATGAATCCCTAGTTCGTATCAATAAAGTATATACATGAAATATTAATTCAAATGTGTTTTGATTAATTGTTTGCATGTGTATATATTCTTAGTGATTCTATGTGATTATCTTAAGCTTACAAGTACTTAACCATGTGTTGGTGTGAGTTTGGAAGTTTAAGTCTGCGTGGAAAAATCACCACTTTGGTGATCAGGTTCACCACGCACGAAATGACCTCACTACGTGCGTAGTGAGTACCACTTCGCACGTGGTGAGGATGTTGGTCAACATGGATTAAATTACAATACCATTTCGTGCGAATTGAGGTCACTACGTGCGTAGTGACTGGCACTTCGCACGTAGTGACTAGTCTGGGCCTATAAATAGTGCTTAATTCGCATATTCGTGAATAGTTAGCCACGAAACTCGACCTTTACGACCTTAAGCCTCGATTAACGCAAACTAGCCCTCGAAAACCGAAATCTAAGTGATAAATCCGAAAACCAAGGGCAGCCTTAAGCATCTCTGTGTGAGTTCTTAGAGTGTGTTCTTGTTTCTACTCTGTGTGTTTCACTGTGTGATACTGTGTGCCGGACACCTAAGCAGATCTTAGAATCCTTAGGAGGTTTGGGAAATAGAATTCCGCGCTATTTCTCATCCTAGATCAGTCCTAGCATTAGGGTGTTTTAGTTTAGTTTAGAACCCCGTCCCCCAGCCGGTCCTACAGTGAGGTCGATGTAGTGGTTGTTATCATGAGTCTTGGAATTTAGGAACTCAGCTTAGGGCATGATCTCTTCTGGTTGAAGTACAACTTGTGCCATCTTAACTGCACAGATAAATAAATCGGTTAAGTCAAAGATAGAGATATGCAAACAGACATCATTCACCTTTGTGGTCAAAGTTCAGTGAATGAATCAACGTTGACCAATTTTGACCAAAACTATCAAGTTGGAAAAAATGTGAGAAAACCCCAACTCTGAAATCCTCATTGTGTACATGATGATTTTAAGTATACAAAAGTCGTTTTAATACTTTCAATATGTCTATTAGATAGTAACAAACAACTTTGTAGTACTTGAGTATAGTCCAAAAATCATCATAACACCCTCTTTAGAACCAAAAAGTGAGTTATAAGTTCAAGTTCATACACCTCAAGAACACGAAGAACACTTTTTGAGATTTTCGAAATATTTTTGCATCAAAGTGCTCCCCATATTTTTGCATCAAAGTCCAAATAAGTTTGTTTCGTGTCCCAAAAATCCATTCCAAGTATCTAAAGTTCCTATCGCTATAGGCTGTTCTCGGGCCAAAAATCACTACTTTAACTCAAAATTTGCAAAATGTAAACCGTACAAATTGTTACCTATATGATCACGAGTATTTTGAGACTAAAATTGTAAATTTTGGCAGCGTAACAAGAGGATTAGTAAATTCAAGTAACCAAAAACAAGAGAACACTTAAGAGTTTTTGAAATCTGATTCGTGTGAATGGACTGATGGGATTGATGGATGGTTATAAAGTGAATGGGACACATGTCGCTTGCTTATTGGACCAAACAGTGGTAAAAACCCGGCTTATAGGCTCAATCGCATGGTAAATCTATGTGGCTTATAGAACCATGCGATTGGCCTCAATCGTGAAGCTGAAATGCTAACACTTGGTGAATCGCATGCGATTCCCCTTTGATTTGTCAATCGCATGCGATTGACACTTGATTCATAGTCAGTGTTAGGCTATCGCATGTTATTGAGCATTGGTGTTCAATCGCATGCGATTGGTCTTATGTTCTTAGTACATGTTCACTACTTGTATCCCATGCGATTGACCTATGGATCTTGGTTCGTTTCAATCCATGCGATTGAACCAAGACTTAGGAAAATTTTCTTTTGATGAGTTTAAGAAATCCCATGCGATTGAATCATAGTATGCGATTGTGTTCAATCGAACCCAACACTTGAAAATTTTCTAAAAGTTCAAAATATCTGGATTTTGAGAATTGAAAAATGATTCTCCAAGATATCTAAATTTGAATTTTTGTTTGACATACTCCCACTAGACTTTTGCATCTGGTTTTGAAAATTTTCAGAATTTTAGGGAATGTGTCAATTTTATTACTTATTCCCCTACACATGTGCATTATGTGTATGATTTTCTCCCCCTACACATATGTAACATGTGTACAACCAGAAACTCACTCCCCCTGGAATGTTACATCAGTAGTCTGCACAAGGAACAAACTGTATAACACCTACTCTAAACAGAAAGAAAGAAAGGAAAAATGAAGCAACGGTATGTCATATTTTCAAGTTGGGTAATGCTAACTTGGATACCAACTCAGTGAAGCGACTTTCGTCTAATGGTTTGGTAAACAAGTCAGCTAGCTGATGTTCAGTTGGAACATATTGTAGCTCAATGAGACCTTTCTCTACGTTATCTTTTATGAAGTGATAACGGATATCAATATGTTTAGTTTTAGAGTGGTGTATCGGATTGCAGGAGATGGCTATGGCAGACTGGGAATCGCATAGCAATGGAATTTTGTCATACCTTAGGGCAAAGTATGATAACTGTGTACGTATCCAGAGACTTTGAGAACAGCACATTGCAGCAGCAACATACTCAGCTTCAGCTGTGGAAGTGGATACGCAGTTTTGTTTCTTTGAGGCCCAGCATACTAAACGATCCCCCAAAAAGTGTGCACTGCCAGAAGTGCTTTTCCTATCAATTTTGCAACCGGCATATTCGGCATCTGAGTAAGCATGGAGATCCAGATTTGAATATTTGGGATACCATAGACCAAGATCCATATACCCTTTAAGATATTTAAAGATCCGCTTAACTGCCAGAAGATGTGACTCTTTAGGATTCGCCAGGTATCGGGCACATAGGCAGGTAGAGAACATGATATCTGGATGACTTACGGTCAGATACAGTAACGATCCAATCATCCCACGGTATGGTTTGAGATCTACTGGAGAACCATCTAGATCTGTTGATAGCTGTGCCTTTGCAGCCATAGGTGTGGATATAGGTGTGCAATTAATCATATCATACTTCGTGAGAAGTTCTTTGATGTACTTGGATTGGCAAATGAAACTGCCATGACTTAACTGCTTTACCTGAAGTCCTAAGAAAAATGACATATCCCCAATCATACTCATTTGAAATCTGTTTGCCATAATCTTAGCAAACTCGTCACTGTATTTTGGATTTGTAGACCCAAAGATGATATCATCCACATATAATTGTACCAATATCTTGTCCCTACCCTTAGTCTTTGTGAACAGAGTGGTATCAGTCTTTCCTTTGGAGTAGCCTTCACCAATCAAATATTCAGATAAGACATCGTACCATGCACGTGGAGCTTGCTTTAACCCGTACAAGGCCTTATCTAAGATATAGACATGATTTAGATGTTTTGAGTTGATGAATCCCTCAGGTTGTGAGACATAGACTTCTTCTTTGAGAACACCGTTAAGAAAAGCTGTTTGCAAATCCATCTGAAAGACACGAAAGCTTCTCCAGGCTGCATATGCAAGAAATAGTCTGATAGCTTCAATACGAGCAACTGGGGCAAATGTTTCATCATAGTCTATGCCCTCTTGCCGATTGTAGCCTTTAGCAACTAACCTAGCTTTGTTACGAACGACCATTCCATCCGAATCTCTTTTGTTCTTGAAAACCCACTTAGTTTCAACAACAGATTTGCCATAAGGAAGAGGAACTAATCTCTAGACTTTGAGACGATCGAATTGGTGTAGTTCTTGCTGCATTGCAATTACCCAATCCGGATCATCTAATGCTTCAGAAGTCTTAGTGGGTTCAATGATGCTGAGAAAACCCAAAAATTGGCATTTGTTAGCTGTTGCGGCACGTGTTTGAACGCCAAATGAAGGGTCTCCAATGATGTTTGCTTCAGAGTCATGTCTGGTCCACTTCGTCTCGTGGGAAGTGGAAGATGAAGGAATAATATCTTGTAAGTGTCGTGCTTTCTCTTCATCTTTTCGGGAGAAATTTGGATCTGAATCAAACACAGGTGGGCTCTCTGGGTCAGGAATCTGAGAAGTCACAAGGGACAAGTGACAGAGACAGATGTAGAATCCTCAGCATAGAGATTTGCAAATGGATTCGTCTCAGTGACCGTAGGAGCCGTTAGAGTAACACTTGCTTGGACTTATGTGTTCTTCCTGTTGTCAGTTGAAACAGGAGAAGTTTCAGATCTAAAGAAATCAAACATAAAGTCAAGATTAGTATTTGAACTGGAGGGATTGTTTGATTCTTTATTTTGACTCACCGGTCCTGAACTGGTATGTTCAGAAGCGTTTGCTGTTGATTTGGGTGGAAAATCTGTAACATTTAATGCATCATCAAATGTTACATTGATACTTTCAACAATGCTTTTTGTTCTTTTATTTAAAACTCTGTAGGCTTTTGACTCGGTAGAATAACCTAGGAAAATAACTTCATCTGCTTTTGGAGCAAACTTTTCTAGATTATCCTTGTCATTTAACACGAAGCACCTATTACTAAACAGAAAGTATTTGATATTAGGAACTATGCCGTTGGCCAGTTTCATGAAAGAAGGGGTGCTGTCGGCTGGTTGTTCAATGGGTCTGTCAGGGGTGCCCAAAGGAGATTGGACTGGTTTAAAGGCAGGGTCACCACCTGGTTGTGAAGCAGACTCAACATGAGAAGATTGGGAACTGAATGACTCAGATGTGTCAAGACCAAGTTCTTCACTCGCACTCTCTTGTTCTTTTCTCACCTCCTCATTTTCACTCGCACTCCTAACTATAAAACTATCTCCTTCTTCACCACTACCAGGACCATACCCTGCCTATTGATTAGGGGATAGGAAGGAATCAGGGGTGACAGATCCGGTTTCAACAGACAAATCCTGAGTAGGAGTAACCACGGGCATGTCATGGCCTGGAGCTACTATTGTAATTTGGACAGCAGGAATGTCAGGAGTTTGGGTAGAAGGGTTCAGATTAATGACCAGACCACCTCGTTGAGGAATGATAGGAGTAGATTGAATAGTGTGGGTCAGGTCAGGAGAATTTGTATGTGGGACGGTGAGTTTCATGAAAGAAGGGGTGCTGTTGGCTGGTTGTTCAATGGGTCTGTCAGGGGTTCCCAAAGGAGATTGGACTGGTTCAAAGGCAGGGTCACCACCTGGTTGTAAAGCAGACTCAGCATGAGAAGAATGGGAACTGGATGACTCAGATGTGTCAAGACCAAGTTCTTCAAGTACAGTAATAGATTGTAGAATTATTTGAACAGTGGTGGGATCAAAAGCATCCCCTCCCTCTCTAGTTTCTCCACCTTCACCTTCTTCTCGTCTCCTCTCTTCAACATTTTCTCTCAGCTCAACCCGCTCAGCATCTCCCATAGATGACTGAGTCCTAGATGCTATCACCTCACCTGGTACTACACCTCCATGCGTAGGTATGGCCGGTGCTGGCACAACCAGAGGAGATATTCCTACACTCTCCCTATAGCTCACAACAATATCATTTTGCTCACATAAGTCCAGAAGTGTTATAAGGAATGGTGTTGGAACAGGCATATTAGCCGGGATGGCAGGTTTAATGTACAAGAAAAGTTTAGGAGTTATAGAAGGTAAACCTGTCTGACGAGGAATATCAGCATGATGATCCATCAAGTACTGGATGATCATAGGTATGAAGCGGTGGTACGGCAGTAGATTCGCATCCTTCTTCTTTTGGGAATTCCTTTTGAGCATTGTAGGTTTGATGTCTTGGAAGGGTAGGAATACATAATCTACATGTAAATGATTGGCCAGTTCGTATGGAGTTTTATTAAAACGTTTATTAATAAAAGAGCGGTTCTGCGTGTAGTAGGCAGTGCTGATAGCTTCAGCCCAATAGGAAGGTGGGAGCCTGGAGTTTGATAGCATGGTACGGGCAGCTTCAACCAATGTTCTGTTTCGTCTCTCAATGACACCATTTTGTTGTGGAGTGTAAGCAGCAGAGAACTGATGGTTGATCCAAAAAAGGTCACAAAAGCTCTTCAGAGTACTGTTTTTGAATTCAGTTTCATTGTCTGTACGTATGGAAACAGCACTCTCACTGTGCTTATTTTGCTGTTGCATGATGAAGGAAATGATTGTTGGTGTAGCTTCATCTTTTGAAGGTAGAAACTTGACCCAAGTATATCTAGAGTAGTCATCCACCATGACTAGGATATACTTCTTCCCACTTTTCGATTGAATCCTCATAGGACCACAGAGATCCATGTGAAGTAGTTCCAAAGGCTTGGTAGTGCTAAACACTTGTTTTGATTTGTGGGAAGCCTTCTTCATTTTACCCTTCTCATAGTCTGCACACAGATGATCCTTCTTGAATCTTAACTTGGGAATGCCTCTCACCAAGTCACCAGTGACTAGCTTGTTTATATTTTGAAAGTTCGGGTGAGAGAGTTTTCGGTGCCATTGCCAAGTAAGATCGGATGAGGCTTCGGACAGTAGATACACGGAGGTAGGGGAGTTGTAATTTTCCAAATCAATGGAATACAAATTAGATTTCCTCGAGCATGTCAGTAGTTCATCCCCATTCTCAGTTAGAACTGAACATTTGTTCTTCTTAAATACTACCTCCAAGTCTTTATCGCAGAACTGTCCGATACTAAACAGATTATGACCCAACCCTTCAACATAGGAGACTTTCTTGATCTTGATGTGCTTTTTCTCTATGTCTCTGTACCCCATTATTGGTGTAACATTGTCATTCCCAAAACGTACATTCCTGGAGTACTTAGGAACATAATTTTTTAGAAGACTCTTGTTACCAGTCATGTGCTTGGTACAACCGGAGTCCAGGTACCAGAGGTTAGGTGCCTGCAAAAAGAGAATAAAGCATGTTTAGGTCCCCATATATGAATAGGTCCTTGATTGTTAGTTCCTAGAAGTGGTTGAGTATTGATTGTTTCTACTTGTGGTGGTGAAACTTCTAATGATCTATCCTTAGGTACCTATGTGGGTTTTATCTTTTGTCGAGAAGGAATGGATTGAGAAAGAATTGGCTTAGAAGGAAGTTTTGGTACCACCGTTGGTTTGACAGTTGATGAAATTGGAGGTTTAGGATTCGGTAGAGTTGCGGAAGTGTTATGTTTGTGAATCCATGTTTTCGTGGGATTCTTAAGAGTCCTTTGTGTCCTCGGTACATCAACTTGCTTTTGCTGAACTGGAGCTTTGAATGCGGTAGGTTTTACTACTCGTTGATGGGATGAAGGCTTGGGTTTGGAAACTTGTGCACGTTTAGAAGGAGGATTGCGAGATCGTTTTTGAGAATGCAAGTGTTTTTCTTGAGCAATCCATGCCTTTTTGAAAGCTTCATAACCCTGTCGTCTGTAGACTTCCAGTTCTTTGATCGTCAGCAATCGTCTTGATTTGTTTAAACGTTTGAGTGCATGTGACTGACAAGTAGTGTTCCATTGATGAATGATATAACCTTTAGAGTTAACAAATGGAACACATATTTGATTTGCATAAAAATTCGTCCAGTCCTCACATGGTTTAATTCCAATTTGTTTTCTTAATTGATCATACTCACAATTGAATTCACAGTGACCATGGAGACAACCATCACTAATGCAAAACATGGAAGAGGCAATTGTATTATGTAAACTTGAATGATTACAAACTCTATCAAATATCAAAAGTTGTTCACATGTTTGTCTAATATTAGAACATTTCCTAGATGACCTAGGAATTACTCTCTTCCAGGTTGTATTTATTTTACGCTCTTCACTCCCGAGCTCCTTCACATCTGCAACAGAAGTTAAAGTGTTAGAAATGAGTCATGATCGACTTGCAGCTGCTTTTGAAGATTCAGGTATGTCAGTGGGCATACGAGAAATGTGATTAGAAGTGGAAGTGGGTGTCTGTTTGAAAATCTGTTTTTGTTTTAAAATTACCAAAGTAGCATTGTTAACAGATTTTATTTTGGGTTGGACATCTTGGGAAGATGTAGACGCATGCTTAGAATCTTCAATTCGTTCTGCGTATGGAGAAAAAGTAAATGGGGTAGGAGCCAGCATCTCTTGCTGGACTTGGGTGATTCGTTCTTTTAATGTTGTATTTCCCTACACAAGTTGTCAATGATCTTTTGATCATGATTAAAAATGGTTTTGATACGTTTGTGAAGGACTGCATTTTCTTGAGCTAATTGAGCAAGCTCAGGTGATTGGGCAGAAACTGAGATGGTTCGAAGTGCAAATTCAGAGTGGAAAGCTTTGGCAATGTCTCCTAGTATAAGATGTGTGTAGCAAAACTCTTGCAAGGTTTGAAACCTTCTCTGCAATTCCTTATGGGAAATGTATTAAAGTTTGGGTTTTGGCACTTCAAGAGCATAAAGTTCCTCATCTGTATAGATTGGAGAGGTGACAGTTGAATTCATTGTTGGAGGTGGGTAAATGAAGTATGAGTCATTGAGGTTAGAGTAGTTGAAGAGAGTTTCAGTTTTGAGATGAAGGGTTCGCTTGACATCCTCTTCAAGTCTTTCTTCCTCTTGACCAACAAATACCATTCGGTGAGTTAGTCCTTCACCAAATAAATTTGCATTATATAACTATTTGGCAGATACTTTACTCAGAACACTTGGGTTTTTGAAACCAAAGTCCTTCGAATGTCCATCTTGAAAAAGGTCGTTCCTTTTCTTTATGCAGAAAGATGGTTTGTTCACTTTGCCCTCTTTTGATTAGAAGGTCTTCAAGTTCTTTGATTTTTGAACAAAGAGCACGTTGTTCATTTATAAGGATTTCTGAACCCTTTTCTGCACTAATACGCTCTGCTTTGAGATCGTGCATGATGAAGTTTGTCTTATCAGTTAATTCTAGAAATTCATATTCTTTTACGGCTAATTGAACCTTTGATTCATTTATATTCTTTTCTAATTGTTCAATTGCAGTTTGTGCTTCTTTATCTTGAGTATGAATGACCTCTTTCAACACTTGATTTTTACTAGTTAGTTTGGTCACCTTATGTTCTAACTTTTTCATGCGGTTTAGTATGGTCTGGATATGTTCAAAGTTAAAACCTATATTAGAGTTAGAGTTAGAAGGTACCTTTCGGCTTTCCACGATCGCCTCCTCAGCATCGGAGAGATCATCACCACCATCTTCATCCCTATCACTTGCTTCACCAGTAGCCATCAGACAGAACTGTGCGTGATCCTCACCATCTAGATCACTATCGGAGTCTTTGTCCTCCAGGAACTGATCTTCTTCCACCATAAGAGCATTCCCAGCCTGCTTTTGTTTTGACAGGCGGTACTTTTGTCTATAGTATTCAGCATCCTTGGACTTCTTCTGTGGACAGTTCCTGATCATGTGTCCAGACCTCCCACAGTTGTAGCACTTCGAGTCTGTCTTCTTTTCCTCCTTCCTCTCATCCATTTGAAATCTAGGCTTGTCAACAGGAGCAAGCCTTTCTGGTCTCCTGGAGTCAGAGGTAAATCGTTGTTTGTTGTTGGTTTTGTTAAAGCAATTTTTTAAAGTCTTGCCAACAACTGAGAGAGCATGGATGGCAGCTTCAACGGAGTCTTCATCATCATCATCCGGTTCTGATTCACTGAGAATCACTTGCTTGTACTTCATTGATCTTGATGAAGATTCTCTTGGAATCCAACCTGTAGCTACAAAGGCTAGAGGATCTGCAGCTGGTTGTTTTGGGAGAGATTTCAGTATTTCATCCTGGTACTGATTGAGGTCTTCGAATATGTTGTGGAAGGTAACTATAGTAAGATCTTTATTGATTTGCTTGTACAGTCTAACATATTCTTTCCATTCTGGACCCAATGACTTAAAAAAACGCAGTTAAGATCTAAGTCAGTCCTGATGATTTGATTAGACCTTATCTCATTTTGCAGATTGCAAAATCTACCATATGTTTCTGAAAGAAGTGCGTTCTCTCGAACACTGAAGTCATGATAGTTGTTAACTAGTTGAGTACGCTTAATGTACTCTCCCTGTTCAGTACCCTGCAACTGCTTCTTGATCTCATCCCATATCTCCTTCGCAGTGGCTAAGCTATCTATCTTAGTATAGATTTCTGAGGAGAGTCCCTGCTTAAGATAGTACTTAGACAATCGTTCAGCCTTTTTGATTTCTTTTTCTTGTGTTGTGAGCTCTTCTGTAGTCTTTTCCCTCTCATGACGGAGAATGGCGGGATTGTTGTTAGGGTCAGCTTCAACAACTTTTATGAACTTTTTGTTCCCGTTCATGATGCAGTAGATCATCATTTCTCCGTATACCTCATTGTGCTCCATGAAGTCCATCAACCTTCCTTTCCAAACATTATATTCTCCTCTGAACAGAACAAGAGGTTTTGTGTCGGTACCAATGGACATCATTTCATTTCAACTTGACATAATGAATGTTTTAGTAAGAAATGATCGTTCGCTTGTTAGATGATTTGATTGTTCGAAAACTTTATTGACAATAAAGAATAAGATTCTTTTCAAGCTTGTTTTAAAAAAAACTTCAAGGTGATGATTGAGGAAATTTAATTCAACTTTGAATTAGATCTTGTAAAGATTAAATTCAAATTTGAATTAGATAGAATTAAGTTAATTTAATTCAACTTTGAATTATATCCGGTTTAGATTAAATTCAATTTTGAATTAGATTGTTGAAGTTTAAAGTTCGATTGTCCTCTTGTTCAATAAGTCAAGTTCCTATGGTTCTATCACTTGTCCAATAGATTCAAGGAATGCGAATGGTTCTGTGTGATTGCTAGTATCCCTTGAAGACAAATGGGCAGAGTAACGACTTGGTAGTGATCAATTGAGTAACCAATAAAATGCGATTGATTCATGTAGCACCAAACACTTAGAAATAAAACTGTTAGTAATTCCAATCGAATGCTTATCAAGTCAATGATTCGAGTGCGATTGCCTTTGATTTGTTTGATAACCAAGTAACCAGAAACCTTGAATCGCACGGATTAGGACTGCAATTGATAGAACCCTTAGAATCCACCCAATCACATGTGATAGAGCTAAAGCGGCTGATAGCTTATGAGTAACACTTGATCAACTTGGGATCTCTATAAGCCGCATAGCCCCCAATCGCATACCTCTTGGATCCGGCTTATAGGATCTGAGATGTCACTATCAAATCTGTTGGCCTTACTCCTTATGGTGTCTACCCACTTGTACCTTGATTGGTATGGGTAGTACTTGAGTTTCCTTGTTCAACAATTAATCTTTGAAGATTTAATAACTATTTAAATTAAAAACCGATTTCTTCTTCTTCAAGACTGCACTTTCAGCTCCAAGAACACCATAAATGCTTGAACGCCCTGAAAATTGAACGCTAAAATGTCTAGTATTTAATGAACCATTGAACTTTTTGCTTTTAAAACACCACTCGGTTTTATATGTTCTTCAAGAAAACCTTATAAAACAGTAGCAACCTTTGAACTAACCCGAAGAAATGGTAGAAAAAGTATTGTTTATACCTTAGATATGTTCTACCCTTGGGAATCACTAGAACTCGCACCTTTCTTGAATAAATCGTATGTTTGTATGCTTTGAAGACACTGAATGCTTGTTCTTCAATTTGAGCTTGAAGTCTTTGAGATGTAGCTTGTGGTCTTCGAACAATCACGAGCCAAAACACAAGTTTGGCTCTGATACCAATTGACAATGCTAGGCAATGATCTTGTTTGTGTGTGTATGTGTGTTCGGTTCTAGAGAGAGAGAGCCGAGAGCTATGGAGTAAAACATAAACAAGACATGAGAAAATATGCAAAGCTTAATTAGAATAGTGGGGGCAAATGCCTTTTATAGCATTTGCCCAAGTTTACAATATTGACATATTGCACCCTCACTTTTATAATCTAACACTTTTTACGGTTTTGTCATTCTAACTCATCATGTTCTTCTCTATTCTTGATTTTAGGCTAAGTTTCTTTTTTCCTCCCTAGAGGATATGAACTAAGTAAAGTTAATTAATTCATAGATTTTTGGATACTTATATCATATTATTATCAAGTTTTGCTTAATCATAGATCATGCATGTTTTAGGATCTGTTTTTGGGTTGTTTATAGGGTTAAAGTTGCTTAACACAAACATACTTTTCCCAATGTTCTGATATGGCACATTAACTTTTTTTTTACACATATGGCCATTTAACTTTCCAAAACCGTGTCGATATGGCCAAAATGCGACCTGCAACCTGCCAAGTCGGTTTCAGCCCGTTTTTTGCGATTTTTGGGTCGATTTTTGGTGATTTTTTGTAGAATCTTGTAATTTATCATTATACCTTTTAAATGACACCAAATTCATGAATTTTCATCAAGTATTGAGAGAGAATTTTGAGCTCAAAATCTCGTTTTTTTGGGTTTTTTTTCCAAAAACAGGGCAGAAAAAAGATCATTTTTTTGCTCAATTCTTGATCATTTTACATCATTCTTTTTATAGATTGTCGTAGATAATCTTTTTACCTTTCAATGGACACCAAATTCATGAAAAACCATCAAGTGTAGCCCAAGTTATTGCTAATTAAAGTCGGTAAATACCAATTCGACACCCTTACGGTATTTTGATGAATTAACACATTTTAAACTCGTTTTTATTCTTTTTTTTTTGTACTACTTGATAGATAACTCGATTACCTTTCCAAAGAGTCAAGAACCATTGATTTTCGTTAAGTGTACACGGAGAATTTTGGCTTCAAAGTTTGTATTCGAAGTGAAGGAAATTGGGGAAGAAGGTGACCTGCTATTGCAGGTCAAAATCACCAAAATGGCTATAATAACAGGTTTCTTACAAGTTAAATGGCCATATGTGTAAAAAAAAGTTAATGTGCCATATCGAAACATGGGGGAAAACGTCTTTGTCTTTAGTGACTTTAACCCTTGTTTATATGCTGAGTTTTTATAAAGTAGAGGACCAATCTCTTTATTTAACTTGAATCATAAGTTTCTATGATTATTAGGATTCATAACTAGTGCTTGATCAAATCCTAGAGTTAAACACCTAAAGCTTGAAACTTTAATGTGTATTTCAACATATAATGATCTTTATGTGTTAGTTTTTGTTTGTTGATCAAACAATTATTAAAGGTTAAATATTTACTTGAAATCAAACCAAATTCGGCTAATTATACTTTTAATCGCGCTTTTCACCACAAAAGTTATTAGTTAGTATAATTATAGGGTTAGAATTGGATCAAGAGTCTAAACCAAATTCGGCTAACCATTGCACGTAATTCCGTGAATTTAATAAACTTGAATTGGGTGAAATTGAATCTAGGGAGGTAAAGTCTTCATAATATAGTTATAATCCAACTTAGTTTATTGCTTTCTTATTTCTTTGCATTGCTTTAGGTATTTTCTAGGTTTGATTAGTGGTTTAAGTTGTTTGAAAATGCAAATTGCACAAATTCCCAGTTAAATGGCTTTATTTATTTTTAGGATTTAATTTAGTTTAATATTTAGATTAGCATAATTTTATCAAATCATACTCGTTCCCCTTGAGTTCGACACCCGTACTTACTTTCTATCATATAATACGATTAGGTTCTCTTGCCTATTTGTATTGTAGTCGTACTAAATAAAAACGGATTTATAAATTTAAAACGGGTACGCTTTACGCACATCAGATACTTTAGTCTTAGGTTTCGTACGAGAGACTAAGGGGGTGATTTGGGCAACCAAGGGCATAGTTTTGGAGGAAATCAAGCCAAGAAGTTAGATCTCGTACCAGTTACACCCAAGAATTGAGGATTAGAGGGCACATCTTCTATGGATTGACTTGCATCGTTATCTTTCTATAATGGTGCATGAACTCTATATTTTTCTATTTTTTATGTCTTGTAACTTGTCAATGAGTTAACTCTTATATTCACTTCGATGATTTGAACCCTATACTAGATCTGATTCATCTTATGGATTATATGATGTTTTCTTGAACAATTATTTGTCTATCGATTAAAGAACCCTTAAAGTTTTTAGCTTTAACCTTTGGTTGTTTGGTTTGTTAATTGCATGTATTTATTGATCATGAAAGTGTCATAATTGTATGAGTTTTCTACTTTTCGCTAAGGTGGCGTAGTAGGCAACTCACTAGATATAGGGGTTAAAATTGAACACCAATAACTTAGTTAATTGCTTAAAGGACTAATTCTTGAAACGAAAGTTCTAGGATTAGAGATTGATCGAAAGTTAATCAATCAACTTCAAAGGATTTTAGCATTAATCGGGTTTTAATAATCAAATCTATGTATACGGAGATTTGAATCTGAGTGAATTGCATCTTCAATATTGTCCTAGATCTGCTTTCCTTTATCTCTATGTACTTAGCTAGCATCTTTAATTTACTAGTTAGTTATAAATTCGTACTTTCTTTTAAAAAATCTGATAGGTTGATTAATGGTGATTAGTTATTCGAATTAGTTGTACCATTCCTGTGGAGACGTACCTGGACTTATCATTGCTATATTGCTACACGACCACGTCATACTTGCTTCTTGGGTGGTAGCCAACTTTGATATTTCTAGAAATATACATTTTATAACCTAATTTCGAAAATCAGAACTCTTGATATCGTTTAACACATATATGTGTTAACCGATCCATGGCAACCCGAGGTCAAATTTTGACCCGGTTTCAAAACTTGTGCGACCAAACCCTTCTCTCATCTCAACTGATATCGATAACATGACTGATGTCGACTCCTTATTCCATTTTCAATTTATTTTTCTAAGTGCCAAAGGTAAAATTGTTTTTGTATTTTTCTTGTAAACACAAAAATTAAAATGATTTTTCACAAATAAGAAAAAAAACTCCCCCTCAAATAATGCATTGAACATTAATTTAAAAGAAAGATAGGAGACATGTCAAAAACATAATATTTGGCCTACCTGCAGTTAAATAGAGTAAAGAGCCAATCATTCCTCTCTAAATCGTTAAATCAACTGCTTTTCCATCAGCGTTAGCGTCAACAGATAGTTTTGTTCTGAAGACATAGTAAATATAAAGCATTTTTCCAATTCAAACCTTTTTAACAAATCATGAATGTACTTTGAGTGATTTATGAAAGTAACATCAGGCATTTATTTTATTTGCAATCCAAGAAAGAAATTATCTCTCCTATCTTGTTCATTTCAAAGTATTTGGTCATGGTTTGTGAAAAATCCTTACTGTATGTAGGATTAGTTGAGCCAAATATCATATCATCCACCTATATCTAGACTAGCACATAATCATCTCCCATTTTCTTTATGAACAGTGCCATGTCGATTTGTCGCTTTAAGTAACCCTCTTCAATAAGCTACGTAGACAATACATCATGTCATGCCCGAGGTGCTTGTTTCAGGCCATACAAATCATCTCGCTGGCTAACATACACTTTTTCCTAAAGAAATCCATTTAGGAATGTTGTTTTAACATCTATTTGGTATACCTTGAAGTCCCTAAAGGTTGCATATGCTAAGAATAAGCGTATAGCTTCAATTCTTCCTATAGGGGCGAATGTTTCATCATAATCAATCCCTTATTGTTGATTATTGATGGATTGTATGCAGGGATAGTATACATGTGTCATCATATCCGGGCACTATAAGTAACTAAAGGGTCACACAGCTGCACACCCAACTTTGACCCAGGAAAATAAAACTTTGTGTGTATGGTGATAATTAATAATTAATTAATTATTGAGTAAAATAAATAATAAATGGACGTTTATTATTTAAAGAGTGATTAAATATCAGTCAGGTATTTAATTAATATGTTTTGTCAAATAAATTTTAATTAATAGTTAAGTAATTAATATTAATCAAACTAGAGGGGCTGTTTTGACAAAAATCAAAGTTATTGGTCTTGGACCGGGCTCAAGGGCTTGGAAGCCTCAATCCATTTATTATATATAAAAAGGGTTTAAGTGATGGAATTAATCATAAGTTTTATGATTAATGCATTAAGCCACAAAACAAAAGATAAAACACTCTCCCTCTCGAGAAGGATACCACCACCATCGCTGACCGGCGACAGCGGCACGACGGCAGCAGGCGGCCAGCCCCCTTACAACGGTGGCTCGCGGTGGTTTCTGGAGGACACTTCACGGACCGAGGACCCCACTACGGCGGTCACTCCTCTCGGCGATCCTAGCGAAGGGCAAATTCGGCGGCGGCTTTTGAGGTGGTACACACACGTGACGGTTTTTATTCCGGGTATTGTTTTGGTGGTCTAGCAGCCAGGCTCACGGGTGCAGTAGCTGTGTATCCCCCTATAGCAGTCCAGGGGAATATTTTCTATACTTTTTATGCTATTATATATATATATATATATATATATATATATATATGTATGTATATATTATCTGTTAATATGATTATATATTGTTTGCCATGTTTCCCTACTTGATTCAGTTGTGATCTTGGGATTGGGATTTATGTTTATTTTCCGCTGTGCATTTGTACCATGTAAATCCCAATAGTGGTATCAGAGCCTCTTCAAGGCTCGGCGGGGTACAAGTTTTTAATCATATTATTGTGTGTATATATATATATATATATATATATATATATATATATATATATATATATGTGTGTGTGTGTGTGTGTGTGTGTGTGTGTGTGTATGTGTGAAATTTGTATTTTGGTTTGGATCAAGTTTATTATCTTTTACCAAATAAAGTTTCCAGCTTCATTGTTTGAAATATATGTATATATATATGTGAGAAACATGTATTTTGGTTTGGATCAAGTTTATAATCTTTTTACCAAATAAAGTTTCCATTTCTCTGTTTTATATGTATCATGTGAAACTTGTTTTAGCCAAAAGTCAATGTTTTGTCTTTTCTGCTAAATAAAGTTTACAGTTTATCTGATATTTATATATATTGTGTGAAAAACCTTGTTATAGCCAAAAGTCAAAGTTTTTCATTTTTCTGTTAAACAAAGTTTTCTGTTTATCTTCTTTTTATATATTTATATATAAATTATGTGAAACTTGAATTAACAAAAGTTTAAAGTTTTGAATTTTTGATCAAGTTTTCAACTTTATTATTATTAATGATCATATTGACGTTTAACCTAGGCGGTGTTTTTGCCATTTTCTCCAGTTTGTGATATTTTGCAAAAAACCCATTTTAGGCCCAGGTTTGAAGCACAGGTTATGTTATTGGGATTAACACAAGATCAGTTGGGTTTTGTTGTTAGGATATAAGTTTTGAATTATCCCGGGAATATATATATATATATATATATATATATATATATATATATATATATATATATATATGATGTATGATCAAGTTGCGTGTTTTTATATTTAATTAATATATTTCTTGTCGTGATTGAATAATTATAATTATTTACTAAGCCAAACGCCTAAGACCTACTGGATCACTTTGTGTTGTTTTGATTTCTTGCTATGGTTGATTACATATATTATTTATCTGGTGTGGGGAGGCCTGCATGCCACTTACAACCCCTATTCAATTTTGTAAAAGTACTTGTTTTAGCGAGCGTGCGTTTCTTTGAATTCTTTTGTAATAGGGAACTAGATTTATCAAAATTGTATAGGTTAGTTTGATATTTGTAAATGTATTAATTTTGGATACAATCAAGCAAGACAAGGAGCAGGACAAAAAGAGGAGAATTCTATGGATGTTGGTGCCAGTGGGAGCATCAAAAATCCAGGTCATGTGTGTTGTGTGATCCACTTAGGATTTTGACCACTGGGGTACTTTAATCAAGTACCAGTGATGGTCAAAGGCGTTATGTGTTTTGGCTTATTATTATTATTATTAATTGTGTGGTTGTGATATTAATTATTTAAATAGTGCACGCTCGTCGTTAAAACCACATATGTATACATTTTTAAGTTCAAATGCTTTTTCACTTAAAAAGGATAATAGTTTTACAAGTTTTGTAAAAGAGAAAAACTGGCAATGTTTTTGAAACAAATAAACACTTCTTAAAATATTATACCAGTAGTGCTACACATCTAATCGTACACCTTCCTGCTAACAGTACCTACCGTGTCTTGTCATTCCGAAACCGTGCACACCTAGTTTCAAACCGATGTGGGGAGGGGGTGAAAGACTTTGCGATTCCCTTATGTGATGGGCCAGAATTCACCCAGTCTTAGGTGGTGAGGTTATTTTGGTGATTCTCTTATGTGACGGGTCCAAAGTGCACTTAGGAGGACTAAATATGTACGAATTATGTTTCATTCGATGTCCCAAAGATATAGGAGTCATGTTTTGGATTAAATACGATCGGTATGGTTTATATCCATCAAAAATAACACGGGGTCGGTGTTGTCGTGAACAAACCGTGCACCGGCACGTGTGAAATATGGATTTCTAAAATGAATTTATTTAAAGGGTTATAAATTATTTTAGACGAATTTATTACTAAAATATTTTTCTTGTTTTTTCTGTAGATGCCGTATTTATCTATTATTCCGTTTTATTCACCTGAGGAGTCTCTTAGTCTCATCATGAATAAGTGGAAGCTTTGAGGACCGAACTTTTCAGTTTGGCGGTTGCACTTTAGGAATATTCTAAGGGCACACGAAAAGCTGTACACAGTTAATAAGCCACCTCTGACACGACCCAACTATACAGCTCATGATGGAGAGTATGATACATATTATAAGTATCTATCTAATGAATCTGATGTCATGTCAATTCTGATACTCTCCACCGAATCTGAGTTACCGGAAGAACTCAAAAGTAAATCAACTTTTGAGGTCGTGCAAGATTTATAGGAGCGGTTCAAAAGCAGTGAACGCTATGGATGCTTTCTGCTAATGAAAGACATTTTTTTCACAGAAGATGAAAGAGGTCAGTCACTTAGCGATCATCTCATTAATACGAGAAGGTTATTTGTAATTCTTCTTGGGTGACAAGTCAGTGAGCAAGAACTTGTGACGCTTTTGGTCGGGACTTTGACAGATTACTATCAGGCAAAGGTAGTAGATAAGATCAGAGGATAGGAATCAACTATCGTTGGTATACACGAGTTTCTGATGTGTATGGATGACCAAATGCACCCTGAAATCTTTGATACAACAGCAGTTGAATCAATGGAGGATGATGACTGGATAGATGAGATATTAGACATTTGTTGCCCAGTTTGCAGTAGCAAGGACATTTGCGAGCACTCACTCGAAATTGATTTGATGGACGTTGGTTCAACCAACGAGTCAGGTATCTTTATGATAGATTGTTTAGTTACTTCTTTTGAATCATGGATACTCGACACCCGATGTGGTCATCACATTCGCAATCACTTGCAGGGATTCAAGAGGAGTAGGAAACTAAGGAAGGGGGACATGGACCTACGAGTTGGCGAAGGCTCCATTATTGGTGCTGAAGTTGTAGGGACATATAGTCTCAGGCTATCTTTAGGATTAATGATATAACTAGAGAATTGATATTATGTTCCTAGATTAATAAAAAAAATGTAATCTCGTATGATTTATTAAAAGACAGTGGTTTTACCTTTCATTCGGTAGAAAAAACAATTTTGTGCTTTAAGAATGACTTATTTTATTTTAAAACAAGTTCACAAAATGGTCTATATACTATAAATCTACAAGATGACAAAGAAATCTATCATATAAGTAAAAGGTCAAAGGATACTTTGAACCAAACTTACATATGGCATTGTCGGCTCAGACATATTAACAAGAAATGCATACAACAACTTCATCATGATGGAGTTCTAAGGTCTTTTGATCTTGAATCAATTGACAATTGAGAATATTTTTTGTCCGTCAAGATGACAAAGATTCCTTTCGACAGTTTGAATGAAAGGTCTAATGAACTGCTAGGGATAATACACACAGATGTGTGTGGTCCTTTCGGTCAAGAAGCCAGAGGAGGATACCGGTACTTCATTACCTTTACTAACAATTTCCGTAGGTATGGTTATGTGTATCTTATGAGACACAAATATGAAAGTTTTGATTTCTTCAAACAATTTTAGAATGAAGTACAAACCAGCTTGACAAGAAGACAAAACTGCTACGGTTTGACCGGGGCGGTGAATATTTGAGTCAAGAGTTTGACGATCATCTAAAAGAGTGTGGAACTATTTCACAACTCACACCTCCGTATACGCCACTGTGGAATGGTGCATCGAAAAGGAGGAATAGAACCTTGCTAGACATGGTTCGTTCTATGATAAGTCGAACTAGTTTACCAATGTCGTTCTGGGGACACGCACTTGAAACTACTGCTTTTATGTTGAAACTAGTTCCAACAAAGTCTGTGAAGAATAGAAAGACACCATTCGAGTTATGGACGGGAAAAAATCCCAAACTGTCTTTCCTAAAAATTTGGGGTTGTGAGGCATTCGTAAAACGACCGTTCTTGGATAGACACAAACCCAAATCTGATAAGTGTATCTTCGTGGGTTATCGTAAAGAAACCTTAGGATACTATTTCTATAATCCCGATGAGAACAAAGCCTTTGTTGCTCAGTTAGGGAGTTTCCTGGAGGATAAGTTTCTAAATTCGAAAACAACCAGAAAAAAATATATCTTTAAGAAATTGAAGAAGAATAAGGTATACCTCCACCATTTGTGGAACCAGTAATTCAACAAAAGAATTGTTGAATCCTAACCCGAGTATGTGGTTAAGGAGGAAGTGGAAACACAAGACCTTCGCACGTCCAGTAGGATTCGGACTGAGCCAAATAGATATCTTGGATTTCTAATTGCTCAGGAAGAAGGGGATCTTCATGAACCAACATCCTACAGGGACGTTATGTCATGCAGTGAATCTGACAAATGGCTTGATGCCATGAAGGCAGAAATGCAATCCATGTATGACAACCAAGTTTGGGCATTAGTAGACTTGCCACAACACAATTTAGTTGTTGGCTGCAAGTGGGTCTTCAAGAAAAAGACAGACATGGAAGGAAATGTGGATACTTTTAAGGCAAGGCTTGTTGCGAAGGGTTACTCAAACTCATGGCATAGATTATGATGAAACCTTCTCGTCAGTAGCTCTGTTTAAGTACATTAGAATTCTTATGGCAATATCTGCATACTTCAATTATGAGATATGGCAAATGGATGTTAAAACCGCTTTTCTTAACGGGAAACTAACAGAGGATGTGTATATGGCATAACCAGACAGTTTTGAGGATTCCAAGAATCCAGGAAAATTATACAAGTTGCTAAAATCCATTTACGCATTAAAGCAAGCATCTAGAAGCTGGAACTTGCACTTTGATGAGCACATCAAAGAATTTCGTTTTACCAAAAGTGAGTTCAAGTCTTGTGTTTACACAAAGTTCAGTGGGAGCGTAGCAATTTTCCTGGTCATGTATGTGGATGACATATTGATCATAGAAAACGACATACAAGAATTACAAGGAGTAAAATCCTGGTTAGGTAAGTATTTCCAGATGAAGGACCTAGGAGAAGCCGCATATATGCTTGATATAAAGATCTATAGAGATAGATCTAGGCGGCTGATCAGACTAAGTCAAAGTACATACATTGATAAAGTGTTAAAACGCTTTAAGATGGAAGAATCCAAGAAAGGATTCATTCCAATGAGATCAGGTATACTCCTGAGCAAGAAGGCTCAGTGTCATACTTCTCCAGCAGAGCAGAAGAGGATGAAATCGGTTCCTTATGCTTCGGCGGTAGGATCGATTATGTATGCCATGTTATGTACTAGGCCCGAGGTTTCTTACTCCATAAGCCTTATGAGTAGATATCAACAATATCCAGGTAAAGCCTATTGGGTGGCTGTCAAGAACATTCTTAAGTATTTGAGAAAGACAAAGTAAATGTTCTTGGTCTTTAAAGGAAGCACAGTTGAGTACATTGCGGCAAATGATGCAGCAAAGGAAGTGGTTTGGCTGAGGAATTTTATCTCGGATCTAAGAGTTGTTGCTAGTATCTCTAGACCGATTGATATATTTTGTGATAATATGGGAGCTTTAGCGCAAGCAAAAAACAAAGAGATCACCGGAGGACCAGACACGTACTTACAAAATATCACATCATCCGAGAGATCATCGGAAGGGGAGATGTGAGGATATGCAAGATACCGACAGATGACAACGTAGCTGATGCGTTGACTAAAGCGCTTGCTAGAGATAAGTATAAGAGACATGCTAGTTCTATTGGAATGCAGTACATAGGACCTAGCATCGAGTTTTAGTAATTGATTAAATGTAAGGATTGAAATTTAAGACTTATGATTATGTATTAAACATTTCTGCATGATGGGAATAGAAGGTTTAATATAATCGTTTTAATATTCTTCATTTTTAGCATATTTATTTATACATGATATACAAGTCTTGTTATATCAAAATTACTCTATAGCTACTTGATGCGGTGGGAGCCACATCAGGGAGATACTAACGCTATTATGAATACTTGACGGGTTATTCGTGTAAAGAATAACAACAAAATTTTTGTGACCAAGTATTTGTAGATATTTGTCAGAGGTACAAATATTGGAGGTGATCCGCATCAGACTAACTTCATGGATTCTTTTGACATGAGTTAGCTGATTGGTTGTCCTTACACCTGAGATGTTCGGTTTAGGGCACGAGGACTTCTGTACTTTGGAACGTTCTAACGTTACGCCGTAACAGGGTAACTATATCGGGCGTACTTAGGTGCCAGCGGAAGACGTGTGCTCAAATTCAAGCAATCAAGATGGGATTTGCACCTTCTCTTAAATGAGAGGAGATATTCCAGGCCCCTTGACGGTTAAGACTAAATGAAATGTGTGGCCACGCTCAGATAGAATGAGGGACATCATTCGATACCTCCGTAACTACAGTTAGTCGAGATCAGAGGTCAAGAAATATAATCTGGATTCTCATAATATATCATGTGCTCCATGTCTGAAATCCACATTACGGAATGTCTTGATGCAAAAGAAAAAGCCGGGTAATCCAAAAAGGTGATTACAAAATCTCTGGACATAAGAGAACTTATAGTTGTGGTTAACCTAAGTGTCTGGCTAGTGACCTCCTTAGGCTCATGATGTACAAAGGAGTGTAACTATCGTGCACAAGTAGGAGTCTGATGGATTGTGTGCAGTGATAGTGTACACGTGTCATCATATTCAGGCACTATAAGTCACTAAAGAGTCAAACAGTTGCACACCCAACTTTGAAACAAGAAAATAATACTTTGTGTGTATAGTGATATTTAATAGTTAATTAATTATACAATAAAATAAATAATAAATGGACGTTTATTATTTAAAGAGGGATTAAATATCTGTCAGTTATTTAATTAATATGTTTGGTTAAGAAAATATTAATTAATAGTTAATTAATTAATATTAAACAAACTAGAGGGACTGTTTTGACAAAAGATCAAAGTTATTGGTCTTGGATCGGGCTCAAGGGATTGCAAGCCTTAAACCATTTATTATATATAAATAGGGTTTAAGTGATGGAATTAATCATAAGTTTTATGATTAATACAATAAGCCACAAAACAAAAGACAAAACACTCTCCGTTTCTCTCTTATATTGGACGGCCGAGAAGGACACCACCACCATCGCCGACCGGCGATAGCGGCGTGACGGAATCAGGCGGCCAGCCCCGTTGCGGCGGCGGCTCACGGTGGTTTCCGGCAGACACTTCACGGACTGAGGACCCCACTACGGCGGTCACTCCTCTCGGTGACCCTATCGAAGGGTAAAGCCGGCGGCGCTTTTGAGGTGGTATACACACGTGACGATTTTTATTCCGGGTATTGTTTTCGCGGTCTAGCAGCCAGGCTCAGTGGTGCAGTAGCTGTGTATCCCCCTATAGCAGTCCAAGGGTATAACTTCTATACTTTTTATGCTATTATATATATATATATATATATATATATATATATATATATATATATATATATTATCTATAAATATGGTTAAATATTGTTTACCCTATTTCCCTACTTGATCCAATTGTGATATTGGGATTGGGATTTATGTTTATTTTACGCTGTGCGTTTGTACCCTGTAAATCCCAACAATTATACCCATCAGTTACTAGCCTACCCTTGTTCTTTACTACAACACCATCTGAATCCTTCTTATTCTTAAAGACTCACTTAGTCCCACTAATGGACTGTCCTTCAGGTCTTGGTACTAGGTGCCATATCTTTAATCTTTAAAATTGATTTAATTCCTCTTTCATGGATATAACCCAGTCCGGATCTTCAAGAGCTTCCGTAATGTGAGTTGGTTCTATTACTTAGGAAACTTGAATATATAATTTCAATGGCCGTAGCAGATCTTGTATGTACGCTTGTGTTTGGGTTTCCTATTATTTGTGTCTCAGGGTGAGAACTTATCCGAGCTGGTTAAGTAGGGATTGGTTATGGATATTGGGTGTGGATATTAAGTTGATGCAACTGTTTTTGATATCGGGTTTGAGTTATGAAAGTTGGATATTGGTTGATATCGGTTGTGCTTGATATGGGTTGAAATTGAAGTGTTCAAATTCTATAACCAATCTTGGTGATGATCCAATATCGGTTGAAACTCTAGAACGCACAAGTGTCATAAACTCGAAGAACACCCATCTTCTCGGTTGTTCTTGCTGTCAAAGAACACCAATCAAAGATCCAAACAAAAGTGTTACTTGATCCCTATGGGTTCGCCTAGCTAAATAAACAACTCCTTTGCCATTTTCAAACCAAAACATATCAAAAACAAGGATTAATCGAAGATTTATGTGAAGAACATGAAAAAAACCTTAAAAACCTAAGATATGATGATCAAATGTTAATCAATTTAAACAAAATCAACTGCAATAAATGCGAAAATAGTTTTCGACCATGAATCAATCCATTTTAATTATTAATACAACAAATCAAACACCCAAAAATGATTTCCGGTGAACTTAGTTTCACGGTTTTTCACACACAAGCACACACTTGATGTTTTGATCGAAAAAGTTGATCAAACAAAATGATCTTGAACCAATTCAATGAAGGATTACGTGTGATACCAATTGTATGTCCATTGATAACACAAACAAAGATGAAATTGTGATATTAGCAAGATCAAGATGAGAGAACTCTCTACACAAAAATAAATATGTAAACACACACTTTTCTATTAAGGTAAATATGAGAGAACTTGTTACATTAGTCGGTTAGCTTACTATATATGTGACGCCATATGTAACCAAGTTAGGTCATATAAGGACCCCAGATTGGTACCCCATATCGGTTAGAACTGAACTATCCGAGAAACATAACATTTATACAATTAAACAAACCTACGAACTAAGAGATAACACCTTGTAGTTTGATAAAAATTGGATTTAGTCCCCGAGTGCGAATTTTTACTAGATTAGTCTCTTTCGACCTGAAATTCTTACATAATTGGTCCCTCCCAAACTTGAAATAAGCAAATCACCCTTAACTTATTTATTTATTCATTTTTTAATTCTTAATTGGTTTTAAATTATTAAATAAAATTTAGATTTTATTAAATATATAATTATAAAGAAATTTTTTATTCCTAATCAAAGTCACATCTCTCTCACACATGCTTTTCAAAAAGAATATCTCCCTCACATCTCTCTCTCTCTCTCTCTCTACTCTCTCCAACCTCACACACACACATTCTCTTCATTCAAAAGGAAAGGAGATGGAGGGATGGAGTGACGATTATTTTGTGGTGGTGGTTACAGTGAATAGAGATTGTGATGATTGTGGTGATGATTGTGGTGGTATATGGGTGTAGAGACGGCTAGATGGAGAGGAGCATCGACTTTACGAGAGCGATGATGGTGCGGTGAAGGTGCATTGTTGCCGGATGTGTGTTCGAGGGATGCGATGGAAGGGTTTGTAGGGGCGTGAGTGGGTTCTCGTTCAAGATGTGGTAAAGCTTTTTATTTCTTTGGGGTTTTACCATATTCGAGTTCAAAATCGAGATTTGTTTCTGCAAATCTAGTTTGGAGTTGTTATAGATCCACTCACTTAACAGATTTGTTAGAACATTTGTGTGCATCTTTTTGAAATCTTCATATCTAAGACAATGGAGGTTGGCACAGTTGACGGTGGAGGGTGTTAGTAGAGAGTGGTATGAGGTAGGAGCGATTTGTAGGTTTTCATTGTGATTTTAGATATGGTGATCGGAAATGGAGGTTGTGGCCGGAGTTGGCGTGGTGGTGGTGGTGAAAGGATATTCTTCAATAAAACAAATAGATAAGAAAACAATCTAAAAACTGTGAATATTATATATGTGTGCATACAAGGGTATATAATGAATCTAATAACGCAGATATTCCATCATTAAGACGAATTATTAAATGTAGTTAATAATTAAAGATCTATATATAGAACAAAAAAAAAGCCCTTACAACCCATATAAATAATAAAAGAAAAAACAACTTTGTTGAAATTATGTTATGAACAATTAACATGTTATAAACTTTATGTTTCGGCGGTCATGAATTCACCATTCAAAGTTGTTTTTCTTAAGTTAATCTAAGATTACGAATATGAAGTTCAGCAGTTAAGCAGCATTAGCGGCTCTTCTTAATAACCCTCTTGATTTTGCCGGTTTCATGGCTGACTGAAACTCATTCCAGTCATCAATCGATAACTCGTCCAAAGAATCATAGCTCTTATCATCTGAGTCCTGCATGCTTGGCAAACAAACATTCTTCCCAGCTCTCTTTGTCAGAATCATGCATGCTTGGAGAACATTTTCTTTGATAGAATCCCCTCCAGTAGCATTTCTTTCAAACAAGCATCATATATTAGCCACCAGATTAAACCAAACTCACAAACAAAACCTTTAAGGATCCAAAAAAACTACTCCGTCTCTTGAGCCTGTGGTATCAAAAAGATATGGTCATGTTTTAAACACGAAATTTGAAATTTATAATAAACGTAACAAGGTGACTTGCATCGATTATATATGTCTTCAGCCAGCTTAGCTCTCTTTACAAGCTTCAATTGTCTCTTTCTTCTTGATTTCAGCTACAGTATAATCATTCAAAATTATCAAGACTTGTTTTTTCTAGAATAAAGCATGTATTTACTAATTACATAAAGCTATATATATAGAGAACAAAACAATTAACCAGTCACGAAATATTATATTGTAGGTCCATAAATTGGGCATGAATTAATTTACTTGATCGAAAGAAACAATTGAGAAGATTAATAATTGAGAATACCTTGTACTGCACTTTTTTTGTTGAGATACTATGAACAATGAACATGTTATGAACTTCTTCATCTCCCTGCGACATGAATTAATTCATACGAATTCAAAGTTAATTGATTAGCATTATATATCTCATATGATTGATCGATCGATCGTACTTAATAATATAAATATATAAATAAAGATTGCTTACACAGAAATCCGCAAGCCAATTTTCTTCTATCATCGGAAACGGAGCACTGTACATTGTTAGGGCAGCAGATAGAATTAAGAATGAAGGTAGAAGAAGCTAGGGTTTCTTTTATAATTGGATGTAGGGGTTACATTTTCTTTTTTAGCCCCTCTCCTTTTCCTCTTTGTCTAATCTCCTGCTTTATTTTCTTGTTGACTTTGACTATTTATTTTAAAAAGAAAATATGAGATTTGAAAGGATATAAAAAGATTTTGTCATAAAAAAAGATTTCACATTAATAACAAAAGATATCACATCAATAATCTCATTTTCTTTCTCGATATGAATGAATGTAATTAAATTTACTTAATAACTAATTGAACACCTATTTATTAACGTACGTATAATAAATTTCGGAAAGTGATCGACTTAGTGTATTAGCTTTTTAGAAATTATATAATTGCATAAGCTAGCATATATATGATCAATCAGAAATCGTAGTCATTTGATTGAAACATATAGTTTACAAGAATGGCATAAGCAAATCGAGACTTCTTATGTGGCAATCTAATCGAGATTTCGACTTCAGTCAAGTGTGAAACAGTTCGAAAATCATGAGTAACAAAACGAAAATCATGAGTAACAAAACGAAAATCATGAATCGACAATGATTAAGAAGTGTCAAGCGTCCTTTCCCTACTTCAATCAAACACGAGCTGCGAGAGGGATACGGCGCCGCCATCACATTGAAACTTTGCGAGACAAGGTCTGGAATACAACTATACAAGCAAGAGACAAACACACTACACCAAGTATTTCTTTTGTTATGATTATTTAGAATAATATTTAGTTTCAAACCATTAAAACATTATCATAACAACAGAGAAAACTTTCACTACTTCAGTATTCTAGCAAGATGCTAGATGAATCTTTCCTTCCACACTTATAGACCCACCTCAACAAGAGAATTGTTAGACCAATTTATCCGGTATATTATTATTCATTTTTCCTTTAGTGTTTAACCTATAAAAAGAAGAGCTTTGTATCTTGCTAATTAACTAGTCTTGAAGGCTTTATATCATCATTCGAGGATAGAGCATTGTTTCGAAAATCCATAACATCCAAATCAAAGAGAAGACCAAGATATTGAATGCTACCAATAACCCTTTTTCCTTTTAAACACAACAAATAATCTATCGAAGTAAAGAATCCACTGAATTTAGTTCCACCGAATTAACGGCCGACTATTTCTCGACGTCGCGCCTATTATTACTCTTAAAACTGAACAATTAATTAAGAAACAAATGATCTTCAGTTTCTTCGGATGAGTTACAAAGAAAACAATCCCAAGCGATTTCTTTTAAAGCAAGATTACATCGAGTTAAAGCCTTTTTCTAATACTCTTCACCTAGGTCCTTAAGGCATATAAAATCCAAAAATCGCACTTTCCATTATGCCTACTCACCTCTAAATAGAACCGTTGGCTTAGTATCCGATGTGATTGCTAGAATTTCCTTATACATGGTTGATTGATACTTGAAATGATTAAAAAATGGTACTAAATTTGGTCAACAGAAGTCAAACTTGGACTTTATGAAATTTCACTAACTACAAGGTTCTCGCAAAGAACAACCAGTCAAACACAAGTAATTACCACAAAGAACAAAAGGTTGTCAGTAGTGTTGGTTCAAACAATGGTTTGTCGCAAAGAACAAATAGTTGTCGTAAAGAACAAATAGTTGTCGTAAATACAAAGTTGTTGCAATGGAACTTCTCGCAAAGAACAAAGTCTCCTTCTTGCAAAATAAAAAAAACTTCTCAATCCATTCTTAGCTCTAATACCACCGGAAGAATACCCAGATCTTTAATCTTTTATAGACAAAACTTGAATCTTAATTGGATCCATTCTCAACTCTAATTAATACCACTGGAAGGTTCCAAATATCAAGTAAAAAGAAATCAACACTCACTAATCTCTCACATCTATTACACATTGGGATGGGCCTACCATTCAGGGTCAACGATCAAAGTTACCGGCAGTCGGTTGTGTTACACCGGCCGATCTATTGCTCACTTTGATTAATTCTCGCATCTTACACTACTAGAAAAATAGAGTATCACCAGCGGAATGATTCTCTACAAATTTGCAACGGAAATTGACATCAATATTTATCAACACATTTCCAACGATTTACCTACAAATCCAAATCTATAGGAAATTATCTGTAGAAAACTCAATACAATTTTCAATAAATTTAAACGATTTAGCTTAGAATCTATAAAAAAACTCCGTGGGAAACTCGATATAATTTCCAACGAATTTTCTATGGACTTCCAAAGAGAATTCCGTAGTAAATCTATCGGTAATAACTATTATCTTATTTCTTAAATTTAATTTTAAAATATTTTTTGGAAATTAAATTTATTTCCCAATAAATGTGTTATGGAACAATTAATTAGATATTTTACATTTTCCATTCCCTACCTACTATACTAGCTAGGCTACTATATTTTATTAAAAGTCATCATTGATATTTCATAGGAAAAAAACAATGTTCAACCACCATGAACAATTGTAGTATGACCAAGGAATCATTTGCCCAAGATGGAAGCAACCATGGATAAGTACTTTATTTATCACATCACTCGGTATTAATATTGCAAGTGCTGGTGGTATTTACACGAGACACGAAAATGGAGGCCGAATATGTACCGTATTCAATTAGTAAAGGGGGTACAATGTCCAATATATGGCAAAAAATCGATATTGTATCGGAATAATCAACAACTTGAAGATGAAACATAAGTGATAAACCATACATGCAAATGAAGCTTAAGATATATGAGTTAATTTAGACCATAAGAACATTTGTTGGTGCATAAATAGTAAATAGTCATTGAAATGGGAATTAATTTGATGTATGTGTTTTCCCTCTATTTTATTCGTTGATATTATTGTAGTTCTTAAAAGTGATTACGTAAAGTTAATTACATTAAACTGTCAAAGCAATTCGATCATAGTGTAAAATTACATTGAATCGGATTTACATTGAATCGGATTGGGTAATGGGTAGAAAACATATAACCTAATTAGTGAATAAAACAAAATAAATCTCACATACCTTTCAATCCATGGTGCACTAACCTCTACTTGGAACTTTAACCTCAGGCTTCCCATAATTCTATTTCAAACCATGCACATATCCTTTAACTTTCTTAATTAAAGCCTCCTTCACAAACTTCTAGAGCTTTTATGATAGTTCTTAGCTTCAATGTACCTCTTGATGTCCCATTTACCTTCACATTCAAGCACTTACCTTAAACTTGCATGAGTTCCGATCACGTAGTAATCCATCTCTCATTCGTAATTCTAAGGAAATATTTGATTCTTCGAATTCTTGGAAATTTTACCTCACGCTTCTCATCAGTGTGTTTCAAATCATGTACACTATCCTTGAAATTTTTGAAGTCGCCTTCATTTTCATGAATTTTTTATAACACTTGTTTTTATGGAATCCTATCACGTAAAAATACAACTTTCCTTTGCAATTCAAGGAATCATCCCATACTTTGGGTTCATCTTACTTGTAGTGAACTTTAATTCAGCTCTCGGTCTCATTTGCAATGTTTTCATTGTATCTTTGGATGCTTGCTTTCTTAGGTGTAGAACTTGTTTTTCAAAGTCACATCTCTCTCACACATTCTTTTCAAAAAGAATATCTCCCTCACATCTCTCTCTCTCTCCGTATTCTCTACAACTGGCCTCTTGCCAACCTCACACACACTCTCTCTTCATTCTATCAATCCTTCTATCAAAGCAAATGAACGGGGAAAGGAGACGGAGGGATGGAGTGGCGATTATTTTGTCGTGGTAGTTACAAGCAATAGTGATGGTGGTGACGGTGGTGGTGGTGGTTGGTGCTTACCACGAATCGCACAACCATCTCTGAAAAAACAATCTCATGGTGATGACCGTACGTGGTGGTGGTTTCTAGGAATAGAGACGGCAAGATGGAGAGGAGCATCGAATTCACGAGAGCGATAATGGTGCGGTGAAGGTGCATTGTTGTCGGATGTTTGTTCGAGGGATGAGATGGAAGGGTTGGTGGGGGCGTGAGTGTGTTCTTGTTCAAGATGTGGTAAAGATGTTTTATTTCTTTGTGTTTTTACCATATTCGAGCTCTAAATTGAGATTTGTTTCTACAAATCTAGTTTGGAGTTGTTATAGATCCGGTTACTTTACACATGTGTTAGAGCTTATGTGCATCTTTTTGAAACATTCATATCTAAAACAATGGAGGTTGGTGCAGTAGGCGGTGGAGGGTGTTAGTAGAGGGTGGTGTGAGGTAGGAGTGATTTCTAGGTTTTCATTCTGATTTTGGAGATGCTTATCAGAAATGGAGGTTGTGGCCGGAGTTTGTGATGGTGGCGGTGCAAGGAGTTGGTGTGGTGGTGGTGACAGGGTACTCTTCAATAAAACAAATAGATAAGAAAACAATCTAAAAACTGTGAATATTATATACGTGTGCATACAAGGGTATATAATGAATCCAATAACACGGATAATTCCATAATTATGACGAATTATTAAATGTAGTTACTAATTAAGTAGATCTATATATATAACAAAGAAAAAAAAGCCCTTACAACCGATATAAATAGATTAAAAAACAACTTTGTTGAAATTATGCTATGAACAATTAACATGTTATAAACTTCATATTCCGGCGGGCATGAATTCACCATTCAAAGTTCTTTTTCTTAAGTTAATCTAAGATTACAAATATGAATTATTGTTAAAACTGTATTATTGTAATAGAATAGGAGTTCAACAATAGTTGAGGGTATTTATTGTAAATATACCTTATAGGTATATAACCCTTGTGATACACAAGGAAATGTAAGGACTTTGGCACTATTCCAAGCTTAACTATGTGTTTTTAATGGTGTTTCTATATTCTTTCTACATCTATTGATTAGTTTGCCATTGTTCCCTCCTTAGATCTTGATACCTGAACCACTTGGGACAAACAATTATCCTATGAACAATTAAAATGTTATAAACTTCATATTCCGGCGCGCATGAATTCACCATTCAAAGTTGTTTTTCTTAAGTTAATATAAGATTACAAATATGAAGAGTTAGGCTAAGCAGCATTAGCGGCGCTTCTTAATGGTAACGCCCTTGATTTTGCCGGTTTCATGCCTGACTGAAACTCGTTCCAGTCATCAATCGATAACTCGTCCAAAGTGTTACGTATTGTGGAAACCCGTTGAGGGCGTATTGCATTAATCAATCAGAATATATAATACACAGTATTTACATAAAGGGCCCTACACTATACATTAATAACAAAGATAAATTATTTATTTAACACACCCCCCGCAGTCTGAACTGGAGGAGGGCGAATGCTCAGACTGGATCTGAAATCTAAGAACAACTGTGTAGGTAGGCCTTTAGTAAATATATCTGCAAACTGATGAGACGAGGGCACATGCAACACACGCACTTGCCCCAAAGCAACACGTTCTCTAACAAAGTGTAAGTCAATTTCCACATGTTTGGTACGCTGGTGCTGTACAGGGTTATTGGCTAAATACATGGCACTCACATTATCACAAAAAACAACCGTGGCACGGGACAGAGGGAGACGCAACTCGACTAGAAGATTGCGAAGCCAGGCTAACTCGGCAACAGCATTAGCAATGCCACGATATTCAGCTTCGGCACTGGAGCGGGAAACAACGTGTTGTCGCTTGGAAGACCAAGAAACAAGATTGTCACCCAAAAAAATGCAGAACCCAGAAGTGGACCGGCAAACATGATTGGGATAGGAAGGATGAACATAACCAGGAGGTTGTTTCATGTAGACCTCCTCAGACAAATCACCATTGAGAAAAGCATTTTTGACGTCGAGCTGATGGATGGGCCAGTTCAAAGAGATAGAAATACTAAGAACGGTCCGAATAGTAGCCGGTTTCACAACCGGGCTGAAAGTTTCGTCATAGTCAAGACCAAGTTGCTGAGAGAAGCCCTGGGCAAACAGCCGACCTTTGTAACGGTCAAGTCGGCCCTGACTATCGAACTTGTGACGATATAACCACCGACAACCGACGATGTTAACGTCAGCTGGAGGTGGAACCAGATCCCATGTGTGATTAGAAAGCAAGGCGGACATTTCAGAGTCCATGGCTGCCTTCCAGTTCGGATCACAGACTGCCTGAGCAGTCGTTTTCGGGATCGGAGAGAGAGAGTCAACCGCCGAGAGATTGAGAATCTGACGAGGCTTCAAATTTCTAGTACGTGATCGTGTTGTCGTAGGATGACTAGATGAAGCAGTGGGCGGGGGCGAGGGAGATGACGCAACAGCAGTGTCACTGGGAGAGGCGGCGTCAGTTGCGAAAGGAATAGTAGGCACGAACTCAGCCTCGGACAGAGGTTCTTGACCACCGTCAGAGGGGGACGCAGCCGGCGAGGTATCCGGGGCAGGAGTGGTAGGTGATGCAGATGGAGCATCTGACATCAAACTAGGAGAATTTTGGTCGTCAACGAGAGCATCATAGTCAGAACTAGATAGGGGCACATTAAACGAAGCATATGGGAAATGATCTTCATCAAAGACCACATGTCGGGAGACAATGATTTGATGTGTGACAAGATCGTAAAATCAATGACCTCGATGAGTAGACGACGGACCCAAATACACACAAGCGGTTGAACGAGGGGAGAGCTTGTGAGGCGTCGTGGAAGAGAGATTAGGGTAGCATAGGCATCCAAAAACACGCAAATGCGTGAACGAGGGGTAGGTGCCGTATAAGATTTTGCACGGAGATTTGAAAGCTAGTGTTGTTGTGGGAAGAAGATTGAGAATGTGAACTGACATGTTGAGAGCTTCAACCCAGAATTTGGGAGGAAGAGATGCCTGAAATAGAAGGGTGCGAATGACATTGTTAATGGTGCGAATCGCACGTTCAGCCTTACCGTTTTGCTGTGACGTATACGGACAAGAAAAGCGTATCTTAATTCCATGTTGTTGAAAAAGATCAAGCAGTTTAGTATTATTAAATTCATGTCCGTTATCACACTGAAACGATTGAATATCTGTTTTAAACTGATTAACAACGTAAGCACGAAAGGTACTAAAAACCTGAAACACGTCAGATTTCCCACGCAATGGAAACACCCATAGAAAGTGAGAGAAGTCATCCAGAAATAATATATAATATTTAAAACCACTCAAACTAGTCACAGGTGATGTCCACAAATCAGAATGAACTAGCTCAAAAACCCTGGAAGTCGTAGTGACAGAACTAGAAAAAAACAAACGACAATGTTTACCTAGTTGACATGCATGACACGTGGGTAACATTGTATTTGAACAAGATATAAATTTACGAGAACGTAAAAAATTAAAAGTAGATACGCCAGGGTGACCAAGACGGCGATGCCACACATGAGGAGACACGGCAGCAAGGGCAGTAGCTGGAGACACGGACGACTGAGAAGGCTGAAGAACCGGATATAGATCACCAATACTATCAGAACGATGAAGAAGACGGCCTGTATTAAGATCCTTTATGGAGAAACCAAAAGGATCAAATTCAATAGAAACCCAGTTATCAAGAGTGAACTTACGAACAGAAATCAGATTTTTAACCATTTGATCAGAAACAAGAACATTTTTAAGTGCTAGTTTGTTTTGTGAAAATGGAAGAAATGTATCGCCAATACAAGACACCGGAAGTAAAGCACCATTACCAAATGATTACTTTTGACTTGCCACAAGGTTTAAGAGAAAGTAAGTTACCTTGGTTGAATGACATGTGAGAGCTTGTGCCGGTGTCCATATAGTAATTGGTGTCCTGATTCTGTGTAGGTTGCTGGATAGACATGGCGCTGAACAGCGAAGCTAGATCCGTGAACTGAGGTTGAACTGTAGGAGCCTGAGGGGTTGTAGAAGGCGCAGCATATAGAGCAGATGGCGGCGCAGAAGGCGCCGACCAGCGATGAGATCCTCCGTGCTGGGGTCTGAGACTGCTGTTGATGCATGACATTTTGCAGAAGCTGAAGAAGTTGATTGTTGAAAGCTGGTGGACCACCTGAATTACCTGCATCACCAGAATTACCAGTGAAAGTACCAGAAGAACTCCCGCCCCTGGAATTACCTTTAGATGAAACCCGTCCCGTGTTTTTGTTTCCCCGGTTATTTTTATTTTTCCCTTTCCCATTATTATTAGTACTAGAGGTAGAAGAAAGGGCAGAACTGGGGGAAGGTTGAGTGTCGACGGTGGGTTCGGGTAGGTCTTCACGTGACTCATGCAAGAGTAACATGTTTTTGGCCTCAAGGAAGGAGGGAAAAGGTTTGAGGTGAGTTATAACATCGACCAAACTTTGGTACGAGGGTGGTAAATTCTGTAAGATTTGTAAAACAAGATCTTGATCAGAAATTTTCGTATCAACATCAGCCAGAGAATCAGCTAAATCTTTTAACGTATGACAGTAATCAGTAATGGATAGAGCACCTTTTTTGGTGTTCCGAAACAAAGTTTGAAGCTGAAGACTACGGGATAATTTATTATTTAAGAAATGAGCATCAAGGGCGTCCCATAAGTCTTTTGCAGTGCAATTATCTTTCGTGATAATATTAAGTAAATTAGGTTCACATGTAGAGTAAAACCAAGATTTAATACGAGAGTCAATGGCTTCCCAATCCTCATCATCAGCACCGTTAGGTTTGGATTTCCCAGTGATGTGACCCATAACTTTTGCCCCTTTACACATATCAGTAAAAATACGACGCCATAACTTGTAACGGGACCCGTCAGTTGTAAGTTTGAAACTGAACTGAGGGTAAACATTACCAATAGCAAATACAAGTTGGGAAGCCGTGGGGGTGGGTGATGGGGTATGATCATTGGCGGTCATGACTAATAATAATTGTACTCACGAAAAATAAAGATAACAAGGAAATTAAAAACAGAAACGTGCTCACCAAAAAAATTTCCCGAAAGAAAGAGGTGACCGGCAGGCAAATAATTGCAGCAGTGAATCTGTCCACTTTAATTTAACAAAAAAATTACTGCCCTCTGTATTCAACAAGTCTGCCCAAGATTTTGCTTAAAAAATCTGAAAAAAAGTTGCCTTGGGTTTGGAGAAAAGCAAATCTTGAAAAAGATAGCCTTGGGTTGCTGATGCTTTATTTGTCACCCCCACTTCAGATTTAATTCTTAAAACCAAGCAAGTGAGTAAAGCAAGCGACGGCAGCAACAAGCAAACCACGATTCTAAAATCGCGTCTAGGTTTTCTCCGGCGAAGCAACAGATAGCAGCGGCGCTAGGGTTTCAAACAACAGCAGCGGCGACAATAAACAGCAGGCTGAACGGCGGCGTAGGGTTCCGGTAGCAGAGGGAAACCGGCGACAACAACAGAGACCACGACTGAAACCGCAGCGAACCAAGACTGAAACCGCGACTAGGGTTTAGCGGCGGCTAGGGTTGCGCGAGTAACAGCACCGCCGCAACGCAGAGAGCAGCGTAGGGTTGGCTGCGACGGCAAGACAGAAGCCGGCGAGTGGCAGCGGAAGATATGTCCGGCGACGGGAGAGCACCGACCGATCAGTTGATCGAAAAAAAAACGTAGGGTTCGAGGTTCAGGTTAGGCTCGATACCATGTTACGTATTGTGGAAACCCGTTGAGGGCGTATTGCATTAATCAATCAGAATATATAATACACAATACTTACATAAAGGGCCCTACACTATACATTAATAACAAAGATAAATTATTTATTTAACACAATGAATCATAGCTCTTGTCATCTGGATCCTGCATGCTTGGCGAACAAACATTCTTCCCAGCTCTCGTCATCAGAATCCTGCATGCTTGGAGAACACTCTCTTTGATAGAATCCCCTCCAGCAGCATTTCTTGAAACAAGCATTATTAACCACCAGATTTAACCAAACTCGCAAACAAAACCTTTAAGGATCCAAATAAACTACTCCGTCTCTTGAGCCTGTGGTATCAAAAAGATATGGTCATATTTTAAACACGGAATTTGAAATTAATAATAAACGTAACAAGGTGACTTGCATCGATTATAGATGTCTTCAGCCAGCTTAGCTGCCTCTTTACAAGCTTTAATCACTATAACACAGCACCCCTTTTGTGTCGGACGAATCCATAAAAAATTCGAGGGAAAATGATGTTTCTCTCGGATTTCCCACGAAATCGACCGTGGCTAAAAGCTTCGTGGGAAAACCATTTTCCCTCGGATTTCCCAGGATTTTCCCACGGTATCCGTGGGAAATCCGTTGAAAATCGGCTTTCTGACTCAAATCTGTGAGAAATCCGTAATCCGTGAGAAATCCGTTGAAAATTTCCCACTGGATTTGATTCGTGGGAAATCCGTTTCTAATGTCTGATTTTCTTGTAGTGAATTGTCTCTTTCTTCTTGATTTCAGCTACAGTAAAATCATTCAAAATACCAAGGCTTGCTTTTTAAGAATGAAGCATGTCTTTACTAATTAGATAAAGCTATATATATATATATATATATATATATATAGAGAGAGAGAGAGAGTAAGGTTAACATACGATGTATATATATAAGATGCGTACGAGTGATTCTCAGCCGTCAGATCTGAGCACTGACAAACACCATCTGGTCAGCTAATCTATTGATTATGTTGACTAAAAAAGGCGCAAAAGGGCATCATCGTAAAATCCACCAAATCAAGCATTTATTGCGACATTGAACGACACGCGATAATCATGTGGAATTTGTTTTGAAAAAATCGGAATAATTAATAAAACAGAATAAGAATCACCATTTTTTTTTAAGAACAAATAAAAAGATTTCTAGCGGTAACAGAGAGACTTTATTTTCATTGTTCATCTATTCGGGAAAAAAAAGAGCTTTGATAGTTGTGAAGATGAAAGGGAAAAAGGAAAATCAACCATCGCCAGGTACAAGGATTCTTCAATTCCAATACATTCGTTTAGATATAAACGATCAAAAATGATGAACAGCTTGTGATTTGAGATGACAGGAACAAGGAAAAGCTCACGTTTAATGGAAAGATGCATATCATCACGAAAAGGGCAACCTCCTGTTCACATAAACCTTGAATCTAATGATGATGAATGTATAATTGCAAGAATGTATGAAAAATTGCTATAGCTTCTAAGCATCATAGTTATGAATCTTAAAAATTGATGCTTATATTGTTCTGTGATTTTGTGAACTAGGGTTTATGTTGTATGCTTGATATTATAGGGTTTAGTATAAATCCAATGAAACCAAACATCTAATAATATAATAATGACGGACGAATATAATGAAGTAAAATAATCATAGTTGGTTTTCATCATATAATATTCATCGTCCTACAAAAAATCACCAAGAAAATCACCCGTTTTCATATTTTCTAAACCCCAAAAAAAAACCTAGAATTCCAATTTTCATCAGAAGACAAATAAACATAAAGATAGATGAAAACGGGTGCAGTATTATGATTAGTCAATTGATTCTAGAGCATCATGGAAGGTGGTGTTGTCATTCAGGATAATATGAAAACGATTATTAACATTCTTCATAGCTTCATCAATCTTGTTTTGGCGAGTCTTTTGCCTGGTAGTGTAGATGAAAGCCCAATCTTTAGTAACAGATTGAGAGGCTGTAGGTAAATCGTTCTTAAGCTTCTAAATTGCTTCACCTTCATCTGCAATATTCCCCATCATGGCCTCAAGCGTCTGAATCATGTCTCCAAAACGAGCAATTTCAAGTGTTGCATGTTTTTTTTAATCTGAAACGTATGAATCCTCGTTGAGCTGTAGGTAAAATAATTAAGATAATCAATAATGTGTGAAAGAAAGGTAACTATACGGATACCATAATTCATGGAAAAATTGTTGAAGACATTAACACACCACGTAATTAGTTAAACGCTGATTAATAACTCACATAAACAATTTACCTAAATGTCCCACGTATATCAAATCCACGTGTCCCTCTAACATTTCAGCTTACACATCTTACCACTAATCACATCTTATATATATATAATTTGATATTTTTTTTTAAGTAGTATATTTTTAATCTTTTGTTATCCATCAATAGAAGTGGGTAGATAATTCTTGGCACAACTTATATGGTTTTTTATTCATTTCCTGTATGTATCATAGTTTATATAATCACTGATTTCTTGGCCTTTGAATTAAAGAATTAAAATATATTATTTTTTAAACTTTTGTTTTATTAAGATAAAATGTATATAAAAAATAGATAAGATTTATAATAAACTAAGGTGTATGTTAATTAGTTGATGCACTAAAAATATTATTAAGAATATATTATAATGACCTGTCAGGGTTTAGTACCAACATAAAGTTAGAAACTCCTATCATAACATAACTCAATCCGGATAATGAACGTCAATCAATATAAAAATTAATGAACTATGAGATCTATACATCAAGGGTTTAGATATATATATATATATATATATATATATATAACGAAAACTATTTTTCGTACGAGAACTGCGAGAACCAATCTTATCCGTTGATTTGATAAGTGGAATTTATGGATGTAGAGCATGGGGAAATCAAGTGTGGCAGCGAGCAGGTGATGAATTCATGGGTGGGTGATGACATTAAAGGAGGGGGAATTGGACTTATCAAATCCAAACCCTTTAATGTCATCACCCACCCATGAATTCATCACATGCACCCTGCTACACTTAATCCCCCCACGCTCTACATCCATGAATTTCACTTATCAAATCAATGGATAAGATTGGTTTTCGCAGTTCTCGTATGAAAAACAGTTCTCGTTTGAACCCTCCCCTATATATAGGCAAAAGTCCAAAAAAAATTCTATTTTTCGTACAAGAACTGCGATAACGTTTTTTAACGCCATTAATAACTCATTAATAAGGGCATTTTGGTAATTTATAAATTTACTTAACCATGAATTGCACCCGGATGGGCCATAATACTTTCTGATACTTGATTTTTCCAAAATAACCCTCATTAATGCGTCATTAATGAGTCATTAATGAATCATTAATGAGCCGCCAAAAAATCTTAACTATTGATTAATTTTAATCAAGGACTAAGATTGGTTCTCGCAGTTCTCGTTATATATATATATATATATATATATATGTGTGTGTGTGTGTGTGTGTGTGTGTGTGTGTATGTATGTGTGTGTGTGTGTGTTAATGTATGTATGTATGTAATTGATAATTGGTGTGCATCCGTATACATAAAAAGACATTTTGGAATAACAAAAGTTTACTATCATGACATTTCCCATTCACGCATTATAATGTGAGCTGATTTTTCATTTATCCATTACATAAATATTACTTTTATCAAAAATAGTAAACATGAGAAACACATTAATCTTACACTAAATATGTGAATAATTTAATATTTTTAAAAGCTTATGTATAAAAAGTATTAAATATAAAAAATAACGCACGAATATAACACTACTTAAGGGTTGGTGGAGGAGTCACCATTTGTGTTTTAATTAGCCTTTTGTGTGTGTGTGTGTGTGTGTGTGTGTGTGTGTGGAACTAGAGAGAGACAAGTGAGCCGAGAAGGGGATTGAGAGTTAGTTGGAGATTGAAGATCTTTGCTTGATTGTGTAAGGTTCTTGTTGGTAATCTGTCCCAAGTAAGTTTTCTTACCTTTTAACATAATAATTGATGAGTTTTCATTGTTGATTTGGAAGTATTAATGGGTTAACATGTGTGTTCTTGTTCCTCTAACTTACACCATAGGGTTGATTTAATAGAACACTAAAATAGTGTTAAATGATGAAATTGGTAAGGGTTTGTTAGTAAAGTGTTTTAAATGATTTTGGTATAAGAAACCTGAATTAAAACAATATATTGAACCCTAATTTTAAAAAAGAATCACATCTGTTCGTATTTTTTCCGCTCCTCGGTGTGCTTTCTGTGTAGTGCACTGTTCTGTCCTCTGCTCCGTGGGCTGTTTTAAGTGTCAGTTTTGCATGTGAAGTGTAGGACTTAGAATTTTCAAGATTTGTTTAAGTGTGTACTTAATACCGGTATAGTCTTGTGTTATGTGATACGTCGTAAGCTCAGTTATTTCCGCGATGACATAACCACCGACTGTTATATCTAAGACTTGAGCTGAGTTCGGTATATTTTTTTAAAATCGAATACAAAGACAAAAAATTTTTAAAAACATACGTATGATTTATCAATATTTATTACTTAGATGCACATGATGATTTGTTGATTGATTATTGATGTGATTAACTAATAGAATGACTATGATATGCTGATATAATATATGATGTATACGATATTATTGTGATGGTTATATTCACGATGACACAAAGACTTGGGATGGGGGTATGCATAGTCGGTTGACTTATGTATTCTAGGAATTTGCTAACATGATAACTAGTTGCCAGATTTTCTAGACTACCTTTGGTAACATGTGATGTGCGAGTGCTTTAAGTACTTAGTAACAAGGGATTAAACCATTTTCCAACTATTGGTTGATTCATATTAGAAGTATTCTCATATGTAGAGGACAGTATAAGAGAGAGAGAAAAACATAAGTTATATAGATAAAGTTTGATATTAAAGAGGTATTATAAAAGTACAAAAATAAAAAAATAAAAAAATGTTGACAGTTGAAAAAAGTAAAGAAGAGAAAATTAAGCGGGGATATATAATGTGTATTATAACACTAATTCTAAAAACATGTTGTGGGGTTTTTCTACTTATTTCAATTATATGAACTACTTCGTGTCTAGAAATTATATATTCCTACGTGGAGTAGGATAATATAAGATGGAGAAAAAAAGATAAGTTGTATAAATAAAGTTCGAAAATAAATAGATATTTATATAAATAGAAAAATAAAAAATAAAATAATATTGACACTTAAAAATAATAAATAACAAAAAATTAAACACAATGTATAGTATTATAACACAGGTGAGGATCCTCTCATATTTGAGTTAAACATAAACCATCATGTTCTCTTACAAACATGAGAGTGGACCATACAAAGGGAACCTATTCTTGACTAATATAAGGGACTCACTCTCATGTTTGTGAAAGAACATGACACGTCATGTATGACTCAAACATGAGAGGATCCTCACCCTTATAACATTTATTATAAAGGGATGGTATGCAAAACCCACAATACAAATCTAAATTTATAAAAATAAATTGATAAGGTTAAGAATAAAATATAATATAATCATAAGTGTATATATACAATAATATAAATAATTATATATATTAAATTACAAAAGAAAAGGCTTTATGACTTACTATAAAACTATTTTAAAACGATGAGTACTAAGTTTATAATAGGGTTTAGTTTCTGAAAATGTATCAAGTTGTCACCTTTTGCTATTGTATGTATCTCACCTTTTGCTATTGTATGTATTGAACTTTCAAAATTACCATTTAATGTATTAGACTCACAAAAATTACCATTTTATGTATCATGTAACCTTAATAGCTAGTTGCAAGTTGTTTTTTGTTTTTTGATTTATTTTTTATACAAATTATTCTTAATATTATTATTATTACTTTTATTTATAAACTCAAGAAGAAGTTGAAGATCTGATGAAGAGGAAGTTGTTACCAGATGAAAAATCAAACAACACATTCAAGAAAGCATATCAAGAACAAAACAATGGAATAACCGATGATAATAGAACAAACATAAATTTGTTCGAGTTGTTACCCAAATCTACAAACCGTGGAATCAAACATTAAGACTTGTAAAATCCCCAAATCGATTGTAGAACAAAACCATAAATGGATCTGTTTATATTAACAAAAAATATGAACAAAATACACTGAGTTCGGCCTTCACCTTAAAAATTATGAACTAGAAAAGAAAAACACGAACCCTAAATTGTAAGAATAGTGTGATGAACTCGACCCTCAAGAATCGTAAAACGCAGATCTGGAAATAAAACTTAATGGCAGATCTGGAAATCGCAAAAACACAAATCCTAAACTCTAAATCAAAACTAAAACCGATGAACAGTGAATCGGAGCATACATGAGCGCTTTGTTGAAACCCTTAAGAATCGACATAACCGTGAAATCATATGAAGATGAGCAAAATCACACATGTTCTAACACCATGAGAAGATGAACTCGTTGAAGATCTGGTTGAAGTTCGAAGATGGTGGAGTGGATGAACAGATCTGAAAATCGTGAAGTACCAACTGGGACTATGAATTTAGGGCTCCAATTTAACACCATGAGAAGATGAACTCGTTGTTAATCAGAAAATCGTCGAAGATGGTGGAGTGGTTCGATGAATCGTCTGTGTGGAAGCCAGCGGTTTAAGGACTATGAATTTAGGGTTCCAATTTTAGGACTCTTACAAATTTAGAGATGAAAATGATGTTCTTGTAATTAATAATAATAATTAGAAATAAACCTTAATTTGATTTTGAATTACTTTTAAATATGAATTTCCATGTCACTTTCCATATCATAAGCATGTCAGCAAAACCAATATCACATCATCATTTAACCTCCTATAGGAGGTTAAATACATTAAATGGTAAGTTTTTATAATTCGGTACATTAAATGGTAAGTTTAAAAGTTCGGTACATACAATAGCAAATGTGACAACTTGGATACATTTCCATGAACTAAACCCTTTATCTTCTAATATATATAAAAGACTAATCAGGAAAAAATTATTAGATGATCCCGACCCTTTATTTAATAAAAGATTTAATCTTAGCCATTCATTCCTTTAATTCTAAAATTTTTATTTTGATTTTATTTTAAAGTCAAACTATTATGACTAACTAATATGAATTAACATAAAGATAATCCTTAATCAAATCAATGATTAATAAATTAGCATTACTTAAAAGTAAATTTAAAATTACTACCTTCATATATGGCCGTTAAAATCTACTAATGTTTATTATACTAATCTTAAATAAATATAAATTTAATAAACTAATCTTTATTATACTAATCTTAAATAAAAATAAAATTATAATAATCTTTTAATATTAATTTAAAATAGTATTACTTATCATCCTTTTAAAAAAATCAGGTCTTATAATGATTTAATATTTTTATTAATTTTTAATATTTATTTTTTTAAACAATTCGTGTATCACACGGGAATTTATCTATTAATATTATAAAAGAATAAAATGATATTTTGAAAATCGTAACACCAAACTAGTTATTTTTAATGATAACTAACACAAAGTTATAAATTTAAGTTATTATCTTAATAATTTTTTAATTTAATGTGAGCACTTATTTTTGATTTGGTTTAGTTTACTAAAATGTATTAAAATGTCATATTTTGCTATTGTGTGTATCAGATTTTAAAATTTTTTATTATGTGTATTGTACATTTAATTTGTCGATATTATATGTAGTAAACTTATACATACAATAACAAGTTATCACATTTGCTATTGTATGTACCGAACTTTCAAACTTACCAAATAAAACGCGACATTAACAAAAACTACATACAATAACAAAAAGATTATAACTTTGACACACACAATATAAATTTTTAAAGTTTGAGATACAAAATAACAAAATGTGTCAAGTTAAATAAATTTTGATTATAGTTAGTTACATATTTAGTCCTTAAGGTATGTCACTTATTGTGTCTTAGTCCCTAAAGTACGTTAATTGCACCGAAAGTCCCTAATATATGAGTTTTGCTTCAATGATGGTCCTTGGTCACTTAAAAATATGATAATACCCTTCTCAATTCAATTTGTCTTTTAATTATTTAAATATTATTAAGTTATATTAAAATAATATAACACATGTTAATTATAAACAAATATACAATTAATAACCATTTGTTTATCACCACCGCCACCACCGTTTACCAAAAACGACCGCCAAAACCCACCAAAAACACCACCATGGGTACGAGTGTTAAGATGAAAGTGAAAGGAAAGAGGAGTTTTGAAAATCGAATGAAGAACAAAAACTCCAGAAAGTCCCACAACCAAAAATCAAACACACACATACCTCAAGAAACCGAACGTAGAACGAGATCTGAAAATCGCATCTACAAATCGATGGCTACACCAAAATATGAAATGTTACACAAATGAAGAACAAGATCTAAAAGAGAGAACAAAGAAAGCAACTGAAAAAAAAACCCTAATCGCATGAACAAACCCTAAGTTGATGACGACGGTAGTGATGATGCGACAGTGATGATGATCCGGCCATGGTTGTCATGTGTAGAAGATAAACCCTAAACCACCATCTCCTTGCAGGGGGTATGGCGATGAGATAGAAGTTGCAGCGGTGTTGAAGAGGAGATTGACAGGAGTTTTTGTGATGCAACGATGGGGAGGTGACGAGTGGTGGTGGTGGTGGTAGGGTAAAAGAACGGGGTTTCTCTTTGGCGAGGGTGCCTTGGTGGGTTGGCGGTGGTAAACAGAAAGAGAAAGGGGTGTGGCGAGGTAAGGTTAGTGCCGAGAGAGATTAAGGATGGGTATAATGGTCCGACAAAGGTGAAGGGTGGGTGGCGGCTGTGAAAGAGGGGGGATAGGTTAGCGGTGTTGTGAGAAAGAATGGGAGGCGGTGGTGGAGAGAATAATAGTTGAGATTGGTGTCTAATATTATTATACTAGTTTTAATAATATTTTTTAATAATTTAGAATATCAAAAAATAAAAAAAATGAAAATAATATAATGGTATTTTTAAATGAAAAAGTAAGAGTATTTTTGTTTTTTTAGTAATATTATAAACTATCAGTATAATAAAATATAAACAATATGAACATCTAGTATAATAATATTTCTAGGAACTAGATATATAAATGACTTACTAGTGAAATGACCCGTGCATGCACGGGTAAGCTTTAAAAAACTAAAACATTTAACATGTAATAAAACATAAATAAAATATATAATATAATATAAACAAACAGAATCATATTCATAGAAATAATAACTAATAACAATCATAGTTATCAAATGTTCAAAAATTGAATTAAGACGGTACTTTCATATTTTCAGTAGTACTTCTTTTGTATACTACATTTATAATTTTATTTTTCAGGCTACTATTATCGTCAATAAGATGAAACCTTAAGAAAATTAAGTATATTTGGTGTGTACAATGATTATTAAACATGATATGAAAGTTCACCTTAAGTCCTTAACATATATTATCTACTTCGGAATATAATACCTCCATACTGTCTAATATTGATACCATGTAATCATTTATGTGTTTAACCTCTTCATTTGTTAGAACAAAAGTATTATTAAAAATATTATTAAAAACATAATAAAAATATTAGTCAAAAATCTAAATATAAATAATTAATAATTCTTAAATTTTAAAATCTTATAGATTATTTAAAAAATAATTGAGTTGAAAATTCTCATTGTTATTACATGAAATCTGAATTATAAATTAAATGAATACACAAATCACTTCGTTAGCTTATGATAATATAGTCTCAAAATTCGGATGTCATGCTCATAATATTCTTTTTTGACATGTTAAGCAATGGCGGTTAATTACTTTTAAATAGTGTGATTAGCAATACCTCACACTTTAACCAATATTTTATATGATATCGCTGGCATCGAAAAACAGATCAAGAGTTTAACATTGTATGATTATGTCAATGAAAAAGATGATTGATTTAGATATTCACAAACATAAACTATCCTATAGAAGGTACTATACCTCACTAATATGTTGTAGATATATATTATCATATACGCTAAGTCAAAAATACCTCATAAAAAGGATCAATGATTTAGTGATTTATAACATAAAAAGGATTAATGATTCATGTTCACCGGTTTATAATTTTATAAAGAAGATAAGCAAGAAAAATACATATTCTCGTTTAGAAAAAGATTAAGTGTCATTACATTTCAAATACAAAATTACAGATAGTAACTCCCTTTTTTCAGTGGTTATAAAATATACTTTTTACTAGTAAAAAAAGTATTTTTTTTAGTTTTGTGCTATTACGGTAAAATTTACATCAAAATGTAGATAAAAATGAGACGATTATAAATATAGAATTATATTTATGCCAATCATAATATATTAAAAGTTATAAAAGAAAAACTACAAATATATACAATTAAATACATTCCTTAAATATAAATATATAATTTATAAAAACACCCCCTATATATTTTCACATAGCTCCCTTATAATTTGTTCCATATACTCAAATGTTGGTTAAAATTGAGAAAATAAAATGTTTTGATTGGTTAATTAAATTTTATTTATAAAATCTTTTCAATATTTGATTTTCTTTTAATATATACTAGATTTAGGAACCGTGCATGCACGGGTAGTTTAAAATAAAATTTTAAGTAATAACTTTGTAAACGAAAAAAATAATAATGTAATTAAGTAATGCGTTAAGTTCAACACATGAAGTAATAAGTAATTACTTTTATATAATAAAAGAAGTACACGCATATACAAATCCTTTAAAAAACCAATTAGAAACAATGACATCAGATTCGTTGTAGACCTTCTTTATATACTACATTGGTTGTTTTGTCGGTCGGATTGTCATTGTCATCACAAATAAGAACTTTTAATCCACTCCTACTCTTAACACGTGAAAGTGCGACGTATAATTGTCCATGTGTAAAAACAGGTCGTCTCAGAAATAAGTCAACAATAGACAAAGACTGGCCCTGACTCTTGTTAATAGTTATTGCAAAACAAACCATGATCGGAAACTGTCTTCTTTGGAATTTCACTGGAATTTTTGAATCTGATGGAATCATCTTCATTCTAGGAATATATTCGGTAACACCAATATTCTTCCCAGAAATGATCTTTACTTCGATAACACATGCACCAAGTCGAATAACTTGAAGTCTCGTTCCATTGCATAACCCTCTTGACTGGTCAAGGTTACGAAGTAACATAACAGGAACATCAACCTTTAAAGATAATTTGTGGTTTGGAATACCTGATACTTTGAAAGAATTGAGTATCTCAGGAGAATATAATGATTCTTCAAAAGTACTTGACATCTCATAAAAACAAAAAGTATCAGAGCTGAAGTAAGTTGTTTCCTCACCAATTATCTTTGAAAGTATGTAGTCTTGCTTCACGTTTGACGGTAAGTCCTACACTCACTATCAATCCAGTGGGTATATTAGGTTCAAAGTCTTGCTTCACGTTTGACGCTAAGTCCTACAGATGTTTAAAAAAACTATTAGTATAATCTGTAAAAAAGTCAATTTAGTGTTTATATTAAACTAATTAAGATAATTAGTTTGACATGGCGTTACCAGGGAGAAAAGTGGAACTGTTTTGATTTTTACAACGAACTCCATGTAACTGCAAAAAAATGAAGTTAAGTCATTAGCATATTACAATTTATAAACTTTAAAAATTATTAGTAAACAATTACATGTAAAGCTTTGGCATGTGAGTGATGGAGTGAAAATGGGTGCAGAAGTTGTTCACTATTCAGAAACTTTTATGAGCTGTTCACTAATCTTTTTGCCAACATAGTTAAAATTAACAGTTCAGCTTCATTTACATAAACAATTACACAACATCAAAAAAAATCAAAATAAGGCAAATAATTATAGGATAGAGGTAATATATAGATTTTCTAAAACAACACACATAGGTAATTAATTCATCCCTTTCTCTTATTTTTGTAGCAAAACACATTGTGTAGGCATACACATGATTGAATTTATATAATATTATTGTTTAAATGATAGCCAAGCATGAAAAAGATTAGTGGATCATGGAGTTTTAGCTGAAGAATGCTGCTGTGTATAGCATGCTTAATCTTCAGGTAATGCCTCAATCCTACGTGGTCCTCTATGTGTTTACCAATTCTTTGTTTTTTCCCTTTTGTTTTCAATTCTAAAGATTCTGTTATGTGTTTTTGCCTACTAATCTTATAAATAAAATCGTAATAGAAAACAACCAATTCTTAAGGAATGTGTCTATCATTAAACAATGTTTAAAGACGGATGTAATTTTGTCTATCATTTAACAGTACTCTTAAGGAAACAAACAATTCACTTTACTGCATTAGACAAAGATTTAAGTGTGTCTATTATTAAACAGTGTTTAACAATTCAGTACATTACATCTTAAAAAAATGTGAATTGTGATAAAGAAACAGAGCATCAACAACAGTATTTAATTATATGGATCAATTCTCACTGCCGTGATTGTGAATTGTAAAAAAGAAACAGAGCATCAACAATTCTAATCAAACACATTGAAATTGCGAAAAAGATTTAAACTTTCAGCCCACTGAATGAAAAAGTCATTAAAAGACACTCGATAAACATGTTAGAGATGTAAGAAATTACCCTAAATCGAGTAAAATAGATTAAAGAATATACCCTAAATCGTCAAAAATAGGTTAAAGAAATTACCCTAAATCGACTTGTGATAATGTATTAGCCTTTGAGAACTTTTGAAGAAGTATATCAACAAACCTGTAAAATCGTGTAGATAACGAATTAAATCTAGTATAAATGTCCTTCAAGTATTATATCCTTCAGAAATCAATAAGCAAATCTACCAACGAAACTTTAATATCGAAAGAATACCAAACTGTTTTGATTAAAGAAAACAATCAGTGAACGAAGAAGATGATGAATGAAGAAGAAATAGATGATTGAGAAAGATCGAGAACGAAGACGTACCTGTAAGTCGTTAATCTACGGAAGAAGGAAGGCCGAAGACGGAAGCTAGGGTGAACGGCGGAGAGAGAAGTCGATAAAAGAAAGGTAGGGTTTGGGGAATGAAATTAGTAAACGAAAATAGAGTAGGCGGGTCAGAATACCTGTGTGTTTCACAATCCGGGTCAAAATACTCATTCTTAACAAAAAAAGACGGATCTTACTAAAAGGAGTAGTCAAAATCGGGTATTTTGGTTAAAATAGGAGAAATGAAGAGTTTTTATTGGCTAATTGAAAATTAATTAAGGAAACTTTCCAATAAATGGTTTTCTTTTAATATATATTTTATAGATAGATATAAATAGATTTCACCAAATATGTAATTAACTCTTTTGATTAACTAAAATCATTTTTAAGTTGCTGAGGCCCAACATCCCGTCGTTGAATTTCCTTGTTGAATTTTGGTCGTGTGGTACAGAAATCAGCACTGGTGGGCTATTTTGGGTGTTTCCCTTTCTTCGGAGTCTGCAGAGAATAACACCAAACCCCTGAACAAAAATCAACCCTAACTGAACCCCTCTTCATAAAATCTCCATCTGTTCCTCCAACCAGAAGTTTTTTTGAAGAATTTGTTGTTGTATATTCAAGGAATAATCGAGAAGATGCAAACTGCTGCGGTGATTTTGAGCCAATCATCCTATTCCTACGTCACTAGGCCTCAACAAACCCTTGATTCTTCAGCTTCTTTTCCATCTTCAACTTCGTATTCCAATACTAATCCAGTTCCTAAGGTTTTATAATCCAACAATCTTCTGTTTGTGGTTTTGTGGTAGTGTTTTTGTAATATGTCGTATTAATTTTCTAAATTTTGTTGGGTTTTTGCTGAAACAATGTTTAGGTGTTTTCTGGATTCCTGGGCACTCGAGTTTCTATTGCCAGGGGTGGTTCATGTTCATCTAGAATTCGATTTCAGCAAGTGACACGCAGGAAAGGTAACTGATTTTACGAATTTTTGTTTAAATTTTTGAACTTGAGTTCCAACCGGGTTTGCTACCATCAAACTTGATTGAATTATATATATTTGATTTCAATGTGGGTTGAATTTTCTGGATATTCATAATGCCCATTGTTCGATTTCAAATCTTTGCAGGCTTAGCCAAATTAACTTTGTAAAGTGTTCCCTTTTGCTACTCTCATGTGAACCTTTTGTTTCCTTGTTTTCATGTAGTCGGATAGACACTATGATCTCTTGTTTGAAAAATGGATATTAGCTAGCTTATCAACTGGTGAAGAAGGCATATTGTAATGGAAGTAGTTGAGTAGGAATTAATTAAATTGAATAAATGATGTATTTTATACAAATCCCCAATTTCTCATGGGAAAATGTGATCTAGCTCTGGCAAAATTTCTCAAAGTAACATGTGCGACAAATAGGGTTCGGAGAGACATATGGCCAATTGGTTTAGCTAAAAGATAAAGCAGATATTCTCATTGATATTGAAGTTGTTATAGTTTGGGTCGGGTATTTTACACTGCATTTTGAGGTGAAGGAATATTGTAGTGCCTTCCATAAGAGTGCCATAGTATCATGAGATGGCTATGTGCACGTCTGCACGATGCACATACAAAGCTGTGTGAGCTAAGCAATGACAGGATATATGAGTTTATCCACTTTATAGACATAGGAAGAATCTGTTCTATGCTTAGATTTATTATGATGCAACATAGCCTATATATCCACACCCCTTATTCCCTTAAGGACTACCCCTTCCTGGAATAGAACATACTATTAATCTTTGCGACAGGCTATGGGCCCATATCTGTTAGAGTTTACACATACCCCCACTTGCACAAAACGGAATTCAGAGAAAGGTCTAAGAAATGCTGAGCATGAGGTCGCTAGGTTAGTCAAAGCCCCTTTTCAGCCCTTTTTCTAGCTTATGATTCTGGTAAAAGGATGTAACTCAAGAATATGGGCTCTACAGGTTTCTGTCATGCCTTGCGGCTTGACTAATGCCTTATTGCCTTGTCCACATTTCAAGCTCTAATGAATGATGTTCTTCGTCCTATCTCAGATATGTCCTTGTCTTTTTGTTTTTCTATGACATATTAGCTAACAACTCAAGATGGGAACAACATCTAACTCTCCTTCCCATGTTCACAAAAAAGTAGTTGGTCATTAATATAAAAAAAGTAGTCTCAGTATCCAATGTGTATGGAGTATTTAGGCCATATAATTAATGGTAAGGGAGTTCAAATGGATTCTTAGAAGGTGCAGTCATTCTTTCATTGCCCACCGCTACTATAGTTAAGGGAGAAATAGGATTTTTAGGCTTAACCAAACTAGGAAATTTCCTTTTTCAGACAGTGTGTGGTAAACCAATCTAATTGGGAGGATTCTTTCATCACATTTTTATGTCTGTTGATTTCATTACCTGGCTACCAAAATCTGAGGGTTTGAGACTGTTCTTGTAGTGGTGGATCATATATTCATCTCCCCAAATACTCACACTTTTACAGCCCTTCCTTTGTTACTTCTGAATTCTGATACTCCAGGTTTTCTTGCCAAAGACCTTCCCTGATTGACACAACATTCTGCTACTAACAAATGAAAAGGCTAGTTTCAAGGTCTTTTCACTTCAGTGAATCACTCGAGCCCTGATACATTTTTGGTGCCATGGAGCTAGAACAATGAGCTATTATGCTCTCTTCAAAGGATGGCTGCTTCCAAGCTGATATAAACCAAATTGATATATTGATAAATTGGAACGAATACAATAGTCGGCGTCCTTTCGAGAGGCACCCGTCTCTCCTTAGCCTACTTTCGAGATGTAAGAGCTCTCCAAAACAAAGAAAATATCAAAATAACTCTGAACTCTCTCCTCCCCAAATGATACCCCTAAACCTCTATATATACTAAACAAATAACTTATTTCCTAATAAGATAAAAGATCACCTACCTAAGATAAAAGATTATCTCTAGTTAAAATATAATAACTACTATAATTAAAAGATCTCTAGAATATTGATCATATCACAAGCCTACCTCCTAGTTGTCATCACTAGATCACTCATTCACTCCCTTTTCCATTAAGTGATTGCTTAGGCACGTTAGCATACAATCTGGGCTGTTTCTGTCTCGACTTTGGATCTTAGTACCAAAAAATCTGTCTGTACAAGCAATCTAGGCCTGTATTTGGAGTTTCCTTGGTTGGCTGTGTCGACTTTGCAGGAAATAGATTTTGTGGAAAACCAGCTGTATCCATCTTTGTTGGCCATGTTCACTTGCAGGGCAGCAAGCTCAGTAGGTCATCGTCATCTACTGAAGACTTGGTCTATTTGGTTGCCCTGGGCTGAATTCTGCCATAATTCTGCCATAATGCCTCCTCCAACAATTATTCAGCTTCATCACGTTTTAAGTTAAATTCCTGGTTCAGCAAAGGTCCATTCAATATTGATATGGAGTAGTGCATTATTTCGGATGACCAGCCCATGAATATACAGTCCAGGCCCAGTGAATCGAATGTATATTGCAGAAGGAAATTGTGCAGGGTAGGCGTGTAAGGTTGGATATCCGATATCCTATGAGAAATTTATTTCATGTGGGGAGAATAATACACACACACGCTCGCGTGTGTGTGTGTGTCATGGAGTGATGGAGAGATATGTCTATGTGCATTGTTAAGCTTGTTATTGGCTCAGTAGCTTGTGCAGGACACCATTTGTTTTTGGAACTTCTTTGATTTGTATCTATTCCAGTTAATGGAACTTTCATCTTTCTTGATCTCCTCTTATTGAATTTATCTTAGGGTTATCTCTTTAATATAAGCATTTATATATGTATTTTTATGTATAACCTCATAGGAGATAACAGGTTCTATGTCTATGAAGCTTACCCTCTACATATGCTCTCTCTCTCTCTCTCTCTCCCCCCTCTCTCTCTCCTCTGCAACATAATCGAACTCTTTTTGCTTGTGTTCTCGGTCTCTCACTTATTACAATAATCCATTAGTGTACAAAATTCTTTTGCAATTATTCAATGCTCTTTCCTATCCTTCTTTTTGCAGTTGTAAAGGCTGTTGCAACTCCAGAGTCGCTTGTAGAAGAATTACCTCTTACTGCAGAAAACATTGAGAAGGTACTGGACGAAGTCAGACCATATCTCATTGCAGATGGTGGGAACGTGGCATTACATGAAATTGATGGAAACGTGGTACGTTTAAAGCTACAAGGAGCTTGTGGCTCATGTCCAAGCTCTGTAACCACCATGAAACTCGGCATTGAACGCCGTTTGATGGAGAAGATTCCTGAAATTGTTGCTGTTGAACCAATACCAGATGAAGAAACTGGCCTCGAGCTGAATGAAGAAAACATTGAGAAGGTATGTATATGTGCATTTTTTACACATGCCCTCCTAAATTACTTTATTATAAAACTAGATTAAATGCCCGTGTGATACACGGGTTGGTTTACAAGATAATAAACATTAAACATTAATTAAAACGTATTAAATAATAATAAAACGCGAATTAAATGAGAATTAAAAAATGACGATGTACGGCATCAACACTCTAACCAGCGGTGGAAACATCGTCACAAGCGGAGGGCAAACTTGACAGCAGAAACATGGTAACATGATACCAAGAGACGTGATTGTATTCCTTATATAAATCATCTATCATTATTTTTACAATTAAGGGTAATAAAATTAAACGTTATTGGTTATAATTAAAAAGAAATTAAAATGATTATAAAATATTTTAGAATGATAAAACTAATAATTTGGTTAAATACGATATTTTGAAATATTATAAAGGGTAAATATGATATTTGTAAATTAAGGTGGGCAAATACAATTTTATATGATTTAATAAGGGCATATATGAAATAATCTCTAATAAATTTGACTTTAAAAAATCAAAATTGATTTTTTGATTTTAATTGAATGAATGGATAAAGATTAAATATTGTTCTAAATGAATGGTTCAGATCATCTGATAAATTTTATCAAATTAGTCTTTTATATATATTAGATTAGAAGATTATGACAACTGTAGAATGTAGTTTTCTTGGTCATATCTACTTCTTTTAAAGTTACGGAATTTTTCCTGTTTAAAATAATAAACGAAAAATGCTTGCGGGTCAACCAACCCGACCAAACTGTTTTGACCCGTGACCCAACCCGTTTATCTGCTGATCCAATTTTTTTTTTTTTTGGGTGGAATATCTTAGGTTCTTGAAGAAATACGGCCTTATCTTGTCGGGGCAGCAGGCGGAACCCTAGAATTTGTGTCCATAGATGAGCCAATAGTTAAAGTGCGGTTAACAGGTCCTGCAGCAAGTGTGATGACTGTAAGAGTAGCTGTCACTCAGAAATTACGTGAAAAAATCCCGGCCATTGCCGCTGTTCAGCTTTTACAGTAGAATTTGCATCTTTGAAAACCATAAGAGAAACATGTGTAACATATAGTGATGAACCAAGGTGACATCTTCATGAAGTAAGCCCTGTACAGTTTTAGTAAACAAGTTTAATAATGGCTGCCTTCTAAATACAGTTTCTGTTTATTATTGTTACTATTATTCTTTTGGCTTTAATGATAAATACTTGTATGTTACTGGATGATGATTTTTTGGAGAAAGAAAATTCAACAGTATTGAGAATTTTCAGTTTCTTTTTATTTTCTAATTAAACATTGAATTCAATTAACTAGGATTCTCACTTATTCTATCAAGCATTCAAGCCGCACGGTAGGCTGTGTTTAGTAGGAGAAAATTTATCTGTTAAAACTGTGGAGTTTCTATTTTTCAAAAAAAATAGAAAACATGTTCGGATGAAATGATGGAGTTTTCATTTATGAGGAAAAATGGCAAAACATGTTTCGTTGAGATGTTTTTTTTTTAAAAGTTGTTTGGATGACAGGGTGGAGTTTTCATTGTAGTTGTAGGAATGCATAATCAATAGTGGCATTCATGTCGTTTTTAGGTTGGCAGGTCGCGAGTTGACGGACGGATCAGGACACATGACTTAAACTTGACATGTTTATTTATTCGTGTCAGGAATCTCAATACTAATCAGTATATGTTAGACACCAACATATGTTGGTTCACAAGTTATAAACAAATTTGTGGGTAAAAGACGAGTCACTTTTAATCTATCATAAAAGTCTTGAAATGATTTATGTTTGAAAAGTTAACGTCATAATTGTAATAAAATAAGGTGATTAATTGAAAAATAAATAGGCATGACGAATGCATTCGGTACTTAGGGGTGGTTTGTTTTTTTAAAAAAGGTCTTAATACATCTTAATCTGAATCAATAAGAGGTATTAAGATGTAAGTGTTGTTTGTTTTTTCTTTTCATTAAGATCTGAAACCTCTTGATGAATAAGAGATAAAATTACCTCTTATAGCATCTTAATAGAATTTATGTTTCGTTATACTATAACAATTATACTCCTTCTTTCACCAATTCACGTCAACATCTACTCCTCCACTACTCTACATATATGGACACCTTTCATGGCCGCTGTCGGGCGCCGCACACCGCTGCGTTCTTCTATATATTTTTTATTTTAATTTCCTATAATATTATGGTTTGATATTTGTTATCAAAATAGTTTATTTTATAATTAGAAAAGTTAAAATTTAGTTATATATGTAACAATTGAATATAAAATATTATAAAACTAATAATTACAACCATTCAGATATTTTAAAAAACAAACAGCAAAATATGAATGAACATTTAGACGTCAGAATCACCTCTTAATATTCAGATATGATATTCAGATTCAGACTCAGAACCTTTTAATAAACAAACGACCATTTAATTAAATTAAGTAAAATTTTACATAGTGAAAACATAGGTTGAAAATAACGGTTAAATTCCTGCAAAACAAATTTGTAAGTAGTAATTGGGAAAAAGGAAAATAAGGGGGAAATTGATAATTTATATAAAAAAAAGTTGTATACATTAACGGGCTTACTGGTTGACACGTAAACCCATTTTTCAACCCGAACACGATTCATTTATTTTATAGGTTGTGTGGGTCAATCTAATGACACAGTCATCAGTCATGTAAGGTCATCCAAATTCGTTTATTTACGCATTGGTTAATGTCGTGTTTCATATAAACAACAATAAACCTCCGGCATAAAAAAGAGTTCATAATCAATAAATTAATTATTTTAATATTATTATTTATTTTTATTGTTATTATTTTAGAATACATTAATATTTGGATGTTTAGTTGAACATGAAACTGTGTTGTGCTTCATGTCATGTCGATAATTACCGTCCCCAGGATCATCGCTACAAAAGTGTTGATGGAGTGAAGAGAATGATAAACATATAAAACAACAAAAGGAGAGTGAAACTAAGGAAGAAATAGCAAAATTCTAAAAGATTAAGCGGAGTGATTACCTCTTATTACTTACCACATCAGTTTTCTTATTGCATCGTTGAGACATAATGTGGTCACCTACTACACAACCAATCAGTCAAAAATTACAAAAAAGAAAAAGAACAAAGAAGGATAAAGAAGATGCACCATGTCCCCATCACGTCTTGCTACAATGCACCGCCACCACCACAATGTGGTGTGGCCTTTATCCCTCCCCTTTTGAAAAGTATGTGTCGGTTAAGATCTAAAACCGAACAATAACTGATAATTTTGGTTATGTTTAATATAAACCTTTCGGTTTCGGTTTCTTAATGAGGCTATTAATCGGTTAATTGGACGGTTAACCAACAAGGAAGTTGGACATTAAAAACAAACTTGTGTAAAATGAACAAGAATTTAATATAAGAAATGAACAAAATATTTTATTGTGGCTGTTCGGATGGTTAATAATGGGGCAGTGATTGTGATTAACCTTAACCGCACCACCCTTATCAGTTAATCAAAATTTAGAAACCGAATCATCGGTTTTTGAAATGGTTTGGCTAATTTGGGCCAAACCAAATTGATTATGGTTCATTAATCGGTTTTTATGCTCACCCCTAAAAAAAATAGTAACTAATGACAATCTAGAATTAGAAAAAGTAATACTTGTAGAAGGTTGTCACAGAAAAAGGTGATGGGCAGTGTTCTTGTGACTTAGACCGACCACATCCATCATAGATGCGGCCATGTGAGGATTGTTCACGAGCAAAAACCTTCGTGAGGAGCATCGCCAGTATTCGTGAGGGACGGCTCACGGTCACGGACGTGACCCCCGTCGCGTGCGTGAGCGGAGAGAGAGAGGCGCCTAATTTAAAATTTTTTTTTTTTTTTTTGTGATGGGGGAGGGGGGGTTTTTGCATTATAAAGGGCTTGCGTTTTTTTTTTCAACTTTTATAATAATGTCCCATATTGTTTTATTTAATTATTAAAGGATTTTAAATGATTTAAAATTAAATTGCATAAGCACCAATTGTGTAAAGGATAAGATGATCATTTTCAAAAGTTTAATATTTGTTAATGTCTAAATGATCTGTATAACTAACATTAAAATAAATTATACATAAGACCAAGCGTAATGGTAAGCCCGAAGGCTTTGGGCAACGTCTTGGGTTCATTGGGTTGGCTCGGGAAACGAAAAACGCTATACTCCCCCCACCCCCAACCCAAGCCACCACCCACCATCGCACCTAACATATATAAAGCACCAAATGAGACGACCATGAAAACGTGATGGACGCTCTTTAGGCTCTTACACACAAAGGATAACCAAATGAGACGTTGAATAAAACCCTCACTCTCTCTCTCTCTCTCTCTCTCTCTCTCTCTCTCGAGATCAGAGTAACAGGACACGCGTCGCACGCCAACACCTCTACCTTCTCCCCCCTCCCCAAACCCTCCCTCAATCCAACGCTTCCGCTTTTTTCCACTCTGTAACATTCTCATTTCTCCAATTTCTGCTTCAATTTAACCGTTTCTTCGAATTTATGTCCAAGAAAATGGATTTGTGGAAGGAAAACCAATAAGGGTTTTCTCGAATTTGTTGTTGGATGACGTCTCGTACCTGGAGAGATGCCTACAGTGGCATGTCCACCGATAACATCAAGGGGTTGGTTTTAGCATTGTCTTCAAGCTTGTTTATTGGTTCCAGCTTCATTATTAAGAAAAAAGGTCTCAAGAAAGCTGGTGCTTCAGGTATTAGGGCAGGTAATTACTCCAATTTTAAAAATCACTCACTTCTTATTATTCTGAATTATGGATGGATCATGTATGTGGTTCGAGTTAATGTATTTTGCTCCTTGTATCTACTGGAACTTCATCATTGATTCTTCACATAGGGTATTCAGCTTATAACTTATTGAGCATTTAATCGGATCATTAACTCTGGTTGACTTGAAATAACGAATGATGAAACCAAATGCCAGATACACGAAAGATTACTTTTTAAGGATAGTTAATACATGTATTAAAAGAATTCAAATGGGCAGTGGTTTTTGTTAATTTGCTGTCCTGTAGGATCTTGGTTTTATTTTCCTGATATTCTGAATCATTGGATATCTTCCGTTTGATACTTCAAAAATAAATTACTTTGTAACAAACTGATTCACATGATTTATGGGGATGTCATGAGCGTGCGCTTCTTAAGAACTACAACATTCTTGAGACTTGAGAGGGATGGATAACACTAACTCTTAGGTATCATGGATTTGTCTTGGTTTTATAGACTTGGAAAAGGCTTATGATAGTGTCTCGCAGGTGAAGATTTGAAGGACCTTGACTATGGAAAAGTTCAATTGAGAACTGTTAGTAACGCCATTAATGACTCATTAATAGGGATTTTTTTGTCATATATATTACACAACTGTAAATTACGTCCAGGTGAGCCTTCATTAAATTGCGAGGCTTGATTTTCCCAAAATACCCCTCATTAATGAGCAATTAATGACCCATTTATGAGTCATTAATGAGCCGCTAAAAATTCTTAGCCATTGATTAATATTAATCAAGAGCTAAGATTGCTTCTCGTAGTTCTCGTACGAAAAACTGTTCTCATTTAAACCCTCACATTGATAAAGGGGAGGGTTCGTTTGAGAACCATTCTTATTGCGAGTATCATGAGAACAATCCTGATCCATGATTATTATAAATCAATGGTTGATAATTTTGGCGGCTCATTAATGACTAATGATTATCTCATTAATGGCTCATAATAAGGGGTATTATGGGAAACTACGTCAATTTAATAACAAGTCATCCGAACGGACGCAATTCATGGCTGGTAAATATATAAATGACCAAAATACCCCTATCAATAAGCATTTATGGTGGGTACAAATGGTACTCACGGAACTTGCAATAAAAGTGGTTCTTAAACGAACTTCTCCCTATATATACATACATATATATATACACACACACACACATGAAGGACCGTGGACATGGGTCTAGGCTCCAGTCGATAGAAATAGGGTTACCCTAGAGATCAGCCCTTAGCCCATATCATTATCTAGTGATTCTTGAATCTCGATGAATCTTCAAGAGGGATTTAAGAGAGCATACCATGGTGCATGTTATGTGCTCATGTGACTGTGTTCGTTCGACAGACGACTGGAGAGTTGAATAGTAGGCTAGAACAGTGGAAGGCAGTCTGGGAAGACAAAAGCCTACGAATTAGCCGAGATAAGACAAAATGCTTATGATTTGAATTCAACAATAACAGAAACGATTGTGGCGAGGAAATCTCAGTTAGGGATCAACTTTTGCTTTTGAAGAGACTTTTAGGTATTTGGGCTCCATTTTGCATAGGAGGGGCCGAGGGGGAGGATAGACTATGTGACTCATCATATAATGGCAGGATGATTGAAGTGTAGAGCGTCCATAAAATATTGTGCCACCCGTTTTAGATGTATATTACATTACAGTGTCCTCTAAAAAAACAAACACCACCTTGTTCTTTATATATATAATTGTTTTTTTTTCTTCTCCCCTCTTTTATATGCACACCCGTTTTAGATGTACATTACATTAGCAGGAGGCCAACTTAAAACATACAATCTCACAAATATTTTAATAATAATAAATTAGTTTATATAAATAAGATTTAATAATATTAATATCTTAAAAGCAATTCACACTTAATACTTGATTTGATAATTTAACGGTAGTTTCCAGTTTCCACCATTTACTACAATTTTATAACTTTTATAGATAATACTTAGCTTTTGAATAACACAAAGACGGAGGTTTTTAAAAAAACAATCTCTCTAATCCCGGATAGAGGTGTGACTTTCTACGTCTTACTTTCCCCATACGCCCCTCACGTAGGGATTGGATGTTGTTGTAAATTAACTTTGTTAATATTACAGGGTTGATACCTTACTTTCTGGCTATGCTTATTTAATATATGGTTCTGTTAGTGCTTTCAAGTTTTCCTTACTAATAAGTTTGACCTTTTTGTCAGGAAGCGGAGGATATTCATACTTGTACGAGCCTCTATGGTGGGTAGGCATGATAACAAGTGAGTTTGTTTTCCATGAATACATCTTTGATAAATAAACAAACATGCATAATTTGGGGTTGGATTTTAGGAGTGTCTGAAACACATTATGGCACACAAAACTAGGATTGAATTCGATTGAAACATTTCTACATGGAAAGTGGATATGCTCACACATGTAACCTTCCACAAGAAATAGTTGATGTTGTGTTTGAATCCAAGATTTAGGAATAATAGAATGAGAATGATACAAGGTGTCCACTTTGTATGGGTTTTCATATTTGGAAGTGTAACCATTAAACTAGGAAGTCTCCACTCCCGCTAGAGTGGGTGGGTTTAGAAATCCTATCTTGCTCTATGTTCCTTCTTTTTCTTTGGCTTCTTTCACACATTCCATAAAGGCGAGTTCTTTTTTTCTTTGCAATCATACACTCCATTGATTTGGTGCATATAATGTTAGTTTAAACTTTAAACCTACATGCTGAGATGTTTTTATCAACTCTCATGACACATAATTGTTGACAGTGGTATAGAAACTGCTTTGAGGTGCAATCCCTTCAATTTGATTTCTCTTACTTATCCAAATTTTTGTAGTTTGGGTTAAGCATTAATCTCTTCATTTGTTTGTGTGTGCTTATTTGTTGTTGAATCATATGGAATTGTTTTTTAATGTGACATTCCTAGTGTCCATTTAATGAATCTCATTCTGTTTCTCCACATCAGCGTTACATTCATGTTACTGGTGTATAACAAGGACCTAAAGTGCTGTCCTAAACCTCTAACTCTGGTTAGGCATTAATGGTTTCAAGAGTCCGAGATTATACACCAATTAGAACAAAACCACGAGGACTAAAATGGCTAAATGCAGACAAATGTGTAGACTAGTTCTAGGGTGCTACAGAATGCAATTGGTAAAGCTGTCAATTCTGACGAGTGATGTTGATGACAATGTGTAGGTAAGTGATTTATCAAAGTTCTGCCCCCATGCATCCTATTCCCACTTACACTATTGTATAAGAGATCTATTTTGCAAGATTCTAATTGTGGATGGAGGTGAGTGACGATATTCACTTGCTTGCATCTTCCAGGCTTCCAGCTTAAATCTAATTTCTTGTGTATTTGTAGGGGTTGGCTACCATACAAGACTAATACTACAAATACTGAAATGGCCTTGTTTTATTGTTATTTTAAATTTGAAAGCTATTTGATTATAATTACAAGATTGATTTTATACTAGGGAGCAAGTTAGTTTATACTATAAATATAGATTATAGTGTTATAAGGTATCATATATTATCTTAGAATTGGTCCTTGAAAAGGTCTTAGGAGAGTTCCTGCCTCTTGAAAGTAGGTATGGAAGATATGGTGCCTTGTGAAAGCACGCCGTCTATTATTAATAGAAGATGTCTTTTGGTCCTTATTAAATTGGTATGGGATCTCTTTTTTGGGCCAAAATTTTGATAAAAAACTCTCGGATTTCATCACACCAGAATTCCTGTTCATTGTTGGAAGTATTCTTGAAGAAAAAAAAATTCTATTGATTTCTGATCAACCATGACCTGAATCACAGATTTGGAGGTGAAGCTTGCACACAATACCTACTGAGGTCATGGAACGGTTCATTACTTAAGAAACTTGACTCAGAACTTGTGCTTTTAAGGTTGGAACTGTTTCAGAGCAGAAGTTAGCAGATTAATCACTTACAATAATGGGATTATTGTTTGGCCTTGCCAAGAAGAGTGCGTAATCTACTAACCACAACCAACTATACCAAGAAAATCAATGTGTTCAGTAAAAGCTTCAAAGAAGGAGGTTTGGTAGAGTTCCTGGGAGACATTGAGGCTTAAGGAGTCAGTAATGACAAGCAGACAAGCATGCAGAACTGTAGTGAAGAGGATGGCGACGGAAGGGGAGGTCGACAGACATCAATAAGCAGAAAAGTGCTTAGAATAAGCAGCTGTCCGACTGCTTGTTAAAAAGTGTGTTTCTCTGTGTAAAATAAGCTAAAATGCATTTAGCAGTTTTCATATCCAAACACTACTAAATGCTTTATAGCTTTTAGAAAACACAATAAGCTATAAGCAGTTTTAAATAAGCAATCCTGAACACCCTTTTTAGAATTGGTCTTCAATAGGTCTTAGGAGAGTTCCTAACTCTAAAAAGGAGGATTGGGAGACACGGGTGCGTGTCTCTTGAAAGCACGCCGACTTTTGTATTCATTACTAGTTCGTCTATTGCCAAGATTCTAATATCTTGCAACTATCCGGTCTTGTTTCTTAATATAGAATATTTGAACATGAATGTGTTTCAATAGGTCGGACTAAGCTATGTCTTCCATCTGATGTCTTTTTTTCAATCAATACACCTATGTATTCTTTATTTTCTTGATCAATTCTGTAAAGTTATGAACTCAAGGGAAATGATCACTTAATCAAATTTCCTTCCACAGCACTCTAACTAGTGTTCGAAGTTTATGCAAGTAACTAAAAACTCCCTTCTTAGCCCCATTACCTTTTGTTAATTGGCGTATAATCACACCTACCTTTAGTTGTTTTATTTGTTAACCACTAAACCATGTAGATCCGAGTAGGATTTAGGCAGGTATTTGTATACCAGTAACACAAAAGAACATCGTTACAAAGGATCAAACAAGATTAAACTGCACTAGGAATTTGATATCAAGAAAGTTTCATATAATTCAAGAACAGAAAAGCAGAGGGCAAACTAATGAAGAGATTAGTTTTTGTACAGACCACATAAATCAGAAGAGAAATCACAATGTAGGGATAACACATTAAAACAGTTTGCAAACCATGTCAACAAAGTTTTGTGCATGAGTGATGATAAATCACGTTTAAGTTACCCCAAATCAATGGAGTATATGATTGCAAAGAAGAAAGAACTCACATTTGTGAAGTGTGTTTGGAAGGGGACCCCCCACCCAAAAAAAAAAAAAAAAAACACCTTTGTGGTACTCAGAATCTTCTTCTTAGTGTAAGCGTAATTCTAATCACCATTGATTTTTTCTACAGTGGTTATTGGAGAGGTTGCAAACTTTGCAGCCTATGCATTTGCACCAGCTATTCTGGTCACTCCTCTTGGTGCCCTCAGCATTATAATCAGGCATCATACAAACTCAGAATTTACATCTAAAATTAATCTTTTTTGCTTTACATGTCAGTCAAACATTATTGTACTATATTGCAGCGCGGTACTTGCACATATAATTTTACGAGAAAAATTACATATTTTTGGAGTTCTTGGTTGTGCTCTATGTGTTGTGGGATCCACAACAATCGTTCTACATGCTCCTCAGGAACGTGTGATTGAATCAGTGGCAGAAGTATGGGATCTTGCTACAGAGCCTGGTAACAACTTTGTTTACTTGCATTGTGGCATCATTTTTATTCTTGTTTAAATTTACACTTGTATCTGTTGACACCTTTTCTTAGGTTGCAAATTTGACTCATTTATAGATGAATGGGTCATTTTGGGTTGTATTTTCATGTGAGGAACGAGTCAAATGGGGTGAAAATCGTCTTAAATCTATTTTAATGCATACAACCTTCTAAGTTTTTTATGAAAAGAATATATGATGCAGTTGTAGTACTATTTATTTTGTATCATAATTGACATATTAATTATTTATAAAAATATGTACAAAAAGTGTTTGTGGGTCAATCTGACCCGTCCCATTTTGGCCTGTTCAACTCCCCCTTTTTACTTGTTTACTTGACATACTTTTTATTAACCATTCTTTTTCAGTTTGAGTTTGACATACTTCTTTTTTACCATTCTTTATTGCAGCCTTTGTTCTATATGGAGTGCTGGTGTTAGTAGCTGTTTTTATTATTGTTTTACATTATATCCCACTATATGGTCAGACACATGTAATGTGCTACATTGGAGTTTGTTCGTTAGTGGGTTCATTATCGGTATGTAACTTGGTTTTTTATTCCCGCATACTATATTATCTTCACCCATGGTGCCTCGAATTACTCTTTCCAATTTATAACAGGTGATGAGTGTGAAAGGTCTTGGTATTGCATTAAAGCTGACTTTTTCTGGAACGAATCAACTTGTGTATCCTCAAACATGGGCTTTTACCTTCTTTGTTATGCTTTGTGTTATAACTCAAATGAATTATTTGAACAAGGTAATGACTCTCATTACTTCATGTCTTCACCACAACTTGTTTAATTTCTTTTTTTAATAAAGTAATTTTAGACTATGGGTATGTTCGGAATGAAGCTTTTTGGAGATGGTAGATTTTTGTTTTGAAAGAAAAAGCTACAAGTCATGTTCGGATAAAAAGGCTGGAAGCTTTTTTTGTAAACAAAAAGCTCTAAAACAAAAAACTTCTTTAAGTAGCTTTTAAAACTAGCTGGAAGCGTTTTATATACCAAATTACCTAAATACCCTCTTTAATTGTTTTATAATTCCTCCTATTTTTATAATTTGTACTTTTTTTGTCATTTTACACTATTCAGCTCCAACTACCAGCTAATTTGCCAAACACATATATAACTAAAATATACAGCTTCCAGCTACAGCTATCAGTTATTTCTACCAAACATACCCCATGTAATCTATATGCCAATCAAGATTTTGTTATTGTACTATTTTTATACAATTACTTTTCCAAAATTCTAATTTGATTTCAATCCATACAATTATGAGTGCAGGCTCTTGACACATTCAACACAGCTGTTGTCTCTCCCATATACTATGTTATGTTCACGTCTCTCACTATCTTGGCAAGTGTGATCATGTTCAAGGTAATTCTTTGTTAAAAAAATCCCAAGTGAAAATTTCTATTTACATGATTTATTGGCGTTGAGAGGCAAGGTTAGCTTTGTTAACTATTCTGTAAGAGTCATGATTTCTTGTTCAACATTTGATTGCCTTCATTTTGTATCTTGCACTGTTTCTAATGTTTACCAATGGTCATCACTCATCAAGAATGCATCTTTTATGATAACAGGATTGGGATGGACAAAATCCTACACAAATAATAACCGAACTTTGTGGGTTTGTGACAATTCTTTCGGGAACTTTTCTTCTTCATAAAACCAAAGACATGGTTGACGGTATGCTTCTTTACTTTTTACTCTTATAATATCTCAAGAAATCAGTTGATGTTATCATGGCAATTTCGGCCTTTGAATGAATGGTCCTCTTTGGATTGTGTTTCATCACAAACGGGTCAAATGGTCTGATTTGAATTGTGAATGTGTTGATTCTCGATATGTTTGGTCAAACATGTAATATAACAAAAAAGTTGCTTTTTTTTATGGAAAAGCAACAAAAATGGAAATGGTTTAAGAAGGTTAGGTTGTGTTCGGTTATAGAAAATTGTTTTCAGTTTTCTTAGAAAAATTTTCTAGAAATTAGGTGGAGTTTTCATTTTCAGTTTTCTGTAAAAAATTTAGAAAACGCGTTTGGTAGATGGACTTTTCATTTTCTATTCTAAAAAATTAGAAAACATGTTTAGAAAAAAGTGGAAAAGAGGGGATATGAACTTTTCTAATTTTTCAGGAAATTGGAAAAGTGAAAACCCCTCTTTTTTTTTTTTTAAATTTTAGAAAAAAGTATCAACAAAACATACTTTTAAAATTACCTATTTTGACAAACCAGAACCACCCAACCGGCCCATTTTGCAACCTCTATGCTTTATGGACTCTGTTTATATAACTCGTTAGAGAATCATTTAATTGATATCGATTATATCAACTACAGGTTCGTTGCGACTTCCTAAACATACAAATGAGGAAGATGAAGGCATTCCTTTAAGAAGACATGATTCTAGTAATATGAGGATGCCATAGTATATTTTCATGCTCATTTTCTTAGTAGACTACACTACTATTATACTGTATCTTTACCCTCGGGTTTTATTGGCTAGGGGCTAATCGATTTTGTAAACTTTCTATGTATGTTAATCATATCAGTTATACGAAATCGGTTACTATTCGAAATGCATCGCCAATTTCTATTGTTTATTTCTGTCAAGATATCAATTTTTTTTAGCGTCACTGCCATTGACATAAAAAGGCAATCAGTACTTTTATGAATATTGTTGATTTGTTTAACTAGACAAAGATAATATATTCTGTTACAGATTTGACACAAAGAGTCGATTGACGAATTTCAGTGACTGATTTAATAAGACAAGAATAATAATTTTTGTTACTGATTTGACAAAAATAGTCAATTGGTACTTTTACAAATTAACAAGATAGATAAAATGGTCTGTCACTAATTTGACAAGAAGAAGCAATCAGTACTTTCACAAATAGATAACAACGACGACCGATTTAGCAAGACAAAGATAATATTTTCTATTACTGTCTTGACGCAAAGAGGTAATGCGTGCTTTTACGAATAGTGGTGACCGATTTAACAAGACAAAGATAATATTCTCTATTATCAATTTTACACAAAGAGGTCATTAGTGCCTTTACTAATAGAGGTGACCAATTTAACAAGACAAAGATAATATTCTCTATTATCAATTTTACACAAAGAGACAACAAGTGCATTTACTAATAGCGGTGACAGATTTAACAAGACAAAGATAATATTTTCTATTACCAATTTTACACAAATGGGCCTTTAGTGCTTTTACTAATAGCGATTACCGATTTAACAAGACAAAGATAATATTTTCTATTACCAATTTTACACAAAGGGGCCATTAGTGCTTTTACTAATAGCGGTGACCGATTTAACAAGACAAAGATAATATTTTCTATTACCGATTTCACACAAGGAGGCAACAAGTGCTTTCACTAATAGCGGTGACCGATTTAACAAGACAAATATAATATTTTCTATTACCGAATTACACAAAGAGGCAATCCGTGCTTTTACTAATAGCGGTGGCTTTTAACATGACAAAGATAATATTTTCTATTTATAGATTTGACACAAGTGGCACTCAGTACTTTTACAAATACCAATGACCGATTTAGCAACGCAAAGATAATATATCTATTAGAGCTCTAACAAGACAAGCATAATATTCTTATTACTGATTTGACACAAATAGACAATCAATACTTTTACTTAAATCGCTGACTGATTTCACAAGACAAAGATAATATGTTCTATTACATATTTGCCACAAAGAGAATCACTATGTTGTAAGACTTATTCTTTTAGCTTGAATCAAACTCCTGCTTGTTTATAAGATCAATCCATAATCACTTTGTGTTGTTAATAAATAATAACCATATGTTACTTAAACCATTACAAATCGAAACATCATATATCTAAATGGATAGGCTATTAGATTTAGTATTATTTGAATATTATTTAGTTTATAACCATGTGTTCTCTTGTAAATACATTTGCAAAACGAATAAAGTACTTTCCTCACTGTTAATAAACTCATCTTTTGACTTTCGTAGTAACAATAGTTTGACCATGTTTACCATTTCCTACACACGAAGTCTCTTAAATCCATCTTCAAATTTAGCAGCTCACGCAATAGTAACTCATTTAAGACCAATTCGGATAAAAGAGCGGAAGTAGACACAACATACTCACATTCAATGTCAAGTTTTTTACGTGGAAAACGGTTTCCAAAAACAATAGTACATCATTTTAAGCTTCTTCTTTTTTTCTCCGGAGAAAAAGTTCTTTGGTGAAGCATCACTTTAGAACTAGAAAACCAACATCTTTTTGGGGAAAGTTAATAAATTCGTACTCAAACATATTTGGTTTGGAAGTGTTTAGTTTGCATACACTCATCGGTGGGTATGGTGTTATCGAAAATTTTAAGAAAGAATTTTAAAATATTTGCATATAAATTACTTTCAATTGTGTCTATATAATAAACAATCAACGTGAGCTTTCTTAAATATGGAAACCTACTAAATGGATAAACACGATAAATGATTGCTTTTTTCAAATATAAATTATCTTAAACTTATGTCCTAGAAAAAAGACATTGAAATATTAGCCTAATGGAGTTGAATTGAATATGGTCACGACCGGATAAAGCTCTTTTAACAAACTTATCATATAAATTAACTTGCCCTCTAAGTTCTTAAGAATTTTTAGTTTCAACTCTTAGAGCAATCTCCAAGAATGCACCCATTCTTTAGATTACACTAATGTTTGAATTAACTTGGTCACATGTTATAAGAAATGATATAATGTGGGTTCTAAGTGGTTAGACAAATGTCCAATTTTGCTCTCCACATTTGGTATTTCATTTCGACGAACCATTTTATTTGATCCACATTTTAACATTTTCTCGAGTAAAAAACAAGATACAAGAAAGTTTCTTTATGTTTTGTAAGTAAACTAAATTCGTAAGTTTTACATCAACACATGTAGATCTATATATGCTAATATTTATTGAGTTATCATATTAAGTTACTATTTAACTTCAGGCGTTGGGTGGTGACTTGTAAGAGCATTGTTTACTTTTTAAAGACCGTGCATTGCTGTAGAGATCAAATTGTGTTTACGTAGGAGTCAACCATATAAAAAGGGCTATTTGTAAGTAAGCCCTTAATACGAAAGTTGTTTTTAGAAATCAATAAAGACGCTATCTATGAGTGAACCCATAGAGACAAGTGCTCTATTGGTGACTAAGATCATGGTTAAAAAAGTTTTTCTTGAGTGAGTTCATAATCTACTATCCGCACGATCTTGTGTATGCATCACCATGCTCAAGTTCTGGATTCTTGAATAAAATGTAGACAGTCGTACTTCGTAGGGACTAAACCTGTTAGAAATAGTTTTCAAGGACCAAAATAGAAAATTTGAGCATATAAAAGCCAAAACCAACCTTGTGGGGAAACCAATTGACGACGACGACTCTCTCACTCACGGCAAAATCAGTAATGGAAAACATCACCCCCTTGATCATACGCTACCGTACAAAATTGAAGCAAGCATCGGTGCTATGGCTCGAGGGTTTTCGAGAAGCTTGTTGCCTACACAGAGTCGTCATCTACTGTCTCAGGTTTTGTTTCACTTTCCCACTTTTACGCTACTTGATTCTTCAATTTCAACTTTTTGTTTGTTTGTTTGCTTCTGTAGGTCGAAGCAACTCATGATCCGAACTGGGCAGTGCTTTCTCTTAAACGGTTTTATCTTTTTAGGAAGGTAATCCTTGTTTCTTTTGATTTGTTGTAATGGGGTTATATAATTTGGTTGATTGAAGTAAATAGTTCATACCCTTGTTCCGAAAAGAGTCCCAATTTGATTTGAAGGTCGTGAATTACTTTTTAATTTCAGAATTTGACTAAAATTGATGACTATATGTAATTATAAGTAGCATTAAAATGGGAAAATTTTGGATAGGAGAGTAAGGACTTCTATGTCATGTATGTGATATGAACCCATCTCATAGTAAGCTCGTATCATGCCATAAACCCAAGTGTAGAACTCACCCCCAAAAGCTAGCTTGTAGGGGGTAGAGAAACCTAGACTTACAAGTCACCAACTTAATTTACTTTTGGCTGATCATAACAGTATGAATCTTAAAAGTGTTAGGTATGATACTTTAAATTCAAAAGGGCATTTGTTATTGCCTATAGGGATGATGGGGGTTATACTTTTTATGTTTAAAGCGATATAAACTTTAATCTAAGGTATACATATGCAATGTTTCTTGTTTATTTTGATTGGAGTAGGACATAGTATATAGTTCATTTATATTCATTGACAATAGACAATGGTTATAGGTCCTTGCACATCATGTGAATAAAGGTTTTTATGTCAAAATACTGAACACACATATTTGTGAGAGTAACTATTACTAATGAATCATCTCTGGTTTGATGATTAATCGAGGATCACTCAAATGTGATACCTGAGTTTCGATGTGATACCTGAGGATCGCATTGAAATACGTAGGTGGTTTCTTAATTAAGAAGAAGTTAATATATGAACAAACCAGTCTTAAAGTTTGTATATTTTAGACTAATTGGTTTGGACGGGCCTTTTAGGTTTTGAAATACAACAGGGTTCATATTAGCCAACATCATCCAATATATAAAAGTGAATTACTTCTCTATATGTTCTCTTTGATATAGTGATATACACACACACATACTACATTATAGTACATCTAACACTCTCTCCTACTTTACTTAATCACTTAAAATATTAACAATCGAAAATCACTAATATATTCCTCAAATAACATCCATTTTTTCTCTCCTACTTTACAAACTCACCAATAAACACACACTTCCATAACTACACATTGCCACCCACAAAAAAATGAAGAGAAGTGTTGTTTTGTTATTTTTTTAAAATATATTATAAATATAGAGTTGTGTTCAATACAGTCCGTAAAAAAAACATAGTGCTGAAATTTTAATAATCAATCACAGGTGATTCAATATACAATCACATGTGATTGTAATATCATCACATGTTTATTAGTTATTACGAAAATGCCACTCCGCCCAAAATGTTAAAATTCAATCTGGACCATTGATGGGGCTGATCCAAAGGCTAAGATTAGTTCCTCAGAACTATAGATGTAACGCCGGGGTTTCACAAGCTTAATTTATAAAAATATTAAGTAATACATTAGCCGTTTAACCAAAAGATATATTTACTAAACACAACGGAAGCTAAAAGTTAGTTATTTACACAAACTGTATCAGTGTTTAACAAAACAACCCAGCGGAGTTACCAAATATCTGCCGACCATTAACCAGTAAATCAGAGTTAACAAAAACAACCGCAAAAGTAGTGTTCCCCAAAAATCTTCGGCAGTATAAGCCAAAACATGGCACCCGTTCTCACCATCATCTAATTACCTGTACATAGGACGTATATATGGAGGGGTTAGCTATAAATAGCTAGTGAGCAACGATTAAACATAAGCATCGTAACAAAGATGTTATAGCATGCAGAAGATATCACAGAATAACAAACAAGTCTATCCAAACATCTAGCGATGTTCCCGTGCCCAGGAGGAGTCACGTCTTGCAGGGTTGTAAGCCCGGCTCAATGATCCAAACTGGGGGAAACCAAATACATCTATCATAGCGCGCCGGTGGGGGAGCGGGTAGCAGCCCACCATTGCATTAACGAGCGGGGAAATCAGTGAGAGCCCCTATTTAATTAACGAGCGGGGAAGTCTATGAGAGCCCCTGGTTGAGGCACGGGGTTTAGCAAGAACCCGATCCGCGGCCGCGAATCACCGTACCTCAACAGCAACAAAGTGCCGGCACGAACACATATTGGCTGACTCTGGCCGCATCATAACATAATTGGCTTACTCAAGCCATAACATAACATATTGGCCTACAAAAAGCCATAATACCAGCATATACCAAGTTCATAACATGATTGGCCTACTCAAGCCTAATACAAGTGCATAGCAGCGTATACCATAGCAAATTAACAACACATAAACCATAACTTACCTTAAGCTTGTTACAACATGTTTATCACGAAACCTAAGGTTAACCGGTACTCACCTTAACAGCTACAGCAGGCAAATATAGTGCTCAGTATCTTCTGGTTCCTCAGAAGTGCCTAACACATCGTATACAAGCTTGTTAACACCTTAACACTTATCACATAACACGAATTACAAGCTATCCATAATGGACAGGGTCCTACGGCCGCAGAGGTTAGGTCCTACGGCCGTAGAAGGCATAACAAACACCTACTACGGCCGTAGAGGCAACCCCTACGCCCGTAGAGCTTTTTCTCTATTAAACCGAGCCCTATGGCCGTAGGAACTTATCCCTACGCCCACAGGAGCTGTTCTATGGTGAGCTACGGCCGTAGGTTACGTACCTACACCCGTAGACCTTGTTCCTTCGTCCGTAGACGGTAAACCATACAAAATATCCTCCTATGGCCGCAGAAACCTTTTCTTACGGCCACAGAATGCTTAATTACAAAAATTCTGAAAAACACTCTCCTACGGCCGCAGGAACCTTTCACTACGGCCGCAGGAAAGAAACTGCTCCTACGGCCGCAGTAACATTACCCTACGGCCGTAGGAAGGATCTGCACAGCAGACCTTCTTCCCTGTTCGAACACAGCGGCTGTATTTCGCGTTTTTAACTCGGAATCCGATCAAAACTCAATTCCAATCGTTCATAAACATTATTTGACAACCATTGGAGCTTGCTAACACATACATAACTCAAAACAAACACTATAACCCATTTTGAACCACCAAAATGGATCATCTCTTTTACAAAACTCAAGAACAACATTTTTGATACAAAATACTTACAAATTGAAGACAACTCAAGCTAAAGATGATGATTTTGGCAAGGAAATCAGTAGACAAACTCGAGATCAAAGCTTCCTCCTTGATTTTCTTCTTTGAAATTGAAAGAGTTTAAGGTGTGTGTGTATACGAGAGCTTGTATGTGTTTTTAGTGTGTGTGTATTGATTTCTCCAGGGGATAAGAAACCCCTTAGACCGACCTTGTAGTTTAATTAAATCCAACGCGGTATTTTGTTCCCCTTTTTAACCTACAACTTATCCCTCGTTTACCCGTTTTACCTAACGAGGATATTTTTAGAACCATCACCTAAAACCGATTACTAATTTACCAATTCTACATATTAACATAACATTTTCTCGTAACACCTTTTCAATCACAGATAACACATATTATTAACAAACACTAATTAAAGTCAAAGTACAACCCTATCAGCACATAGTACAACTACCTACAACTAGGCCCTATTTTGGGGTGTTACAATAGATTAAGTATGGACTATATTGAACACTCTGTATACAAATAAAGAAAAGGTTTAATGGAAAGGAAAGAGAAAGAAACGAAACAACAGTTACCCGGTAGAAATATTTGCCGCTATACCCCTGTATTCTATAAACGGCATGTTATCGGGTAGAAACTATTCTCCACCGCAACATTGAATGGGTACCATGCTATTGTGTGGGAGGTGTGTGTATCGGGGAATGTTCATTTGAGAATCGTTCTTATTGTGTGTACCGCGAGAACCAATCTTGGCCCTTGATTAAACTAGATCAATGGCTATGATGAAAATGCTTCATTAATGAGCCCTCATTAATGCTCGTTCATGACTCATTAATGAGGGGTATTTTGGGAAAATTAAGTCAATCTAATAACGACTCATCCGCCCGGACGCAATACATGGTTGAACATATATAAATGGCCAAAATACCTTCATTAATGAGCATTAATGGTGGTTACAAATGGTATTCGCGGTACTCAAAGTCTCACAATAAGAATGGTTCTCAAATGACTTCTCCCTATATATATATATATATATATATATATATATATATACTAGGTAAGTCTTTAGGCTGTGCTAAGCACAGCCCAAGATGTTTTATGTGATTTCTTTGTGATTGATGTATAATTATATAAAAAATGATGATAAATGTTTCACCCTAATTTCATAAATTTATCAATCTAATATTCACTATAAGTATTAACTACTAATGAACGTGACAAACAAATTGGAAGAAATGATGCAACACTTTATATACTACCGGTCTATACCGTAACCTTTTTAGATTTTGAGTAAATATACAAATGAATTCTTGATGTGATATACAACAAGCCTTTTCATTTATTGTAAACATGTAAGAAGTTATGGTTAAAATTATAATAAGACTGAAACAATAAATTAACTGTAGTGAAATATAAGGTCAACAAACGAAACTATTACAGAAATAAAAAAAACTTAGCAAAAATAGCAATAGGTATTTATAAAACTTGTGAGATATTTTGTTTCTATCAAATACTATTTCCCAAACAAACAAATAAAAAGAGTGAATTACTGATTTCGTCTATATGGGTTTATTATAAATCACCGATTCATTCATTTAAATTAAAATTTTACTAAAATGGTCCTTCAAATTGATAATTTGTCACAATCTCAGTCATTTACCTACTAAAAGTAACGGCGCTGGCGTTGCAAAATTACCCAATAATTTGTCACTAATTAATTTAGTTTAAATACGATATCCATTATCACGTATTAGGTTAAGCAATTAAAAATTTTCTACCATCTTTCCTTTATTTGTGTCAACTAAGAACACCAAAACCAAAAGTTTATTGAGTGTTATTAAAGCTTTAATATTTAACAAAGATTATTTAGGATTTTAAAAATAGGAAAATAGTTTATAACTATTTAAAGGACACATGGCAAGAAATGGAGGTATATGCTCTTTTTATTAAATAAGTAGATATAACTGTTATTAAATTAAAATTCTCATTCATCCTTCTACTCTTTAGGGTTGACCTAAATTTTCTTAATTTGCAGTATTCTCATTCTTAGATCTCTTATCCTTCCCACAATAGAATGGATATTGCCTTTTGGAGTCATTGATGGTTATCCGGAGTCTTGCTTGCCGGAGATGCCTATAAGACTGTATGCCTTCTTACGACTTGGACTCTTACAACTTATTTATGTGAGTATACAATAGGAAAGTTTATTAAGTTATGGGTGCATTTGTCTTTAAATTATTGTTTATTTGAAGATGCTTATGTGAACAATTATTGAGAGTTCTTGAAATGTCAAATTCCATGTTTCCAACAATCTTTTACTGCTAAATATGTTTATAAATTATAATCAAGTCTCTTAAAGTCACTCGTGTCAGGTAAATTGCAAGCATAACATATGCACAATGCATTGATTATTACACAAGTTTTGTTATATATTTGTACCTTAAATTGCTATAGTTTGAGTAAAAACCGGAAACCTTTTATACTATTCAGTGCTAAAAACGAATCCTGCATCTTGATATTTGCTTGTACATTGACACTAATTCTTTTTTTCAGATAAAAATTACTGATTCTGACATGATCTACGAATCCTGCATCCTGATATTGCTTCTACTTCACATTATTAGAAAAAAAAAATGCTTGATTCTAACATGATCCTTGGAAATACATGTTTAATAATGCTCCCCTCCCTATATTTGTGATACATAAGTTTTTTGTTTTACTAGTGATCTTGGATTTTTTGTGAACTGATAACATTTATGGGTCTTGTATTGAAGTCTTAGCATTATAGATATCTTAATATGATTTTTTGTTCTCAACAGGCTCTATGGTTCTACCCTTTGTACATATTTAGCTTCATTTTAAGCACGATCTGGTACATTTCTTTTCTTCTCATCAAGCTCTTTTGTTGCTTCTCGTAGCTTGCTGGCTTATATGTATGTATGTCTGCATGTACACATGTATACATCTCGATAGAGGTATGTACATGTGCATGCATGCATCTGTGTTCGCGTGCGTGTGTGAGCGAGTAAAAATTTCAAGTGTTCTGAAGTAAATTATATTCAAGCTTTGAATCTAGGTTTTGGTTTTGGTTTCGTGATCTAGGTTTTTTAGGTGTTTAAGAAGAAGAACATGATGTTTTTGGTGGCTGGTGGTTGTGCACTTGTGCTTGAAGATTTAATATTCTCAAGAACTTAAGGAGTTATAGTAGTGAATAGAATAATGTTTAATTTAATCATATTATTAAATTATAAATAGTAAGATGTTCAATTAAATTAAATGATGAAATTCAGAAGGAAAAGACATTTAGTTTAACTAAAAGATGCAATTATAAATGTTAGATGTTTAATAAAATTAAATGATGAAATTTTTAAATATAAAAATATGCTTATTTATTTTGAATAATTAATTATAATTAGAGTTTGTTCAATGAAATCAAGAATCTTATATATGGCTTCATAGAGAACTGTAAACACCCCCAAATCCAACTTTGGATAACAAATAAAAACGTCTCTAGGTACAATGATATTGCTCAGTTTGGTCTTACGGTCACTGGAAAAGAGGGACTGACCAATATATCTACATCTAGTCAGAAGGAGCCATCAACTTCACAAAAAGCAACACACGTCGACCAATCAACTGACCTTGGGCGGTACTTTTTTCTATTTTATGTGTCTGATACTTGGGGTATGTTTGGCGACGGGCTTACAGGGGATTATAGGGGCTTGGGATTCTAGTTTTTATAATCCCCAACCCTCTAGCCTCGTTTGGGTGAGGGGATTATTAAAAACATAAGCCCCCAAAATAAAAGCCTTTTCAAGTAGCTTATGGCTTGGGCTTCGGATTATCATTTAATCAGCCCCAGCTCCAACCCCAGCCCCAGCCAGCTTCACCAAACATACCCTTAATATCTTGTTAACGTTGCTAATTTAGCTTCTGCTATAACATCATATTTTTGCAGGGTTATGATAGGAATAGCAGAACAGGGCTATTCGGTCCTCCTATTGACCTTTTTCTTCCTGGAGGTACGTATATATTTTTATATTTCATGTTATATTATTGTTAGAAAATCTGAAAATGGTAGTTCTTGGTTATATATGCTGAAAATAACGGGATTGTAACAGGTTTATCTGACAGGTTTTGTACCTTATATTGGGAAGGCGCTCAATTTTGTACTTCTTTCATGGATGTATGCGTATTACTGCTTTGAGTATGTGCCAACTACATGGCTGCCACTTTCTTTAATTATCTTCTACTACTAATTAGAGGTGGCTTAATGGGCGGGTTGGGTAACAGGTCAAACCAGTTAATTTCTGGCAAAGTTGGTGGGTCGGGTGGGGTTGACTCAGAAAACTATATGTCCGAAATTGTACTTTTCATAAATATTAGTGTCGAATAAATTACAAAAATACATCATTCCAGTAGAGTTGTTTTCAATAAACTCCATATAAAAAACATAGTCCTGAAATATTAATATTTAATCACATGTGATTCGGTATACAATCACATGTGATTTTAAAAGCAACATATGTTAATTACAAAAATGCCACTCTGCCCAAAATTTTAAATTTCAATCTGAACCATTGATGGGGCTGATCCAAAGGCTAAAATTAGTCCCTTAGGACTATGTATTAAGTATGAACTATATTGAACATATCTCCATTCAGTAATATTCTAATTTTGTTTAATAAAATGATTTAGGAGGTTTTATGATACAAAACACATTTGGGCGACTCTCAACCCATTTGACCCATTTTCTTTAAGCTAGTTGTTCCGCTCCTACTAATGTTAGTTTGCCACATATTTTCTCCTTGCAACTTTTCAATTTCTTAGGTACAAATGGAACTTCTCGGGCCTAAGTTTGGATAAAAGGCTCGATTTTTTTGAGTCTAACTGGGCGTTCTTTGCTGGTTTCGGTATTTTTCTTTTTCACTTGTGTTTGACTTCATGTTACTGTCCACATGTTCAATGAGTCTGTTATCTAAATACAATACTTCCTTCAGTCAAAATAAATTTTAACCGTTCCTTTTTTGGGAAAATTTCAAGCCGGGATTACCTATTTGTCCATTCCATATTACAAATGTGATCCCACTATTTACATTATTGAAGAGTATTTTAGATATTTGACTATGACTAATAGTCAAACATTTCCAGTAAATTGTGTACGCATTTCAAATTTCGCATTTAACGTTTGGATGGACGGAAACTTAATGCTATCGATGAGATTAGGTCATCATGCATCAAAATTCTTTATCGAGGAAAGATGTTATGTTTGATCCAAGTGTTAAAACTGTACTTTCAGGATCTCCTTGTGTTCTGGCTATTTTCTTTTTTTCTCCTTTAGTAAGTTACGGGGTCATGGCAGTTCTCTTTCCACTGGTAAGTACTCATACCACCTTCTATTAAAATAATACTAAGATCCGAGAGACTTAGGTGTTGTTTGTTTTCGAAGACATAAGTGTCTTATGTCTTATTCATTGTCTTCTGGAAAAAATTTGGTTTAGAAGGGCTTAAGTCTAAGAATGTCTGCGAAAAAAAGATGTAGTTTTTAGCTTCTTAAAATAAGCAAAAATAAGACAAAATAAGGTCTTATGACTGCAAAAAAACAAACTTATTAGAAACGTCTACATGCTCAAATATAATTAACAAATATACGACAATAATCATTCATTTATTTGTGTTCCAGTTTGTTTTGACTGCAGCTGGCTCGGATGCGGACAGCGTGGTTAACTCTCATAAATCAAAATGGAGAGGTGAAGAATTGGGAAAGCTTCCTATATTTTATGCTGCAGATAAGTTATTGTAAGGAATCTACTCAATGCTTGTTATTAAACTATATATTCTTTTTTGTTTGATAAATGATTGTTCTTAAAGCATATCTAAATCATATCTCTAGAATCACAAAGATGTTGCACTAAGTATTGGTCAAATTGGGTTGACCTTGAACACTTTTGTTCGAATTTCTAATTTTTTAAAAATAAATGGGTCGAAATTTCATCATTACTGATTTTAGGCTATAAATATTGTCATTGATTATTATTTTCTCTACAGGATGCGCATCTTGTCTCTTCTCCCTATCGAACCGCATGGGCAAACATCCGATAAGAAAACACTCTGAGACTAAGAAAGGTTACGTTGACTAAGTCAACGACTGCAATCAATTAGTCTCTGATCGATCGTTACGTGGTGTGTGCTGCAGGTAGAAGAGTGGTAATTTTATAACAGGAAAAAGGGTACATTTTGAAGATGAACCATGGCCTATGCCCCAAGGGTATAAAGTGTAAAATATTGTCATGCATAAAACCACCAATGCTTCTAGAAGGGAAGGTAAAGTAGGATGAAGTTAGAAAGTGCATTGACAGATAACAGTGTGAAATAATAGATACTTTGAAGATTTGAGATAAGATTTGTATCTTGGTTTGTGAATATGATTGACTTGGCACATAACTACATGTGTCTTTTTGTGGCTATTCTAAAATCTTTATATTTATTTATTTATTTAAATCGTTTTTTTTTAAATCGAGTTCGTGGCAGTGTGGGATTCTACTAAAATGTGTATCGTCTTTAAAAAAATATTATAATTCGTAATAAATATTAGAGTAGAATACACTCCATGTGCTTTGTCCTATATTGCATTGTTCGTCCCTGAACTTCATTAATTACACTAGACGTCTTCAACGTTTACGTTTTGTCACGTCTGTGGTCCCTTACCCAAATGAAATGACTAAATTACCCTTGACCCATTTTTTAATTTGTTTTCTTGATTTTAAATTATTATTATTATTTTTATTATTAATTTTTTTTTATTATTTTTATGATTATTATTATTATTATTATTATTATTTAACATCATATAAAAGACCTCTCCCACCCTTTTCCGTCGACCACCCCCTCCTCCCTCACAATTTTCTCTCGGCCTCTCCCTACCTCCCGTCGACCACCGCCAGCGCCGCCCTTTCGCCGAGCTCCGCCGCTGCCAACCGCCGCCGATGTGTGCCTGTGTCCTTCCTTACCCGTCTACCGCTGCCCGTCGTCGATCCTTCCTTCTCCTTCTCCTTCACCAGCGTCCTTCCTTCTCCCGTCGACCACCGCTAGCGCCGCCCCGTCGCCGAGTCGATCCTCTCTCATTTTTGTTGTTCTTCACATCACGACCATTCTCGCCACCAAATCTGTTAAAGATCTTGTTTTTAGGAGGGATCGACGGTTGTGTGTGTGGGGGGGGGGGGGGGGGGGTTGTTAGGGTTTGATACAGATCTTTTTCTTGAAGGGGATTGACGGTTTGTTTGGGTTTGTTCTTTATTAGGGTTTGTTTGGGTTTTCTTGTTCTTGATTAGCTACAGATCTAGGGTGTGTGTGTGGTGGTGGTGCCATTGCGGTGGTGGTGATTTGTTCTTGTTCTTTAAATGACAGATATGGGTTTTCTTGTTCTTGTTTGTGTTTTCTTGTTATTGATTAGTTACAGATCTGTGTTTTCATTTAGTTATAGATCTTGTTATTGTTCTTGGATCTGATTTGTTCTTGTTTGGGTTTTCTTGTTCTTGATTTGTTTCCTGTTCTTGTTCTTGTACATATACTGATCTTGAATTTGCCATGGTGGCGGTGGTAGTGCCATGGCGATGGTAGTGACCTACGGTGGTGACTAATAGGTAGTGACCTACGGTGGTGACTAATTACGGTGGTGACATAATAAGAGTAAATTACACGAATCGTTCATGTGCTTTGTCCGAAATTGCACCGTTCGTCCCTGAACTTCATTAATTACACTAGGCGTCCCCAACGTTTACGTTTTGTCACGTTTGTTGTCCCTGGCCCAAATGAAATGACTAAATTACCCTTGACCCCATTTTTTAATTATATTTCTTGATTTTAAATTATTATTACGTCACCACCATAATTAGTCACCACCGTAGGTCACCGCCTATTAGTCACCACCGTAGGTCACCACCATTGCAAATCTGGCCACCACCACCACCACCACCACCATGGCTAATTCAAGATCAGGATCTACACAAGAACAAGAACAGGAAACAAATCAAGAACAAGAAAACCCAAACAAGAACAAATCAGATCCAAGAACAAGAACAAGATCTGTAACTAAATGAAAACCCAAATCTGTAACTAATCAAGAACAAGAAAACACAAACAAGAACAAGAAAACCCAGATCTGTAATTAAAGAACAAGAACAAGAACAAATCACCATCACCGCCATGGCACCACCACCACACACGCACACCCAGATCTGTAGCTAATCAAGAACAAGAAAACCCCAAACAAACCCTAATAAAGAACCAACCCTAACAAACCCAAACAAACCGTTGATCCCCTTTAAGAACAAGATCTATATCAAACCCTCCCCCCTCCACACACACACAACCGTCGATCCCCTTCAAGAACAAGATCTGTAACAGATCTGGTGGCGAGAATGGTCGTGATGTGAAGAACAACAAACCTGAAATAGGATCGACTCGGCGATGGGGCGGCAAGTGGCGGTGGTCAACGGGAGAAGGAAGGACGCTGGAGAAGGAGAAGGAAGGACTCGACGACAGGCGGCGCTAGACGCAGAAGGAAGGACATACCGACGATGGTTGGCAGCGGTGGAGCTCGGCGACGGGACAGCGCTGGCGGTGGTCGACGGGAGGTGGGGAGAGGTCTTTTATATGATATAAAATAGTAATAATAATAATAATAATTTAAAATCAAGAAAAATAATTTAAAAAATGGGTCAAGGGTAATTTAGTCATTTCATTTGGGCCAGCGACCACAGACGTGACAAAACGTAAACGTTGGGGACGCTTAGTGTAATTAATGAAGTTCAGCGACGAACGGTGCAATTTAGGATAAAGCACCGGGACGATTCTTGTAATTTATTCACATAATAATAATAATAATAATAATAATAATAATAATAATAATAATAATAATAATAATAATTTAAAATCAAAAAAAATATTTAAAAAAAAGGGGTCAAGGGTAATTTAGTCATTTCACTTGGGCATGGGACCATAGACGTGACAAAACGTAAACGTTGGGGGATGCCTAGTGTAATTAATGAAGTTCAGGAACGAACGGTGCAATTTAAGACAAAGCACATGAACGATTCGTGTAATTTACTCAAAATATAAATTATAGAGTAAATTACAAAAATAGTCTCTGTGGTTTATCAAAAATTACACTTTTCGTCCTTTATAATAAAAAATTACACAAATCGTCCATGTGGTTGACATTTTGTAACAATTTCGGTCCTTTACACTAACAGACGTTACTCTTTCTGTTAAGTGCCCCTCATGTAATTTTGGTCATTTTGTTAATAATCCATGTTTCCAAACACAAGATTACCAACCCTTTCTTATATTTTCCAAAACCATAATTTTTTCAAACTATCTCTTCTACACCTTCAACTAAACCTCCGCCACCATGTTACAGCCGGAACCAACCTGTAACATGCCAATTCAGAAATGGATTGAGCATTGGAACTTAATACTCAGAATCCTTACATTAAGAACAGAGAATTGAAAGTATGAAGCTGTAGATTTATTGAATGAAGAATTACAAAGGAAGAAAATACAACTGAATGAATGAATGTCTTCTCTTACAGAAAGTAGTTCCTTTATACTAACCTACAACCAACTTGTAACCACTTTCAACTAATCACATGTGTACATTTATGTTACAGTTCTTATTAGTACATTACAATCCTTCCCCCTTAGAAATGATTCTTGTCCTCAAGAATCAACAAAGGAAGGAAATTTATTTTGAATATTAGCAGCAAGCTCCCATGTTGCATCATCAACAGAGCCATCTGACACCAAAAGGGCATAGCCTAGTGGTATAAGGTGTTTGAGGGTGTTGCCCTTGGCCTGTGGTCATGGGTTCAAGTCCCGCTGTGGACATAAGGAGTAGATTAGTGTGTGCGTGTGTTCTGTCGTTCAAAAAAAAAAAAACAGAGCCATCTGACCATTGCACAAGCCAATACACAACAGCCTTATTATGCAACTTCCCAATCTTCCTGTCACAAACTTTAATTGGAACCTTCATAAGTAATCCTTCTTCAGTACACTGTGGTAAATCACCTGGTGTAGGATTTGGGTTTTTACACAGTTTAAGTTAAGACACATGGAATACAGGATGTATTTTTGAAGCAGATGGTAAATCCAACTTGTAAGCCACTTCTCCCACCTTATCCAATATTTGAAATGGTCCATAGTATCTTGAAGACAACTTGTGCTGCTTATGTAATCTCAAAGTAATCTGCCTGTGAGGTTGTAATTTCACAAACACCCACATGCCAATGTTGAACGACCGATCACTTCTTCCTTTATCTGCAACAGCTTTCATTCTGTCTTGTGCTCGTTTTAAATGAAACTTAAGCAAAGCAATCGCACTTTCTCTGGCAGCTAAAGATCTATCCACCATACCCACCATGGAATCACCAGATATATACGAAAGATGAGTATGAGGTGGCTGTCCATACAAGACCTCAAAAGGAGTGGTTTGAATGGAAGTGTGGAATGTAGTATTATACCATAATTCCGCCAGAGATAACCATTGTACCCATTGTCGAGGCTGCTCAACAGTCATACATCGTAGATAACACTCGAGACTTTTATTCACAATCTCAGTTTGACCATCCGTTTGTGGATGATACGACGTTGATAGTTGCAATTTTACACCTAGCCTCATGAAGAATTCCTTCCAGAATGTACTCAAAAAAATTTGATCTCTATCGCTTGTAATAGTCTTGGGAAGGCCATGTAATTTGTAAATATAATCCAAAAAGATCTGAGCTACTTGACTTGCAGTAAAAGGGTGGCTCAAAGAAATGAAATGAGCATACTTACTTAACCTGTCCACAACTACCATTATCACCTTTTTTCCTTGAGATTTCGGAAGACTTTCAATGAAATCCATTGAAATGTCTGTCCACACATGTTGAGGAACAGGTAAGGGTTGAAGTAAGCCCGGGTATGCAGCTAAGTCGGGTTTGTTTCTTTGACAGATTGTGCATTCTCTAACCCAATCTTGTACCTGCCTTTTTAAACCCTTCCAATAGAATAATGAGCTCAAACGTTTCACAGTGGCATTCATACCCGAGTGACCTCCCAGCGATTTTTCATGACAAGTACAAAATAATTTCTTCTTTAAATTCACATCTTGACCCACAAAAACTTTTCCTTTTCTTCACAAAAGTCCATTGGCCCATTCATATTTAGTGTCATGTGCAGTAGCTTGTTGTAACTTCTGCACCAGGTGTTGTACATAAGTATCCCCCACATAACTAGCTTCAATATCTTTCAACAATGAACTGGAGACAGAAGACATAGTGATAGCATCTAAAGAAACTGCAGTTGGCATCCTTGAGAAAGCATCCGTGTAACACCCTAATTTAGGGCCTAGTTGTAAATAGTTGTACCTCGTGTTTGTGTAGTTGTACATTGACGTTAAACAAGTTGTTTAAGTTGTTTTGTTGATTAATTATTGTTATTTGTTGGTACACGTGATTATGGGGCTAAAGTTAGAAATGTCTCATAAATAAATAATGTTGGTAAATGGTTGCACGATTTCGGATAATGATTCCGAAAATATCTCCGTTAGTTAAAACGGATAAACCTAAGTTGCTTTAGAAGTTGAATAGGAGAACGAAATACCCTCGTGGGGTATTAAACCCACTTGGGTCGGTTTAAGGGGGATTATTATCCCCTGCCTTCACAAAACACACACAAACATACGCAAAACACACACAACTCTCGTTAGTTCTCAAAGGTGAAAACAAGAAGGAAGCAATCTGATTTGGTGGATTCAGTAGCATAGATTTGGTTCTACAGTTGGTAATCTCCATCCTTGTTGTAAGTTTTCTTCTTAAGTCTAGTTCTTAAGTGGTGTGTGTGAAATGATTCAAGTTGAAGGTGAAATTGAGGAGTCAATGATAGTTTTGAGTCAAGAAACATGTAAGGATGTTGTAGGGAAGTTTAATAATATGTAAGAACAATTAAAATGAAGTTTCAGTCGATAAAAATGGTGAAAAACGCGAGTTTCAGGCCTGTTTCGCGAACAGAGACGAAGGCCTGCTGTGCAGGAACTTCCTACGGCCGTAGGGAAAAGTTCCTACCCCCGTAGGAAGGTGTTTTTCAGATTTATAGAAATTTAGCTCCTACCCCCGTAGGAGAATGTTCCTACGGCCGTAGGAGGGTGTTTTTCAGGAATATTAAAATTAAGCCTTCTTTGGCCGTAGGAAAAGGTTTCTACGGCCGTAGGAGGGTATTTTGTGTATTTTATGTGGTTTACCACCTACGGGTGATGGAACGAAGCCTACGGGCGTGGGTACATAACCTACGACTGTTGGTACCCAAAGAATCACTCCTACGGGCGTAGGGTATGGTCTCTACGGTCGTAGGGTATGATTTCTTGGAAAAAGGACCCTTGCGGGCGTAGGGCTTGCTCCTACGGCCGTAGGGGGTGTCCGTAAGGTGTCCTACGGCCGTAAGACACATTCTCTACGGTCGTAGAGGCTGTTCCAGGTTGCCTGTTGCTTGTTGTTCGTTGTACGTTTACGTAGAAGCAATGATAGTACTTTTAGACGTTGATTGAACCTACACATGATGTGTTAGGTGATTCGGACGACTCCGTGTGCTCCTGGGATTCCCGAATTCATATCTGCCTCTTATAACCTCGAGGTGAGTACCGGTTTTCCCATGAGTCTCGGTAAGTAGCGTTGTCTGTTGTTTGTTGAAATATGTTGTCGATGTCGCACACGTGCGTATGAGGTATGTTATACATGTTGTTATACATTGTTGCCATGCTAAGTTGCTTTATACGTTGGTTATGAATCGCATGCGTATAGTTGAACCCATTACGGGTAGTAGTTGTATATGTGGTACTGGTCCGGACCGATGTGGCATGGTTAAGGTCAGCTTTCTTCCCGAAGGCTGGATCCCTTTGATGGAATAACGGGGATTAACGGTACCCGGTGTGCAGCACGCCGGGGTGGTCTTGCAAACCGCCGCTCCTTAACGTGAGTTGGGATCTTAACTTCAGTTGAGATCCAAGATGTTGAGCTTCGAGCTTCGTAACGCGTTTGGTGGACTGCTCTTCGCTCCCCCACCATAGCGGTTAGTTGTTGCTGATGGTCCCCAGTTTGAATCGTTGAGCGGGGTTCCCACCCTGCAAGATATGATTCCTACTGACTCGTTGGCGCGACACTATGTGTTAGGATAGCCTTGTGTGCTGTCCCGTAGTTGGGATAACCTGCTTATTGATGCTTATGTGTTAATCTGTACTCACTAGCTAGTTGTAGCTAACGGTGCCTAAATTTACCTTTTTGCAGATGCGAAGTAGTTGGCCTGGTGAGGCGGGACCGTTGGTAGTTGTTGTACTTATCTTTTGCGGAACACTGCTCGTTGTAAATTTTGTGATCCGATGGTCGGTTGTGTCGGTTAGTTGGGTAACACGCGGTAGTTTTTGGGACTTGGTTTTTGGTGTTGTACTTTTACATTACCAAGTCAGATAAACAATATTATCTTTTGTAAAACGTGGTTACTTCCGCTGCTGATTTTTATTATATAAGTTTAAAAAGCTTAAATTTTCCTTAATTTTAAGCGCGTGAAAACCGGTGTTACAAGTAGGTATCAGAGCCTAAGTTTGAGGAATTGGGTACTCGTAGGAGTATTCAATCTCAAGCTCGGGCCCGACCATCGTTAAGTGTTCCTAGTTGGGTATTTGGGGATGAGTATGAGCGTTATGTGGTAGTTGCATGTGTAAACTAACTGGTAGCGTTAGTAGTTGTTGAGTAAATAGAGTACTAAACGTTGTTCCTATGTGTAGTAAGTTGATATAGAATGGCTGAGCAACGACTTAATACTGAAGAGGCTCTTAAACGTATGGAGGATGAAGCTTCAAGCGTTCATCCTGAAGCCGATGAGGGATCTGCTCCGCATAATTACGAGCCGATAAGGCAAGATCCAGAACAAGCAGCACGTATTGCACGTCTGGAGGAAGAGCTCCGACTTACACGGGAGCTGTTAGTAGCGGCTGTGCAAGGGCGTAGACCAGAGAAGTGTTCGTTTAAGAAATTCCGTTCTTGCGGTCCGAAAGAATTTGAGGGCGGTGATGGTCCTTCGGATGCCGTGAGGTGGCTTAGAGAAACCGAGGGTGTGTTCGATTCTTGTGATTGTGAAGCGGAGCTTCGTGTCAAATACGCGGCACAGATGTTGAAGGGTAGCGCGTTGTTCTGGTGGGATTCTGTGAAAGCTACATTGAGTAAAGAGGTTCTTACTGCTATGACGTGGGAACAATTTGTTGAAAAAGTCACGAAGCGGTATTGTACAGATTATGATATGGAAAAGATGGAAAGAGAGTTCAACGCTCTTAGTAAGGGAGATAAGTCGGTGGATGTTTTGATTCAAACCTTTATCGATAAAGTGAGGTTTATTCCTAGCTTGGTGAATGATGAAGCTGCAAAGATGAGAAAGTTTGTGGGAAAGTTGTCTGCTGATTATCGTGCTATCGTTAGAATGGCTGGGAGTTTGGATCGAGCGTTTGAAATGGCTCGACAGATTGAAGATGATCGTACTCAGGGCAAGGATGACCGAGTTGGTGAAAGTCATAAGAGGAAGTTTCAACAATCCTCGAAGCCGGGTCCTTCTAAAGGAAAATCTGTTGCTGGTGGGAAGTTTGATTCCCAGAAAAAGCCGTGGGTGGATCGTCCGTGGTGTGCAACTTGCCGTACGTATCACAGTGGTGACTGTTCTAAAGCCACTGCTCGATGCTTACGGTGTGGGCAGAAGGGGCATGTGGTTGCCGAGTGTGAGTTCAAGGAGGATGTTTGTTACAAGTGCCACAAGCCAGGGCACAGAATATCTGACTGCCGGTCAAAGCCAAGTACCGGTACTGGTGGATCTGCCTCTGGGCAGAAAAAGGATGGTGCTCCCCGAGCAAAAGGGCGAGCATTTCAGATGACAGCTGAGGAGGCTAAGGGTGCTGGAGACGTGATAACTGGTACATTTCTTGTTAATTCTGCCCCAGCATGTGTATTGTTTGATTCTGGAGCTACGTATTCTTTTGTATCTGTCTCTTTTTGTGATAAACTGCATATGCCTATATCTGTACTATCTGAGCCAATAAGAGTAGAGACTGCTAGTGGTAGAGTAGTTCCAGTTGTTGATAATGTCCCTCAAGCGGTTATTGATATCGATGGGAGTAGTTTTCCTGTTTCCTTTCTTCTTATGCCGATTGCGGGATTCGATGTTGTAATTGGGATGGATTGGCTTAGCAAGTTGAACGCTGAGATTTTCTGTTCCAAGAAGTTGATTAAAGTCCCTCTACCTGACGGGTCATATGCTGTGGCTCGCGGTGAAAGACGCAAATCGGATATTCCTGTCATCTCTCTGATAAAAGCGAGAAAGGCAGTTTCAAAAGGTTGCGAGTGTTATCTGGCACATGTGATTGATGCTAAATTGGAGAAACGTGTTGTTCGTGATATTCCGGTGGTAACTGATTATCCAGAAGTGTTTCCTGATGAGCTGCCTGGGTTACCACCTGTCAGAGATGTTGAATATCGTATCGATCTTGTTCCGGGGGCTACCCCTGTTGCCAAAGCTCCATATCGTCTTGCTCCTTCAGAGGTTCGCGAGATGATGACACGGATTCAGAAGTTGTTAGACAAAGGCTTTATTCGCCCGAGTTCTTCTCCTTGGGGCGCTCCTGTACTATTCGTAAAGAAGAAAGATGGGACGATGAGAATGTGTATAGATTACCGGGAGCTGAATAAGCGAACGGTAAAGAACAAGTATCCTTTGCCGCGGATAGATGATTTGTTTGATCAACTGCAGGGAGCGACATGCTTCTCAAAAATTGATCTGCGGTCGGGATATCATCAAGTATTAGTTGCTGACGAATATGTTCCGAAGACGGCTTTCCGTACTCGTTATGGTCATTATGAGTTTTTGGTGATGCCGTTTGGCTTAACCAATGCTCCTGCTGTTTTCATGGACCTGATGAACCGGGTTTGTTGTCCTTTTCTTGATAAGTCGGTGATCGTGTTTATTGACGATATTCTCGTTTATTCTAAAACCGAAGCTGAACACGAGTTGCATCTGCGACAAGTCCTTGAAACTCTTAAACGAGAGAAGCTTTACGCTAAATTCTCGAAGTGCGAATTCTGGTTACGAGAGGTCCATTTTCTTGGTCACGTGATTTGCAGTGATGGCGTGAAAGTTGATCCAGCAAAGGTTGAGGCGGTGATGAATTGGGGAGTTCCCCGAACTCCTTCTGAAATTAGAAGCTTTCTTGGTCTAGCTGGTTATTATCGGCGGTTTATCCGCGACTTTTCTAAACTTGCGGGTCCTCTGACTAAACTAACTCGCAAAGATGTTGCATTTGTTTGGGCGGAAGCTCAAGAACAAGCGTTTCAGTCTCTGAAACGGCTATTGTGCGAAGCCCCAATTCTTTCGTTACCAGACGGATCTGAAGATTTTGTTGTTTATTGTGATGCTTCGTACTCCGGATTGGGGTGTGTGCTGATGCAACGTGATAAAGTGATTGCCTATGCTTCAAGGCAATTAAAACCTCATGAAGGCAACTATCCGACTCATGATCTTGAGTTGGCAGCTGTGGTGTTCGCGTTGAAATTGTGGAGACACTATCTTTACGGTACCAAATGTGTGGTCTGCACAGATCACAAAAGCCTACAATATGTCTTCACGCAGAAAGAGCTCAATATGAGGCAACGCAGATGGCTTGAGTTGATAAAAGACTATGATTGTGAAATTCGCTACCATCCTGGTAAGGCCAATGTGGTGGCGGATGCCTTAAGTCGCAAAAGCTCTACCGTAGACGCGAAGTTTATGAAACTTACTGTGGTTCCTAATATCATTGCTCGATTAAAGGAAGCGCAGCAAGTGGCATTGCAAGATGACAATCTGAAAGCCGAGTTGATGAGAAAGCTGAAAGACCAACTTGTTGATGATACTCGCGGATTAAAGGCTTTCCAGTCTCGCGTGTGGGTGCCACTTCATGGTGGTAATCGTGATCTGATACTGCAGGAAGCCCATAAGTCTAGGCTGTCGGTTCATCCGGGCAGCACAAAGATGTATCACGACTTGAAAGCGTTGTATTGGTGGCCTACTTTGAAACGAGACATTGCCTCTTTCGTAGAGAAATGTCAAATCTGCGCGCAAGTCAAGACAGAACATCAGAAGCCTTATGGCAATCTGCAACAACTTGAGATCCCTGAGTGGAAGTGGGATCACATTACGATGGACTTCGTGACAAAGTTGCCGAAAACCCTCAGAGGTCACGATGCAATTTGGGTCATTGTCGACCGATTGACCAAGAGTGCTCACTTTCTAGCTATTAGCGAGTCTGCTCCGTTGGAAAAGCTAGCCAAGTTGTATGTGAATGAAGTGGTGTCACGACATGGTTTACCATGTTCGATTGTATCTGATCGGGATGCACGATTTGCTTCCCATTTTTGGCAGAGTTTGCAGAGTGAACTTGGTACTCGTGTTCACCTGAGCACGGCGTATCATCCACAGACCGATGGCCAGTCAGAGAGAACGATTCAAACGTTGGAAGACATGCTTCGCGCATGTGTTCTCGAGTATGGCGGTGCATGGGATTCTCACTTGCCTTTGATCGAGTTCGCTTACAACAACTCGTATCACTCCAGTATTGGGATGCCGCCATACGAGATGTTATACGGGAGGCGTTGTCGTACACCAACATGTTGGCTCGAGCCCGGTGAGAAGCAGTTTGCCGGACCCGAAATTGTTCAGATTACAGCTGATAAAGTTAAAATTGCTCGTGAAAAGTTGAAAGCCGCACGGGATAGACAGAAAATATATGCAGATCCAAAGCGTAGACCTGTTGAATTCAAGGAGGGCGATCGAGTATTCCTAAAAGTCTCTCCTTGGAAAGGTGTTATTCGATTTGGTCGGAAGGGCAAGTTGAGTCCACGATATATTGGTCCGTTTAAAATCCTTCGTAAGGTTAACGACCAGACGGTGTCGCTTGAATTGCCACCAGAGCTTTCTGGAATCCATAACACGTTCAATGTGTGTTATCTGCGGAAGTGCAAAGTGGAGGAGAATCAGATTCTGCCTCTACAAGAATTGAGAGTAGACGCTTCAAAACGTCTAGTTGAAGAACCGGTTGAAATACTGGGTTCAAAGATAAAGAAATTGCGCAGAAAGATGATAAAGCTGGTTTTGGTCAAGTGGAAGCATAACCTAGGTTCGAATATGACCTGGGAGACCGAAGACGACATGCGAACTAGATACCCTCACTTGTTTGTAGACGATCAGATTCCGAGGACGGAATCTTCTTAAGGGGGGTAGATTTGTAACACCCTAATTTAGGGCCTAGTTGTAAATAGTTGTACCTCGTGTTTGTGTAGTTGTACATTGACGTTAAACAAGTTGTTTAAGTTGTTTTGTTGATTAATTATTGTTATTTGTTGGTACACGTGATTATGGGGCTAAAGTTAGAAATGTCTCATAAATAAATAATGTTGGTAAATGGTTGCACGATTTCGGATAATGATTCCGAAAATATCTCCGTTAGTTAAAACGGATAAACCTAAGTTGCTTTAGAAGTTGAATAGGAGAACGAAATACCCTCGTGGGGTATTAAACCCACTTGGGTCGGTTTAAGGGGGATTATTATCCCCTGCCTTCACAAAACACACACAAACATACGCAAAACACACACAACTCTCGTTAGTTCTCAAAGGTGAAAACAAGAAGGAAGCAATCTGATTTGGTGGATTCAGTAGCATAGATTTGGTTCTACAGTTGGTAATCTCCATCCTTGTTGTAAGTTTTCTTCTTAAGTCTAGTTCTTAAGTGGTGTGTGTGAAATGATTCAAGTTGAAGGTGAAATTGAGGAGTCAATGATAGTTTTGAGTCAAGAAACATGTAAGGATGTTGTAGGGAAGTTTAATAATATGTAAGAACAATTAAAATGAAGTTTCAGTCGATAAAAATGGTGAAAAACGCGAGTTTCAGGCCTGTTTCGCGAACAGAGACGAAGGCCTGCTGTGCAGGAACTTCCTACGGCCGTAGGGAAAAGTTCCTACCCCCGTAGGAAGGTGTTTTTCAGATTTATAGAAATTTAGCTCCTACCCCCGTAGGAGAATGTTCCTACGGCCGTAGGAGGGTGTTTTTCAGGAATATTAAAATTAAGCCTTCTTTGGCCGTAGGAAAAGGTTTCTACGGCCGTAGGAGGGTATTTTGTGTATTTTATGTGGTTTACCACCTACGGGTGATGGAACGAAGCCTACGGGCGTGGGTACATAACCTACGACTGTTGGTACCCAAAGAATCACTCCTACGGGCGTAGGGTATGGTCTCTACGGTCGTAGGGTATGATTTCTTGGAAAAAGGACCCTTGCGGGCGTAGGGCTTGCTCCTACGGCCGTAGGGGGTGTCCGTAAGGTGTCCTACGGCCGTAAGACACATTCTCTACGGTCGTAGAGGCTGTTCCAGGTTGCCTGTTGCTTGTTGTTCGTTGTACGTTTACGTAGAAGCAATGATAGTACTTTTAGACGTTGATTGAACCTACACATGATGTGTTAGGTGATTCGGACGACTCCGTGTGCTCCTGGGATTCCCGAATTCATATCTGCCTCTTATAACCTCGAGGTGAGTACCGGTTTTCCCATGAGTCTCGGTAAGTAGCGTTGTCTGTTGTTTGTTGAAATATGTTGTCGATGTCGCACACGTGCGTATGAGGTATGTTATACATGTTGTTATACATTGTTGCCATGCTAAGTTGCTTTATACGTTGGTTATGAATCGCATGCGTATAGTTGAACCCATTACGGGTAGTAGTTGTATATGTGGTACTGGTCCGGACCGATGTGGCATGGTTAAGGTCAGCTTTCTTCCCGAAGGCTGGATCCCTTTGATGGAATAACGGGGATTAACGGTACCCGGTGTGCAGCACGCCGGGGTGGTCTTGCAAACCGCCGCTCCTTAACGTGAGTTGGGATCTTAACTTCAGTTGAGATCCAAGATGTTGAGCTTCGAGCTTCGTAACGCGTTTGGTGGACTGCTCTTCGCTCCCCCACCATAGCGGTTAGTTGTTGCTGATGGTCCCCAGTTTGAATCGTTGAGCGGGGTTCCCACCCTGCAAGATATGATTCCTACTGACTCGTTGGCGCGACACTATGTGTTAGGATAGCCTTGTGTGCTGTCCCGTAGTTGGGATAACCTGCTTATTGATGCTTATGTGTTAATCTGTACTCACTAGCTAGTTGTAGCTAACGGTGCCTAAATTTACCTTTTTGCAGATGCGAAGTAGTTGGCCTGGTGAGGCGGGACCGTTGGTAGTTGTTGTACTTATCTTTTGCGGAACACTGCTCGTTGTAAATTTTGTGATCCGATGGTCGGTTGTGTCGGTTAGTTGGGTAACACGCGGTAGTTTTTGGGACTTGGTTTTTGGTGTTGTACTTTTACATTACCAAGTCAGATAAACAATATTATCTTTTGTAAAACGTGTTTACTTCCGCTGCTGATTTTTATTATATAAGTTTAAAACGCTTAAATTTTCCTTAATTTTAAGCGCGTGAAAACCGGTGTTACAATCCGCCACCGTATTTTCTTTTCCTTTTTTATATAGAATTTCGTAATCAAACCCCAACAATTTGGGTAACCATTTGAGTTGAAATGGAGTGTTTAATCACTGATCCATAAAATACTTGAGGCTGAAATGGTCTGTTTTGATTTTGAAATGGCGATCTAGTAGGTAACCCCTCCACTTGTCTAAAGCATGTATAATTGCCCAAATTTCTTTCTCATATGCTGACAAATGCTTATGTTTTGGTGATAAAGTTTTGCTCAAATAAGCAATAGGATGACCTTCTTGCAATAAAACAGCCCCCATTCCGTCATCTGATGCATCAGTCTCCACAACAAACTCTTGACTAAAATCTGGAAGTTTAAGAACAGGAGCTGAAATCATAGCAAGTTTCAGCGTATCAAACGAACATCGAGTCTGCTCATTCCATGTAAAAGCATCTTTTTTCAATAACTCTGTTAAGGGTTTGCTTATAATGGCATAATTCTTTATAAATCTTCTATAATAACCTGTTAAACCCAAAAACCCACGTAGCTGCTTGAGTGTTTTAGGTTCTGGCCATTCTTTCATGCATTGAATCTTAGCCGGGTCAGTCGCAACGCCTTCTTTTGAGATCACATGTCCCAGATATTCAACTTGAGAAGCACCAAAAACACATTTGCTTAACTTTGCAAAAAGTGTATGTTTTCTTAACGTTTGCAACACTGTTTCTAAATGAAACAAATGGTCGCGAAGAGTAGGACTATATACCAATATGTCATCAAAGAAAACTAAGGTAAATTTCCTTAGAAATGGTCCAAAGATTTCATTCATAAGTGCTTGGAATGTTGATGGAGCATTTGTTAACCCAAAAGGCATAACAAGGAACTCATAATGCCCTTGATGAGTTCGAAAAGCTGTTTTTGATATGTCCTCTTCGCACATCCGTATTTGATAATATCCCGACCGTAAATCCAATTTAGAGAATACAACTGCTCCACTTAATTCATTATTCAGTTCTTCTATGAGTGGAATAGGAAATTTATCCTTAATCGTGTTCTTATTTAAGTCTCTATAGTTCACACACATACGCCACGATCCGTCTTTCTTTTTCACCATCACAACAGGGGAAGAAAAAGGACTGTTGCTATTACGAATAACACCCGCATCCATCAGCTCTTTAACCATCACTTCAATTGCATCTTTCTGAGTGTGTGGATGTCAATAAGGCCTTATATTCACTGGAGTAGTTCCTTCTTTTAATGGAATTATGTGATCATGTAATCTTTGGGGAGGGAGTTTAGTAGGGGTAGCAAAGATGTCATCAAATTGCACTAATAAGGTCTTAAGTTGTTGTTGTTCATCATTTGACAGATTAGAATCAGCCTCAATTTTCAACAGCTCCAACGGATATACACATAAAGACAACGGATATACACATAAAGACATAGATGCCAATTGTGGTTCTTGAGTTTTGAAATTTTGAGAGAATTGTTTACCATTAACCCACTTGGTTTCACCTTGAGTAGCACCCCTTAATGCTGTTTTCTTCCCTTTATAAACAAACTCCATACGTAACTGAGTAAAATCCCATTGTATCTTCCCCAAAGTTGTAACCATTGAATTCCAAGTACCATCTCACATCCCCCCAATGGAATAACCATTACATCAGTAGTGAAAATTTCCCCTTGCAGTTTCCACTGTAAATTCTTGCACTCGTATGAACTAGTAAGAGCATTACCGCCCGCAACAATTACCGAAATAGGACAAATACTTTTAAGGGGGCATCCTAACTTCTTAGCAATAGCTAGATCCAAAAAATTATGGGTACTACCACTATCAATTAAAATGTGAATTAATTGATTATTCAATTGGCCCTTAACTTTCATAGTTTGAAAATGATTCGTACCCGAAAGAGCATTCAATAAAATTAAGGGAGTACCTTCTTCAATTGTAGTAAAGGAATTTACATCAACCTCTTCATCTTTAAGACCAAGTATGTCACCCTCAAAAAATTCATCAGCTAGTATTTCCAATGAGAACAGTGTCCCTGCACATTTGTGACCTGGTACATAACGCTGGTCACAGTAGAAACACTGATTCATGGCTTTTTTTTCTTCATATTCCTTTTGGCTGAGTTGTCTTTTGGGTTGAACCATTGGAACCTATGATTTTGGTTTTAAAGTATGAGTTTGAGTTTGTACAGGCAATGCCAATAATGGAGTAGCTCTCCCATGCAAGAAATTTGTGGATCCTTGACTTGTACTTCTAGCATTAAAACTTGTACCCCTGATCGTTCTCTTACTTGTCATGCTATTTGTTTCCTGTAACTTAGCAAGACAATAGGCTTCCATTAGAGTTTTTGGTTTAAACATCCTTACCGTTGCTTCGATATCCGGTTGCAAACCCGCTACAAACAAACTTAAAGCTTGTGTTTCCGTTAGTTCAATCTTACTCAAGATTATATCAAACGCATCTTGGTATTCTTGAACTGATCCTTCTTGCTTCAAGTTCTTAAGTTCAGCCAACGGATCTTCTCGAAGGGCACTGGCACACTCTGACTGAGTTATCGTCGGCAAATTCCTACAAGCGCCCTCATACAACAGAGCACCACATCTCCAACATTTCCCTACATATTTGGCACACCTCTTTGCCGCATAGATAGAAGTGCCTCGATGAAATTTGGCAAAGTTTTGACTTCTCCTCACATGTTTCTCAAGTCTCATGACTATATCGCGCTGAATATCAGAAGGAAGCTGAGTACAGAAGGAAAGACAAGAAAGGAGAGCACGAGATTCGGAAGAAAGCATATCCAGTTCTTTTAGGTCTGCCGGTAAAAGACCAAACTCACCCCGCTAAGGTGCGGTGGGTTGAGGCCTTGGAACTGCTCTTGGATTAGGATCCGTGTTTCTTGGGAGACCACCCTGTGGTCTCTCAGACAAGAGTTTGGACACTTGGCCTACTTAATTTTCAAGATTTTGGATCGAGGCCTGGTGATTTCTCAAAGTGGCTTCCACCTGATTGAGTCTAGCATCGGTTTGGTCAAATCGTAGCTCAGATCGTGCTAGATATTGCTTCACAAGATCCTCCAGATAGGAAGGTCCTGAAGATGATGATGAAGATTGATTGGGAAGCGGGGGTTGAGTGTTATACTGACGTGGTTGCTCATATTGTTATTGTTGACGATCAAATTGTTGAGGCTGACGTTCAAACTGCTGAGGCTGACGTGGTCTCTGTGGGTACGGAATCCCTGGAGGGGGTTTAGTGGTTTGGTTATGATAACTGAAGTTCGCGTGATCCCTCCATGCATGATTGTAGTTTGTTGCATTGGGATTATACTGAGACCTCGGCTGATTAGTAATGAAATCGACTTCCTCGTGGGCAGGAGTTTCCTCCTGGCATTTATCACTAGGATGTGGCCCTGAGCAGAAATTACAAGTAGCCTGTTTAGGAGGAGCACGCATCTGATCCATTTTCTTCGTCAACTTCTCTACTTGTGCAGAGAGATCAGATAAAGCATCCACATTGAAAACTCCACCATTCTTTGGCGGTTTCAGTCTCGTGGAGGGGTTCCATTGGTAGCTATTGGTTGCCATATCTTTGATAAGATCATAGCACGCTTGTGGGTCTTTGCTACCCAATGCACCTCCTGCGGCAGCATCTATCATCTGCCGAGTGACAACGGATAAGCCATTATAAAATATGAAAATTTGATTCCATAGCTCATATCCGTGTGAAGGACATCTCCTCATGAGATCCTTGTATCTCTCCCAGGCATCATAAAGACTTTCCCCGTCAGTCTGCTGAAACGATGAGATATCATTACGCAGCTTGGCCGTTTTGGCCGGCGGGTAGTATTTAGCTAGAAATTTGGAAACAAGATCATTCCACGTAGCAATGGAATTTACCTGGAGAGAATTAAGCCAAAGCTTGGCTTTGTCTTTGAGGGAAAACGGGAATAAACGCAAGCGAATGGCGTCATCAGTAACACCATTGATTTTAAACGTATCGCAAATTTCGAGAAAACTGCGGATGTGAGTGTTTGCATCCTCGTCGAGAAGGCCATGAAACTGAACGGAATTTTGAACCATCTGAATTACATTGGGTTTGATTTCAAAATTGTTCGCTGCCCCCTAGGTTGAATGATGGTGTTCTGGATATTGTTAATATCCGGACGAACATAGTCGTTAAGTGTCCTAGGTGGTGGTGGTGGTGGTCCTTCTTCAGCCATGTTTTGAATACGTTCTCTTTGGCGTTGGCGTTGACGGCGTCGGCGTCGTCGAAACTCACGCTCCGGTTCTTGAAAAGGCTCAATTTGCTCAAAATAGAACAAACTGACAGAGGGTGCGAGAAAGAGGTAGAAAAAGCAAGTGACTACCTAATCAGGGACACCTAATTTCAAGTAACAAGTAACAAGATCGAATCAATAATTACACTATTTCTCAGTATTGCCTGTCCCCGGCAACGGCGCCAAAAACTTGGTGTGCGGCTAAGACTGCTGGTATTTCCTTATAAAATCTTGTAACACAACCTCGTTTTAAATTTATAAAAACGATGTTACTAAGCAGATACTACACACGACTCAGTCAAGTATAACCTGGTCAATAGTAGTATAGACTCGGTAAGACCGGATATCGTTCCACCAAGACAGGGAACTACCGATACTTAAGCTTCATTGTTGTTTGATCATCAGAATAAAATATTAAAGCAAGTAACAGAATGAACTAAATTAAACAGGAAATACAGCAACTAAAACAGATTAACACTGAAGGCAAACAGGTAGGATAACAGATTCACTCAGGCTTTCGAATCATCGAGACTAGTCATGGCAATGACACAATACAAAACATAATATGAAGACTTGAATAGATTAAGCGCATAGCATGCTGTTCTAATACCCACAAGACTACATTATCATACATAAATCATCACTCGAGTTATCAAGACTCAGACTTAGCAATTAAACATAATCAGGCAAGCAACGACATATAAGGATTTAACTACAGATCCACCAGATCACGTTCAAATCAGACTTCAAGGACATACATCTTTTCAAATGACATATCCAGTAGTCCTCAGAACCCAAAAAGATGTTAAAGTGGTTAAATAAGTTAAAACAAGCAAAAACAGCAAACTGTTGTGACAACACCCTCCTACGGCCGTACGGATTTATTACTACGGCCGTAGTAAATTGTACAGGTCCTACGGCCGTATGGATTTCTCACTGCGGCCGTAGGAACCAATACGACAGAACAGTCAAATCTAACATAAAGGCATTCAACAACAAATTACAATCTAGACTTTAATCTCAGATCATAAACACATGTAAACTAGTACAATGGGGTCACAAACTCCTCTAAACTCAAACCACACAATTAAGGGGTTTTAATGATTAGCCACATGATTACTAAAGATATGAACATGTTAAACCTACCATTTCTAGTATAGCCAACACTTCATGAAACATGAATCATGTGATATGCACATTGAACACTAAGATAAGCATAACAAAGGCATACATGTGAGTTCATTTCACCATCTAAACATACCAACAAACATCTTTGTGAACCCTTTAATTATTTGTAGCATGTTAGACCAATGAATACACCAAATGACAAGATTTTCATCTACAATCACAAGGCATGCATAAAACCAACATATGAATAAAATGACCAATAATGGATGAACCTACAAGGATTCAAAACATATTCCAATAATGATATCTAAAGACAACCATGCAAGATGTATCATTTCTAATAACAAACTCAACATGGAATTAGTAAAATCAACCATCATTCTTGAATATCCACATGCTTAAACATGAAGGAGTTATCCTATACATATTATCACACATGAACATGGTAAGATTAAACATACTAAGTTGATAAAACACACTTGTATTCAAGATCAAAACATGCATATTTGAATCAAGTCATCATAAAAGTCAAATATATTGCCATAACTAGCCAAGAATCATCTTGGCCCAAATAAAATAAGTTTAGTTATCCATATACATCAATAAAAGCACTACAACATCTGGAACACTTTTTTGCTATTCTTCAATTTTCTTCAATTCTGTAACACCCTCTTACCCGGCCTAGAATATTAAGGTAATTAATTGAATTAAGTTTGAGATTTGAATTAATTAATTGTTTTATATGTTTATATGTTTAAATGATAAATAATGGAATGTTTATTTAATTGGATAATTAATTTAAATTAATTAAACATTAGTTTTGTGAGTGGGGTTGATGAGGTGGCCGATTGGGGTGATTAGTCACCACCTTCACCACTTCTCACTCACAAATTGCATGCAAATTACTTTGTGTGTGTGTGTGTGTTTTATTCTCTCGGCCGAAACCCACAAAAGAGAAGGAATCAACAAACTGATTTTAATCTTATATGCAATTAGAGTTCTGATTTCAACTCATTGTTAAGGTTAGATTACTAAATTGAATTGGCTAGATTAATGTTTGTATTCGGTTTTGAACATAGTATGAATTCCGATTGATGTATGCTAATGAATTGATGAGTTAGGTTGTATGCATGCTAGATTTTATGTTTGTTATATGATCTTTATGAGATTAGAATGATTACTGGAAACATAGAACATTAACATGTTAGAAATCAGTATTGAATTGTGTTAGAAACAGAAATTGGGGAAGAACATATGAATTTATCGGATTTAGTGAATGAATCACTCGGATTTGGTGAAATCCGACAGTAACAGTCGGAATTGGATGAAATCCGATTAAAACACTTATGGATTTTCCCTAACACTTTTATCGGATTTGGGATGTGTCGGAATCCGACTAAATCTCTATGTAATGCCTTAACTTTTCTCTCGGATTTACATATTCTCTCGGAATTGAACATGTATCGGAATCCGACTAAAAGTTTTATGACTTAAGTATGAAATCAGATTGGTAAATGCCTTAGCACTTTCTTGGAATCCGATTTAATCGGAATTGGACTTGTATCGGACTTCTGCCTTTACTCGGATTGTATATTTACTCGGATTGTATATTTACTCGGATTTGGATTCTATCGGAATTGGATCATTTGCTCGGATTGTGCCTATGCTCGGATTTGAGTTATGATTCCATCGGATTTGGACATTATCGGATTTAGACCTTTACTCGGTTTTCCATTCGATCGGATTTGGATTCAACCGGATTCAATGATTTGTATATCTTTGGGATTATTGTATGATGAATATGTATATATGCAATTGTGTACATACATGATTTACATGGTTAGATATGATATCTATTTTGGATCAGTATTATGAATTAAATACTGACTTGGGTTATTTCAATCTCAGGAACTGAGAAGACTCAGTGAATTAGTCACTCGAGTGTGCTCCAAAGCTTTGAAGACTTTGGTGAGTGGGTTTATATCTTTTGATATACAGGATTTGATATCCTATTTGGAATGCTCTTGTTTGGATTGTATATACATGTTATTTGGATATCAGTTTAGTCTGAACCATTGCTTGGGGGATTTACCGTATCAGATTTTGTGGTGCATCTGTTGTACCCAAGAAGGCTGGTATTGTTATCCATTTTAGCAAGGTTATCGGTAAACCTTGGTTTTGGCCGACCTTGGTTGTAGGTGCTTGCAACACCGCCGGTTCTCCTGGGATTCATGAGCTATTTGGTTTAGGCATGTTTGCCTTGTATTTGATTAGATATTGGTTCCCTCACTTAGCTTTGTGCTAATTCCCCACTAGACTGTTTTGCAGATTAACTTCGGTGAGCTTTGAAGCTTGGACTGGGAATATGGACAGACCGTACTCTGATGTCAAGTTTTTTTTTATAAGAGCCTGTTTTTGGATTAACACTGTAAAAGTTTTGATGTATAAAACAAGATAATCTTTTGTATCTATTATGTAATTAAGTTAATTATATGTATTTAGCTTCCGCATGCGATTTAATTATATGTTTAAAAAGTACAGTGTTACAAGTTGGTATCAGAGCCCTGGTTTGAGGATTTGCATGAATGTTTTGTGCAATACTTGAACCTAGGCTCTGGTCAGTCCAGTATTCCCAGGGTGAGTAATTAGTAAAATAGCTTTGAGGGTAGTTAGTGTGTTTTAACTAACGGATTATATCTAACAATTGGTGAGATGTTGTGTATAGCATAGATAATGGCTGATAACGTGAACCCGACAACTACCCCTACGTCCCCCAGAAAGAACAACCAGTTATCAACTGCAGCTAATGAACAACATCGGGCTGGAACTTCTCATAATGGTGAGTCTGAACAGCAGGAATACGTACTGCAATTGGAAGATACTTTGCAAACTTTAAGAGATAGGGTTCAGGAACTGGAACAACAACAAAATCAGACTCAATCATCACAGCAAACACAAACAATTCAAATGCCCAGAGAGTCGGCTGTGTTTACCCAATAGATACCACCACCTGTTTACTCAGCTGCACCTTTTAATACGGTCTCAACCCCGTTTGGAACCTTACCATTCATGTCTATGCCTCCTATGTCCCAACCTTACCAACCCCAACAACAGTACCAACCTCAACAGAATTTCTTTATTCCGTGGTACCCAACTTAGGGTGGATTTAAACCCAAAAGCCAATTTAAGGACTTCATGGATTGCCAGCCACCCGAGTATTCTGGAAGTTCTAATCCTACCGATACTTTGAACTGGTTGAGGGAGACCGTCAAAGCATTAGATACCTGCAACTGTGAAGAATCGGATAGAGTTAAGTTTGCTACAAAGCGATTGAAGGGCCAAGCGGCAACATGGTGGGATTCTTTAACTGCTCATATGTCTAGGGAAGTGATTAATTCCATAACTCAGGATCAATTCCAGGGCAAGTTCTTTGAACAGTTCTGTAACACTTATGATTTGTCAAAGGTGAAGCGTGAATTTATGGATCTGGCTCAGAATGACAACATGTCGGTGGATGAATTAATTTCGAAATTTAATGAGAAGCTAAGGTTTGCTAAACAGTGAGTACCACATGAGCCTTCCCAGATTGATCACTTTGTTCAGGCTCTATTGCCTGAGTATCAGGGTAACACCCGAATGGCAACTTCGTTGGTACAAGCTTTTACTCTCGCTAGGGCGGCGGAGGGTGATGTGAAAGCCCGGGAGAGGATGAACCGTGAGAAAGGATCGTCTTAGAAATTTAGTGGAAATCAAAGTGGCAACAAGGGTAAAGGACAGGGTAACCAAAATCGGAATGATCAGAAGTCAAAGGGTACGGGTTCGTATCAGAATAAGCCATGGTGTAAACCATGTAACTCCAGCCATACCGGTCCTTGTACAGCTCAGACAAAACGGTGTTTACGATGCGGTGGATTCGGTCACGAACCATCTACCTGTAGGTTCAAAACAAACGTCTGCTGGAACTGCCATGAGGAGGGCCACAGAGCTGGGGCTTGCACAAAGCCAAGGCCGAAAGGGACGGGGCAGGGGGTAGTATCTGTTGGGGGATCGTCTGTAGGGCAGAAACGGAAAGCCGCACCTTCTGTGGAAGGTAGAGCTTTCAAAATGACTGTTACTGAAGCTACAGAGAATAGTGATGTGATCACTGGTATGTTTATTGTTAACTCTGTGCCTGCTCGTGTGTTATTTGATTCGGGTGCAAATAGATCTTTCATGTCTATAGCTTTATGTGACAAACTGAAATTACCTGTTACTGTAATTGCATCTCCTTTAGAAGTAGAGGTAGCCGACGGTAAGTTAGTGCCTGTAACTTCTTCTGTGACTGGGGTTTCAATAGATATTGATGGTACTAGTCTGCCTGTAGATTGCTTATTGATGCCTATTCCGGGGTTTGACTTAGTACTAGACATGGATTGGTTAAGTCACTATAGAGCTAGTATCCAGTGCCACAAGAAACCGATTACTATTCCTTTGGCTGACGGGTCGCATGTCGTGGCTCGTGGGGATAGATCTTCTGCTTCTTCTTTTCCAATCATCTCGTATATGAAAGCTAGAAAATCTCTAGCTAAAGGGTGTGCGTCTTTCCTGGCATACGCAATCGATGCAAAGAAAGAAAAGAAAGTGGTTACCGATGTTCGGGTTATGTCAGAGTATCAGGAAGTGTTTCCAGATGATTTACCGGGATTGCCTCCTGTTCGGGATGTTGAATACAAGATAGATCTGATTCCTGGTACTTCGCCGATTGCGAAAGCTCCGTATCGTTTGGCTCCTTCCGAGATTCGAGAGATGATGACACAGATTCAGGAGTTGCTCGATAAGGGGTTTATCCGACCAAGTTCTTCGCCGTGGGGAGCACCAGTTTTGTTTGTTAAAAAGAAGGATGAAACTTTTCGTATGTGTATTGACTACAGAGATCTAAACAAAAGAACCATCAAGAATAAATATACGTTGCCCAGAATCGATGATTTGTTTGATCAACTACAAGGGGCTTCTTATTTCTCGAAGATTGATCTGAGATCGGGTTATCATCAAGTCAGGGTAGAAGAGGAAGATATTCCAAAGACTACTTTTCGTTCTAGGTATGGTCATTACGAGTTCCTAGTAATGCCATTTGGTTTAACGAATGCACCTGCAGTATTTATGGATTTGATGAATCGTGTGTGTAGACCTTTTCTAGAAAAGTTTGTCATTGTGTTTATTGACGATATTTTAGTATATTCAAAGACTGAGGATGAACATGATCAGCAATTGAGACAAGTATTGGAGATTCTGAAACAACATGAGCTTTATGCCAAACTTTCGAAGTGTGAGTTTTGGTTACGTGAAGTTCAGTTTCTGGGTCATGTGATTTGTCAAGAAGGTATCAAAGTGGATCCATCCAAGATTGAAGCCGTTATGAACTGGAGTGCTCCGAAAACACCTACAGAGATAAAGAGTTTTCTGGGATTGGCAGGTTATTACCGAAGGTTTATCAAAGACTTCTCTAAGCTGGCTGGTCCGTTGACTAAGTTAACTCGAAAGGATGTTCCGTTTTTATGGGGTTCAACTCAAGAAGAAGCTTTTCAGACTCTGAAGCAGTTACTATGTCAAGCACCTGTTCTATCATTGCCTGAAGGTTCAGAGGATTTTGTGGTATACTGTGATGCTTCTCACGCCGGTTTGGGATGTGTTTTGATGCAGAGGGGTAAAGTAATTGCTTATGCTTCAAGACAGTTGAAACCGAACGAACGAAATTACCCAACTCATGACTTGGAACTAGCTGCCGTGGTATTTGCACTGAAATTGTGGAGGCACTACTTGTATGGAACTAAATGTACGATCTGCACCGACCAAAAAAGTTTACAGTATGTTTTTACACAAAAGGAGTTAAATATGAGACAACGTCGTTGGTTAGAACTGATTAAAGATTATGATTGCGATATTCAGTATCATCCGGGTAAAACGAATGTAGTTGCTGATGCACTCAGCCGAAAAGGATCTATGGAGACTGTACAATTTATGCGGTTGGAGATTAAGTCTGACTTAGTGGATCAATTGGTAGCTGCTCAGTTAGAAGCTTTGAAAGATGAGAACTTAAAGGATGAATTAATGATTAAACGTCAGCAAGAGTTAACTACCGATTCGCGTGGTTTGAGGATTTATCATACACGTGTTTAGGTATCGAAGTTTGGTAATTTGAGGGAGTTAATATTGAACGAAGCTCACTAGTCCAGATTATCAATACATCCGGGTAGCACGAAGATGTACCATGATTTAAAGATTCGATATTGGTGGCCTACAATGAAAACAAATATAGCCAAGTTTGTTGGGATGTGCCACATTTGCGCTCAAGTTAAAGCTGAACATCAGAAACCGTACGGATCGTTGAAACAGTTAGAGATACCTGAGTTGAAATGGGATCATATAATGATGGATTTTGTAACGAAACTTCCACGAACTCAACAAGGTTATGATATGATTTGGGTAATTGTCGATAGATTAACCAAGAGTGCTCATTTCCTTGCTACAGCTGAAGCTGCTTCTTTAAGCAAACTGGCTCAATTGTATATCGATGAGATAGTGTCTAGACATGGGGTGCCTCTATCTATTGTTTCAGACAGAGACTCGAGGTTCGTATCTAACTTCTGGAACAAATTTCAAGAAGAATTGGGATCCAGGGTAAATTTGAGTACGGCATATCACCCGCAAACAGATGGTCAGTCAGAGAGAACTATTCAGACTTTAGAAGATATGCTCAGGGCTTGTGTATTGGAGTTTGGGGGTTCATGGGATTCGCATTTACCATTAGTGGAATTTGCTTACAATAATTCATATCACTCCAGCATTGGTATGCCTCCGTATGAAATGTTGTACGGTCGTCCTTGTAGAACTCCGACTTGTTGGTTAGAAGCTGGGGAAAAACAATTTGCAGGACCTGATATAGTACAAATGACAGCTGACAAAGTTGAAATTGCTCGGGAAAAGTTAAAAGCTGCAAGGGATAGACAGAAAATGTATGTTGATCCGCGTCGTCGACCAGTATCATTTATTGAAGGAGAAATGGTTTACTTAAAAGTATCTCCTTGGAAGGGTGTTATCAGATTTGGTAAACGTGGGAAATTGGCTCCCCGTTACATTGGTCCATTCAGAATCAGACGGGTTGTTAATGATCAGACTGTTGTATTGGATCTACCAGATGAGTTAGCTGGAATTCATAACACTTTCAATGTGTGTTATCTTCGCAAGTGCAATGTGGAGGATCAGACTCAGGTTCTACCTATTCAGGATCTTCGGGTTGATATTAATCAGAAACTAGTAGAAGAACCAATCGAACTATTGGATCGAAAAGTTACAAAGTTGAGAAAGAAACAGATACCGTTGGTATTAGTTAAATGGAAACACAGTTTGGGTTCGGATCTAACTTGGGAAACCGAAGACGACATGAGGAACCGTTATCCTTCCTTGTTCGAGAGCGATCAGATTCCGAGGACGGAATCTTTTTAAGGGGGAGAGATTTGTAACACCCTTTTACCCGGCCTAGAATATTAAGGTAATTAATTGAATTAAGTTTGAGATTTGAATTAATTAATTGTTTTATATGTTTATATGTTTAAATGATAAATAATGGAATGTTTATTTAAATGGATAATTAATTTAAATTAATTAAACATTAGTTTTGTGAGTGGAGTTGATGAGGTGGCCGATTGGGGTGATTAGTCACCACCTTCACCACTTCTCACTCACAAATTGCATGCAAATTACTTAGTGTGTGTGTGTTTTGTTCTCTCGGCCGAAACCCACAAAAGAGAAGGAATCAACAAACTGATTTTAATCTTATATGCAATTAGTGTTCTGATTTCAGCTCATTGTTAAGGTTAGATTACTAAATTGAATTGGCTAGATTAATGTTTGTATTCGGTTTTGAACATAGTATGAATTCCGATTGATGTATGCTAATGAATTGATGAGTTAGGTTGTATGCATGCTAGATTTTATGTTTGTTATATGATCTTTATGAGATTAGAATGATTACTGGAAACATAGAACATTAACATGTTAGAAATCAGTATTGAATTGTGTTAGAAACAGAAATTGGGGAAGAACATATGAATTTATCGGATTTAGTGAATGAATCACTCGGATTTGGTGAAATCCGACAGTAACAGTCGGAATTGGATGAAATCCGATTAAAACACTTATGGATTTTCCCTAACACTTTTATCGGATTTGGGATGTGTCGGAATCCGACTAAATCTCTATGTAATGCCTTAACTTTTCTCTCGGATTTACATATTCTCTCGGAATTGAACATGTATCGGAATCCAACTAAATGTTTATGACTTAAGTATGAAATCAGATTGGTAAATGCCTTAGCACTTTCTCGGAATCCGATTTAATCGGAATTGGACTTGTATCGGACTTCTGCCTTTACTCGGATTGTATATTTACTCGGATTTGGATTCTATCGGAATTGGATCATTTGCTCGGATTGTGCCTATGCTCGGATTTGAGTTATGATTCCATCGGATTTGGACATTATCGGATTTAGACCTTTACTCGGTTTTCCATTCGATCGGATTTGGATTCAACCGGATTCAATGATTTGTATATCTTTGGGATTATTGTATGATGAATATGTATATATGCAATTGTGTACATACATGATTTACATGGTTAGATATGATATCTATTTTGGATAAGTATTATGAATTGAATACTGACTTGGGTTATTTCAATCTCAGGAACTGAGAAGACTCAGTGAATTAGTCACTCGAGTGTGCTCCAAAGCTTTGAAGACTTTGGTGAGTGGGTTTATATCTTTTGATATACAGGATTTGATATCCTATTTGGAATGCTCTTGTTTGGTTTGTATATACATGTTATTTGGAGATCAGTTTAGTCTGAACCATTGCTTGGGGGATTTACCGTATCAGATTTTGTGGTGCATCTGTTGTACCCAAGAAGGCTGGTATTGTTATCCATTTTAGCAAGGTTATCGGTAAACCTTGGTTTTGACCGACCTTGGTTGTAGGTGCTTGCAACACCGCCGGTTCTCCTGCGATTCATGAGCTATTTGGTTTAGGCATGTTTGCCTTGTATTTGATTAGATATTGGTTCCCTCACTTAGCTTTGTGCTAATTCCCCACTAGACTGTTTTGCAGATTAACTTCGGTGAGCTTTGAAGCTTGGACTGAGAATATGGACAGACCGTACTCTGATGGTAAGTTTTTTTTTATAAGAGCCTATTTTTGGATTAACACTGTAAAAGTTTTGATGTATAAAATAAGATAATCTTTTGTATCTATTATGTAATTAAGTTAATTATATGTATTTAGCTTCCGCATGCGATTTAATTATATGTTTAAAAAGTACAGTGTTACAAATTCTTTCCTTGTTTTGCCCATTTATCTTGCTTAAAGCTCTTTGTAACCTGCATGGTGAATGTTAAGCATAATAAATCAATTATAACAAGAATCACCTTGAATTTTGGCTAAGTACGGGGTATTCTACCATGTAAAACATGCATATAAAGGCAAATATCACTAACCATACGACTTCTAGGGCTGTGAAATTGTTGCGAGAATCACTGCTTTGATACCAATTGTAACATGCCAATTCAGAAATGGATTGAGAATTGGAACTTAATACTCAGAATCCTCACATTAAGAACAGAGAATTGAAAGTATGAAGCTGTAGATTTATTGAATGAAGAATTACAAAGGAAGAAAATACAACTGAATGAATGAATGTCTTCTCTTACAGAAAGTAGTTCCTTTATACTAACCTACAACCAACTTGTAACCACTTTCAACTAATCACACGTGTACATTTCTGTTACAGATCTTATTAGTACATTACACAACATCCGCCGTAGCGAAGTCCGACCACCGCCGCCAATTCACCAGAGGTTTACACATTAGAGGAACCACACCCCTTATGCCTCACCACCTATCTGCTCTCTCTACTCTCACTCTTTGCCACCATAGCCACGAGGAAGCCTGAAGCACCATTTGGGATCTAGGGTTTTCCGATCTGAACCACCACGGTAGCGTCAGATCTGAAGCACCATTTGGGATCTAGGGTTTTCCGATCTGAACCACCACGTCACCGTCAAATATGAAGCACCATTTGGGATCTAGGGTTTTCCGATCTGAACCACCACGTCACCGTCGGATCTGAAGCACCATTTGGGATCTAGGGTTTTCCGATCTGAACCACCACGTCACCGTCGGATCTGAACCACCGTTTGGGATCTAGGGTTTTCCGAAGTACATTTGGTTTCATCATCACATTTGAGATGAACACAACCACACGATTTGTATATTTCTCTTACTCTCTCTCCCACCATGCAACCATCACCTCCACAAACATACACACTCTCTCGAACTAATCTCAGATTTGGGTGTCTCCAAGGTGCTTCAATTCCCGGGAGTCACACATCCACCGCTACTGGTGCCTCAAGCAGATCCAAGATGGTAAGATTTGGGTTTTTTCATTATAAATCTTCGCTAAAAAGGTATTCAGATTCGGGTTTTTCTGTTGTTGTGATTGAAAATTTTTTATTATCATCTCAGATTTAATTGATTAGGGTTTTATTGTGTTTTTTTGTTCTTGATACAAAATATCCATTGAAAGGATGTAATTTTTGGGTTTTTTGTTATGTAAATTTACGGTTTTTTTGTTGTTGTTATTGTATTTGTGTAATTTTTAGATTTATGATCTCAGATTTTGTTGTATTTGTTTTTGTTCATCATCTTACTGTTTTGGGTTCTTGGTGTTGATCTGTTGTTGTTCCCGGAAATTCATTGACTTCGTGGTGTTGATCTGTTGTTGTTCCCGGAAATTCATTGACTTCGTGGTGTTGATCTGTTGTTCCTTAAAATTCATCTGAGAGTAGAGAGAGAGAGTCAGAGCAGAGAGATAGTGTGAGAAAGAGAGTTGGTAGGGGTGAAAGAGAGTTTGGAAACATGGATTATTGACAAAATGACCAAAATGCCCTCATGTGCAAGGCACATGAGGGGCACTTAACAGAAAAAGTAACGTCTGTTAGTGTAAAGGACCGAAAGTGTTACAAAATGTCAACCACAGGGACGATTTGTGAATTTTTTTATTATAAAGGACGAAATGTGTGATTTTTGGTAAACCACAAGCACGATTTTTGTAATTTACTCTAAATTATATTATATTTTTATAAAAGGTTTTTAATTCAAACAACATTAATTCATAGATTCATACAAACATTTGAAAAGGTCAAAACTAGATCTTCAAGCTCATTTCTAAGAGGTAAAAATATAAGTTTAAACTCGTTTGCAAGATTTGATTGCTAATTGATCTTACGATCCTATCTTCCGTTTTACGATCCTAATGTATTTTAAAATTCGAAACTAGAAGTTTAACATACTTTTAAAGATCAAAGAGTTAATTACAATTTTGGTCCCTGTGGTTTACCTAAAATTGCGGAATTAGTCCCTGGGTCACAATTTTTATGGGTTTGATCCCTCCCGTCCCGTTTTACTTGCATATTTGGTCCTCTTCAACTTAAATTGACTAAATTGCCCTTATCATATCCATTTTCTCATTTTCTTTTATTTTAATCAATTTTAAATATTAAATATTTTTTTAAAACATAAAAATATCTTTATTCAGTAAATAGAATAAATGCTTCCATCTCTCTCCCCCCTCTACTTCTTGTCGGACTAAAAAAAACACTCTTTCATCTTCACCACCGCACCGCCACCACCACCATCGTCTTCAACAAACGCTACCACCATCTTCATCTTCATCTTTAACCACTGTACCACCATCTTCTTCAATCATCGCCACCTTACAACCATCACAGCACAACTACCTTCCCCATCTTCAACCACCGCCAGCACCTCCTTCAACCACCACCAACACCTCCTTCTTCATGAAAAACAACCTTAATATAAAACCCCAAATCGTACAACTTCAAATAGTTTCCAAAACAAAATCAAACAACAAATCAAGCTGTAGTTAATAGATTTTGAAATCAATTTCCAAACCCTAGTTGGAGTTAGTCAAACAACGATTAATGCAAAACCCCAAAATCTTAAAGTGGAGTTAGTCAAACAACAATCGTGGTTACTCTCCAGCCGTCGACGTCGCACTTAGGGTTTTGATGGCTTAAGCCATTAGCGCCGTCGTCTGTGTAAACCCTAATCGATTCAAGGGAGTTAAGAACAAGATATAAAGCCCTAATCGACTCAAGATATTCAAAAACGAAAACCCTAATTAAAGCAGTAGCGCCACCGTCACTTAGGGTTTGGTGGTTGTTTTTTTTAAGATGAAGAGAGTTGGTGGTGGTGGTGGTGGTGGTTAAAGATGAATTTGGCGTTGATGGGGTGAATATGAAGACGACGGTGGTTGAGTATAACGATGGCGGTGATGGTAAATATGAAGATGCCAACGGTGGTGGTTGAGTATAACAATGGCGGTGGTGGTGGTGTCTGAGCCTACGAAAAAAGATGAGGAGATAGAGTGAGAGGGAGATGCAGATTAGAGAGAGAGAGAGAGAGAGAGAGAGAGAGGCGGTGGTGGTCATGGGTGGCGGAGATGGCAGCGGTAGGCGGTGAAATGGAATGGCGGTGGTGGTAGTGGGTGGAGAGGTAAAGGCAGAGAGAGAAGGAGATGGTATTAAATGGTTTTTTTTCATTTTTTAAAATATAATGTGCTATTATTTAATATTTAAAATGAATTAAATAATTAAAAAAAGAAAAAAGATATAGGAATAAGGGTAATTCAGTCAATTCAAGTTGAAGAGAGACCAAATATGCAAACAAAACGGGTCAGACGGGACAAACCCGTAAAAATTGCGACCCAGGTACCAATTTCCTAACTTCAAACTGTTCTATGTCGGGTCGGTAAAGTTTTGATTGTTAGGATTGTAAAATCTTACAAGAATCGCGATTCTAACAACTTTGGTAATGGACTTAAAGGTGCTTTGGGTCAGGTCTTTATTTAAAATGGTATTTGACTAAGGTACAACATTCACTGCATGTTGTACAAGTCATTCATACTGCTCTGTTCTTTACTTCTTTAGAATTAATAATCATAAACCCAGATTGACGTATATAGCAGTTATCAGTTCATAATCGAATTCTAATTTTGTGTTAATTTATATAAAAAAGAAAATTTATTTCATATATTATATCTTTCTTCTATAATCATATATTTATTTCAAGGGGAGTAATATAATACCTATGATTTCATATTTAATTTAAAGGTTCATTTCACGTATTAGTAACCAGTTTAACCAAATTCAACCATAAAATGTTTCACAATTTAAAATAAAAAAATGAGTGACTTTACTAAAACTGTTTTTAAACATGACTACTTATTAATTATTTATCTTAAAAGTGTTTTACTTTCAAGTGTGTGTATACTTTTTGTTATAATCGAATTGTAATTTTGTCTTAAGATTTTTTTTTAAAAAGTGTGTGTATACTTGTTTTACTTGCTTATAGGACTTCATCATGTCGGTTGTACATTTGTACCCTACGAGGCTGCAATCTCTGTCTACCGACACGGTTTTAATTATTTTTTAAATTAAAATAATAGATATGCAGCTTAAAACATCTGTTATGATGTTTTCATACTTATAAATATTTGAAATAAGTATATGATAAAATGATTAAAATACTTATTATTTAAAGAATCTGTGAGTACTAAAATTATCTAATGTGTGTGATGCTATAATCTCCTACTATTTTTAGGGGTAAAGTTAGTGAAGTATAATAACATTCTTTATACGTATAAGTCTTGGCTTTCAAAAAAAACATTCTTTATACGTATTAATATGATACTTAAAGTTTTTGTATACATGTGGATATTAATGTTTAAGTTTATGTTGTGAAAATGTATAGAATTTTGTTGGAACGTGTAAAAAGTCGGTCGTAATATGGTGTTTAGGCTAAATGGGGTTTGGTTGAAACTTTAGTAAAACATAAAAGATGTTAGGATGTGTTTGGTTAGATGGAATAAAATGGTAAAATTGGATACAATAGTAAAATGAGCGATTGAATGAAATAATTTATTGTATTTCATTGTCATGTTGACTTTGCACAGAAAATGCAATAAATCTTTCAACTAAACTGTCTTTTTTTATTATATTCATTTTATCATTAGTGATAGTCTAAAAAAAGTTTAGATCAACACCATATATTAATGTTATAGAAAAACATTATTATATTTTATCAACTATAATCCTATTTAAAATATAAATAGATATATTGTACTCTTACGCTGTGTTCCCGAGTTAAAATCAGGAGAGAAAAGAAAAGATTTAGAAAGGAAAATGAACTTCAGTTGTGTTCCCAAGTTTTTTAGAGGAGAAAAGAAAAGATTTTGGAAGGAAAATTCTCTCTTATTTTCTTTCCAGATTTTCCTCTCAAAGTAGGGAAGATTTTGGAAGGAAACAAAATAACACTTAAAATTCCACTTTTCCTCTAATTTTCTTTCGAACTCAGGAACACGCAATGAAAAAAATATTTCCCTTCCTCTTCTTTTCTCTTCTCTCCTTAATTTTCTTTCCTTTAATTTTCTTTCCACATATAACTGTGGAACACAGCGTTAGATTTTCAACTTCCTTTTGTGAGTTTTTATATAGAACATCATAAATTGCCTTTTAGCTTCTTGGTAGCTAGAAACGTATTTAAATTCCTCACAAAATATAATTATAAACAAAGGAACAAAAATATAAAAGAGATTCGAGAACCTTCCCGCTATCTTGTCTCGGGTTGGCATGTCGATCTTGATTGATTTGCATACTATATTCCTCGTGTCGAGTCAAATTGCCCACCTCTACGTACCCCTCTAGTGTGTGTGTTTTCTATTATTATTATTATTATTTTTTTTTTTTTTTGTTAGAGACCCTTATGACAATATCGCATATTCTTGATTCCCATGAAAGATTGATTCTATTATTTGTTGTGTAAGCGTACTACGTATTATACGTATTGTGTATGCAGAGTGTGCTAAATGATATCGGTATGCCATCTGTTTATGTTATTGTAAACAGGGGTAACACTCGACCGAGTATTCCATCAGTGGAGAAAAATCATTAATGGTTTCTTTCAAGCTTTCAAATCAAAGGACTAGTGGTAACCCATAACTTGATCATAATAAGGTTGTGATTGATAATTATCAGGGGGTTTTTAGCGAACAAATTTTAGTTTGTCAAACATAATGTTAAATTGGGCATAGTTAATTACATTTCGGTGCACTTAACCCGATAAAAGGCATGCTCCACAATTAGAATTTTAAGTTATATGATAGAAAGGATTTTAACTATTAATAAATCATCTTAAGCTAATTTCTTTTTCTAAAAAAAACAACCCCCCCAGGCCCCAACAATAAAAACTATCTATTTTTAATGCATCTCTTCTCTTAAGTATTAATAAAAAATAAAAATAATTAAGTTAAATTAGACAATCTTAGTCTTTTTTTAGTAAAAAATAGTAATATTTTTTAATAGATCAATCACAACTATTCATTTGTTTAAAATTAAAATTATTTTTGACTCTAAATCTTAGAGTTAATGCCTTGGGTCCAAATACTAATTCAAATATCTTTAAATTGATTGGAAATCTCTTCCCACCGTCTTCAAATCTCTTCCTAATACACCATAGTCTCCTCATGTTTCTACCACTTTTCAATATCCGTATATTCAAAACTTATGTTTCTTCATCATCATTATTCATCTATTTGATCAAGGAATCTATGTTGAATGTTAAAACTTTTGGTTCTTTATTAGTTTACATCAAATATTTGTCAACTCGTGTAATAAGATGGCTGCTTAACTAGTTTTCGTTAAAAGAGTATCTTACATTAGAAGACTTTATAAGTTTTTAACCCATTAAAGTCGATGTTTACAGTTTTCCTTTTACTTTGTAACTTATTTTTATTAAATTAATGTCTAGTCTTTTAATTTAATTTTACCTTTTTATATCTAAACCTATAAGCATAACTTTGATTTTTGAGGTCCAATTCAGAGTTTTTGACCAAATAAGTGTATTTGTGAAACTTAATTATCAAAATGGTGTGGTTTCAACATATTTACCAAAATGGTGTAATTTTTATTTTAATAAGTTAATTTTATAATTAAAACTAATAGTATATAACTATTAAATACAATAAACAAAAAAAATAAATTCATCCCTAATTCCCCATCACTCCCGTCGGTTCCACTCTCCCCCACATCCGGTCAGATTCCACCGCCCCCTTGCCGCCGCCGGGTTATTCCACCGCCACCTTCAGATTCCTCTTCCCCAGTCACCACCGACAACCATCTCCACAGCCGTCCCCTCCAAACATCCCTCTCTCTCTCCCCTCCAGTCACCACCAGCGATCCTCACCGCACAACGTCGCTGCCGCACATCCCTTTCTCCCCCAGTCACCGCAGAATCTCATCCTCCACAACCATCTCTATCGCACAAAGACCATAGCCATCTCGTCACCACCGTCTCTCCATCTGTCAATCTAAGGCTACGATGGTTCGAGATTCGTTTTGTGTGGGTTAAAGTGCGTTTTGCCGGAAAAGGGAGCAGATGCGGGTGGTTTTGGGGTTGAAGTGATTGTAGCCGGAAAAAGGAGAAGATTGTGCCGGAAAATGAAGGTCACCGCCTTGGAAAAGTGTGCCGCTGTTGAATAAACATGGGTCTTTTAAATAAATATATATTAATAAGAACCAATTAGAATTTGTTAATTAATACTAATTAGGTATAATTAATTATAAAGTTGGTTTTGATTATATTTTTAACCTATTAAAATATAAAATACACCTTTTTGGTAAATATGTTTAAAACATCATGTCAGTAAATATGTTTGGTCAAAAACTCATCAAATTCAACAAACCTAAGTCATGTTTGACATTAAAAGTCAAATCAACACAAAGGGCTTAACACATGAAACTTGAACATAAAACAAACAAGGAGCGAACTATCTTCTAATATATTAATTAAAAATATAGATTACATCATCATTTTTATTTATATTTGTTTTCCATATATCAAGGGTAATTATTCAAAATCGAAACTAATATTAGATACTAAAATTTTTTATTTTTCAAACTTTCCATATTTATATGTGATTAGTTTTGGTAAACATATAATACCTAAAAACAATATATGATTATTATTCATTTTATCCTATAATATATATGTAAATAATGAAGTTAAATTTAGAAACATTCAAATGCCATTATCTACGTGTTTATTTTAAAAAATTAAAAAATGTTTAAACCCACCACCGCATGAATTGAAATACTAGCCTTCCATTATTTCAATTTTAAATTACTTTTCAAATATGGATGTTTATAAACATTATAGGCCTTATATCTTAATTCATTATGAAAGTTGATTGTATTGTTTTTTAAAATAAAAATATTATAGTATACAATAATAAATTAATAACTACGACAAATTCCATCGTAAAATTTACCTATTAAAATATACATATTTTTATATAACATGAATATATCTTTACAATAACACCAATGTCTAATTACGAACCCAACATTTCCCTTCTATGTCAATGGTGTGTGGATGGGTGCTCTCAATGACATTCCCCTATTTCTCAAAAACAAGGATTTGAAGAGGGCATTTATAGTAATACCTGAAGTTCAAAGATGATAATATTTCATGCGCTTCCCCTCCAACACGAATCAAATATGGCTGACCCGAAGCATTTATGCAGCAGCATCTACTTTGTTTCAAAAGGGTTGTTAACATTATGAATTTATAATGAACAATTAAGGACTGTTTAAGTGGTTTCGGTTATACTTTAGTATGTGTTTGCCTTAAAACCTTTGCACTAGAGGTGCCGATTTCAACTCCTTTACCTAAAGTGGGTCGCTTTTGGTAAAGTTTTAGAGTTTAAACTAAAGTGAAATGGGTAGTAAGTCGTCTACTCTTCCTAAACCGGTTTTGAAATCAAATTTAATAGATCGGTTACTTATATAATTATAAAAATGTTGTCACCTTAATCCTACCCACTTAACGACTTACCCAAACTCACCCATTTTCCCACCTCTAGCTTCCATTTTAATGTATCATAAAGTTCTGACCTCCAGTTAATAAACGTGTCTACTTTTCACAAAAGATGTTAAATGATCGTATAATGATAAAAAGACAGAGAGATTTAGTTGACACAAAGAAGTAATAATTATGTTTTGAAATACTAACAGGTTTAGACAGACACTATTTCAAAAGGGGATGTTGTAGTTTATACAGGGCAAAATGAGTAGCAATGACCAATAGCTCCTGCAAAAAGTGTTACCGAGGGAAGCTCTCAACTCTCAAGCCTATCTCTAAGATCTCATATCATTCGTACACATAAAACCTAGCACGCTGACTGGTGGACATGATGTTTAATGAACTGAAAATAGCATATATTGTATCAGAAGCAGATTATCTTTCCGAAAGATTTATCATAAGACGATGAATGTACCCCTATGAGGAATTTCACTTATGATCCTGCCACACACACCCCATCCCTCTTATCAGTTTACATGATTATACGCTAACGTCTTAAAGAAGATATCCAAATGAAAAGGAGAACAAACAAGAAATGGTACAAAGCATGCTATTATAGTAGGGATGAGGGATGTGGAGTTGCTGGAACTAAAAAAACTTACCTTAGCTTTATTTACCTTTAGTTATGTTACGGGGCTGAGCAAAAAAATCCTTTGCATTTCTTGCTACCTCTGCCTCCAGAATCGACTCTAGCATGATGTCAGATCCTTTAGCATCAGCTGATATTGACAATTAAACAAGGGCGCACCCATGGGAAACATTATTGTATAAGAAGAACATAAGATATGAAAGTGAATTGTTGACAGCATGAAAGAAATATAATGGTAATCACCCTTGCGATTAGGCAACAATCCTGTTTCTTGGGCTGATACAGGAAGAACAGTGAGACCAGATGCATCAGTAAGCTCATTGATAACCTCATTAGTTGTAGGTTCAGAACGCAAAGCTGCAGACTCAGCCAACCTTGCATAAGCTGTAGCCTGGCTGTGCATATCAGATGAGGGTGAGGCTGCTGAGGTGGTTGTGTTATAAACCTGGGATGTAATTTATCAAATCCATCGACAATTATCAAAACCGCTCTTGCACATGAAATTTGAGTTTAGGCTTTAAACCTTGGAGGCAAATGTTGGCACCGATGGAGTTGGCAGTACACCATCAGTGGGAGTTTCATGACCAGTAGTCCCTACACAAAAAAATATGTATATAATATAGAGATCATGACAAACATAGATATCTAGAAGGAAAAAAGTTCATGCGAGAACCATTCTTAGTGCGAGAACCGCGATAACCAATCTGAGCCGTCCAATTCCCCCTCTTTCAATGTCATTGCCCACCCATGAATTCCTTACATGCACCCTGCCACACTCTATCCCTCCACGCTCACCATCCATGAAACTTCCCATATCCAAGGAACGGCCGAGATTGGTTCTCGCGGTTCTCGCACTGACAACGGTTCTCGCATGAACCCTCCCCTATCTAGGAGTTCTTTAGAAAAGGATTTTAGATGGTGCAACCATTTGTTTCTGGTAGCTGGCCAATGTTATCCACTAGCCTTTTAGTCAATGGACCAGGAGTCATAAAGGAAATTGTTCGAATTTCATGACGTATGGCTTCAAGTTGAGCAATAGTATCTTGAAGTTCCTTGTGCACCTAAATTAGAGAGAGAGAAAGAGAGAGACTATTAAAAACAAACGACAGTCGATATTAAATGACAGATATAGTGCAGGGACTCAAAGCTATTCGGTATGGAAATAATCAAGAACTATAGCTTCACCCTAGTTCTTGAAAATGAGTATGAACAAACATATGAAGATGCTACAACCAGACCACACTGTATCTTTCTAGGTTAAGTTCTTACTACTACTCTCATCACTACAAACTTACTTACATGCATACATACATCACAAATTGGCAAACTAATGAATTTTACCTAATCTATCAAGAACATTATAATTTAGCAATATTTTTATAAAAATGTGAAGAATTCATTAGAGATTTTTTGGAGTTAAAAGCTGCTCATATATTCCTTTGGAATAAGAGAGTTAACGGATACAAGAAAACCTGTTTAGCCTGAGACTGCTGCATGACACTATCGAACTGACCACGGGCCATTTGAACGTATCCAATTGACCGCCCAGCTAACCTCCCTGCAACTCTTGATTTTGTTATGAAAATCAAACATGCATAAAACCCTAGGACAATAACTCGTTGATCAAAAGTTTAAATCAAATCACAATCTAACGATTAATTAAACTTGTCACAACAACAATGGAGATCAGGAATAGAGAGATTTTGTTTACCAATGAGAGCCGCTGTGGCTCCGAGGATAAGGAAGAGCTCTCCATAGGAAAGACCTAGCATCTCTTAGGAGAAAGACACAGATTGAAGAGCAATTCCAAATCGAACATATGGTTTGCAAAAAAACGTTGAAGATGCCAGAGTTCTGAAACACGATGAAACTCAGCTCTGCACCGCCATTGTTGGTAGATGCCGACGGGCACCGGGAGAACGGGAGGTTATCTTTATTCTGTAATAATAAGTTAAAGTACGTTTGAGCCCTTACTATAAAAACTAAAAAAAGAGGCCCTAAAAAATACAAAAACAAACTAAAATATATAAAAACGTTTAATAAGAAACTTAAATTTGTTTCGGTTTTAAAATTCTTTATAAATTCAGTAATTGACTCCAATTGAGATCGTTTTAGGTTTTTAAGTTATTCTTTCTCTTTTTTTTTTTTATGATAAATGCATTTTAGAAAAAAATGATTGATTACTTAATTATAAAGTGATTTAGGTATCAAAGTAAACAAACTACTTAACTTGATATCAAATAATTCAAATATGTAAACACACCAATTAACTTGATATCAAGTTATTCAAGTAACCAGTTTAACGGATAAACTACTAAACTAATTAACTGATTATCAAAAATATTTGGCTAATTTCAAGTGTTTCAAGATTTCACATAATATAACACCAACAAACTTGATAGTTGATATCAAGTGAATAAATTTAAAGTAAGTGATTTAAAGTAAACAATTAACAAGCGACTCAAGTAAGTAAGTGATTTCAAGTAACTAAAACGATTTAAATTTAAAGAAATCGCCTATTATGTTCAAAAAAGACCAAAGAATTCTGGATCGAATGAATTACAATTGTGGCTTGTTTTTATGCTTCATCGTTTGCAAAGAATGAAAAGGCAAAAGGACAACAAATCACCAACGACGAAACCAATAGACTATACTCTTTCCCCGATGTCTCGACTTTTGATACATAGCCAAATCGTTTGTCGCGACATTGATTCGATATTCTTTCACCATACACGGTCACTATCTGTCCGAGATTTTCAAGCCGGTCGCTATTTGAATTTCTAATTATGCGTTTCAGATTTTGGGCCTAAGAAACTGGGCCTTTTTTCTTATCCATGAGTATATTTGGGCTCAATAAACTAGGTTATATATACATATATATATATATATATATATATATATATATAAGATAATATATAACCGTGAGCCCCATCTAGCCATGTGCCCTGGGTGGTTGCCCGGATAGTCCGCCCCATAAGACGGCTCTTATATGAGTTGAGATTATCACCTCGAATCATAGATATTATAATACTTTTAATATAACAGATACAGCCTGTTCTCGAGTGTTTAAACGAAGGGAAGGGAAGGGATGGAAAGGAAATAAAGGAAAGGGAATGAAAAAAAAACTCCCCCTCCCAATCATCTCAAAAGTGAGATTGGGAGGGGAGTTTTTAAGCATAAAAATGGTGAAATTGCCTTTCCTAACCCTTCCCTTCCCCTCCTAAAAAAACTCAAGAACATGATTTCTCCTCCCAATCCCTCCTAGCCCTCTCCATCCCCTCCTTAAAATAACTCGAGAACAGACCGATAGTGCAGCTGTTAGAAAATCAAGTTAGGTTCTGCCCATCTCCAACAGGAAACTTGTTCGATTCTATGGTTTAGGTGAAATGCTAAAATCAAACTTGTTCCATACATCATTGAACACTGATATTGTAACTATTTAAGTTTCCTATCACCCCTATTGATTAGTTTATGTTTCATAAGGATTTCAAACCCAAATATATCTCTCGGTTCTTACCCAAGACATGACCTGCTTATCATCTACAATCCCAATTGCTATGGATTCTCACTAACTTTTAGATTAAACATGTTCAACTAATTACATAAATTTCAAGTTTTCAGTTATCAAACAAACCGTTGGCTCTAGGTTCTCATCCATGTTAATACAGTGCATAAATCCCTCAAAGCTTACTCAAAAGGTTATGGAAATGGTAGTCAAATGTTCGTAAAGGTTGGTACCTAGTGAGGAAATTGTAGAAGAAACAATGATGTTTTGCTTTTCTTTGGCCTCGGCAGGGGGAAACCTCATCTCACACACGCAGTTATGTAACAGGGAAATCGATCTTCTCGCAGCTTGCTCTCGACACACACACACACACACCAGACACACGGTGACTCCTCGATGAGATTTGCAGCTACAATCGTTTCTTCCCTCTCTTCCACACTGTTCTCGAGTTTTTAAATGAAGGGGAAGGGAAGGAAAGGAAAGGATGGAAAGGAAAGGGAAAGATAAAAAAACTCCCCCTCTCAATCATCCCAAAAGTGGAGGGGAAGTTTTTACATATAAAAATGATAAAAGTGCCCCTCCTAACCCTTTCCTTCCCATCCTTAAAAAAACTCAAGAACATAGTTTCCATAAATAAACTTTCTCCTCCTTTCCTTCCTCTCCTTAAATTAACTCGAGAACAGGGTGTTCGTCCCACGGCTACGAACACACACCCATCCACTGACTGACTGGTTTCTTTCTTTACTCACCATTGGCATTTGGGACTTAGAACCCTAAAATAAAGATTAGTATTTTTAAATCTATTTTTTAAACAATGCTATTTTTATCACAATTTGATTAAGAGTTTTTTTCATCTGATTAATCATATTAGTTTGATTTTAAAAAGTCAAAATTAAAATCTAAAATTAAAAAATAAATAGCTAAGATTAACTTTTTATTAAATAAGTAAAGTAAATTCTCGTGTGATACACGAGTTGTTTAAAAAAGATAAATATTTAAAATTAGTAAAAATATTAAATCATTATAAGACACGAAATATTTTAAAAAGATGATAAATAATACTAGTTTATATCTTCTAATATAAAAGACTAATTTGAAAAAAATTATTAGATTATCTGGACCCTTTATTTAATAAAAGATTTAATCTTAGCCGTTCATTACTTTAATTCTAAAATTTTGATTTTGACTTTTTAGAGTCAAACTAATATGACTAATCAATGTGAATTAAATAAAGATAATCCTTAATTAAATCAATGACAAATAAACTAGCATTATTTAAAAATAAATTTAAAATACTAAATTAGCATGCCTAAATATATTGACATGATATATGTCATTATTTCAATATATTAACACGGGTTAATATACATCCGGCCGAAATAAATCTAATATAAATTTGTTGGGCTCTATAAATTTAATACTAAATATAGAATACAATTATATAAATTTTGTAAGAAATATTCGTGTCTTACAATTATTAAATTTTTTTTAATGATTTTTAATATTTTAAACAGCCCGTATATTACACGAGTATTTACTCTTGTCTAAAATAAATAAAAGATTAACTATCATCACTTTAATTAGAAAATCTTAGCCTTGAATTTAATCAAAACTAACTTTTAACCATTCATTTAGATTAAAATTGAAAACTTAATTTTGGCTTTTAATAATCAAAATTGAAATTCTTTATTTTAAATTTATATAAGATAAAGTTATATCTAAATTGATATAAATTTAATACATCTAAATATATATAGATCGACAATATTTAAATTCAAAGCTATGGACATCTTAGTAAATACAAATTACGTATTATTTTGTATTAATTTAAAACTAAGATCAATCCCTTAAATAATAAAATTTTTATTTACATATTTAAATAAAATTTATATTCTTCTAAAGTTGTCGTTTTTACTAATCTATGTCGACTGAAATTAATATAATTTTTTTTAATTTAAAGAAAGTATGTCTAAGATCAATTATGTATGACCCGTGTGTTTACACGGGCATTTAAACTAGTTAATATTAAAATATTAGTATAAATTTATTTTTATTTAAGATTAATATAATAAAGATTAGTTTATTAAATTTATCTTTATTTAAAATTAGTATAACAAACATTTGTTTATTTTGTCGGCCATATATTAAGATTAGTAATAGTAATATTAAATTTATTTTAAAAAAATGCTAGTTTATTTATCATTGATAGGATTAAGGGTTATCATTATCTTAATTCACATCAGTTAGTTAGGCTTGGATCATCTAAAACTTTTTTCTAATTAATCTTTTATATATATCGAAGATTGTCTCATGCTTTAAGGATTAAATATAGACTCTGGATTTAACTACACCATCGCTAATTAAAAAGTGTTTAATAATAGGAACGACTAAATTATTAATCTGAAACGGGTATTACATTTTCCCAAGTCGGACGTGTCGTTGTATGAAAAAACGATATTTCAACATTAGTAAATCTGTATATAAATATATGAAAATACACACGAGCGTGTCTATAAAAAAACATATAAAACCTCTAAGACCAAATCGTCAGCAAGTATAATAAATGATATGACTCGTGTTTATTGGTATCTTTTTTACGACTTTTTATCTAAAAATGCAAAAATACGAATTCAAGGTCCGTCGCAAATCCGTCACAAAAGTGTGACATTTGCGACGGACTTGCAACGGACATTAACTTGTTTTTTTATTTTTTTTAATTGTTTTTTCGGTATAGAAAACTCGTATATCCTGTAATACACTTTTATATAACTTTACAAACAAATAAAAATATTTAAAAAATTATTTGTCCAATTCGAACATGTCGTTGTATGAAAAAAGATATTTTGACATGTAGCATTTTTAATCTTTATACCAAAAACATTTTATATTAGAAAACTTTTATAAAGTCTTCGAATTTTTCATAAGAAAATATTAAACTTAAACATAAGAACATAAGAAACGTAAATGTTGTTTTAATAAAAAGAATGATTTGGTAAAACTACATAACTAATATAAAAGATGTGTGTTGAGTTTAAAAGAAATATCAAAGTTAAGTTATATTTACAATAAATGGATAGCATTTTTGTATTATAGTTATAAGAAGAAATGAAAATACTATTATTTATAAAGATAGGACAAACTGCTTCAAAATACAACGAACTTTTGCTAAAATGTATACAACGAACTTCAAAATTTACAAAAAATACAACCAACTTAAAATACTCTCCCATTTTATACAACCTGTAACCTGGTTAGCAGGTTAAAGGTAATTTTATCATTTTTTTTTCTAATTTTTATTTTTTTAACTATTATGTTCATCTTTGTTCTTCATGTGTTCTTGTTGTGTTCTAGTGCGTTCTTCAAATTTATAAACCGTCACAAATACAATCTTTACAAACAAAACCAAATATGTGCAAATAATATGAACACCCATCAAACATCACTACTAAATCTGGAAACAAGATCACACGTATTTGTAATAAACTATGGATCAAGAATCCTAATAGATCAAATACCCAGATTCACAAAGATGGAAGAAATCTTTTGAAGATGGAGAACAATAAAAAAAACCTAAATTATGGGTTTACATATCCGAGAAGAAGATGGTGAATGAAAACAGAGAAAGAAGATGAAGAATGAAAACAAACACATCCAGATCTGAGTTTGAACATAATGGTGACTGAAAACCCTAAATCGAAATCTAAAAATCGAAATCAGCGGCGGCGGTAGTGATGGTGGTTTGAAGCACTACGAACCCTAAATCAGATGAACATGAAGGCGACGGCCGTGGTTCTTTGGCGAAGGCAACGGTGGCAGTAGTGGTTGTTTGAAGAAGGAGACGATGGCAGCGGTGTTTGTTTGAAGAAGGAGATGGTGGCGGCGGCGTTTGTTTGAAGAAGGTGACGGTAGCGTTTGTTGGAAGAAGGCGACGGCAACGACGGTGATTATTTGAAGAAGGCGATGGTGACGGCGGCGTTTGTTGGAAGAAGGTGATGGCAGCGACGGAGATGGTGGTTTAGACCAAGAAACCTCCGGTGTTGGTGGTGGTCGGAGAAATCGCCGCCAGTGTTGAACCAAGAAACCCTTGTTAAGATTTGTTTGGGGTTTTATGTGAGGATTTTGTAGCAGGTGTTTATGTTTGTATGTATCTTTCATCCAAAACTGATAGCTTTTTGTATGCTTGAATGGACCTTCAATCTTCGTCTGAATTAAATTTTATTAAATTGGTTAAAAACAAATAAAAAACAAAAAAATAATAAAAATAAGGATTACCGGTTGCTACAAAAAGGGTGACCTGTTATAACAGGTCACTTGCATACAATGGTATAAATTTATAAGTTGGTTGTCTTTTTTTTAAAACAGAGTTTGTTGTATACATTGGTAGTTTAACATAAGTTAATTGTATTTTCATGCAGTTTGTCCTTAAAGATAAACCAATATTAATAGTTAATACCCATTGTAAAAATTAAATAAAAAACATTAAGTCAAAAGTAGAAAAATTATGGACTATGATAACTTGGTATGGAGATCGTGATGTTCTAATAATAGACAGTTGAGTGTGTATCCGGTATTCGGTAACGATAGTTATTTGCACACACACTAGTAATATGATAGTAGTGCTAATATGATCGTTAGCGATAACAGTAATACGCACTCTACTGTTGATTAGTGAGTGTCCAGGTCTGCTTCGTTTTTGCTTTTTGAGAATTGAAGTTTTGTTTTGATTTATTCACACTTTATCTTTATTAAATGGATAGCAAATCTCAAAATTTTGTCAAAAAGGTGATCTAACTCCTACCAAGTAATTTGATTTGTTGCAAACTTGGTTTATGTGAACAACCCCAAAAAGAAATGCTTTCTTGAATCATTTACCAACATTACTTTTTCATGTAGGATTATGTTGGAAATATGTTACAAAAGGAAAATTTCTCTTGTTTAATCACCAAAGCTTTCAAGATTTCTTTGTGGTATATATGTTATAAGATTTAACCTTATATTATAAAGGTTTAGTTTTTAAAAATATATCGAAGTTGTCACATTTTGTTATCGTGTATATATTACTTTAAAAATTACCATTTAATATACTCAACTTTCTAAAGTTTTCATTCAAAGTATGGTAACCTATGATAGTTTATAAGACTCACAACAGGTCATCTTATTATAAATTATTTAAAAAATTAATTAAATACCATTTAATAATGATAATAGTTTTAAATAGTAATATTAATAATTTCGTCAAGATTTGATGGGGCAATATCTTAGGGAAATTTCATTATCGGTGATATTTTATTAGGTTACTTGTTCGATTTCATCATCAGCGATTTGCAACATCTCATGAAGATTTCATGGGGAGATTTCAATTTGGTAATGTATTTCCAGATTATTTATCTTCTGTAACACCGTACTTTTATATTAACTTTAAAACGTGTGCGGAAGCTTAAATAACATAATTACATTAATATGGAAAGATAATTACAACACTTGACATATTTTGAGTTTACAAAATTCCACTACAGTGTTATTTACAAGCAGACTCTATACAAAATATTTGACATCAGAGTAGTGGTATGTCCATATTCTCAGTCCTATATCTCCAGAAACTCACCACGGAGCGTCTACAAAAAAAACTAGTGGGGAATTAGCACAAAGCTAAGTGAGGGAATTAATATCTAAGCACATACAAGGCAAACAGCCCAAACATATAGCTCATAACCAAGGAGAACCGGCGGTGTTGCAACCACCTACAACCAAATGCCGGCCAAATGATAGGTTTACTGATTGCCCTGCTAACATGGACAACAGTACCAGCACCCTTGAGTACAACAAATGCACCTCAAGATCTGATACTGTAAATCCCCAAGCAACAGGCCCAGCCGCCCAGCTAATGCTGATCTCCAACCAAGCATGTATACATATCATTCAAGAGCATAGTTACAATCAGGATATTATATCCCGCATATCCGAATATATAGATCCACTCACCACAGTCTGCACAGCTGCAGTACTCTCAGGTGACTAACTCACTGAGTCTTCTCAGTTCCTCAGAAGATGTACACACAAGTCAGTATATAATCCTTAATACTACTTCATAATAAGTAATACACTTATTCATTCATCACATGTACATATAAACAACAAATACATATCAAACAATGTACATTCAAATCAATATACCATCTTTTTACAATTACCAACTCATCAGGTAACTCTGTGAAATCTTCTAACTCCATAGCTTAGGCAATATATATAATCCATTCCATATATTAAGGCCAAGATTTGATAAAAGTTCCAAGTCATTTATCAAATTCATATAAGGAGTCATTCGGTGTTGTTGTTATTCGGATTCATCATCAAATTCCCCAAATCCGAGCAAAGGCATGAGTCCAATTCCGAATAGAATTCAAATCCGGTCAAAGGTCAAATCCGATTAAATGTAATTCCGAGTAAAGGCACATATCCAATTCCGAATGGTCTTTAATTCCGATTAATTAAATTCCGAGTAAAGGCATATGTGTCAATTCCGAATAATCTTCAATTCCAGTTAATCCAATTCCGATTAAAGTGTTAGGGAATTTCAGTCTTGGTTTTATTCGGATTCTATAAAATCCGATCATTTCATTCGGATTGTCTTCAAATCCGATCAATTCATTCGGATTCTCCAAGTGTTAGGGCAAGAGTTCATCTGTTCGGAATTTAATATAATTCCTATCAATTTATTCGGATTTACCCCAATTCTGATCAAACCGTTCGAATTTCATACATTCCGATTATAATTCATACGAAATTCATCTCAATTCCGATCACTTTGTCCGGATTTCACCAATTCCGACTGATTCAAACCCCCAATTCCGATCAACTCAAGTTCTTGCATATTCTTGATTCTCTTTCAATTCTAATCTGTTTTATGATCATGCAAGGTAATCTATATTTCCATAAATGATTAACATAATGAATATCAAATAACATCGAATTCTAACATGCATCACCTAATTCGACAATTCAAGAAGCATGCGGAATTATATATATAATTCTATCAAATCGACATTAAACAACAATTTACCAATTAACATTCAATTATGCTAACCTTCAAGATTCAGATTCTGAAATGTTCAAATCAATGATTAATTGATGAATAAACAAAGATGATTTCTTGTTCTTCCTATCTTCGGCCGAGAGCATCCACAACTCACACACACACTAAATATCTCAATTGCATGTCAAATGGAATGGTGGAGATGATAAGGTGACTATGTGTCTCCAAATTGGACACATCATAGTCCACTAATTCTATATTAAATTAATTAATCAATCTCTAATTAAATAAATTCACATTTAAATATCAAATAATGATAATCACATAATTCACATAATTAGAATATTAATCCCAAATAATTAAATATAAATATCAAGATTAATTACCTTAATAAATCTAGGCCAGTTAAGAGGGTGTTAAATCTTCTAACCTACTTCTTTTAGGGTTCTTGTTCGATTTTGGTTCCCCATAACCACATAATAGACCTGTACCGCTTTTATCTTGGTTCGATTTTGGTTTCTTGTTCTTCGATTTCAGTTTCTTCTTTGATTTTGGTTCGATTTTTGAATTTACATCCAGATCTGTGTGTTTATACATCATTTCTAAAAGCTTCCACATTTAGGTTCAATTCCAAGTTAGGGTTTGTAAAAGCTTTCAGATTTAAGTTCGATTTTCATTCAAATCTATGATTCGTTTCTTCGAATTAAAGTTCTTAGATTTGAGTTTTATATGCAATTTTCCGGATCTTGAGGTTTTGATGTTATTATATTTCAATAATAAGTATTTTAGCAACTTATAGTATTCACATTTATTAGATTTATAAAGTTGTAACATTGTTACATTTAGTATTATAGTTGTTATCACCTAAACATTAGCTATAATCTTCTAATATATATAAAAGACTAATTTGAAAAAAAATATTAGATGATTCGAACCTTTCATTTAATAAAAGATTTAATCTTAGCCGTTAATTCCTTTAATTCTAAAATTTTTATTTTGACTTTTTAGAGTCAAACTAATGTAAATTAGTTAAAGATAACCAATAACTAAATCAATAATAAAATAATATAAAATTAGTGTGATAGACTATTGGTTTAAAAATTTTGCATTGAGTTTTCTTTAAAAAAAAGTTTACGTGGATAATTTTTAATATCTTCATAAGAAATAATATGGATTTTATCAAATAAAAATAAAAATAAATACTATAACTAAAAAATAGAAATCGAAACCAACTAAACATTCAAAAATTTATCCATATATCTAGATTAGGATATGTCATAAATATGTACCGATTATTATAATATTTTTTAAACAAATTATTATATTTAATCAAATTTTTAGTTCTATTATTAAAAATAATTATAATTATTTTAATAATTTTTTATTATAAATATAAACATTTGATCTTATTGCTTATAATTGTAAATATAATGATCGATAACATGTACAAAATTCAATCCACATCTTTTGGAATTTTTTCAATCACGTCTGCTCTCTTCTTTCGCCGTGCTTCCATCGCTGATATTGGAATTGATGCCATCTGTCGTCACTTTTGTAACTCTCATTTTTCACGTTTTATAATTATTTAATATCGTTTATGTTTAATATTTATTACTTTATTAAACCATCCCGTGTGTTACACGGGCATTGCACTAGTGTATTTAATAAAATACGAGCTTGATTGTACTAACAATTTAAATGTTAGTAATATATAGACCTGGAAATCGGGTCGTGTTTATGTTAAATAAGTCGGGTTGTGTTAGTGTCAACCATTACCGTATCATTTTCGTGTCGACCCATTTTTGACCCAGCTGTTTAGTTTCATGTCGTGTTCGGTTCGTGTCACTTAATTCGTGTTCGGTTCGGGTCGACCCATTTTTAAGAGAGAAAAAAACAAGTTATAATTTCAGTCAAATAACTTGATTTTCATATCGAATTATCTTTTAGAAAAATGTTGCATGTATAACTTTCTTATATCAACTTTACTAAGTTTTTATTATGCATTTTAATTCTTTATTTGTTCAACTTAGCAAACATCAAAAATCAAAATTATAAAGTTCAAACATCTTTAAATGTCACAATGACAATAAGTTTTACACCTTTAAAGTTCAAACATCTTGCCACCTCCGCTAGTCTCTAATACGCAATATTTATTTAAAAACGACATAGAAATAAATATAAGTAGAAAAATATGAAATGACATAATTTGCATATTTCAAATCTAAAAAATTATATAACATATTCCCTTAAACAATTCTCAACTTCTCACCACGTATTTAAATGCGTGACATCATTGATGCTTAAATTTATTTTCTCATTAAAATTCCAAATGAGTACATCCGTATTCACTTCTGTTACAACTACATTAAAATAAATAAAACAGCAAAATATGAAATATAAAATTTCAAACATATAATAGTAATACTTCAAAATTTTTAACTTTCCCTCTTGTTTTTCACTTTCCCTCTTTTATTCTCCTTTATTTCCTTATTTCACTTAAGTTATTAACTTGTTTTAATTTTTAAAATTTTTCAAAATTAAAATTTAGAATTGCACCTGGAAGTAAAAGTGTAAAGTACTAAAGTGTTTCCCGCCATTTTTTATATACTCATATTATTTATAATTTTTATTTTCTAAATATTTTTAAGTTAAATATTTTTGGGTTTTTGTTATTCTTATAAAAAAATCGTGTTAAACAGGTTACTTTCGAGTTATCGTGTTCGTGTCTTTCGTATCATTTTCGGATCGACCCATTTCTGACCCAATTCAATTTCGTGTCGTGTTCGTGTCGACCTAAATCGTGTTCGATTCGGGTTAGTTTTCGGGTCGTATCAGGATTTGCCAGCCCTAGTTATATAGTAAGATCACAAATTAATATTAGTGTAAATTTACAAACACCTATTTAAACAATAATGATATTTGAATGACAAACAAACAAAGTATTAACCACATAACTATATGTATATGGTTAGTTTAAATATTTCATTTGTCTAGATTTGGTTAGACAAAGACAACATTGAAAATGTAATTCAGAATTTGTAATCCAAATTTCATATATGTAGGATATATTCGGTAAGAAGTTTTTTGAAGGTTTTTTACACTTATGAATGTATCTTGACAATTAAATCTTTTACTCTCGTTAGGATGTGAAGTTAAAAGTTTTTATTTTGAAATAAAAGACAATAACAAAACAATAATTGAAGTAGCTTTTAAGAGATTTCAATATGTAAAAGTTACATAAATATAAATAAATAACCTTAATAAATTGTTTATATTATTTAACTTTTTTGTTTATATTATACAATTTCTAGTTCTAATGTTTAGCCATTTTGTGAAACATATATCTAAATAAAAATTACATCTTTGAGCTTCTAGTTAATAGCTATATGAATTTAGTTCAAGTATAAATTATCTCTGCTAAACACACTTCTAAATTTACATATACATACTTTTGGTTCCAAATTGAAACTTTAGTGTTAGAGAGCACTAAATTTAATAAAAGGAATAAACTATGTGCACAAGAAATAACCAAGTGTTCAACTTGTTCAATCAATGCTATGACATGTTAAAACAAATTTATAGGTAGCTCAATTATATACCTGGTTTCAATATATAATACTAGATTCAGCCAAAAACATCACTAGCTAGTTTTATACACCAAATCATTTTATGATTTATCAATGGTTATGAGCAAACATTTTAATCATTATCCTAACTTTCTTAACCTATGACTAATGATCTCATTACTAATCACATTTTTTATGTACTTTTTAAAGGCGTATAACATTGTTTAAATTATTCGCAATTATAAACGCGTATAACATAACTACATTTTTTTAAGAGTAAATTACATCAATGGTCCCTGTGGTTTACTACTAATTTCACCATAGTCTCTGTGGTTTATTAATTACAATGGACGTCCCTGTGATTCTTAATTTGTCATACATGTAGTCCCTGGTCCACATGAAATGACTAAAATGCCCCTAACTCATTTTTTTTAATTTTTTTCATGATTTTAAAGTAATTTAAATACTTTTCTAATTTATAATTAATATTTTAATAATTAATTAAAAAAAACAAATACCCACCACCCCCATTTGAGCCCTCACCCTCCCCCCCCCCCCCCCAACCGCCCTACACGCCTTGCACCACCGCCACCACTGCAAATCCTTCCCGTCGGTCCTTGCACCACCACCGTATTTCACCATCACCGCCACCACTCACTGTAACACACACACACACACACACCAGATCTGTGACACACACGCACACACACACACACCCAGCTGTTGATCGAGAAACACACACAGAGAGATCTGTTGATCGAGAATTACAACCACCGTCGCCATCATCTGAAAACAACACCACCGACGCTATCATCATCTGAAATCGAGACCACAAAAGAACAAGACGACCACACACACCAGATCTGTAGCTAAACAAACCCTCATCTGAAAACCCTAATTTGAAAACCCAAATCAAGAACACTAAAAACCCTAATCTGAAAACAATTCGATTTTTTTCTAAGATTATGGTTTCTACACAGAGATCTGGGCTTGTTCTCGTAAAGGCCGCCACCGTCTTTGATACGCACGTGGGGAAGGACAAATAGCGATTTAGGTTTGGTATTTGATACGCACCTGGAGTGTTAGTTACAGATCGTGTGTGTGTGTCCAGATCGTGTGTGTGTGGTTGTTGTTCTTCTTGTGTGTGCGTTGGTGGCCGGAGTTGCAGGTGGCCGGTGATGCAGGTGGCCGAAGAAAGGGATGCGACGTTGGTAGTTGCGACGTTGGTGCATGCTGGTGGTATTCTCCAGTGGGAAATACGATGGTGGTGGTGGTGGTCTTCTCCGACATTGGTCCTTCATGGTTGTAGCGTTCTCCGGCGGTGGTGGTGGGGGAGAGATACGGCGGTAGTGCAAGGCGTGTGGGGCGGTGGGGGGGGAAGGGTGCGACGGTGAGGGCTCAATTGGGGGTGGTGGGTATTTGTTTTTCTTTCAATTAATTATTAAAATATTAATTATAAATTAGAAAAGTATTTAAATTACTTTAAAATCATGAAAAAAAATAAAAAAAAGGGTTAGGAGTATTTTGGTCATTTTATGTGGACCAGGAACTACAGATGTGACAAATTAAGAACTACAGGGATGTCCAGTGTAATTAATGAACCACAAGGACTATGGGTGAAATAAGTAGTAAACCACAAGAACCATTAGTGTAATTTTCTCTTTTTTTTTAATGTGAAGGAATAAAAGAAATCATTATAATATTCCTATTTATAATTGTAGGAAGAAATTCACACTTATTAGTGCGTATAAATTAAATTTGTTTACACTTACAATTCTTTTTGAAAAGAGATTTTACCGTATAAGTAAGGCGCGTGAAGAAAAATGTTGCAAAATTTCATCACGTTTGCCTTCAGTTGTTATTGTGAAGAAGGAAAGATCGACCGCGTGTAAACATACTCAATTATTTACGCACTTATAACCACGAACAATAAAAACTTACATTGTTGTGATATTCTAATCTTTTCGTGCTTAATACTCTAAAATCTAAAAGCTTGAGATTCTAGTAAGCAAAATTAATATTTAACCAAGGCTATTTTCCATGTTATTATTAAAATATGTATTAAAATAGTCAAAAAGTTAATACAAATCGACGTCTCCAATTGATTACTAAAAAGCAGCAAAGCGATAGAAAATGAAGTCCAATGAATTGACTCCAAAAGTCAACAACGATCATCCATGTTCACACCAACCGACTCACACAACTCATTCTAATGTCTTTGTAGTTGTAGTTCCAATTATGCCCCCAAGTTTTATATTTTACCCAAAAACACCCTTACACTCTTATATCCTTTTTTTTCTAATCACAAACACACTCTCACCCACTTAACATACCCCTAAATCTACTCCATCGTGTTCAATATAACTTGAACCCATAAATTTTGGGACGAATCACTACTCCACAACGTCAGATACCAGTGGGCTATAAGCCATTTGGTTGTTATCCTACTGAATCGTTGATTACTCATAAATTGATGCTCACGAGAAAAAAGAAGTATTACAAAACCAAATAATAATAATAATAATTATAGTGAAAATCCGTAATGAATATGTGTATATGTGCGTGTGTGTATGCATATAGTAAGACACAAGTTAAGATTCAAAAGATCCGAATACTTGTATATGTATTATTCTTATACATTCTCATTCTCATTACCAACAATGAAAAGAGTATAGCCTCCCACTCAAGTTAAGATTCAAAAGCATGTATCTCTTAACTAGGATTATATCAATAATATTAAGATTCTATCAAATATATAATCTTGTAGTGTGTGTAACTCGAGTAACCAAGTTAAATGACACATTGACACAAGATTCAAGTCACATACGAAATTTAAATGATAATGTATATGTCAAATGGAAATGATAAATGTTTTAACTTTTTGTTTTCTCAAATTAAACACAATAAATAAAGAAAAAGAATTATAATATTATCTTGTGTTTCCTTTAAAATCTTCCTATTCTAGGAGGAATCTTAGGCCATGAGTACAACTTTTTCCAACCCAAATTAATTCAAATATCATATCATCTGTCACATACGTTTTTTTTTTGTTTTTTTTCTTCCTAACCCAAATTAACTCAAAACTCAAGTAGCATCCATCCCAAACATTCCAGATATTTTCTCTCTCTCTTAGCTTTCTCTTGCACAACCCCCAAAAAAATAAAAAATAAAAGAAATCCTCTGGTAGCCACGAGTTTGGGAAGCCGGGAACCCAACCCGAAGGTGGGTGGTACTAGTGTTCCTGGTTGAGCCGAAGCAACCCAAAGATGATCGGGTTTGGCTATTCACCTGGACTTAGACAAAAAGACTAAATAAAACATTTTAATGTCCTTTCTATTTATTTTTATAATTTCTATTAAAAAATAATTTTGAGAATATAACGTAAAGGTTGATCCCAAAATAGAATAAAAAATAATACTTAACGATATATGGCAAATGACCGAGAAAGGTAACCTATATATCAAAATTTGTCAATAAAGGTAACGTATAATTTTTTATGTCGAGAAAGGGTTATAAATTTTAATTTTTTATAATAAAAGGGATTGTAAATTTCAATTTACATAGAAAGAGATTATAAATTTTAATTTGTTATTAAAAAGAGTATCATTGACATCCTAAAAATTAGTCAAGATTTCTCTTTTTGTTATAAATCAAAATTTATGATACTTTCTTGGCCTCAAAAATTGGATGTAACCTTTATTGACAAATTTCAATATTTAGGTTACCTTTCTCGGTAATTTATCCAACGATATATGGACCTACACTATAACCTAAAATCTATAGTATTAAATTTTTTATTATAATATACCCTTTAAAAAGGGGGTTTATTGTGCAACGAAATGCCTTAAGAATATGGTTCGTGAAGCATCTGGCTTACCGGTAATCTCCCACGATCTTTGCCGACAGATAGAAGCATTCGGTGGAACCGGTGAACTACACTTACTTCTGGATAGATGTGTGGGAAAGAAAGAAAAAATGATAGAGCGAAATGGGTTGGTTGCCCAAAGGGCTACTTCAAAACCATAAGTATCCCATGAGTCCCCCAATCTATCCTCTATGACATGGACGCCCGGCCCAACTCGATCGGTCGGTGAAAAAATTACTATGTTTCCGTCTTTTGAAAGAAATAATGTGTTCTTCTGGCTTTTATGGCTGTTAGCTGATTCTCGGTACAGAATCTCTTTTTCGAATGGAATTTCCCAATAGTCAAGGACAACCTTGATTTATGTCAAATATTTGTCAAAAAAAAGATTTAAATTAAATTTTAAGATTATAAGTTACTTTCTTTCTTATAAAAATTGGTAAAAACCAAATTTAAAAGTTGAGGAACCATTATTGAATGAATACAAACTCAAAAGGACCTATTGATGAAATTATCTTCACTTCCCTTTCACACCCACATAATTCTTTAAAGAAGAAAAAACATCTTCTTTCTCCACTCATGAATCCATCAAACATCCACTTTTAGGTATGTTTTCTTGAATATTGTTTTAACTTTACACATGATTTTTTAATCAATTACTCAAATTTCCTTGATTTTAGCATGACATTGAGGAGCAAGTTGGGTTTCTTTAACATCAAACAACAAAGAAATATCTTTGAAGAGGAATTGGGGGACATACATAACTTTTTACATACATAATATGCACATAAAAATTCATAAATATAGAGAAAAGCTTGAAATTTTAGAATTTTCAAACAAGCTTGTAAATTAATATTTTTTGACCAAAGAGCTTATCAACTTAAACTTATGAGCTTATTTTAGTCATATAATAAGCATAAAAAACAAACTTGTGAGCAAATCAAAATTCTTATAAACTTATAAAAACGAAAAAAATAAGATGATTTAAATATTATTATTTTTACAGTAAACTCACGCACGCACGCCCTAATTTTTGTAACATCCATCTTACATCAGTTGAAGAGTAGAACGAAACATGCCTTAAGGGTGTGAAACCTCTCATAGCTTGAGGTCTTTTGGGTGTAACAAGTATTCCATAATTAAAACAAAACCGTAAACTAGTAAACAAAGTTGACAAAATCATACTATAGGGTCTGGGTTGTTACAATTTTTACACCTTTGTTTCAAATGAGACTAAGCACCTTACATACATTGATATCGCTTGACGAAGGGCTATATGGTAATTCAAACATTACTGTTAATAAAAGGTTGTAACTACAATGCCAATAAATTAACTATATATGTGTAAACATCATTTTAAAGTCACTTATCATGGAACATGCATATTTCTATTTATGTTTCTTTGCGTGACATGAAATATAAATGTGTATTTATCAATCCATGTTCATAGCTAACTATTTATAAACAATCTTAGTAATCTTTACATAATGATTTTCCAAAAATAAAAACCCACTAACAATTATATAAAAAAGACATCATCGACTTGTCGAATAAAGATAGATACATAGATGATATATGTGTGCGTACATGAACAACAATGATACGCATACTTGCCACATACGTTACGAAATATACATTTGACGAAACATTTATTAGGAAAATGTATATCGAAAATCGGTACATATCATTTGCCATGTTTTTCGGGGATGGACCGCAACATTTACTATAGGTTTTATGTTTCCAACCGCTAGACAGACATCATGGATTCAACCGATAATCAGTTTATTCAATGACCTAAATGAATACAAAAAATCATGCTTAATGACTTATTTTTGTATATTCTTTATAAGTAAATATTAGCATTTTAAGTAACTTACACTAATAATGAATAAATATAGGAGTTGATTCATACACAACAGTTTTAACCATACACAACAAGGTATAATTAATGCATATGTTACAAATTGATGATGCATAGTATTTTTATGTATGATCATTTTTGTTATGTAAAAATTATCAATAATATACAAAATCTTAAAAGAAAGTATAAACTAGAAAGAAAGAAGGAATCTATCATGCTGTCATGCTGTGTATTGTGACTTTTATCCTCCAAGATGAGGAGGCAAGGTAAAGGCCTTTTTAGCACTATCTTTTTCCTTTAACTTGGTCATGGAATGGGCTGGGAAGATGGTCCACATGAACATTTAAAAAAAAAAAGGTAAACCCTTTTTCCATTTAAATTAACCATAAATGGTGTTGTTTATAACATGTTTATTAATTAAAAACATTTTCAAATAATTATTCTATCTTTAAAATCATTACACCATCTTTGTATAGAAGTTTTATGAAATAAGAATACATTTTAACTTTTCATATTTCTCGTAAATTTAGATATAAAAATGTATCCATCTTTAAAGAAAGGTTAAAAACATAACTTGTACAACATGCAGGAAAGATTGTACATTGCTATAAAATATAAAAGAGTAGATGAAATAATATTATTTGCTAATCAATATTTATAATTATTGAACACTTATTTTTGAATCATATTTCTCATTTTTTTTCTTCACTTAAATTGGAATCAACAAACCAAATTTATAATACTAAGCACAAATCAATATATCCTTCTATACAATCTCTCTTGAATTCCCTACCATCCCTTTAGATCAAACCTACCAAATTACATTCACAACAATCACCACATAAATTTCCCAAAATAAATAACAAGCAGTTAATAAATAAAAAAACCAGACCAAAATGATAATTAACCATATACCTCTTGGATATTTCTTGGTTTCAATCATGGTTTCATCTTATGAAATTCAATCACTCAACATCAAAATCTGCAAAAAGCAAACCAAACCCATTTAATTCCATGTAATGGTGATGATAATAATGGAAAAAAGTTGGGAAATTTGAATAAGATTTTGTTTTGCTAATTTTAGTAATAATGAAATGATGATGCAATGAACTTAATTACCTCTCATGTAGAATCGTTTTGGTCTTCATCACCACTGTCAGTATTCTGTGAATGATGTTGTTGCTGCTGTTGTTGTGCATGTTGATGTCGATCTAGAGAATGATTTTGGTCGGAATTCATGTTTAATCCACCTCGGGAATAAGCATTTAAAGCTGCTAACATCCCTAAATTACTCTCACTCATTCCCAATCCCAAATGTTGCGATGGCTGTTGTTGTTGTTGTTGATTTTGATTCTGCATCAGCATTGATCCAAGTTGAAGTGGGTTTGCTCTTGAATTCTGTTGAAATTCAAGATTCCCAGATGGGATATTGATTCTAGGGAGAAAATGTAGTGGTGCTTGCAGGGTATTTCCGCCGCCGATGGCCGTGGCGGCCGGAAACGGCCACATCTGTTGGTGATGGTGGTGTTGAGACTCCGGTTGGCTGCTGCTGCTACTGACGGCGGTGGATACTGGTAGCATCCATAAGGTATTCCCAGTGGCGTTTGTGGGTGCCGGAGCTACCGCCCACATGGCGGTTGCCGGCATCATACTCGGATGGTGCCGGAGAATATTATTGCCGGAAGAAGGCCCTGCTTCTTGTTGTTGTTTAAATTGTTTATTTGACGGTGATGTTGATCCGGCAGTTAATTCACCTTGATTTTGATTTTGATTATTTTCATCTTTAAACAAATCTTCTCTGTATCTCTTTCTCATGTAATTCTCGGTTGAATCGGAGGAAATTGCTTCAGCAATTTGATCAGCTGTTAAGATATTAGGGTTCTGATGATGTTGATGTTGATGAAACCCTAACATTTGAGAAAACCCTTCATCAAACGGGTGGTGTGCAAGTGCTAACGCCCCATGAAATTGATGCGGTGCAGATTTAGACGGCGGAGCTGAGAGAGTCGATCCGCTGCTACGGAGTGAAACGTTTAACGTTGAGAAGTTCGCCGGAATAGTTCCGGTACCGGTGGCGGCAATGATTGCTGGCTCCGCCTGTTGTAACAGCCACTCAATTGTTTCTCCGTCAGACTTATGACCTAATTCTCTCGTCAACTGAAAAACCCTAGCTGCACACGTCGCCGGCATTCGAATTCTCCGACCACGACCGTCGACTTTCGTATGACGGTCTTTAGTTGACCTTTTCGGAGCAACGGTGGTCGCCGGTGAAGGCGTTTCTTTACTCGGATCCGGTAACGCTTCGGATCTGGTAGCGATTGCGAGTGAGGCATCAACCGGGGGAGAGAGATGAGTTCCGGCAGCGGAGGAGGTGGCGGCGGCGGTGGTGGTAGTGGTGGGTGTATGTTGGTTTGAAGGAGAAGAAAGAGAAGAAGAAGCACCACTAGTAGTAGAAGAAGTGTTAATTTGAGCAGGTGGTTGGATGGAAATGGAGCCCATGAATGGGGTTACAGATCGGCCATCAAATGGGACCACCATGGGCTGGTGGTGGAGGTGGTGGTGGTGGTGGTGGGGGTGGCGGAGGAGGTGGTGGTGGGGTTGAGAAGGTGGACTAGTAGGAGTAGTACTGGTGGTTTGTTTATTATTGCTCTGCAAATCTGTTCGTTCCATGTGCTCCTTTTGTTGTACTTTAAATTTCTTTCTAAAAAAAGATTATCTTTTTCTTCAGTGGTGGGTTCAAGAAACCTGAAACATCACCACCACCGTAAACCACCAGTCTCCGCCGCCGAGGGGTGGGTGGGTAGAGAGAGAAAGAAAGAATAAAAAAAGAAGGATGGGTGGGGGTCTAGAGAGAGAAAAACAGCTAGAGGAGTTGGAGTTTGTGGGGTTTGTTTGGTTTTTGATTGACTCTTGTCTTTGTGTTTCTTCTTTCTATTGTTAATCTAGAAGAGAGAGGGGGGGTAGGGGCCTATGGGTTAGTGTGAGGGGACCTTGGTGGGTGATGGCTAGTTGGAGAATGTTAAAAACTGTCCTCTTTTCTCAATTTCCTTTTTCCACTCCTATTTATATAAAGATATATATTAATATATTTATTTATATATAAAATAATCAAAAATATCACATGTTAATTATAAAGATGAGCTCTGTATTAAAATCGGATAAGCTAATATTGAACATGAAAGTAACGAAAGCAAAGATTGTTGCTTTTTTAACAGAAAACTTGTATAAAATAAGGAAAGAAATATAATGGACTTCACATGTTAATCATAAAGATGAGCTCGGTATCAAAATCTGATTGTGCCAATATTGAACATGAGATTAAGGAAAGCAAATATTGTTGACTTTTTAACCAAAACTTATAAGGAATGAAATATAACGGACTTCACATGTTAATCATAAAGATGAGATCGGTATCGAAATCAGATTGAGCCAATATTGAACGTGAAAGTAAGGAAAACAAAAATTGTTCAACTTCTAGCCTAACACTTATATAAAATAAGCAAAGAAATATAACAGATTTTACATGTTAATGGTAAAGATGAACTTGAGCCATTATTGAACGTGAAAGTAATGAAAGCAAAAATTGTTGATTTTTTAACCGCAAACTTATATAAAATAAGAAAAGAGATATAACGGACTTCACATTTTAATCATACAGATGAGCTTGATATTCAAATCGGATTGAGCCAATATTGAACACGAGATTAAGGAAAGCAAAAAATTGTTGATTTTTTAACCAAAACTTATAAGGAATGAAATATAACGGACTTCACATGTTAATCATAAAGATGAGATCGGTATCGAAATCAGATTGAGCCAATATTGAACGTGAAAGTAAGGAAAACAAAAATTGTTCATCTTCTAGCCTAACACTTATATAAAATAAGCAAAGAAATATAACAGATTTCACATGTTAATGGTAAAGATGAACTTGAGCCATTATTGAACGTGAAAGTAACGAAAGCAAAAATTGTTGATTTTTTAACCGCAAACTTATATAAAATAAGAAAAGAGATATAACGGACTTCACATTTTAATCATACAGATGAGCTTGATATTCAAATCGGATTGAGCCAATATTGAACAGGAAAGTAATGAAAGCAAAACCTGTAGATTTATTAACCTAAAACTTTTATGAAATAAGGAAAAAGTTATAACAGAGTTCACATGTTAATCATATAGATGAGCTCGGTATCAAAATCGGATTGAGCCAATATCGAACATGAAAGTAACAAAAATACAAATTATTAAAAAATTTTAACCGAAAACTTAACAGTTCAATTCAGGAAGTTCAGTTAATACGCTCACCTAGCAAGGAAATACAAGTTTTCATGTTTTGAGCAATTCACTACCATCTCAATCAACAATCTCAATTTTTTTTGTTAAATTAACGTCATATTATTTCTTCTTTCACCTTTCTAACCCTTTTACCCGTCCTTCTCAACCCTCTTTATTTAAAAAAGTAAAATTACGGTTAGAAAAAAATTAAATATTTTGTTTCATGTCGGGTTGGTGAAAACGTGAGGAATGAAGCCTATAGAGAAACAGGCCCCTGCCTCAAAATCCATGAAAGCCTTGTATTTATACTTGCTTTGAACGATGGCATCAAATTGATTAAGTTGTACTAAGTTTAACTATCTATTGCTTATTATAATAAATAAAATTTATTGTTCATGCACCTTTTTATAAATTTATATAAAGCTAAAATATGTTTCAATTAAATTTTATAAATAGTTTGTACATTGACAAGTAAAATGGGAGTAGATTACATTTTTTTTTCGAAAATTTTATTTTTAGTTCTTGTGGTTTTCAGATTACGAAACTTGTCTTACATTTGAAATTGTCGTTGTGATCCCTGAGGTAAAGTATATTAAGGTCTAATAACTTTATATCAAAGTGTTGTTCGGTGTACTTTTCTTATAGTCACATACATATGTCATATGAATAGGTTAACCCTCTCACATACATCATAGGATGAGGAGTGCAATGATTCATACTCTTATACCAATCAGCAATGGTCATTTTAACTCTTTGGATTTTTACATTTTTAATCCCATATTTTGGGTTTTAAAAAATTATATGTTAATATTTTTTTAAAGCATTTTTTTTGTTAATGGGTCAAATTTAAGAATTACAGTACCTTCCTGATTACAATTATAATTTTGTTATTATTATCATTATGGATTATAAATTTGTACTAAAAATTATATAAATTTGGACTTTTTCTGAAATTCTATTAGTTATATATAAAATCGTTTAAAATAATGGTATGAATTTAGTTATCATTCTTATATATATAATTTATAATTTTAATTGTGATACGTTTTTCTTTATAGTGTTATTCAAGTCTTCATCAAGGATATTCAAATATATTATCAGTTTCTTCATGTTCTTGAAGCAACATTATACCCACTACTCTCAAACCTAGCGCATTTACCACAATATTTTTCATCCAACACAAATATACACATTGCAATTTGTAACCAAAACAGACACACACAGACATAGATAGTGTGAGTGGAATAGAGTAGTATTAAAAACATCTATTATTTAAAAAAATTAATGTTCATGAGCTTACCAAGAGTGTCTTTAAAGGAGTGTAGCAGAAGAGGGGCTCAATTTTTTATATTCATATACTATATACATAGATATGATTGTAAATTTATCAAAACCCTCTTAAAAATGGAATACCCATTCAACTTCAAGTATGATGGATGTTCAGATCTAGATGCAACTGAACATTAATTATATGGAGTTGAAGTTGTTTGACAGTTGACACGTTTTTACCTGATGAAACTATGAAACTTAATGATGTGTTATAATATCACAAACAAGTCAAAAAAAATTTCTATTGCAATTATTTCATATAGAGTCTTGTTGAATATTATAGTAAAATGACATCTACAACAAAAGGTTTTTCAAAACTTAAGGTGTTGAAATTCTACATACTACAATACAGAATGTCACAAAAAATAATTAATAGATATGAGCAATGATAGTATTGAGAACGATATCTTTGAGTGTATTAATTACTAACATTTGATTCATAACTTTGCTTCTAATAATGCTAGTAAACATCACGACTCATGTAATTATGTAAGATAACCCATTTTACTTAGTTATTGATAGTAAACTCTCCTTAACAAGCATATGGGCCGTGCAGCCTTCAAACACAGATAGACCATTCACTCGAACAACTGCTAATTTTGACCCATTTGGTCTCCAAAATTCATCTTTTTCTCTTCTAAGTGTTTTTCTACACTCAAAACAACTTATTTAGTTCTTTTTACTCATCAAACACCAATAAATCATACTTATTCCAATAATGTCATATTTTACCTAGACTTAAGCCATGAACTTAAGTCAAACATGAACAAGAATGATCATACATACCTTAATTGGATTTTTAGTTACTTAATTCCTTGAATTAGATTGTTTTGGCACCCTTTCTTCCCAAATATTGGTCCAGTAAGCCTTCTAGTAATTTCGCTTAGTATTTTTGTTATTTAAATTAAATTTAAGTTGCGTATATTTTATAACTATGAGTTAATGACAATTTTAGCCTGGACTTCTAATCATTCATTTTTTTGAAAATTTCAGTCCCAAATATTCTATAACCATAATTAGAATCAATTCTAAAAATTTAAAATAAATTAACATTGACTAAATATAAAATATTTCAAACCCGAGTTGTTACAACTCTTTCTCACTTGAAAGATTTCGTCCCCAAGATCTATTGGTAGAATAACTTTTTGATAATTCCTCATCCATTTATTTTTAGTTCCCATGTGCATTCTGACCACTTTCTATGCTTCCACTCTACTTGAACCGATACAATTCGTTTGTTTTGTAGACTTTTAACCTTTCTTTTAAGTATAGCTACAGGATGTTCCACATAATTCAACTTCCCAACAAATATCACATCTTCAAGTAGGACATGTGTTGATTTGTTTGCTAAACATTTATAGAGATGGGACACATTTAAGGTAATTTGAATTCTTGATAACTTTTCTAGAAGTTCCAATATGTATGCAACATTTCCAACTCGTACAATAACTTTTGAGGGACCAATGAATCTAAGGCTAAACTTGCCTCTCTTCCTGAATCTAATAATCCCTTTCCACAACGATACCTTCAGTAACACATAATCTCGATTTGGAGTTCTAGTGGTGAACTTCTTTTATCAGCATATCTCTTTTATCTGCTTTGAGTAGCCATGAGTGTATCGTATATGTTGAATGTGTTCAGTTGTCTTTTGTACCACTTTTGTGATTTCCAGCTCTTTCTGACCCACTTCTCCCCGACAATGGGAGTTCTACATTTTCTACTTGAATGATAGCCGTTATTATAAAAAAATTCCGTAAGAGGTAGATACATATCCCACTACCACCGAAGTCAATAATAAATTCTCGCAACATATCTTCCAGGATTTGTATAGTTCTTTCACTTTTCCATTAGTTTGAGGATGATAAGCAAAGCTCAGATAAAGTTCCGTTACCATGTCTTCATAAAATTTGTTTCAAAACCTGGCGGTGAATCGAGTATCTATGCTGATACAATAGAAATGGGTAAAGTTCTTTTGTTGAAGTTATAAAAGAAATTTTGACCTAGTTGAAGATACTGTCAATAACTTCAATTCAAGTAAAAGTTCTTCTATTAGATGTCGTAGTATGCTCTATCAGATACGATAATGTATTCCATATCTGTCATCGAATGTGCTACAACGTCAAGAGGTATAACCTTCTTTTATAAATTATCCTAAGGCCATCTCTGTTGGGTATCGGTGGCATTTAGAAACGCAGCGGAAGAAATAAACGTGTAAAACAATTTTTTTTAAAACATGTGTCACCAACACACCCACCCAATGGACCATACTCTAGACATGAACAATGCTACTAGAAAGAACAAGAAGGAAAGAAAAGTACCACACGCAGTATCTCTTCTTGTTACTTGTAGATGATGGATTCTAGAACACAACCGAGTGTTCCTCTATCGTATCCACACCAAGCGTGCTTGATTCCCTCGTGCTAGCTGAGTTTGGACGCCACCAAAAGATACACTAATGATTCACACCAACTTGAAGTCCAATGCACCAATATTAGTCTTCCAAGTGTGTGTTTTTTCGAGAGATATGTCACACCACATAACCAAGTGTCTAACCTCTTTCACAAAAGCTACTAGACCCTCTTATAGACCATCCAAGACAGTTAAAAGTCGTCCATAACCGTTCATGTGATAATGGTCATTACTAGCCAGTTAATCTAGTCTTAAAAGACCAATTAAAAGGCTGTTACTATGCGAGGCGCGCCCGTGCCAGACATAGTCACGCCTGCGCCAGCCCAACCGGGCACACCCAAGCTACGCCCGACTTGGGCTCATGCCATGCCACTGGACACGGCCGTACCTCCAAGAGGCACGCCCTTGCCGGCCCAAACAGGTACCGGCATTGGTCTTGTGCCAGGCCGTGAGGCACGTCTATGCCTACACGAGGCATGGCCGTGCCTGGCTCACCAAGACCCAACTTTTGGGATTTTCTCTTTCTCATTTAAGGTGTTGTCGGAATCAATACTTGGTGTGTGCCCCAATAGGTCTATGTTTCATCGCCAGTGGTACCAACTCCTGTGTGTCACTAGGCATATTCCAACAATCTTTCTCCGTTCTGAAAGAAATTAAGGTTATCTCATTTTTCAAACTTCTATATACTAAGACCATATCTAGTTCTACTTAAGTACTTCAAGATTTCATTGACAAACATCCAATAGGATACACTTCCATTATGTTGATAAAAACTTGTGATGTTTATCAGATAAACAACATTGAGTCTAGTATGTAACATGGCATACATATTGGATCCCATTGCGATTGCATAAGGAATAATGCTCATGCATTCCCATTCGACACTTGAGGCCACTCTTTCCATGTTGCATTAAGGTGAATCCTTTCTTAAAGTATCCTTTTCGAATCAGTACAAAAGTTTTTCGACACAATTACCTTGATTAGGCCTATTAAGCCACCTAGTAATAAAATTTGATAGTACTTCACTTATGTCATGAATAATGAGACAATTGTCCTCTTTGTCTTCCTCTTCCTTATCATATCCATCATTACTCCAAAATACTCTATACTCTAATAGATGATTTATACTTGTCTATCTTTTTGGAGCTAGTCTTGGGGAAATCACTTATGATGGTTAGGATCTATACAACTATGACATTCTATTTTCCTTGTCATTTTTCTTATGATCAATAGAAACTTTGCTTCTAACTTTTTAAGTGGTATGGAGCTCAAGATTTCTACCTTTTTTAGAAGAATCTTTCTTTTAAACTCATGAAGCACCATTTCATACTACTAATCATTAGCGTTAAGATTGTCGTCATTTTCTTTATTTGCCGCTTTCGTTGCATGCTTAGCTTTGATATCTCCTTCTTTGGTAGAAATAACCTCACTTAAACTTATAAGAGAATATGAGTAAACAAGCTCACTCTTGCTAAATGTGGATCAACACTCATGACATTAGAATGGTTTCTGCATTAAATCACTTGAGCTAGGCGTATTGAGAGAGTTCACTCAATTGCAAGAGTCGTGCTTGAATGAGAGAAAGGGTTCTTGTAACACCGCAAAAATACAAGCCATATTTTTTTTTAAATCACAGCGGAAGTAATACGTTATAAAACTAAAAAGGAAATAACATTAAAAGTTAAAACCAACACTGTACAAACATACAGTACTTCCTTTAGTGTTACAAAACATTTCATAAAGTATGGCTCATCATTCTAAAACCCAAAATATTAGAGCTACGGTCAAACTTTCCCTGTACACAAAAGCTGCAACCTACCGTGCCCTCAAAACCTGAAACAGAGAGTTAGGGTGGGGAATTAGCACAAAGCTAAGTGAATGAAAATCAAACCACAAGCAATTAAAGCATAACCACAACGATCACAAGAACAGTTTATCTCAAATATCAAAGGACCGGCGGCTCTGCCGAGCCTACGACCAATGCTGGCCATAGCAATGATCTACCGATAGCCATCTGCTAACTGGCACAGTTAAACCCCCTCTGCTACAACAAATGCAACAGAGGATCTAAAACTGCCTAACCAGAAGCAACTGACCCAGCCCAAAACCACGCTTAGCTGACCTCTGTCACAAACATCATGAGCACAATTTCATGCCTTGATACTCATATCTTGGACACAATTTCAATAATCATCACATAACCAGTCAAGTAATCACATCAGACTAAACAGTCTATCGCATGATTAATCGTATAAAATTCAAGTAACCATAACAGTTACAACTAAAACCACTAGTGAATTAAAGTCCACTCACCTGTGTTCTCCAACACCACACTCAGTATTCTAATTTCACTGAGCCTTCTCGTTTCCTGAAACACATCATAACTTAGTCAGTAATTGGGATTACATTCCAATTACAAAAGCGACAACTCTCATTGGCTACAAGCAATAAAATTACAGAATTAACGTCTGAATCACTACGCACGAAATGATCACACTTCGCACGTATTGAACTTTCAAACTCACGAAGTGGCTAACCCACTTCGCACGCAATGGGCACTGGTACGCACGAAATGAACCTCACTTCGTGCGACCAAAACTCATCGACTTCATCTTCTTCATTGAGCACTACGCACGTAATGGAGTCACTACGCACGTAGTGGACTCCACTTCGCACGGCCAACATTCAACATTCAAGAACTTCCTAATCAAAACTCGACATAAACAACACAACATCACCTCTTGCTCGAAATCCAAACGTTAACCCTCGCTTTAGAACTCGAAAACAGAATTACAGACTCAAGTTGTGAATGTGTTTGTTAAAGGTTCTTTTCTCTCTTCTCTTATGCAGCCAGAACCAAAACAAAAACAAACATATACAAATGTTATATATATAGGTCAAGACTGAAAATATTACACTACACAGTGCAAATACTGATATCTGAGATACAGAAACCTAAATAAAGTGGTCCTACTCAAGTCATTAACAAGCAACGAGGTATTATTCGGGACCCTAGTATAAAAACGAATCATATGCTACCAATAACATATAAAAATATTAAACTAATATTTTTACCTCTTATCCCGCGGTCCAATTTAAATACCAAGTAAGCATCAAATAAATATATAAATAAATAGCAGATAATTATAAACAATCAAATATACTAATATAAACAATTAAATAACTTACCACCGCCACTAAACAACCAGGCCCTAAACGCGGGTGTTACAGTTCTAATTCATAGAAAAGTATAAATATCGATTTGGATCCGATAATTGGGTGCAAGGTCAAGAAAATGTCTACTGGTGTTCATTTCTCTATTAGTCGTTATGATTAGTAAATTTTTGTTTTATGAATGAGAATAAGCTAGTTAACGGAATTACACAAGTTTTTTTAATCAAAGACCAAAAAAAGATTCATTTTTTTATCAGCAGAACACACACACACACACACCAATCTACTCCTAAATCTACACCTTTTGTTCATAGCGGGACTTGAACCCATGACCATAAGCCAAAGAAATCACCTTCCAACATCTTATACCGTTAAGTTACAAACCCTTTGGTTAAAAAAAAGATTGAATGTGTCTTTTCTAAAGTGAAGATGTACTAATTACATTTGTACATTTGACTAGTTAGAACCTAGATGGATACACTCATACACATCTTACAAGTGGATGTTGACCCACCAAAATTTAGGAATCCCTTCCTTCTCTATCTGCCTAGAGACTCAAGTTTTATAAAGGTTCTCTTTATGTTAATACATATTCATTTCGCTGCCTTTACTTTTTTTACTTTTTTTTATAAATCATGACTTTATAATATGAATTTTTCAAGGGTTCATTGAGTTATATCTTTGTCCTAGAAATCCTATTATCTTTTACCGACCATGCCATCGTCTGCCTACACCGTATCTACCTTCCCTACCTCCAAGCTAATCAAGTTGTGAATGTGACTCGACTCCTTCACTTTTTTTACCTATCTCATTATCTTTTACATGAACCAAACAAAGAATATGGTTAGATTTGAAATTTCAAAAAAATTGAAATCCCGTCAGATTTAAAATCCTTAGAATTTCAAGTCAATAAAATAAATATGTTTTTCTCTTAAGCTTTCTTTTATTGTTTTTTGTTTTGACAAATTCTAAGAGACCTTAGATGTGGTTTCACAATAGGACTATGAGTAGACCGTTGACTATCTTGTCTCTTCTTATGTTGTTATTTTGGGCATTAAAACTTCTACACATGTTATTGGATGATATAATGTAGTTTTTTGATTATTTATATGATCATTTCAATGCTTCCATAACACGTAGTCGTATATTTTATTGTCATCAAAATATATAATAATGATTAAGCATTAGCCACTCATCGAATCAATATAATCATTATATGTTGCTAATAATTTTGTATGTTCATTGGTCCAAGTCACTATCAAAGATAAAGATATCATATTAGCTAATTTGTTTTTATAGTAAACTTATATAGTCATATCTTTATATGTTTGAGTTATCTTATTAAAGAACTTATTAACAAGGTAAATGCACCCCGCGCGTTGCGGCGGGGGTTTAACACATGTGTGTAACATTTAATAAAAGTCTAATTAGACTTATATAAATAAAGTGATTCCATCTTTTACTACAAAAGGAAACTCATATGTTATTTTTTTAGTACTCGCACCTTGCTATATGACCTTTACGTTGAAAATAGTTGAAATATATTTATTAACCTGATTTAATTTTTAATTTGCTTTTACCGGAAAAATATAGATTGCTATATGTTATTATATATAATAAGGTGCAAAAAGTATTTGTAATAAACTTTAATGCTAAAAAATTTAAATTTAAAACTATATCTATTAAACATAAATAGAAAGAAAAACTCTCAAAGTTTTCATTTTTTTACTCAAAAACTTAAACCATACGCTATGGAAAGAAAAATGTAGTGATGTACATAATATTAAAACTAATGCTCAAACAAAAATGTGGATTAATGTTCAAACACAGATATTAAAGTTAAATTGGCAAATTTTTTTAAAGATTTGTGATTGAATTTGGAATAAAACTTTGTTGTAGGTAATTCTTGTGCATTCACGTTATCTAATTAATATCAAAACAGTTCAGTTTTGTTTGTTATATTAAGTTCAATGTAAGATTTAGAATTATTAATTTTGACAACCGAAAAAGTTTCACGAAAAAAAAGGCTAAATAAAACTATTATAATAGTTTTTTTATCAAAACACATAAAATTGAACTTGTCATTTAAAATGTAGAAATTCATTATTTAAACCCAAAAAATATTTAAATTTTCCATCCGTAGAATAAAGATTAAAGTTAAAAATAAAAACTCTTATACATTAATTATCAAAAAGAAGATAAAAGGATAAAAATGATTGTGAACATGCATGCATGTTGATTATTAAATGTGTAGGAAAAAAAATAGTATAGTAAAGACTCGATATGGAGAACAGGAGAAGGATGACCTTGGAAAAACAAATATATATATGCAAAGGTGGGAGTCGAACACATAGTCTTGGGGTTTAAAAACTTAGGCATTGGCCACTACACCAAAAGCTTCATGAATAATTTGTTCAGCTTTGTAGTATATAAATAATATCTAAAACTTTGCAGAAAATGACAAAAGACTTACTGTTCATTTCCTGGTTTTTGTTATATATAAATAATTCCTTTTTTTATAATTGAAAACACTTTAAGATTTTTTATAGGAATAATAACGGGAAGTACTTAGGACGGGTTTTGGCATCCATTCGTTTCCAGATTGGAAATCTATTCCTGTCCTCGCCCTATTCGTGTCAGGTATTTTTCAAGACACCCCATTGAGGCTGCAACTAAACTCGAACCCGGCTTGAACTAGAACTTTAGAACTAGTACTTCAAACAAGCTTGATACAGCTCTCGATTTAGGTCTAGCAGAAACCTATTCTCAGACAGTTTCAGTACACCTTGTAAGTACTGACAAACATAAACTTTAAAAAATAAACGGGCTCAAAATCTTAGATCGAATAGAATGTCCAACAAACAATGAGATTCCATGAACCAAACCTTGATTCAGGTTTCAATTACTTACGTAATCGAATCGACTAGACAAAGAGAATGAAAAGACAAGGTTGCAGCGATTTAGTTGATGACTGAGGATGGGAGGCAAGGTCGCATCAATGAGCTTGAACCGATTGTATTAGTCGCAAGAGCTTGTGGTGATTGTAGTAGACAAGAAGAGATTATTAGAGACAGATTTAACATTGCAAGGTCCATAGAGAAGATCGTTGAAAACTATACAGATCTTTAAACTAGGTTAAAAATGGAGCGACCTTTTTCAAAGTGTGTATGTGTATATATGTCTATTTACATATTGCCAAGCGGGGTGACTATACCGGTATACCCAATAACTAACCCGAATTCGATAAAGTTCCCAGAATTTTCACGAAACTTAGACACCTCCCCGAAATTATGCGCTTGAATCTAACACATTCAGATATCTATATTCTCGGCTATTCGAGTTTCTTTACAATGCTTGATATTTTAGATGAGTTTATTAACAACTAGTGGTTCTATATCTCCTTACAGAATTTTCGTATTTATCTTTCTACTTACAAAATTAACACAAATGTCAAAATCAATAGAGAAGATAAAAAAATAATTAGTAAATTATACATTAAGTTAAAGGACATAACAATTACAAAGTATTTTATTAAGAAGAATAAAATGTAGAAAATATGAGAGAGCCAAATAAGACCTTTGATACCCCTTGGTTTTAATGTTGTATGAATCGATTGGTGCTTCCTGAGTAGGGGTAGTAATGTCTTTAGAGTGACTTAGTTTCTAAAAGTGGAACAAGATCAGATAGTTAAATCTGGTAGAAACAGTGCTCACTTCAAGGGCTACGGAATAAATGGTCAACACAGCCTACTAATGCAAAGGACATAACAGCCTAACATCTTCACCACCATTCAAATTTTGTACTTAACAAGGTTTTTTAGCCCTGCGACGCGGGAGCGAGACATGTATGAGGGGTTAACTAATATATATAAGGACATAAATCAACTAAAAGTAGTTGTTATATATGTAACATAAATCGATAGGACGTTATGGCTTAAGCGATAATTTATTATTAACCTTGAAGGTTATACACGCCAAAAATATTTAAGTATTACATTCTTTGACTTCTTTCATAGCATGATTAAAGCCAAAAAATTTACCTTCCATTTAGATAGTATCTTAGAAGTTTAAAAAACAAAGTAAAAAATAAAAAATTAACTATAAATGAATAACCCTTTACCTAAATAACATAAATCAACTAAAATTAGTTGTTATATATGTTACATAAATCGATTTGACATTATCGCTCAAGCGACAATTTATTATTAACCTTGAAATTTAGGATTATCATTTTCAAATTTCTAGAATTCTATACACGCCAAAAAAAAGATTTTACGTTTTATATTACGAAATATCCGAGTATTACATCATTTTACTTCTTTGGTAGCATGATTTTCACTGTCAAATTAAATCCAAAATTCTTAACTCTCATTTAGATAGTATCTTAGAAGTTTAAAAAATAAAGTAAAAACAAAGTTAAAAATAAAAAAATAAAAAATTAACTATAAATGAAAAGTCCTTTACCTAAATGAGTTCATTAAAAAGTAAAAAAAAAAGTAACTTAAAAATAAATAAATAAAAAATTGGTGGCACTATTCATAAGCTACAACTTATGAATAGTTACCAACCAAGTTGGTAAATGTTAGAGTTTGAATTGCTAAATTGTTACTCCCAAAATTATACAAACTATTTTCCAATTCCGAAGAGAATACCAACTAGTGTAGGGATAGCAATGATACGGGTATCGGAAGGGTATTGATTATTTCAGTCTCATACCCTATTATAAAATTATGTCTTATTTCCGGTTTCATACCGTCGGGTATCTCATTACCAAATAATCATCGGGGTCGCAGGTATATCCACGGATATCGGGTATCCCATTATAATTCTTAGTCAATTAAAATTTTCTAAAAAATATTGTTTTCTAAAACTCCATGTGAATCATGTCAAACAACGAGTCTGGATCCTTTAAATTATAATTTTCTAGCAATATAACATTCAAACAACTTCGACGTTTAATAAATCTAATATAATCGAGATACAAAGTTTAAACTATCTGAATTGAATTTTATGATAATCTAATTTAAATGAAACGACGTTCTTTACCAAAGTGTCAAAGAGAAGTTGGGACTGTTAATATTTTAATTTCTATTATTTTATATTAATAAATTTGTAATATATATTATATTAATAATAAAATTATAAAAAATATTAATGATTCACGATCGGATAATTGGACGGGTATTAACAAAAACCATAATCATCCCAAACCCGCGAATTTTTTTGAATGAAATCTCATACCCGGTCTCATAACTATTTACCTGTCCCAAAAATTTTAGATTAGGGTATTCATACAAGATTCGGGTATTTTGTCATTTTTAAACTAGTGGTATTTCAAAATAATTATAAAAAAACAATTGATAAGATTTTTTACTTAAAAAACTATGATTTTAGTATGAACTATCAATTTGTTCTTACGTAAAGCAAATTAAATATTGATGTAAATTAAAAAAATGGTCCATACGATTTGTCAAATATAACCGGTTTTATATTTTAATTTTAAAAATTATAAAGATGGACACAATGATTAACATTTTACTATATGTTTGGTTAAGTGGATGTGTGTGTTTACCTGTTCAAAAAAATATATATAATTAACGAACACTAACACAAACATAGTACGTCACCTTCTCTTTCTCCACGTCTATTTCCTTCCGATTAACATTGTAACTTGTTTTACATAGATAAATGAATGAAACTTGAGGTACTTTATAAGTTCAAAATTGTGAGCTATAAATACTTTCTATGGTTGTAAGTTGATTTCGAAATTATTAAGTAAGACTATGACTTTGAACTCTAGCATGTTTGATTTGTAGTTTGAGGTGAAGGTGAGTGATGTTATGAGTTAGTAGGGGCGTTTGAAAAACCAAGCTGACTGTATGCAACCCATGATATATATGAAAAGCCCGAAAATAGGGTACCCGCTAGTCAGGGTTCTGTATATAAAATTTTATAAAAAATTCAAGAATTTGTCGAGTCTAGATATAAGTTAAAGGGTGTGAGAACCCTCTCTTTGAACAGTAACATCAACCTACCTCGCAAACTAATCTCACTCATTGTCCATCTTTTATCCAAATAAAACCCCTATAGTAATCATCTTTCTATCTCACTACCCCAAACAAACTCTAATTTACTAAAATTAAAAAAGACAAAAGAAAAGAATAGAATGTGAGACTATTTTGTAGTGAGCCACATTGCCACAGTCATTCCGTACATCATTCGTCAGTACACACTCTCAGAACATCTTTCATTGACGTAGAATGATACCGGGGTGGTGTTCCCACCGGTACCACCATGCCATCCCATCCCCCATTGTCCAACCATTTTCCTCACCCTTGTGTATATTTAAATTTAAATATTAAGAATAAAGTTAAAAAACGGTTACTTTCTAGTTCGAAATAATAAGAGAGAAAAAAAAAACGATAAGATGCAAGAGTAAACAGTCCATACGGGGCAAATTTATGACCGTGGAGTTAGTTTGAATTCGAATCGACCTCCAAAATTCAATTTGAAATTTGGATATGATAGAAGATGCTCATTTTGTTTCATTAAATTACAACAATTATTTATACACATTATTGATGCATTAAATATCTCCACAATAATTCAATCATTATAATCTGGACAAAAAATCTTCTCAAATAAGATTTTACTTTTCAATTCAAAATAGATATACAATTAGGTGATTCTTTCACAGATAAAATTAATTTATTTATAAAACATGAATATTTCACTAACTTGTATATTAACTTTAAAAGTATTATATAATATGTGAAAAAATCAATTTTCACGGTTAAAAAATCATTTACATTTATAATTTAGGATATAGCTAATTTGCTTGTCCTAGAAAATCTATGTTCCAAACTTTTACACATCCTTGTATTTTCATGGGTTTTTTAACATCCCAATGAAAAGAATTATATCATACATTCCTAAATTACATCCCCATTTTAGTATATGTATTTTGGTTTGAGAGTTTATGCATTATAAGTAATATTCTTACCTTTTTAGAAAAAAACAAGTATCAAAATTAAGAAATAATATGAGAAAAGAGAATTAATACATTACATATATCAATCATTAAATAGGTAAAAGAATGAAATAAGAGAATAAAGTAAGATGAAAAAGACTTATTTGAGGTTTAATTCCTAACTTCATCATTTTACATTTCCGCTGGCTATTACAACCCTCACTCAATCGAACATGAGCACTACAACATCGCCATTTTTTAATTGAACATTTAAAATTTTTATTATTGTTATTATATTAAAACAATTAACTTAATCTGCTATTCGTTTTTCTGTTATAACTTGTAATATATAATATTTGGTATAAATAGAGTATACTTAATATCCTCTTGTTTATATTTAAAGTTCGATAAATAGTCTATCATAAATACCATATTTATCTAGAAAATGTATCTTTAGATAAAAATAATCTAAATATAAATAACTGTTTAAGTCAAAGACTAAAGAACTTGTTGTTTAGTAGTATCAATCCACATGTATAAGCCCACACTTAAAGTTCTGTGTTGGTGATTTTAGTGTCACCGGTTTCATTTAGTGTAATGGATTTTATACGTGTGTTTTAAGAGGATTGAACTTTGTTCTAAAACAAGTATGGAGGGTGTGGAGTACACACTTGTTTAAGTCTAAGCTTGTCCCGGTAATATTTAGGGGGCGAAGCCCCCTGAACGCAAAACGGGGGTCCGAAAATTAATAATAGTAGAAGGTTTACAATGAAAATTCTCGATTTTATATGGATCTCATTGTAAAACTTGAAAGTTCGTAACAGCTGTTATCTGGTTATACCAAATACGAATTCAAATTGGAACACATACAAGAAATTCGAAATACACATCTTATTTCTGGTTCTTGATCTTGATTTCTGCCAAAATCAAGATTGTTGCTTTTACAATTATCCCAATTCGGATTTCGTGATATCAAGCATAAACGGTCGAAATATCGAATTTGGAAAGTGATTCACACAATTGTAGAAGAAATCCGGTTACAGTTTCTAACATCCTGTTTGGTTCGCAGATTTCGAATGAAATTGGAAATCAAATTCCGTGCAAATTGTGTTTGATAAACTTGTATTTGAATATAATTTTATTCATTGGAATGATTACATTCCCTCGTAATGAAAAGTTCATTCCATAAGTGGGTTGGATTAAATTTAAATCAGTCTCATTCCTTCGAATTTTATAAAACAAACGCAACCTAGTATGTTGTATATTTTTATAAAAACTCTCTCTTGACGCCACAAATAGACTTCTTGTTTGAGAAACACCATTGTCATTTTGATAAAAGAGTCATATTCTTTGCTTATATATTTTCTTAAATAGTTATAAAGTGTTTCGATTAATTCTTAAGACCAGTCTGATAAAATGAATGATGTGATGATTGGTCCAGTTCTTAAAACCATGTAATCTTAAGCCATTTCGGTGGTGAAACTACTATAATAGTATAGTATGTATTATGGATGTAACTGGATCGATCAAGGTAGTTTGAGTCTAAAATCCTAACCAAACCGGTATATGTGGTTTGACTATTTTTTTTCAAACCAAAGCTGTCATTTTATTGAATCAAAACAAACCAGTTTGATCGGCTCGTTTGATGGTTTGAATTATTTTTAATGCAATATTACAAAAAGTAAATTATTACGACACAAATTAAGAATTAAAAAGTAAACAATGAATAAGAATTTGAGAATACTTAATTTAACATTTGGAAGGGGCTAGGGGCTTTTGTTCCAAAATGTATGGTGAGTAACGTTTTATATTGGACAGAAAGTGACTTGTGATCTACTTAATAAGGGTCATGGACTATTTCTCTCATAACCAATTGATTTTGTGTTGGAACCCCACAAACTTATATGATATCAGAACAAGGTTCACCCGTGGTTGGTCAAAGGTCATACGGACTCCACGTAACCCATAAATATCCACATGTTATACGCGACAAAAAAAAAAAATGTTACACGTGAGGAGGCGTGTTGAGTAATGTCCAACATCGGACGGAAAGTGGACTTTGTAATCTACTTAATAAGGGTCTTGAGCTACTACTCTCATAACCAATTGGTTTTGAGTTGGAACCCAACAAACTTAACAATGTAAATATTTAATCCTCAACCAAATAATATATCTAAGAATTCGTAATATATGCATGTGAGTATATATCTAGATATATTATCTAAATATCTATATAGTATACAGTTATATGTTATACATACACATATTCAGTCAAGTTTGGTTTAAACAGTCAGTTTAGCCTCTCAAACTATAAACATAACCATATTAACTGTTTACAAAAATTTCAAACCGTCAACCAAAAAACTTGGTATCTAAACCAACCAAATCAATAAAAATTTATGGGTTTAATCGGTTTATTCGGTTTAGGTCAAAATACTTAGATCCCAAGTTGATAATTACTATGAGTTGAGATAATTAAGGATATGATGGTAAATAGGTAATGTTATCCGTTTTACTCCCTCTTTTCCCTTTTCTTACCTACTGCCACATCAGCGCCACATCATTTTTTCTCTCATTCCCTTTTCCTTACCCACTACACCCGTTATACTCCCCATTTCCCCTTTCCCCTTTCCCTTTCCCTTTCCTTTTCACTTAAAAAAAAAAGAAAAAAAAATGCTAAAATTTGATTGGTTGAATGTGGGGGTGGGGGGGGGGGGGGGGGGGGGTGGGTTTTAGCGGCCGAGTGCCGAGTACTGACCACCCGAGGTGGTGTTCCCCCTCAACTCGCAGCCCACTCGCCAGCTTACTCGCTGGGCGAGTAAGCCCACAACGGATGACCTAATAGTGAAAACTTGAAACAATGTATTAATACAAGTGGAGTGTGTTAGATGGCTGAGTCCAGGGTGGCAGATAAACAAGCATCAGATAATAAAGAATCTAATGCAGTAACACAGCTCATCATATCCCATCTTTTTTTATTTTTTATTTTTTTTTATTTTTAATTTCACCTCCTCTTCTTTTTCCACTTGTCATTTTGGAGCTAAGTTTTTATTAAAGATACGAGTCATCAAAATTCACGGGACGACCTTACACTAGCGATTATACGTGTTTAGACTCTTGTTAGCGTTTTGGGTTCGGCTATCAATTATTGTTTGGTTCATTTGTAGCTTAATTATCATGAATAGTTGTAATGATATTGTGGTATGATCTATGTTTATTGATTTTCAATTTAATAAAATAAACTTTAAGAATATAATTAGTTAACTCATTTTTGTCGATAAAACACAATTTAATTATAGAAAGAAAAAAAAAACCTTTGTCGTCTTTTTTATAAATAGAATTTATAGATTCGTTGAATCACAATATATAATGTGATGTCAATTGACCCGGTCAAATAGAGTATTGATTGGTATGTCTAATTATTTTTAACTTATGTTAGTGAGCTAGGTTCGCATGACATCCATATAGGGTATTATGTGAACGCCAAGCCACGCGTTATGAGGGAGAAAACTCTCCATTATTTTTCTGGAAACTCCCACAATGAGGCTCGAACTCGAGATGAGAAGATTGAAATATGTCTCAAATATTAAAAGGGAAATGATGTGTATAGTTAATAGTATCTATCTTAGGTGATGTTGCACATACAACAACAACAACAACAATACCCAATCCCGCTAAAGCGGGGTATGGGGGAGGTGGGATGTAGACAATCTTACCTCTACCCGTAGGTAGAGAGATTGCTTCCTGAAAGAGACCTCCGGCAACGAAAAGACACAAAGAAAACACGACAACCTGAAAAAGGAAAAAAATAAAAATAAAAAATAAAAAGAAATAAATAACAAGAATAAAAATAAGAAATAAGTATAAAGAAAAGAAAAAGGAAAACCCCCCGCAAAAGGCGCACAACCTAACCCCCACACCAAAAAAAACCTAAGCCATAGGTGATGTTGCACATACATAACACTTAAATGAATGATACTTTAATCATTTGAACATTTTAATAATTTATGTATTATATATGTGTAACAACACCTATAACATATGTTGTTGACTGCATACATCATTTCTCCAATAGTAAATGATGTTGCATATTTTAGATACGTGTAGTTACGTGCTTAAATGACCTAGTTTTATCGAAACATTATAAATTGTATAGGATATAAATATAGAAATTTAAAGGCATGTGAGCCTAAAAAACGGGTTTTACAAATTGTTTCGTTAGCTTAAATGATAAAATATGAGTGCTTGAGCGCGTAACAAACAAGTGTATTGTTAATTTTTTAAGTCGATTATTCATATCACTTATTAAATCTGTCTACATATCATACTATTGATTAGATCAATACGTATGCTAAAATCAATAGCGCGTGTAAGAAAAATAATTAGTGAATTATAATGCCTTCATTTTGTGCGTAAAAGAATAATATGGAAAGATTTAGTTAGAGGAAAATATTAGTTTTCTTCACGTTTTTATGATTAGGAAAAATAACCGATAAAGTTCATATCTTAAAGATAATCCAATTCGTGATTATTTCTCAACTAAAATACTAAATTGATAGTTATTTTGGTTTAAAGCGTTAATTAGGCTTCATTACTTTCTGTTTACCTTAAACTAAATTGTTTTGGGCCTTATCTTTTGGGCTTTGATCTTTTGGGCCTTCTTCAAGTTTGAATCTATATTTGGGTTTCTACAACACTTACAGTTACAAGTGAATTGTTAGAAACTATGAAGGTAAATCATCACCTTCAAGTATTGTAAACAAATTGCTCAAAAGTACAAAATATATTTGCAAAACATTTTCAGTTCGAAAACACTTTTATGTAAATTGGCAACCAAACAAAAGATATACCAACATATGAAACTTAGAAAAACTTACTTGGGTATACCCGGATTGAAATAACTTAAGACAAAAACCGATCAAATAACTTTCAGGAAAAGCAAATAGACTGAACATGACAACATGTTAAACACGAATTAACCAACTATTTGCTAAACAGGTTACACCAAACTACATATGTCAAGGAGGAAAGTGCATAGATGATATTGAACCCGAAGATACTGAAATTGGATATACTACACCCAAACAGAAATTTTAGAAATCAAGTTTTTCGCACCAAGGTCCTCCTACTCACCCTTTACCATGGACCTTCCAAGCGGGAAACGGGTTGGTTAAGAGATGGATCGACCCATTGGAAGATAATCAAACAGGAAATGCAAAAAAAAAAAAAAAACATTTTAGCAACAAATTCTTGATTATTGAGGTTGCAATTAGGAAATTTAAAGAAAAAAAATTAAAAAGAAGTATGGTTAGGATAGTTTCCTTCTATGTAATTTGTGAATTTATTGTTTTTTGTAGTTTTTTCATTCTTTTATATAATCTTTTCATGTAATATATTAAAATAAATTACGTGTAAGTCAGAAAAAACAGCAGGATACCTGTCTTTTTGTCACAAGCAACTTGCGAGGTTGGTTATCTCCTCTTCAAGTCTTCTATCTCATTATCTTCTGCTTTGAAATAAAAAGAATCAATCTTCAATCAAGTTAATTGCCAAGTGATTAGAATTCCTTCCGCTACGTGTGTTTGTGCCTGTTCTTGAGTTCAAGTAATGCATTACATTTAAGCTCAAATAGCGTATATAACACCAAGTCAAGTTACAACTGTATTTATAACTAGGAATTTATAGCCCGCGCGTTGCGCCGGGTTTTATAAATGTAAAATTTTATTATCATAATAAATCATATAATTATGTTGATCTACGTGATAAAAACTTATATGCTAATGACACATATTTAAGAATACTCTTATACTAAAAAAAAAAACAGAAGTTGCAATGTCAAAAGTTTCGGTTATTCTATAACAACTTATTTACGTCTTGACCAAACGATCAAACTCTAATATTATGCATACCTACATAAGATCCATTCTACAATGAAGTTTAATAGTTAAACCAATGTAACTTAAATTTTAATGCTTAAACAATACAAAAATAAATGTTAATGGTTTAAACAACATAAGCATAAGCTTCAAAGTTAAAATATTTAAAAAATTATAGAGTTTAATCGAAATAAAGTTTAAATTATTTTTTAATCTTAATTAAAACTCTTAAGTAAATAAATTTATTAATTATTGTTTACATAAAATTAAAGCAAACATATATATAAAATTTACATAAATAAAAGAAAAAAAAGATAGATAAGATGCTTTAAGAAAATAAAAGTTAAAACGGGTTAAAAAGAATACAAAGACTAAAAAGAAGTTAAAAAGGGTTGAAAATCAAATCCGGCCAAAAGGGTTGCAAAGAATACAAAGAATTAAAAAAAAAATCAAAATAGCAAAATAAAAATTCAAGATCTTATACAGCAGGATTCGAACCTGTGCTATCTGTCTTACATACATAGTGTTTGACACTTCGCCCAGCCCACCATTTGTTATCTTACATGAAATTTCATATAAATTATAAAAGTGTTTTTTTCCTTATGTTGTTTTAAATCAATTTAGAAGGTGAGAGTGACCACCATCCAAATCCCATTTGTCATGTTTACTTTTCTCCTTTTAACTCTTTTATCTTTCTATCTTAATAAAGCTTTGATAATAACTATCTTTTTATGTTACCATCATATTAACCATTTAATTTAAGAACCAAATTGCTTGTAACATAATGGTATTTAGACTTATAACCTAGTGTATGTGAGTTTGTCATTAAAAAATAAAATAATAATAAAAATAATTTGAGAGTTCCAATATTACGATGCAAATTGTTATTGACTTATGAGTATGCTAGATGCAAATTGTTTTTTCTTTTTTCTATTTTGAGAGTTTCAATATTACGCCTAAGGTTTATCCGCAATACATATCATTCTACTTATTAAAATTAAAATATATATTAAAATTAAAATACAATATAAGAAAAAAAATTAGTACATTAAACATGTAAAATTTTAAATAAATAAAAGGACGAATTAGAAACAATTAGTAGGAATATATATCATTTATCCTTATTTAATATCGCTTTATATTTTATAAAAAGATTTGTGTACCACCACCAAAGCGTGACACCACCACCATCTTTAGATTTCACGATGTCGAAGGTCCTATCGAATTCTTCGGCATCTTTACTATCAAAACCGGACGTTTGATATTTTGTGCACAGTGATTGCTCACACTCCCAAGAAACGCCCTGCAAGTTTCATCATTTTAGCCATCAATTAAGTTTAGTGTTGTTTATGGCCTAAGATCATGATCTGAATCCCGTCCTAAAATATTTACCACCACTTTAAACATCATAAAAGGATAAATGAGATCCTTAAATAGAAGATAGTGATTTGTATGAAACTATATTATAACATTTTTTTGCTTTTCTTATCTACATACTTAAAGATATAATTGTTAAACCCATATGACTGTATGTGGTCAGTGTTAGATTATGTGCAGAGATAATTAATGGGCACATTGTATCCAATGTTATAAGAGACTAAAGGGTCACACTGCTACACACCCAATTCAGAACAGTTGGATTTCACCATAAATCTGTGTGGAAATAATTAATCAGTTGGATTAATTATTAAAAGAGAAAAGTAAATAATTAATCAGTTGCATTAATTATTGAAAAGAGAGATATAAATAATTAATCAGTTTGTATTAATTATTAGAAAGGAATAAATAATAAGTAGTTATTTATTATTTAAAGGGAATTAAATATTAAGTTTTAATATTTAACGGACCAGTTAATTAATAGTTAATTAATTAACTAGTAAAGTCCAGGGGGTCAAAATGAAGAGATTGAAAGTTTAATTAAAACCAGTGGGCTTTTAATTAAACGGGCTTAAGGTCCATCTAATCCTTATATATATATCCTTAAGCCTTAAGGATTAAGACATAAGTAACAAGGGATTAAACCTAGCCACCAACTCTCTTCCTCTCCCTCTCGTCGCAACTCACTCTCTCGGCTCTCTCCTCCCTTCGCCGAAATCGAAAGACACAAAACACAAAGGTATTTTGCGATTTGGTGGTATACGAAGAATACACACACACATTCTCGGTTTATCGAGAATTGTCAGTTGGTAATCCAGGAGCGGTATAGCAGACAGTTCTAAAGGAGGTGCAGTAGTGGTGGACTTTCTTTAGCAATCCTAAAGGTTTTGATCAGGTATATTTTTGTAACCTATTCTGTGGATTGTATGTAAGAAACTATGTTTGATCATTAGTATTAAGATCCTAGCCCTTTTTGGGGTTTAGAGGGTTGTGTTCAATCCAGTTCCGTTTTTAGGATTGAACCAGTAGAATCAAACCCAGGTTTGACCAGTTTGTGTCATTACGTGGTTTGGTCAGGTTCACAAAACCCTTCAGTGGTATCAGAGCCTCGGCTCTATGATCCATAGTTTCTAGTTTTTATCTGTTTTAGATTAAAGTTTTATTCTTGATTCTCTACTTGTTCTTGGATTTTTCGAAAATCAAGAAGATAGCAAAAACAATTTGTTTTTGTTATCAGGTTTATCCTATTAATCAGGAAATTCAAACAGTTAGTTTGAAATGGTTAAAAGGATCATAATTTTTGGAAAAGAATAAGTTTGAATTAAGATTAAATTAAACAGTTTGTTTAATCAGTTAAACCTAGTTAATCTAATTAGTTGGTTTGTTTGATAGTTATATGATCTTCTTCATCTTGTTTCTTCCCCTTTGTTTTTTTTTCGAAAACCATAAAAGGATAAAAAACAAGTTTTCTGTTTTTTATCCAGTTGATAAAATGTTTGATTTTAACCAGTTAGGTTTAAACCAGGTTAGTGTTTAAACGGTTAAAAAGGGATAAACTTTTATCTGAAACTAGATCTTAACCAGTTTTTGAACTTTTGTTTAAAAGGTTGAAATCAAGTTTTAGGATAATTAGTTATTAATAAAACAAGTTTTGTTGAAATTAATAATTAATAATTTTTAGTTTTTGAATTAAATCCAGTTTCGGCCTAAAAAGGATAATTAGTTAAAAAGGATTTAAAATATTTTTGTTAATCGGAAAACGCGAACTGAAACCATCACCGTGACCGTTAGCGGCGCTAAAAGGGTTTTAGCGGCGCTAAGAGGAGTTAGCGGCGCTAAGCCCAGTAAGATTCGGCCCAATGGTTTTTGGGCTAACAGTTTCTTCGGTTCAGGTGGCCTACGGCCTAATGGGCTGCGGTCGAAGTAGCTCACGGCCCAGCAGGGGTTCTCGTCTCAAGTGGGCAACGGCCCAGTAGGTTTCGGCCTAAAAGGGGTCTCGGCCCGGTGGGTTGTCGATCCAGAAGATGTTGGCCCAAGATGGTTTTTCCGGATTAATACAAAGGGATTATTAATTTTAAGTTATAAAATTAATAAGATGATATATAAACTAGTGTTATATATTTTAATTAGTTTAGTTAAAACATATATTAGACTTTTATTTATTATGACTAGTTTAGTCATTTTTTGAATAAATTCTAAAAGGATAAAGTTTATATAATTTTATGGAGAAACAAATAAGATAATATTTAATTGACCAAAAGTTGTCGGTTTTAAGTTTTTGGAAAACTAGTAAGAAAACTCGACATGAGGATTTCATTCAAGTTTTGAATGAGATCAAGTTTTTTAAGTTTTTGTTGAAAAACTAATTTGGTCAAATAAATTAGAAGATCATAATTCTCATTTTTGGTTAATAAGTAAATGAGAATGTTTGAACAAATCAGATTATGTGCTTAACAGCACAGTTTATTGTTTATATATTATAACTGCGTGGTTGAGTTTTATATATATATAGTGCTTATATATAATTGCGTGGTTGTGATGCTATAGTTTTGCCGACTTAGGACTCGTTTTTCCTTTTTTTTTTCTTTTTCTTTTGGTTTTGGGAAGGCCTGCGTGCCAATTACAATCTCTTTCTTATTTGTAATATTGTACTGGTTCGGGGAGGCCTGCGTGCCATTTACAACCCCATTCAATATTGTATTTGTAATAGATTAGTAATAGTTTAATCCCTTAACCAAGATGGACTCAAAGAAGGTGATGAAGTAAATGGTGTTCTATACGCGTAGCACGAATACTTCGGGGAGGTGTCAAGGCTAGTGGAAGCAACACATCAAGAAAGGCGAATCCAAGTCATTTTATCCTTAGGTTTGACCTTAGGATTAGTTGGCAAAACTATAGGGCTTTATATGCTTACTCTTTTATCTGCGTGGTTGTGGTTCTTGTATTTACTATTTTTTCCATATAGATTTGCGATATTTATATGATGCTAAATAAAAATGGGGTTTAATAATAGCTAATTATTAAACAGAGTAAACCCACGTTTAATGACAAACTAGAATACGACTACAGGTTGCTAGTCGTGTTAGTTAAATTTTTATAAATTTAAAGTTTTGTCAAGGTTATAAGTTTGGAACTTATTAAGGCCGTTTTGTGCACCTAGTTAAGGTACACATATAAATCGTATTTTTTTAAAACAGTTAGTTTTAAAATGTTTTTCAAAACTGGAAAATTGAGTTTTTAACTTAATTATAAAACCCAAGAAAATCTTAGATCAGTGTGCTACCCACCTAATGGTACACCCTTGCTGTTAAACGGTACTCGGGTGTCGGAAGTGCCCAAACCTTGGGCATCCGGGTTCAAACCATTGCGGGAAGGGGCATGAAAGATTCTGTGATAATCGGAGTCCCGGCCAGAATTCATGCTGTCTTAGGTAGTGCGATCTATTTTGGTGATAATCGGGAGTCCCGGCCCAAAAAGCACTAGAGTAGAGTTAAACATACTAGACTGGGTCTAAGTGCTCTACGAGGTTCTAGGAGTCGTATCAGTTAGGTATGATTGGTACAGGGTGTTACCTACCAGAAATAACATGACTTGGCGGGAAGTGCCCAAACCTTGCGTCAAGTATGTGAAATATGGGTCCTAGGTCTAATATATATTATTTATGGGTTTGATGATATATGATTAAAAAGTTTATCTGCAATTACTAATTAAACCAAGGTTTTAATTTGTAGATGGCAACCAACGTTACTAGTACTAACAACCTCTCTCTCCGCTCCATTATTGAGAAGGACAAACTTGTCGGTCCTAACTTTCTCACGTGGGAGAGAAATCTCCGGATCGTGCTTAGGCACGAGAGAAAGTGGCATGTCCTAGAACAACCTCTAGGAAATCCTCCTGCCAACAATGCTAGGGCAGACGTCAGGGAGGCTTTTCAGAAGCGCTCCAATGACGCCCTAGATGTTAGCTGCCTCATGCTCGCAACAATGAGTCCAGAGTTGCAGTCGAGCATGATGGAGACTCCTGCCTATGACATGATCCACCAGCTGAGGGACATGTTCCAGGAGCAAGCTCGCACAGAACGTTATGATGCCACCAGGGCATTTAACTCGTGCAAGATGGCTAAGGGGACCTCGGTCAGTAACCACGTCATGAAAATGAAAGGTTACATGGACCACCTAGAGAGACTTGGGCACCCAGTACCGTTGCAGCTAGCAACGGATACGATACTCAACTCGTTGTCAGATGACTATTATAGTCAACTACAACATGAACAACATGGAGAAATCCGTGGCTGAGTTGCACTCAATGCTCAAGACTGCTGAGCAGAGTATCGGGACCAAGTCTAAGGATGTTCTCATGGTGGTTAATGGCGGGCATAAGAAGAGGAAGGGGCGCAACGGAATGGGAAAGGGCAAGGCCCAGCCCAGCCATAGTGCACCCAGGTCCAATAACGACAACAAGGGCAAGAAGCCAAAGCCGAATAAAGCAAGAACCGAGAATCGGTGCTTCAAGTGCGGTGAGGTCGGGCACTGGAAAAGAGATTGCCCGAAGGGTCACGAGGCAGGTGGCAATGCTGGCACCTCAGGTATCATGTAAACTGCTTCTTTATCACTTTCCACTTGTAAAAGTCTTTACGAGTATTCTAATATCTTGCAATCGTTTATTGTAGGAGGAGATGGAAAGTGATACGGCCCAGTATGAAGAGATCGCACGTGCAGCTGACGGATATTATTAATATTTATTTTTCCTAGTTTATTAAACCTTTTTAAGTTTGTGTAAGATATTTTTATCTTAATTGTTTATGGAAACTTTTGAGTTTATGGAGATTATAATTATTTTCATATCCGTGCACGTGTTCTTATTTTATGAATCAGGATTAGTCCAGTTGTGACTAAAAGAGTACCAATAAGTCAAGTCTTGACTTGATTGGTGATTCATAACAATATTATGCTGTGATTTGTTGTAGTTACTTTAAATGCCGGCTCCACTATTTAGATACTTTAATAAACAAGTGTTGTTTATAAAATTATATAGCTTTTCTGTTTTTTAGCAAAGTGTTTAAGTTTTTTGTGAAAAGTGAGTGTTCAAAGTCTTGAACAAAATGAAATAATAGTTATTATTTCTAAGTAAAAATAGTTTTTGATAAAATATTTAAGAAAGTATAAAAGTGATTATGGTAGTCACTATAATCAAGGAAATTTTATACTGAATGTTTTAAGGGAAGGAAATTTAGAATGCCTTCACAAGTGTTCTGCACTTATGGCAAGTTTAATGAAACCACTTTCTGTAATTAGAAAGATGGATATATAGAGATCCAAGTTTTTGGTTTAATAAAACAAATTTCTTACAAAAACTAAGTTCTTTAAAACATGTGTTTGGAACAAAAGTTTTAGGCATGATAGTCAAGTTTTTGACTAAGCCTAAAAAGATGTTTTAAAGTAATGCACCTTTTCATAAAAGATAGTGAGAGCATCTGACTAATGTATTTATCAAAGTTAATAAAAGTTTCTTTTAACTAGTATGATAAATACAAGATTGAACTTTTAGAGTATATAATTGTCGGATAATTTTAGAAGTTGTCTAAAATAGTAAGTCTTTGAGAAAGGACTAATCCGAGGAATGCATGACTTATTGAGAGCTACTCAATAAAGACATCATTGCAAGTTTTTGAGTCAAGTTAAGACTTGAATGAAATTATACACGTTCTAAAATGTTCAAGTAAGTCAGCTTAATTAAATGATTGTTGGTTAGTCAACGTTAGAAATGATGAAATAAGATGTTCTTTAACATTCTTAATAATGATATTAGATTAGTGTTGGTATACACAAGAAATCTAATTTCAAGGTTCTTACAAGTAGGTGTAAGAAAGTTTTATCGTTTCAAATGAATAATAAAATCTAATAAGATTTTAATATATCTACAAATTTAATTAAAGTTTTAATTACAAGGAAGGTTGTTTTGTAAAATCAGAAACTTTGGAGTTATTTCCAGTTTCTCCAAGTTTAAGGAATTTTATAAAATAAGTAAGTCTAGAACTGTTCTTAGGTTGCAAGAACGATTTTTAGCGAAACCAAGAAGGAGTACTTCAAGGGACTAGTCTTCAGTTTCAGGTTTATAACCATATTATTTTTTCTTTGTAATCTGTGATAAGTTACAATGCAAAAGTAATAAGTAATTCAGATATACACCGTGAATCGAGTCAATGAAATGGTAGAAATTATACATCTTTATTCCAGGGTGGAATATGGGAGGGTGTAGAAATTAGTTTCATTGTTCTTCACAAATTTTGTATGTTTTGGTTTATCCAGGAATAAATTAGGTTTATTCAAAACATTATCTGTGACTACTTATCGTGGTGGGAACTATGATAGGGCTATAAAGTCATCATAATTTTGGGGTAGATTCGAAAGTTTGTTGAATATAGCTGCAAAAGGTTTTTGCGGACCAAAATTGACGGATATTCGTTAGAGTTACGAATATTGGATTGACCCACTGTGAAAAATACTTCATGGATTCATGTCAAAAGTATTTATCACATAGGTTATCCTTAAGCCTGAGGTATTTGGTTTGGAATGCGGTAACTGTTGTCTTCTTAGCGCGTTATAACGTCACGCCGTAACATGGTGGTCATAAAGGGCGTGTCTAGATTCAGTGGGAGCCGTATTTCCAGATGCAAATATGCAAGATGGTAATTTCACCTTCTTTTTAGAAGAGATATTTCCGGGGCCCTTGACTGAATAAAGTAACTGGTAAGTGCACGACCGTGCCCAAACGAACTGATCTGTTCTTTGTCGTTTATCACGCAGTTTTGAAATCAAGTATGTCATGAACCAATTTTTGAGTCTCTTAGTTGACTTTCTCCATGCTCATGCTCTAAATTGAAATATTGCGATGCAAGGGACAAACCTATATATATACAAGTTTGTATATATAAAAACGTACCCATTCATAAACAGGGAGTTTATGATAGTTCAGTTTATAAACAGTTAGTTTATAACTGGTTTCTTCTAAGCATGTTGCTTATGAAATTTTATCATAAGTTACTTTGGGGTATAAGAGTTCTTATAACCTGGTTACCCTAAGTGTCTGGCTAGGGACCTCATTAGGCTAACAATGTGCAGTAACTGTTACTTATCTTGCACAAGTGGGAGTCTGTTAGATTATGTGCAGAGATAATTAATGGGCACATTGTATCCAATGTTATAAGAGACTAACGGGTCACACTGCTACACACCCAATTCAGAACAGTTGGATTTCACCATAAATCTGTGTGGAAATAATTAATCAGTTGGATTAATTATTAAAAGAGAAAAGTAAATAATTAATCAGTTGCATTAATTATTGAAAAGAGAGATATAAATAATTAATCAGTTTGTATTAATTATTAGAAAGGAATAAATAATAAATAGTTATTTATTATTTAAAGGGAATTAAATATTAAGTTTTAATATTTAACGGACCAGTTAATTAATAGTTAATTAATTAACTAGTAAAGTCCAGGGGGTCAAAATGAAGAGATTGAAAGTTTAATTAAAACCAGTGGGCTTTTAATTAAACGGGCTTAAGGTCCATCTAATCCTTATATATATATCCTTAAGCCTTAAGGATTAAGACATAAGTAACAAGGGATTAAACCTAGCCACCAACTCTCTTCCTCTCCCTCTCGTCGCAACTCACTCTCTCGGCTCTCTCCTCCCTTCGCCAAAATCGAAAGACACAAAACACAAAGGTATTTTGCGATTTGGTGGTATACGAAGAATACACACACACATTCTCGGTTTATCGAGAATTGTCAGTTGGTAATCTAGGAGCGGTATAGCAGACAGTTCTAAAGGAGGTGCAGTAGTGGTGGACTTTCTTTAGCAATCCTAAAGGTTTTGATCAGGTATATTTTTGTAACCTATTCTGTGGATTGTATGTAAGAAACTATGTTTGATCATTAGTATTAAGATCCTAGCCCTTTTTGGGGTTTAGAGGGTTGTGTTCAATCCAGTTCCGTTTTTATGATTGAACCAGTAGAATCAAACCCAGATTTGACCAGTTTGTGTCATTACGTGGTTTGGTCAGGTTCATAAAACCCTTCAGTCAGGCCATAAGCCATTTTAGTAAACTTTTTGTTGTTATATATGAAAAAAAAGGTGCGCTGCACCTAACACTTACATATCTGCTTAATAAAATATAATTAAGAAATTACGTTTCTTCTACTTTTTGTTTCTACTCCATCATGCTACTCATCATAAGATAAATGTGTACTATACTAGTTCTCTTTCCTCATCTCCTTTCTTAATTTTGATACACGTGTTGATCAAATAAGTATGATAATAAGTAGAAACAAAAATTAGAAAAATATATCATTTTTTAATATAATTTTATCGTTTTCAATATTTGCATCGCAAAATAGAAAGAACCAATGAAACACTGAAAATAAAAGTCACTCCACTCAAAATTTTAAAATTCAATCTGGACCATTGATGGGGCTTATCTAAAGGCTAAGATTAGTCCCTCAGGACTATGAATTAAGTATGGACTATATTGAACATTTTTTCTAAAAACATAAGCCCTTAGAAGCCCTCAAAATAAAAGTCTTTTCAAGTAGCTTATGGCTTGGGCTTAGGATTATCAATTAATCAGCTCCAGCTCCAACCGCAGCCCCAGCCCTAGCCAGTTTCACCAAACATACCCTTACCTCAACATTGTTCGATTGTATTACTCTTTTCTATAATTCTTAATCTTCGGGTTTAAATCGATACCAGCATATTGTTAATCGGGCAAAATTTAGTGCTTTGAGGCTTCTAACTCCAAGACCGCCTTTGTTTTTTCAAGACGTTCAATCTATTTTCTTCTCTCTGCGTCTATATCCCCAAAAAAAGTTTACGAGTAAACATCTTAGTTTATTGATGGTACTTTGAGGAGCTTTAAATAACGAGAAGTAATATAAGCCCAAGTTTCCCAACAACTATTTAACCAAGACTAGACAATCTCCGGAAGATAGCATTTTTTATTTCAATTGGGTTAATTTACACGAGAACTTATTCAGAATTGGGTCCCAAGAAGCACATTTGTGCATAGAGACACCAATGGGAATCCCTTGATAAGTAATAGGAAAAGAACCCGCTTTGCAGTAAAATCTATTTGCATATTGTCTTACATCCTTGCATTCTACACCCACACCCAATAAAATACTTTTATTATGATTTATTTTCAATAAATAGAAGCCTCTCAGAATACGAATCTGTAATACTCGTTTTCGGAATAGAAATTTATAATATATCTACCTATATATAAAAACAACTACCTCCTTTTTTTAGTGACAAGTGTCTATCAATAGTAACATACTATTACATTTTTTAATTTATTTAATATATATATATATATATATATATATATATATATATATATATATATATATATAGGGTAATGTTACATATAGAACCTTGCTTAAATATGGAACCTAAAGAACCACTTTAGGTGATGACACGTGACATTTTGTTTGAGTGCAAAACTGGAAAATAATAAAAAAAAAACTTACGCCTCCCCCTCCCTTCCAACAAACTTTAAAAAAAATCCCCCTCAATCTTTAAATGATCATAACTCATTCGTTTTTAAGAATTTTAACAAAAAAGTATACCGTTAGATTCAGTTTTTCGTCATCTTTCAAACAAGACCAGACTTGATATATTTCTGAAACTTTATTTTTTTTTGAAAATGCAAAATTTTCAAAATTTGCATTTTCACCTGGGTTTCATCTGAAATTGCAAAAATGCAAAAAACGAAAATGCAAAAATCGAATATGTAAGTCATGCATATGCTTCCAAAAATGCAAATTTTGAAACTAATACTGAAAATGCAAACAAGAACTAACTGAAAATGCAGCTCAAAATGCAAAAAAATATTTGCATTTTCATAAATTTTTTTGAAAAATATGGGAAGAGTGGTCTTGATTGAAAGAGGATTAAAAAACTAAAAGATTGGTATAATTTTTTTGTTTAAATTCACAAAACTTAAAAAGTTATGATAATTTAAAGTTTTGTGGGGGTATTTTTTTTTAAATGTGGGTTTGTTAGGGGGGGGGGATTTCCATGTTTGCCCTTTTACATATTAATTAAACATGACTAGAAGCGTACCCGCGCAATGCTGCGGTGGCGATAATTTCTGTTTTTTGACATGTCGTTTTCAAGAGTGTAATGGTTTATTTTTCGCGGGATTTAATGTCACGAGAAAGTTTTCATTTCCATTTTTTCAACTTTTCTTTTATTTGTATCAACTATTTTAATAATTTAAAAAAAATCAAAAAACACTAAACTAAGAAAAAAGATTTATATTTATGACGTACGGAGAGTGAAGTTAATAAGATTTTGGAAATTATGTTGATGTGGTTGGATAATTATGTTTGTGAGAGAGAGTGTGTTAGTGAAAAAATGAATTACTTAAATATTGAGTGGATGAAATTAATTTAGATAAAAAGAAGGGTGTGCATTAAATAGTCTTTAATTTAAAGTTGTACGTTATGCATAATTGTTTGGACTACTTAATTTTAAGTAGTCTTAATAATTTGAGGAGAGAGAAACATAAATGTATTATATAGTAGTAAAGATAATTACAATTATGCCATCTTCAATCTCATCCATTGATTTTGATGATCCAATGGTCCAGATTGGTTCTATGGTTCTATGTTTAAATAATGGTTATATATTGATCCATTTTCTCTCTCTCTCTCTCTCTCTCTATATATATATATATATATATATATATATATATATATATATATATATATAGGGAGGGGATAAACTAAAAAGAGTTTTAATCTACAAATAGTAAGGAGAAATCTCAGCCATTCATTTATTCCTAAAAAAGTGGTTTTTTTGTTTTTCTTTTAATTATAAAAAAATACACTAAAGGGCATAATCGACTTTTTAAAAAATCAGTTTCCTGATATTTAGGGGCATATTTTAAATTATTTTTCCAGAACAGGTGCTGCATCAATACAAATCAGATGATAAATAAACACAGTACATCGAACAATCAGAAATTGTGCATCAGCAAACAGATTATGGAACAAAATTTGATTCACAACCACCATTTAAATTAATAAACACATGATGAACACCATTCACACTGAAAAAAAAACATTTTCTTACATTCACGTTCTGAATTTTCATTCATCAGATACTGCCAAAATTCAAAATCCCATCTAAAAATTTGATGCACAAATACAAAGTGATTATGGAACAATCATCATCGACTGATGCAAAGATCAAAGAAAAGATGCACAATAATATCGGAACCACTGTTTATGAAGCAATCATCGACTGATTATGGAACAATCATCGACTGATTCAAAGATCTCGGGAACCTCTGATACAACATCGATTGATACAAAGAAAACGATGCACATAATCTATAATCGATGCCCTCTTCCGTTTGATACAGAGAAATCGATGTGCTTAAAAACAACAAAATGACACAAATCGAACATACCCATCCACTGATGCACAAACAGTCGACGTGCCGTACATCGCAGATGCACAATCAAAGGGATACGGCAACGGCAACTCCACGAAATCAAGTGTTTCATATTCGACACTGGTTTAGATGCAAATGACATCGGCGGCAGAGTCGCGACTTCAGATTTGGCAGCGACGGAAAATTAGGGCTCGCATTAGGATTGGGCGGTGGTTTAGAAAAACGACTTTAGGAGCAGCGGTTGTGGCTTCACGTAGATTAAAAGAAGATGGTGGATTCACGGAGGGAAGACGGTGGTCGCTTCACTGGCTTCACCGGAGGGATACGATTGATGCTTCGATGGTGACGGGTGTTATCTAGGGTTTTAGATTAAATGAGGGAAAGAGTGTATATGGAACGTGAGAGAAACGTGGGAGAGAGGAATGGCTTCACGTCGGTGGTGTCTTCACCGGAGGGGACGGCGACGATGGAGGCTTCAAGCGGCTATTAGGGTTCTCGAATGGAGTGGCTGGAGACGGAAAATGAATCGAGAGAGAGAGAGAAGAGGGTTAAACGTGGTGGGGCTTAGGAGAGATAAAAAAAAGTGTCTTATACCTATTATACCCTTTTTTATTTTTTTAAAAGATATGACACGTGTCAGGCTCATAACTCTCCTTACACTTTTTACCATAAAACTCTTTTTATTTGATCCTGATTATATATATATATATATATATATATATTGTTAGTCCGGAATGGATACTACAACAACAAATGTTTGTAGAAGGGGGGTTGAATACAAACTTTAGCAAATTAAAGTTTAAGAGACACACGGTTTACTTTTATATAATTCTTATTGATGTTAATCAAGAATTACATGAACTAGATGCGGAAAATTTAAGTTCAATAAAAGGTGGTAACTAATTTTGTCTAACACATAGACAATGCTAATCTTAAACAACTAATATCTAAGACGTTCAACACATGAACAAGTTTGTTACACTGAAAGTAAAATGCTAACTCTTCTAATTCTCAACTTATGAGATTTCAGTGCTTTTCAACGCATACTTAGCATGTTTCCATGCATGAGTATATATAAGCAAGGTGTGTCCGGGTTGAGGAAGAGAGAAGGAGACAAAGGTACTCGGTTTAATAATATTATAATAGATAAAGTTAGTGGGTGAAAAGTAAGTTAACTTTATACACAAAGTGTGTAAAGTGAACATACTTTTCAGTAATGAGTATACCCACTATCTATTATTATATTATAAAACTACTACCTTTATATCTTGGAAAAGTAAACTTCTCCTTTCATGCTTGTGCTTTAATCAACACCATGCTTTCTGAAGATGTGACTTTACCAAGTATGGAGTTTCCAGCCATACTTAACATCATATCTTCGAGATCTTCTTTTCAAGAGTATCTTTCTCCTTTTCCAGGGGATAAAGATCTATCCTTTTTGTTTCTTTGCAGATACAAAAGGTGCTAAGTACTTTTACAAAGAAAGATCTAAGGCATAATAAGAACAACACATGTTCTGCCTTTGACTAAAGAAAATATTACATAGAAAAGCTATTAACTGAGATATACAATAAAGACTCAGCTAACGGACACTGAACTGCAATTGTAATTTTGCTCAGCTAATGATAAATGTGAAAGACTCAGCTGACTAGATTTGCTCAGCCGATCGAGATGCTCAGCTAATAATACAAATCAAAGTATAGCTAATAAGCTGATCAAACTAAACTGTCAGCTGATCCCAAGGGCTCAGCTAATCATTTGAGTATGATCAGCTCATGAAGAAAAGATTGGATAAGTAGTAAATACCTTATCTGACAGATGGGAGGCATCAGCTGATCAATGTGATTGTGTCAGCTGATCCTTGACTGCTCAGCTGATATTGAAATCTTCATTAGCTGATGGTTTTAGACCATCAGCTGATCTAATGTGATTCCTCAGCTGATGCTTTTCGACTGATCTTTTCTTCTCAGCTGATCTTCCTGAAGCTGGTCCTTTGGCTGATACTCAGTGATCAACTGACACTATGATTCGTCAGCTGACATTTCTTACTTAGAAATTCTTTAAGTCTCAGATAAAAAACAACACATGTTTTTCATCAATCTAAGTCTAAAACTGAATATATGGTTTTGTTAACATCAAATCCTATTTTACTTAATAGATAGGTTTGATTTAGGTTTGATATTGCTATCTCCCCAACAATCTCCCCCTATTTGATGATGACAAAACCTTATCTATTTAAGAAGAATTAGTTTGACTCGAATTTGTAAAGATTAAACTTTTAAGTGCAATTTGGTTACCTAGCTATCTGTTTTTGGTAACTCTTTAAAGTATGTTCCCTGATATTCTGTTTTTGGGAATCTTTTCATTTATGAAGTACCATGTTCTGTTTTTGTGGTATCTTTTCTATCATTTTTCTGTTTTTAGGATTTTTGATATTTTCTATATTTACACTATGTGAGCTATCTACTAAGAGTCATCTATACTAGCATTTTAGCTAAGTAGTCCATGATCAAAGTTTCAAGCTTAATTACAGAACAAAGTATTTACACCAGAGCTTGTACAAAGAAATCTAACTATGAGTAAACTACGTACAGAGGTTGAACTATTCTAGGAATTGAAATTACATCTAATCTAGTTATGAAGTGGTCTTCATTCCCACCAAGGTTCTTCTTTGATGTCTGGACGATGTTCAACTGGAATGGTGGCAATTAGTTCATCAGCTCTAGTCTCCATCAGACTTTCAAAGTGTTGACTTCCTGTCTGTCCTCTTGCCAGTCTTACAGCTTGAAAAATTAAAGCTCTTGGCGCTCTTCCTATGTCAGCTTCTCTTAGGAATCTCCAATCACCAGCTCTGTTCTTGAAGAACATCACTTTTTCAGGCTCAGTTATGTACTTAAACATTTCTGGCTCAATGTTGGAGGGTAGAGCAGTGTTGAGACTTTCATAGGCAGGAAGAAAAGGATAGTCAGGATTGACAATGATCTGTTCAATGGTGACAAAATCTTTTGAATTCTTTTTGAAAGCATCTTCAATCAGATTGATGTGTTCAATGAACTGATCATGTGTGAAGAGCCTATTGCATATTGACATCCGAATCCAGTATTCAAATTTTGGCATGAACCTTTGAACAATTTCACTTTTGGACTTGAGGAGATAATACAGGATCTCTATCATTTCAAAGAAGGAGAGAAGTTTGCAATGTTGAAGATAGGTATCTTCATAAGTCTTTCTTTCATCTCTTCTCACCACTCTGAGATAAGGACCCTCATCAGTACCTTTGTATGGAGTAACCTTTGAGATGATGTCTTCACATCTTCTGTTTACCAAGTTTTCTTTGTTGTCTCTGAACTCCTTGGCTTGCCTTTCAGTTTGCTGAGCTAATCCTCCAAAGTTGAAGTTCAGCAGAGCTTGAATAGCTTCCTTGTGAGTCTTTCCTCTCTTAGGAGCTTTCTTGGTAGAAGGGTCATCTTGTTGTGGTGTATCTAGTACTTGATGTGATTGAGAGGTCATCATAATCAGCTCTTCTTCTTGTAGTTCTCTTAACTCATCATCAGTAACACCAATAATTGCGGCAAGATCTTCAGGAGAAGTTAAGTCCTGATGTCTTTCCTTGGTTTTCAAAACTTCTTCTATGGAAGTACCAAGTGCAGCAGCTAACTCACTGAGCTCTCTGAGACTCTCTTCTTCTTGTGTTAGCTCTTCCTCTCTTCTTTCTTCTTCTTCAATCTCCTCAGCAGTCATTATCTTCTTTCCTTTTCTTCTTGATGAACTGCTGGGAGTTGGTTGACTTGATTGAACTGGAGAGGAAGCTTGGACTGGTGGAGCTGTAGTGGAGGAGCTCTGCTTCTTTATGTTGAACATAGAGGACAGAGGCTGATCATCTTCTTCATCATCATCAGAATCATCTTCTGATATGGAGATTGGAGCACAGGATTCACCTTGCTTTGATCTCTTAGCACTCTTCCTTCTGCCCACTGTTTTAAGCCTTCTTTTTGGCTTTTGCTGTTCTTGAGCAGATTTCTCTCCCTCAGCTGGATTCTCCCCCTCAACATCAGATTTTCTTTGAGCTTCTGTTTCATTGGGGGCAGATGCATCCTCTGCTTGCATAGCCCGAACCTTAGCTGTATATTCATTAACAGCTGCCCTTATGGTGTCTGGGGAGGGTTCTCTAACTGACTTCTTTGACTTCTCCCCATTTTTGTCATCATTAGAGGAGGGAAAAGTAGTAGGCTTAGTAGGAGCACCCGGTGTAGTAAAAGAATGGGGTTGGGAAGCTTGGGAAGGGGTTGAGGTGGAGATGAGAGGTCTAAGCCTTCTAATAGCATCAGTGATGTTGGTAAACTCTCTGAGAGTGTCACTGTGCCTTTGCCTGGAGTACTGTCTTAGTCTTGTGACCTTAGCATCTATGGTATGGAGAAGGGTGGGTACTCTTAGAATAGAGTCAGAGATGGTTACAGAGATGGTAGGTGGGGAAGGTCTTAGGGTAGACATTTGGTTGAGAAGGTTGGATATGGTTTGGTTTAGGGTGGTAATGGTTTGATTTGAGATAGGAGGTGAAGGAATAGGAGTAGGAGTAGAATTTTGGGTAAGAAGTTGATCCAATTTGGTTAGAATTGGAGAAAGATCAACAGGGGCAGGGGTGGGTTGGGTTTGGGATTGGGTTGATTTGAGTGACTCAATCTCTTGGGTTAGATGAGAAAGTTGAGTTTTTGTTTGAGTTTGGAAAGAGGTAAAGGAGGCTTGAAGACTATCCATCTTTTGAGAGATAGATAGTAAGTTTTGAAGGATTTGGGGTGAGGGTTCAGAAGTAGTAGAGGGAATGGGTTAGGTGGTAATTGATTAAGGTATGGTGCCAAGAACTGGAATGGATTGTGGTCCCTCACTTAGACCTTGGTATAGAGGCCTAAGATCACTGGGAACAGAAGTTGTACCCTGTACTAATGACTGGTTTATGCCACTAGTATTGACAGGTAGTGCACTAGCATGTGTAAGAATTGAATAAAAAATAGGTGCAAATATGTGAGTGTGAGTGAGGGTTGCACTCAAAGGGGTATCCCTTATTACAGTAGCAAGTTGTTGTGAACTTACTAAAGGAAAGACTTGACTCAATTGGGGTGTAGACACAGTATGACCTTGGGAGAAGGTCTGTCTTTCAATGGCATCACCCTGTTGGGAGGGTGACCCAGATTGTAGCAATCCCATATTTACAGATGTGCCCTGTTGTGAGGACACACCCACTGGTTGTAGGGTTATATCAACTTCCATGAGCTCCCCCTCAAAATAAGAGGTAGCTATAGGAGTTGAGGTCAGAGGTGCAGTGTGCAATCCCTCTGAGATAAGTGCAGTGTGCACCATCTCTAATGACCTTGTTTCTATTTGGGTTACTAAGGGAGTAGAACTAGTGACTGTTGGGAGTACACTAGAGCTTGGCTATTGTGGGGGTGTTACAACTGGAGGAGAAGTTGGGTTCTCACTGGTGGGGTTTACCAAATGAGTATCCTCAGAGAGTGAGAGTATACCTGAGATGTGCTGAGTCTTGCTGATCTCAATCAGTTGAATGAGATTGTCAGAAATTGTGTCTTCCTCAGCATCATCACCATCAGCTGCATCACAACTTTGTTGATTTTGTGGGGTGCTTGAGCTGGAAGGAACAGGGAAATATGCGAGTGGCATCCCAATTTGAGAAGATGAGGAGGTGGTATCTTGAACGTTTTCAGCATAAGTAATTCCAGCATCACCACCATGAAAGTCATCATCTCCCTCATCATGATCATTTTGACCACTGTCAGCACTACTGTCATTATCACCCTCAGCATCAGGATTAATAGGCTCATCCTGTGCTGGTTCATCAAACACATCTGCTCTAAAAATCAATTCTTCTTCCACTAAGGCTTCATCTGGAGCATGAGTCATAGACTCCTCAGAATGATCAGTGATTAAATCAGGAGACTCAGAATCATCAGCCATTTGTCCCTCAATATTCTCAGCATCAACTTCCTCTTCATTTTCAGCATCCTCAGCAGCAACATCAATCAACTCTTGCATTTGATCAGTGATAGCAGGACCTTGAAATTCCCTTTTCAAATGGAAAGTTTTCTGACCCATTTGAGGGATGGTCATTGTGTGCAAGTGAGCAGCTAACCCAACATAGTGTTCCCTCTAAACATCTCTAAGTGCAATTAAACTTAGATACCTGATGTAAGGAACTAGGGTTCTGGTTGATTTCTTTGATGTGCCCAGAGTGATTTTATCCACCATTTCAGAGAATATGACTTGTGTGAAGTCAATATTCCTCCCTGTGACCAAGGCATTTAGCACCATTAGTTCAGACTGGTTCATTTGGGCATGACTGCCAGACTTGTGACCAAAACATCGAATGATTACACTGGCAAAATACTTCCATGGGTGTCCTAGAGCAGACAGTTTATACTGGCCATGGGAAACAGCACCTTGGTAGCCAATCAGGGGCAAAACCTCTAGAACTTGATCCATTGTAGCAAAAGGTTGAAATGGGGCCATATTGGGTATGGAGATCGCTTGTCTGAGAGAATCAGTAGTGATGTTTATGTTGATGGTACCATTGAGGCAGGAGCAAGTGATTAGGTCTTGATTAGCATGGTACCTTGCAGTGTACCACATCTCACCAACAATGTTTGGAAAGATAAACAGAGGATGAGCAGATAGACATGCGAACAGGGGATGAGCAGTTATGAAAGCCACCATAGGTTCGTATCCCTGGTTTGCTTTGCTCGCGGGAATATCAATGTTTATGAGAAAGTTGTTTGGGCGTATAGTGATTTCAGAGTTGGGTGTGACATTTTCACCAGCAATGGCGTTTGGAGAAGTTGCAGGGTTGAAGATCACCATGAGTACAGAGTGAATGAAGTTTGAGCAACTAGAGTTTAGGGTTTGAAAGTTTGAGAGAGAAAGAGTGTTTGAGAATTTTGAAAGCTTAAGAAATGAATAACCGCTCAGAACACTTTATTTCTTCCTTGGAAACCTAAACTGTTACACAAATATTTTCCAAAAAGCAACTGTCACGTCTGCAAAAAGGTAAATAAACGGATAAGATAATAAATACACGGACAACTAACGGACAAGTTAGCATAAATTAAATACGACCTAGTAACTATAAATACAAATGAGAATTTAATAATATAAGTGTGGGGACACATGATTTTTGACTTTTGAAAGTCATCAGCTGACAAACGAGAGTGTCAACTGATCCATGTTGAGATAAAATAAGTGTCAGCTAATGAATGTACTTAGCTGAGTTTGTAAGTCTTAGCTGATGGTTTATCAGCTGAAGTATAGTGTCAGCTGATGATCGTCAGCTGACATAATTCCATTAGCTGATCTACCATAAGTAAAATATGAAGAAACTTAGATAAGTACTTCATTTTACACACAAATAAAATTATTTTCTCACACAAAATTAATTACCTAAGAAAAGAATATATTACAAATTTAACATGCCAAGTTTGGATATTAGGATGTTGAACCGAGACTTATCCAAAGGTTTTGTAAAAATGTCAGCTAATTGAACATCAGTGTTGATATAGTGCATTGAAACTTTCTTTTTCTGCACATTATCTCTAAGAAAATGATGTCTGATTTCAATATGCTTAGTTTTTTAATGCAAAACAGGATTGTTAGAGATAGATATGGCACTTGTGTTGTCACACATAATTGGGGAATTTTCAAACTGTATGTCATAATCCAGTAGTTGATTTTGCAGCCATAGTAATTGAGCATAACAGCTTCCAGCAGCAATGTATTCTGCCTCAGCTGTAGAAGTTGAAACAGAGTTCTGTTTCTTGCTTGACCAGCTGACTAATCTTCCACCTAATAATTGACAACCCCCAGATGTACTCTTTCTGTCTAGTGTGCAACCTGCAAAGTCAGAATCAGTGTATCCAACTAACTCAAAATCAGAGTCTTTGGGGTACCAAAGACCTAGATTAGGAGTTCCTTTGAGATACCTGAAAATTCTTTTAACTGCAGCTAAGTGAGATTCTTTGGGATCTGCTTGGTATCTAGCACAAAGACATGTAGAAAACATAATATCTGGTCTACTTGCAGTGAGGTATAAAAGAGACCCTATCATACCTCTATAAGCTGTAATGTTTACTGATTTACCATCAGTGTCCTTTCCAAGCTTTAAGGCAGTGGACATGGGTGTTTTCATTGAAGAACAATTTTCAAACTCAAATTTCTTAAGTAAGTCATTTACATACTTTGTTTGATGAATGAAAATTCCATCAACCTCTTGTTTGATTTGAAGACCTAGAAAATAGTTTAATTCACCCATCATACTCATTTGATAATTATCAGACATGAGTTTGGAAAACTTTTTGCAAAGATCAACATTTGTAGACCCAAATATTATATCATCTACATATATCTGCACTAGTATTACATCACCCTTGAATTTTCTTATGAATAGGGTGCTATCTATGCTTCCTCTAGTAAATCCTTTAGTGGTCAGAAAAGAAGAGAGGGTATCATACCAGGCTCTTGGGGCTTGCTTCAGACCATACAAAGCTTTGTTCAAGAAGTATACATGATCTGGTTTGCTTGCATCCTCAAAACCTGGAGGGTGTTTGACATACACCTCTTCCTTCAATTCACCATTGAGGAAAGCACTCTTAACATCCATTTGGAATACTTTGAAGTCTTTGAAGGAAACATAAGCTAGAAACAGTCTTATTGCTTCAAGTCTTGCAACAGGGGCAAATGTTTCATCATAATCAATACCTTCTTCTTGGCAATACCCCTGTGCAACTAATCTTGCCTTGTTTCTGATGATTAGCCCTTGTTCATCCATCTTATTTCTGAACACCCACTTAGTACCAATGATGGATTTGTCATTTGGTCTTGGCACCAAAGTTCATACATTGTTCCTAGTGAATTCAGCCAATTCTTCTTGCATGGAATTTATCCAGTGAGGATCATTTAGAGCTTCATCTACCTTTTTTGGTTCAATCATAGAAACAAAACCTGTGTATAAACAGAAATTACAAGCTTTTGATCTTGTTAGTACAGGTGCTTCTATGTTACCTATGACCTGATCAATTGGATGATTTCTGAGGTCTTTGTAGGCATTTTGGATTCTGGGAGAGTTTGAATTGTTTTGGATTATGGGAGTTGAAATTCTTTGGTTTGGATCAGCTGATGAGACTTCTGGTTGATCAGCTGACTGAATTTTAGGAAGATCAGCTGATGAAACTTCTACTGAAGAAGGAATGTTTGATATGGAATTAGAATACATTGATGTTGAATCATGATTCTCATCATTCAGTAAAAGTGTGGGTTGATTCAGGATAGAATGTGCAGAGGTGTTTTGTAGATTAGGAACAGGTTCATCTAAGTCATTTATGTCAGCTGATGAGATTGGATCGGCTGATAGGAGTGGATCAGCTGATACTGGAGTGTTATCTTCAGTATGCAGCAAATCATTAAATTCCTCACCTGTAGATGGATTAGTAGAACAGGAAGCAACAAAGTCATTTTCATTAAAACTTACATTGATTGATTCTTCTATGACCTTTGTTCTGATGTTGTAAATTCTGTAAGCTTTGGAGATCACAGAATATCCAACAAACACACCTTCATCAGCTTTTGGTGCAAATTTCTGCATTTGATCTTTCTGGTTCAGAATGAAACACTGACACCCAAAGATGTGTAGAAAGCTGATGCTGGGCTTCCTTCCCTTGAGCACTTCATAAGGAGTCTTGTTGTGCCTCTTGATTACAAGGGATCTGTTCTGAGTAAAACATTCACAGCTGACAGCTTCAGCCCAGAAGTTGAAGCCTAACCCACTCTCACACAGCATGGTTCTTGCAGCTTCAATCAAAGTTCTGTTTCTTCTTTCTACTACACCATTCTATTGTGGAGTTCTTGGAGTAGAGAAGTTTTGAGATATTCCTTTCTCATCACAGAAACCTTCAAGAGTTTGATTTCTAAATTCAGTTCCATGATCACTTCTAAGCATCCTTACCAGATTGCCATTGAGCACTTCCATCTTTCTAATGAAGCTTATAATTTCTTCAGCAGCCTCACTCTTTGCTTTTAGGAAGATGACCTAAGTGTATCTTGAGAATTCATCAACCATTACCAATGCATACTTACTTCCACCAATACTAGCAGTAGCAACATGACCAAATAGATCCATATGCAACATGTAGAAAGGTCCAGTAATGGAGAAGGCTTGCTTAGATGGAAACGAAGTCTTGTGCTGCTTTCCCTTCTCACAGGCAGAACAAGGTTTAGGCTTAACATACGTCAGTGAAGGTAGTCCTGACACTAGTTCACCCTTGCTCAACTTGTTAATGTTTTTGAAGTTTAAATGGGAAAGCCTTTTGTGCCATAACCAGTTTGTGTCAGTTACAAACTTGGTAGACAAACAGGTTAACTTGGATGGATCACCAGAGGACATATCAAGAGTATATACATCCTTGGTTCTCTTTGCACAAATTATTGTTTTACCTTCTTGATCTAAAATGGAACCACCTGTCTTTGTAAAGAGGACTTTATGATCACCATCACATAACTGACTTATGCTGATGAGATTGTACTTAAGCCCTTTAACATATGATACCTTGGACAAGGTTAGGTTCCCATTATGAGGTTCTCCGTAGCCTTTTGTTTGCCCACAATTGTTATCACCAAAGGTCACTCTTGGACCTTTTTCCTTCTTGTAGTTACTAAGCAAAGCTTTACATCCTGTCATGGTCCTTGAGCATCCACTGTCAAGATACCATGTGTTCAGACCCTGCATAGTTGTGATTGAAAGAAGGTTAGTGACACTTGGGCATCCACATTTAAGTGGACCCCTGTGGATTGCACCTAGCCATCCACTTTATATTAGGTTGTTTATGAATGAGAGAAACAACTGTGTTATCATAATCAGTCCGCTGTCTTGAGTTGCCTTCAAGAGAACAATTACTTGCCTTATGTTCTTTGCTCCCACATTTATAACATTTTTGATTTTTGGAGCCTTTAACATGTTTTGGTAATTGCCTAAGAGATGTATTAACTGTTTTCTGATGACTAAGGGTCATCAGCTGACAGATTTCACCATTTAGCTGTTGCAGCTGATTTTGTAAACTAATAAGGTCTTTGTTTACAGTTACCTTAGGTTGACCCTTAGTAAAAATGAGTTTATGATCAACTTTAGGTATGACAGACTGAGACTTTTTGTAAATAAAAGGTCTTTTACTCTTAGTTTCTCCTATTAAAAGAGTTTGAAGTGAAGTTTGATCAGCTAAACAAACCGAAGAGGATCCATGATCAGCTGACAGGATATCAGCTGAGCAGTTATCATCTACTTTTTGATCAGCTGATGTAACATCATTAGCTAAGGAATTTTCAGTCAGCTGAGTTCCTAAATTTAATGTATCAGCTTTCAAGGTTTGACAACAGAATGTCTCTTTGGTATCAACAAATGATTCCATTCCTTTACTTACTTCCTTTACACTTAAATTTTCAGTACTTTTGCTTTCTGTCAAGACAATAGAACTTGAACCAACTTTTGAAGAGGTTGAGTCTTTCAGCTGAGTACTTTTACTTTTGACAAATCTGTTAGTGATAATACTTTTTCCTTTTACAATCTTTTGAAAAGTAAGAGGTAAAATATAAGCTTTTTCTAAGATATTTATGTTCTTGCTAAAATCAACACAGTTAGCAGCTTGGGAATAATTTCCACCAATAATAGCTTGAACTTGTTTTGGAATCTGCTCATTGACACACTGAGTGGTCTTCTCAGCAGATACATACCAAGATCTAACTACTTTTTGAAGGTCATTAAACTTTATTGTTGCTTCATTGGTTTCTTTTACCAAGATCTGAGTAAGTATCTTTTGATTAGCTAAATCATCTTCCAGTTTTGTCATTTGTTTCAGTTTCTCATCTTTAAGACTTAATCTCTCTTTTAGTGATTCTATTTCTAATTTTAGCTTCTTTTCTCTTTGAATATTTGACTGAAACTCAACACACAAATAATCAAACATAGTGTTCTTCTCATTATCTTCATAGTTAAAAAATTTTCCAACCTGATACATAGAAGAGGGATCCCAGTCAGGAGAAGTACAAGCTTTAGCAGCTTTCTTCATGTCCTCATCAAAGGAACTTGTACTTGCTGTGCTAGCCATCAAACTGAACTGAGCTGTGAGGACCTCATCTTCATCACTTGAGAGATCTTCCTCAGCCCAATCTTCTTCTTCAGCAACCAGCACCATGTTCTGAGCTTTCTTCTTCTTCTTGTCAAGGACAGCAGCAAGAAGCTTCTTATATTTAGCTTCATAATCAATCTTGCTGTCTGAGCTTGAGGAACCCTTGAAGCTTGTGTTTCCTCTGGACTTACATTCACTGGCATAGTGACCAGTCTTGTCACAAGAGAAACACCCTTCAGAAGCCTTTGGTTTTGACATGGCTCTTTCTCTTTTGAAGGGTTTCCTTTCAAACCTCTTGACACCCTTTCTTTTCAAGAAAGGTTTGAACCTTTTAACCAACATGGCAGCCTGCTCAACAGCAGCTTCAATACTGTCCATGTTCTCCAGATCTTCATCCCCATCAGCCACTTGCTCTTCATCAGAAGTTTCCTCTTCATCTTCCTCATCACTTGATTCATTCACCACTGCTGCAAAACTCCTAGATCTTGTATCCTTAGATACAAGGGCAGTAGTTGGATCTTTTGCAGCCTCCTTCATATCCTTGGTAGAGAGTTTCCTTTGTTTCACTGATTGTTCATGATTCATAAGATTTCCATATAAACCAACTAGTGAAAGACCCTTGATTTTCTCACCATGTTTAAGCACAGTGATAAAGTGATCCCAAGATTCTGGGAGGGAGTCTAGAAACTTGTTTACAAGCTCTTTATTGCTCTTGGGAACATCTGCCCTTCTTAAGTCATTAATAAGGCAGTTGAACCTGGTGTAGGTCTGAGTTAGACTTTCACCTTTATGAGCAAAGAAGAACTCATATTCTCTTACCAGAAGAAGTTTCTTGTTTTCCTGCACTTCTTCAGTACCTTCATATGCAACGGTCAAAGTGTCTAGCATCTCTTTTGCAGATTTGCAATTAAGAACTTGATGATAAACATCATTTGGTAGTGCATAGACTAAGGCTGTTCTTGCTTTAACATCAAGATTAACAAGCCTTTTGTCTTCATCAGACCATTGATTTATAGGCTTTATAATTAGTCTTTCAACAGCAGGAACTTCATCAGTGGCTTCAGTTACTTGGATAGTTGAGGAAGGAACATAAGGACCTTCAGTTACAGTTTTAAGCATCATATCATCAAGGCTTGACATATAGAGAAGAACTCTACTCTTCCAGAGAGAGAAGGTCTCTCCATCAAACATTGGACACCTTGTGAGTGAGCCATTGTTGGAAGAACCATTAGAAGCAGCAACAGAAGTGGCCATTTAGTAGTATGGGGTAGAAGCAGTTGAAGAGTAAGCAAAACAGATCTTAGATATGGATTATCTAGCCTGCTCTGATACCAGTTGTTAGTCCCGAATGGATACTACAACAACAAATGTTTGTAGAAGGGGGGTTGAATACAAACTTTAGCAAATTAAAGTTTAAGAGACACACGGTTTACTTTTATATAATTCTTATTGATGTTAATCAAGAATTACATGAACTAGATGCGGAAAATCTAAGTTCAATAAAAGGTGGCAACTAATTTTGTCTAACACATAGACAATGCTAATCTTAAACAACTAATGTCTAAGACGTTCAACTCATGAACAAGTTTGTTGCACTGAAAGTAAAATGCTAACTCTTCTAATTCTCAACTTATGAGATTTCAGTGCTTTTCAACGCATACTTAGCATGTTTCCATGCATGAGTATATATAAGCAAGGTGTGTCCGGGTTGATGAAGAGAGAAGGAGACAAAGGTACTCGGTTTAATAATATTATAATAGATAAAGTTAGTGGGTGAAAAGTAAGTTAACTTTATACACAAAGTGTGTAAAGTGAACATACTTTTCAGTAATGAGTATACCCACTATCTATTATTATATTATAAAACTACTACCTTTATATCTTGGAAAAGTAAACTTCTCCTTTCATGCTTGTGCTTTAATTAATACCATGCTTTCTGAAGATGTGACTTTACCAAGTATGGAGTTGCCAGCCATACTTAACATCATATCTTCGAGATCTTCTTTTCAAGAGTATCTTTCTCCTTTTCCAGGGGATAAAGATCTATCCTTTTTGTTTCTTTGCAGATACAAAAGGTGCTAAGTACTTTTACAAAGAAAGATCTAAGGCATAATAAGAACAACACATGTTCTGCCTTTGACTAAAGAAAATATTACATAGAAAAGCTATTAACTGAGATATACAATAAAGACTCAGCTAACGGACACCGAACTGCAATTGTAATTTTGCTCAGCTAAGGATAAATGTGAAAGACTTAGCTGACTAGATTTGCTCAGCTGATCGAGATGCTCAGCTAATAATACAAATCAAGTATAGCTAATAAGCTGATCAAACTAAACTGTCAGCTGATCCCAAGGGCTCAGCTAATCATTTGAGTATGATCAGCTCATGAAGAAAAGATTGGATAAGTAGTAAATACCTTATCTGACAGATGGGAGGCGTCAGCTGATCAATGTGATTGTGTCAGCTGATTCTTGACTGCTCAGCTGATCTTGAAATCTTCATTAACTGATGGTTTTAGACCATCAGCTGATCTAATGTGATTCCTCAGCTGATGCTTTTCGACTGATCTTTTCTTCTCAGCTGATCTTCCTGAATCTGGTCCTTTGACTGATACTCAGTGATCAACTGACACTATGATTCGTCAGCTGACATTTCTTACTTAGAAATTCTTTAAGTCTCAGATAAAAAACAACACATGTTTTTCATCAATCTAAGTCTAAAACTGAATATATGGTTTTGTTAACATCAAATCCTATTTTACTTAATAGATAAGTTTGATTTAGGTTTGATATTGCTATCTCCCCAACATATATATATATATATATATATATATATATGTGTGTGTGTGTGTGTGTGTGTGTGTGTGGAGGGATAGGATGTGGCAGGGTGCATGTGAGGAATTCATGGGTGGGCAATGACATTGAAGAAGGGGGAATTGGACGGCTTAGATTGGTTCTCGCGGTTTTCGCGCTAACAATGGTTCTCGCATGAACTTTTGTCTATATATATATATATATATATATATATATATATATTAGTAATTTATTATTTCAAAACAAATTTTCATATATCTACTTATTTAATAACAAGAGCATATACCTCCATTTCTTGCCATGTGTCCTTTAAATAGTTATAAACTATTTTCCTATTTTTTAAATCCTAAATAATCTTTGTTAAATATTAAAGCTTTAATAACACTCAATAAACTTTTGGTTTTGGTGTTTCTAGTTGACACAAATAAAGAAGGAAATATGGTAGAAACTTTTTAATTGCTTAACCTAATACGTGATAATGGATATCGTATTTAAACTAAATTAATTAGTGACAAATTATTGGGTAATTTTGCAACGCCAGCGCCGTTACTTTTAGTAGGTAAATGACTGAGATTGTGACAAATTATAAATTTGAAGGACCATTTTAGTAAAATTTTAATTTAAATGAATGAATCAGTGATTTATAATAAACCCATATAGACGAAATCAGTAATTCACTCTTTTTATTTGTTTGTTTGGGAAATAGTATTTGATAGAAACAAAATATCTCACAAGTTTTATAAATACCTATTGCTATTTTTGCTAAGTTTTTTTATTTCTGTAATAGTTTCGTTTGTTGACCTTATATTTCACTACAGTTAATTTATTGTTTCAGTCTTATTATAATTTTAACCATAACTTCTTACATGTTTACAACAAATGAAAAGGCTTGTTGTATATCACATCAAGAATTCATTTGTATATTTACTCAAAATCTAAAAAGGTTACGGTATAGACCGGTAGTATATAAAGTGTTGCATCATTTCTTCCAATTTGTTTGTCACGTTCATTAGTAGTTAATACTTATAGCGAATATTAGATTGATAAATTTATGAAATTAGGGTGAAACATTTATCATCGTTTTTTATATAATTATACATCAATTATAAAGAAATCACATAAAACATCTTAGGCTATGCTTAGGACAACCTAAAGACTTATCTAGTTATATATATAAAAAGAGCTCATGCCTTCCTATATTGACACTTGTCCATCTAAATAGTATGACACTATTTTGAGTTTTAAAAAACTCATATTCTTACCTATAATAATATAGACTTATACCTTCCAATTTTAAGCCTCCAAACAATGGTACATAGAAACCTTTAAAATGGAGGTGATCTTTTTACGCAACAAAAATAGTCATACCAAATAAATGTATGAATTATCAAATTGTATCATGTGTATTAAGTGCTTGTATCTGACTTAAAACTGTTGTTATAGATTTATACCTTCCCATTTTAAGCCCCCAAACAATGGTACATTGAAGCCTTTAAAATGTAGGTGATCTTTTTACGCAACAAAACTAGCCATACAAAATAAATGTATGAATTATCAAATTGTATTATGTGTATTAAGTGCTTGTATCTGACTTAAAACTGTTATGTACGAATTAACTCTCCTTTCGACATTGTACATGCCAGAAGTTCACACTCTTTGCATTTGCTTGTTTTTACAACTTCGTGCTTTATTGTGCATGTAATTAAAGTTTTAAACCCATATTATTAAGAAAAATATCCATTTCTCATTTTCTCCCTTATAATAAAGCAATATGGTTGATTCATCACTATCATGGAACATAATTCTCTATCTTTTATGCAAAATCTTTATTTACTCTTTATGTTTTGTTCATCTTTTGTTTTTTTTTAGAACTAGATTGATAAATTAATATATCATAAAGGGTTTTATGAGATATATACCAAGAAGATGAGGAGATTTGGTTGAGTTATAAAATCAGTGTATTACTAATACTTGTATGAAGTGATTTGTATCTTGAACAGTGAATTGTGTTTTTATTAAAGATTTATGATTCTTATTTAAAATCAAAAACTTTTGAAAGTTGATATGACAATAAAAATGTGACCGTACGTAATTTATATATATATATGGTAGATTTTTTATATAATACCTATATGTTGACAGATTTTAAATCCTCGCATTTTCAAATCCATAAACTAAAAATCTTTTAAGTTTTCTTTGTGTGTTCTAGATCTAAGGGTAGACCAATATATGTATGATGATGTTTACTTGGGATGGTAATAAAAGTATGATGACGCTTACTTGTTATATGGTATATAGAGTGTGTAGAACGATGATTAATAAGTAATCGTTGTATTTTTTTTGTTAGTTACAAAAGTACATGTACTTTTTTTTTCTTCTAAAAAAATACACATCTATCTTTAATAATAAATTTAGAGCGTCATGGGCCTGCTTATATATATATATATAGGGTAAGGTTATATATAGAACCTCCTTTAAACATAAAACCTAAAGAACCCTCCTGGTGATGACACGTAGCACATTGTTTATGGGTAAAAATGGAAATTTTGAAAAAAAAAGAAAATTCACGTTGATGTGCACATTTTAAAAAAAAAAACCCCATTTATTTAAATGATCATAACTCGTTCGTTTTTAAGAATTTTAACAAAAAATTATACCGTTAGATTCAGTTTTTCGTCCTCTTTCAAACAATACCGGACTTGATATAGTTCAGAAACTTTTTTTTGAAATACAAATTTTGCATTTTGAGTTGTGTTCATACTAAATGCAAAATGCAAAAAATCGAAAAATGTAAAATATCATCATGTTAGTCATCCAGATGCTTTCAAAATGCAAAATTATGAAATGCAAAATGCAAACCCAAAACTGATTCAATGAAAAATGCAGCCCAAAATGCAAAATTACACATTCAAACCCGAAATGCAAAATCCGACAGAAACACTACCTGCTGTCGTAATGCAAACAAAATTTTCATGTTAAAAAAAAATTTAGAAAAATATGGGAAGAGTGATCTTGTTTGAAAGATGATTAAAAAACTAAAAGATTAGTATAATTTTTTTGTTTAAATTCACAAAACATAAAAAGTTATGATAATTTAAAGTTTTTGGGTTTTTTTTTAAATTCATAGGTTGTTGGGGGAAGAATTTTCCATGTTTGCCATTTTCTTCCTAAAATAATACATAATAATTACAGTTTTGCTATCGTTCAATCTAATACATTGATTTTGATGATCCAATGATTCAGATAGTTCTTTAAGTTCTTTGTTTAAGATGAAGTTCTTTGTTGATCCATTATATATAAATGATATATTCTCCTACTATTTCTTTGTACTTCATCTTCCTATTCACTACAAGATGACATGTGAAATTCATTAAATCTTTTTCCTCACATTCTCATGGATTTTGACACTTGTGTTGATCTTGTGAATAGGAGGAAATAATATAAAAATATATAATGTGTCATATGTGATTATATATATGTATAAATATAATATTATATTAAAGCTAACAATCTTATATCTTTTTAGTTAGTTACTTAAACATTTATGTATGTAACAACATATTTACACGGTGTGCAATATGTATATATCATTCGTTGTTTAAGATCTTACTTACTTTTTCTAAAGTTTGTGATATTAAGAATCTTTATTAAAATTTTAAAATATAGTACAATCGATATTATAAAGTTTGTGTATCATAAAAGTTTTTTAGCCAAATCATAAATATTTTTGTGATATCCTATAGTATTTAATGACTAAGTACTTCTTACCAGAATATTTAACACGTTATGGATGTACATGTGCGTGTGTCCATTAGATGAGTCGTTATAGGAGTAATACAGTCATTTATATATTTTATTCAACTATCGATTGCGTCCAGTTAGACGAGTCGTTATTTAATAAGGCTTTATTTTCCCAAAATGCCAACAATTAGTGATCATTAATGAGCTGTTAATTAGGCATTAACAATATAGCCATTGGTTTAATTTAATCAAGGGTCAAGACTGTTTTCACCGTACTCAGAATAATAATGGTTCTCAAATAAATATTTTCCTACGTATTTATGCTTTTAAAATAATTATAAAACATCATGGGCTAGCACAACCTAAAGTCTTTACTAGTTAGGGTTATAAGTTATCGGACTTGTGCTTATGGATAGGGGTGTTCAAAAATATCCCTATCCGATCCGAAATCCGAATATTCGAAAAATCCGATCCGAAAATATCCGAAAATTCGGATATCCCCGAAATTCCGGATATCCGAATTTTCGGATTCGGATTCGGATAGTGTTTTTTTAAAAATTCGGATATTCGGATATCCGAAATATCCGATTAATTTTTTTAAATTAATATTATTTATTAATAATATACAAATAAAGAAGCAAAAGAAGCCCTAGCCCTCATTCACGCAGCCACCGATAGTCTGCTCGCCTCCTCTTCTCCGTATTTCACCGACCCTCTCAACGACGTCGGCTACCGGCTCCACCAAGCACCGACCGGCGAACGAGCAGACGACGAGCGACGAGCAGGAGACGGCTGAGAACGAGCGACGAGCAGGCGACGGCAGAGAACGAGCGACGAGACGCAAGCGATGAGCGATGAGCGACGAGCGACGGTAGAAGCATCCGGCGACCGAGACGCAGACGATGAGCGACGGCAGAAGTCTCCGGCGACCAAAGCCCCTTCTCCATCTCGAGCACTCGACTTCTCCTTCTCCGCCTCTCTGTCAATCGCTCGATTAGGGCAACTTCAAACTTGAAATTTTGGTGATTTGCATATTATCTCATCTCCTTCACAGTAAGTTTAAACTTTAAAATACCCTATCAAGCATTTGTGATTAAGTTTGCTGTTGATATATTTCCCATTAGCATTCTTTATTTCTTCATGTATGATTTTGACTGTTTACAATTTACAATCAAATAATCTTGTTATTTTGTTGTATGATTTTGACATAATTTGCTTGTTAATTAACAAATTTGGTTTTATATTATAGAGTATGGAAAATAACACTACGGTACCATCATCTGAGGGACGATCTCATTCTTCTGTCCCATCAAGTATTCGCTTGAAAAAGGACCTGGCTTGGCAATATATTGATGAAACTCGAGATGAAGCGGGAAAAAGAGCATTCTTTTGTACTTTATGTCAAAGAACCTTTCGTGGTGGAGGCATTAATAGAATGAAGCAACATCTTGCAGGAGCAAAGGGCAACATTTCAGCATGTTTGAAGGTTCCCGCAAATGTCAAGTTTCTTATGCAAAATTCATTGGAAAAAAAATCCTCAAAAGGCAAAAGAGAAGCATGGTGTCGCTTCGGGATTGAGTTCATATGATTTAGATGAAAACGAAGAAGTTGAGGTAGACGTGACGAACCTACACACAACTCAAACTAAAGGGGAAAAGAGAAAAGCTTCATCAAGCTCACAAAACTTGCAAAAGTATTTTAAACGAGGTACACATGATCCTTCCCAACCTTCTATAAAATCTGCAATGCAAACTAAAGAAAGATTGCATGATACGGATTTAGTTGTGGCATTGTGGTTTTATGATGCTTGTATCCCAATGAATGCTGTGAATTCTCCTTTTTTTCCAATTGCCATGAGCAAAGTGGCTAGTATGGGCCATGGTTATACTGGACCTTCTTATCATGCCATGCGTGTCACTTTATTGAAAGATGCTAAACAATCAGTACAACTCATAGTTGAATCTTATAGAAAGTTTTGGTCAGAAACTGGCTGCACTATAATGAGTGATAGATGGTGTGATACAAGACATAGGCCTCTTATTAATTTTTTGGTTTATTGCTCAAAAGGGATATCATTTATTAAGTCTGTAGATGCATCAGATATTGAAAGTGATGCCATTACTTTTGAGTAACTTGTTTGGGGAAATTGTAGAGATTGTCGGTCCTCAAAATGTTGTGCACTTTGTCACGGATAATGTCGCTAATTACAAGGCAGCTGGGAGATATTTATGCGAAAGATTTCCTTTTATTTGTTGGTCTCCATGCGCAACTCATTGTATTAACTTAATTTTAAAGGATGTAGGAGATCTCCCACATGTGGCTGATTTGGTTACTCTAGCTTCAAGGGTGACCGTTTTCATATACAATCACAAATGGCCTTTAAATTGGTTGAGAAAAAGGCCTGGTTGGACAAAAATAATTCGTCCCGGTGCCACTCGTTTTGGTACCACATTCATTGCTTTGAAAAGTTTATATGATCACAAAACCGATTTGCAAGATATGGTCATATCTAGTGATTATAAGAGGGTATTGAAGTTGCCTAAAGCTACGGATGTGGAACTTATTATATTGAATGAAGAATTTTGGAAAAATTGCTTGATAATAGTGAAGGTAATGACTCCAATCTTAAGGCTCTTGCGTGTTTGTGATTCAGATGAAAAACCTGCATTGGGTTATGTTTATGAAGGAATGTATAGGGCGAGAAAAGGCATCAAGAATTTATTCCGCAATGATAGAAATTTGTACAAGACCTATACAAACATAATTGATGCTCGTTGGGATAAAATGTTACGAAAGAGTCTTCATTGTGCGGCTTATTGGTTAAATCCAGCTTTTCAATATGATCAAAATAGCTTTTGCAAAAAACAGGAAGTGTTTAAGGGGGTTCTTGATATGATCGAGAACAAAGTCAATGGTGACCAGTTGAAGTTGACAACGCAACTAACAAGATTCCGAGAGCGCGAGAGTAGTTTTAGTCGACCCCTTGCTTATGCGTCTCGTAAAGTTAATCGTCCTGGTAAGATATATCTTCTGGTATTTTATGAATACTTTGTAATTTTAGATGATGCATAATGTTTTTTTGTCGACTTTTTGTTTATTAGATGAGTGGTGGAAGCTATTTGGTGGAGAAACTCCTGAGTTGCAAAAGGTTACCATTAGAATTTTAAGTCAAACCGCATCTTCTTCCGGATGTGAACGTAATTGGAGTGTTTTTGAAAGAATACACGCACAAAAAAGGAACCGGTTAGAGCACAAAAGACTTAATGACCTTGTGTATGTACATTATAACTTGCGTCTACAAAATAGGTAACATATGATCTTTAAGACATATTGGTTATCTTTATTTATTTAAATGTCGTTTATGAAACACTGTCATTTTATTATCGTAGGTTTAAAAATGATAAAAGGTCTTATGATCCGGTTGACTACGAAAACATTGATAAAACGGAGTTTTGGGTGGTTGATGAAGAGGCGGAAGGTGAACTTAATATTGACGAGTTGGAAAATATGCTTGAGGAAGAGCCAGCAAACCACGACCCATCTACTTTCCAACCACAAACATCTAGAGGTTAGTATTCTTTTAATCGATATAAAATGAACTAAGTCTTATTAATGCATTAGAATATAAATATACATAATGTTTTATGCATATTTTCTAATTAATTGTAGGAAATGAAAGCAACGAAGATGATGATGACGATGTGCTCGTACTTGATGATGAATAGAAGTAATGTTGGCGGTTGAAGTTAATTCATTTTTTGGTTACTAATAGGATATTTCTGAACAATTGATGTTGAAATACAGATTATTGTATGTTTGGATGATTAGTTATGAAACCTTAAACTTGTCCATATTGGATTTATACAAGATTAATGAGAAAGTATTTGGCCTTTTTATGTAAGATATTTATTACATTATCCGGTTTTTTCATCCAGTCCGACTGGTCGGACCAGTGAACCGGTAGCCGTCCGGTTTAATGCCCGGTCCGGTTTTAAAAACATTGTTAGGAGCTTATTTTGTGGTGTTCAATTTGTTGTATTTATTATTTATTATTATTAGCTAGTTTGGCTAATTAGTGATAGATAGTAAAAGGCCAAGGGCCTCTTTTGTATTTACCAATTCTTGTGGGTATTTATATAGAATTCAAGTTTCACACTTGAATTCTAAGCTTTCATATTTTATGCACAGAAAACTTTTGAGAGAATTAGTGTGTGTTCTTGGTGTAGTGTGTGTTTCATCTTCTACATCTTCTAACTCCACATTATATTGCATAGTGTTAGCTTCAACTTTGTGTTTGAAACTTATGTGTTTGAAACCTACACTTGGTATCAGAGCAGATGATGGATTAAAGTTCATGTTTTTCTACATCATTTGCTTTAAATCTGAGATCCAAAGAGTGTTCTTGAGAAACTTTCATTCTTGAGTTCTTGATGTTCTTGAAGTCTGACATTCTTACTTCCTAAAATCATCAAACATTGTTGTTTTTTTAGCAAAAAGATGATTTAGAAAGTGTTCTTGTATTGATTTAACAACTTTGGGAACTAAAACCTTGAATTTTTTTTGTCAAGATTTGAGATGTTCTTGTGCATTTTACTTGGTGTATGTTTGCAGATGAACTTAGCATACTTGAAGACTTAGCCCACACTTAGCACACAAACAAGACAAAAAGAACAAGAAAAGTGTCTGATCTCTTACACTGAACTTTGATTTCTGACAAAGATTTTCTGGAAGGTGAAAGCTACTTCTCATTTGTAAAAGTCAAAACCATTTTGTAACACAAGTACGGTTGGCAATTCAAAACTTAGCACTCATTGCTAAGTCTTTGAATCTCAAAAACTTTGCACCTAGTTCTAAGTTCCAAAACTTAGCATCTAATGTTAAGCTCCAAGACTTAGCACCTATTGCTAAGTTTTCAACTTACCCACACTTAGCCAACTTACCGATACTTAGCCAACTTACCGACACCTAGTCCGCTCACCGACACTTAGCCCGTTCACCGACACTTAGCCAGCTTGCCGATACTTAGCCAGCTCACCGACACTTAGCCAGCTCACCAACCCTACCAAAACATTGCTCACCAAATTTTCTCAAACACTCTTCCAGTCTCTCAGATAGTAACATTTTTTCGTAATCCCAAACTTTAAACCATCAACGATCATATCAAGTATAAAAACATGTCTAGTGGAGCTGAAACGACTTTGATGGCTAAAAATGATAACCACAAATCCGAGTATACTTCTGAGGTAATACTTGATCCTTTCACAACAGAAATTATAATCCACAATATGCAAACTAAGATTATGGAACTTGAGCATGATAGTAGACAAGTTAAGTTGCTAGAAAAGAGGTTAAGTAATAACTTAGAAGCTACAAAGAATCATTTTCTTGAAAAAGTCTTACTTCATTAGAACCTTGAAATTGCCAAAGAGGAACTTGTATCTGCATGTGATAAAAATATAGTTTTAAAAGGAGATAAATCTGTCTTAACAGAAAGACTTGGGTTGAAAAAAATAGAATGTGCTAACTTTGCCACTAAACTTGAAATGGTTCTCACGGATATAAAACTTTTATATTGTAAAATCAAAGACCTTGAAGATAATCTTATCAAACAAGGTCAAACTGATCAGACAACTCACTTGAACAAAGAAGAAGACAAAAACACACTTTTAGCGAAAATTAAATCCCTTGAGGACTCCTTGAAAAACCTGTATGTAGAAAGAGAAATTACCGAATCATTAAAATCTTCCGCTGATAAGTCTTTAACCGATTCGATAATTTCCCGGTGTCATGCGACTAATCTTGAAGGAAGTTCTAATCATTCTGATAGTTGCTTTGAGTTTGTTGAAAGAAATGCTCCTCCATTCAATTCAATTCCAAGAATTGTAGAAGTGCATCCTATAACTGAAAAAGGAGTATGATGATTTATCCCCTTACGAGGATGATCACTCACCATTGTGTTCAAAACCCGTTTTTTGTGATAAGTCTGAAAAGCCTAATCCGAAATTAAATTTTGGATATCCTTCAAAAAGAAAATCTATGAAAACTATCCCAGTCAAGATTCATCATGGTGAATCTTCAAAAGCGTCTTCAAAACCAGTTTCTAAGAACACTGCCTCACAACAGTGCCTAAAGAAACCCTTGTTGACTGAGACACCTTCGAAAAGGCAAAGTTGCATCTCTAAATCTTCTAACCTGATTCTAGATGTCGTTTCAGATAAAAATTTTAGAAAGCAGAAAATCAAGATGTAATTTTTTAATAGAAAGAAGCTGAGCAAGGAAGAAGCGAAAAAGAAAAAGTTTGTTAATCAACAGTAAAAAGAGCTTGAAAGTTTTAACTCTAAATATATTTCGAGCGATGATTCTGTTAAAAACAATCCATATTTTGTATTCGTGAACAATCCTGTTTATGCTCCTGATGAATGTCATGATGATAATGTTGCTGCTAATGATGTTGCAAGTGATGTTACTTCGTATGCTAATCATTCTGTTTCACATTTTGAGAAGTCTAAATTTTCTTCCTCTGTTAAATCTAGCACCATGCACAATGTGATTGAGTTGAAATATCCTCTTGTGATACGATCAACAAAACATTTGCAAAGACTAGCTAGAGAGAAAATTTTTACTTCCCCAAATGACATTAAGTTGTTTGAGAATATTCGTCATGGATTTAACCCAACTGGACCCAATTTCACGTGGGTACCAAAATCTTCTTAATTTGTCTTGCAGATCGCTCATGAGACATTATGGAACACAACAGTTAACTTGTTAAAAATATTGTGGATTTAAGGAAACTTTGTGTTCAATATACTGAATTGCTCAAATCTCATGGATAGGCGAATGAAAAATGCTCCCTGCAGTCCAACGCACAAAATCATTGTGTGCAGCATCAGCCCGCATCTAATAATTTGAAGAAGCAAAATGGTCTATGCTTTATCTCTTAAAAATATTTCTTTATTGTTGGTGAATTGTTACTTGCAAGGGGAGCGTGATTTTTTGTATGTGTGTTTCGATATTTTTACCCGGCTATTCATTTTGTTGAGGGGGAGATGACACCATCACGTACAGTTGTATTTCAGTATTAGTTGTTTCTTACATTCTGAGAAGGAGAAGAGATCCTTACTTCATTAAATGAAAACGAAGAAACAAGAGCAACTAGCAAAGCCTTAGAGAGAAGAAGACATATGTTCACAAGATTAAGGGGGATAAAGAATTTGAAACTGTAATAAAGATCTAGAGCTACATTCAAGGGGGAGAAAAACTGTCTCAATGCTTGAGATCAAATGCTCTTACGAAGTAAGAAAATGGTCATATTTGTAAATTATGTGTGATATTCCCATCACAAAGCCAAAGGTTGAAAAGCCCGAGGTTTCCGCTTTGAACTCTGAAAATATCATGACCATTGAAGAATTTGAACACCCGACCAAAGTCCCTTCAAAAGGATTAGTCCAAGCTTTTATTCCTAACCCCCCTGGAACGCAATGCAAAAAGACGTTACGAACAACTATTAAATCCAAGGTGCAAGTCTCCGGAAAAAGATTGGTCACGATTGTAGTTTTTGTAATTTGAATACCAAGGGGGAGAATGTTGGGAACTTATTTTGTGGTGTTCAATTTGTTGTATATATTATTTATTATTGTTAGACAGTTTAGCTAATTAGTGATAGATAGTAAAACGCCAATGGCCTCTTTTGTATTTACCCATTCTTGTGGGTAGGTTATGTAAGTTAGTTTGTTTATAAAGAATTCAAGTTTCACTTGAATTCTAAGCTTTCACATTTTATGCAGACAAAACCTTTGAGAGAATTAGTGTGTGTTATTGATGTAATGTGTGTTTCATCTTCTACATCTTCTACCTCCACATTATATTGCATAGTGTTAGCTTCAACTTTGTGTTTGATACTTGTGTTTTTGAAACCTACAAACATTGATATATATATATATACGGGACGGTTCAAACTAGAACTGTTTTTCATACGTGAACTGCGAGAACCAATTATAGCCGTTGATTTGATAAAGTGAAATTCATGGATGTGGAGCATGGGGGATCAAGTGTGGCATGGTGCATGTGATGAATTCATGGGTGGGTGATGACATTAAAAGAGGGAAAATTGGATGGCTGATACGTGAATATCAGTCTTAAACTTTAACACTAATCTAACCTAATTTGACTTGCACACTAACGGGCAAGCGCACCGATCGTATAACAGTAAACAGGGCAAGACCAGGATCGTATCCTCAGGGAACAGGAATTGAAAGCACTATTAAGAAGTAAACTAATTAACCTAAATTACTAAAAATTAAATATGAGGTTTTTAAAAAGTAACAGCTAACCGCTGTCAAGGTATTGAAAGATTTGAATTAAAAGAGTAAACTAGAAAACAATTTTAAAGAAAATGAAATAAGATGACTAAGCTGTATTTACCAACAAATCACTCCCCCTAGGTTCAATTTGTATTAAGCACAGTTAATATGATAAGTTTCTAAGGGCGTTCGAAACAGCAACCATCAGTCCTACTAATCCGATTATGACTTAATCTTTCCAAAACACACTTAACTCTCATTGTAAGGTGAATCAGACTCAAACTTATCTATGGTATTATTACGTAATCTTAACCCTCGTTATCTCAGAAAAGTTATATATCCTATTGCATGCAAACGTCATTGTCTCAGATCAAGCAAACAATAATCAAGAAGAAAATATACATGCAAGTCATTATCTCAGATCATGCACAAAGTGTATCTAACAAATTACTCAATAAAAATTAAGATCAAAAGCTCAAGGATCTTAATTAAGCATAAATAAAACAAATCATAAAATATAAATCTACAGATTCAAATCAAACCTAGGAATTGTTCATCATGATAAATACATATATATAGGATATATATATATATATATATATATATATATATATATATATATATATATATATATATATATATACCAATTTGTAACAGGATCTTTATAAAGATTAATAAAGACAGTAAGGTAAGCAATTTATGAATAGGTACCTTCTTTGATTAAACAATCTTGATTACACTTGTCTTTACGACAATCTTGACATAGATCTGGAGATATGAATATTTGGAAATCTAAAGATTTTGAACATTGAGAAGTTGAAAATCTAAGAGAGGGTTTCTTAGAGGGTTGCATAACATTTTGTAAAACTAAGGGATGATCTACTCTAAGTCTTGAGTCTTCCTTTTATAGGCATCTTGATGACTTGATTACCTTGAATAGCCGGTTACGGATTTCAAATTTGATTTAATTTGCTTTTGAAGTCTTGATAATTGAGAACCGTTGCTTTTGCTTTTGTCTTGGAATCTTGCTTTTGCTTTTGAAAAGTTTCTTGTCTTCTTTTGATAATTTGAACATTGGCCGGCAACCTTTTGGAAAGTTGAAAAGTCGTTTGTCTTGACATCTTTATCTTCGTCTTTTGTACCTGTAGTTATTTGAGAAAGCTTTTTGTTTGAATAATATGTTCTTATGAAATACCAAAGAGCGTATTCCATACGTTTGAATAATATAGTTTGAATATACAAATGAATTTGTCTACAAAGACAAATCACCAAACTCACACAACGCTATTACATTGTATTAATCAAAAAGACTAAATTCTTCGTATGGATCTTGAGCATCTTGAGTTATATCTTGAGTAGAGCTTGTAGGAGAACTTTGTTTGATTTCTTGAATTAATCTTCTGATCTCATCTCTTGAATTTGCAGCCATGAATTGCTTTATTTGATCATCTTCATTTTCTTCTAGTGGACTTAGAGGAGGTGCTATGGACGCAGCTGTAGCTCCAAAATTCATTTGATAATATCTTGATACACCTTGAACAGTCATATTTTCAATTTGTCCTGCTGGAAGTCTGTCCCACCATTTGACTCGGACAATTCTTTGAAGTAAAGGGGGGGATGTTCCAGTACTAGGAACAACCTTGAATGTCCATGCCATAATCCATGGGATTTTGAAAATAATTGAATATTGAAGCACATATTCAAAGTCAGGAATGTTTTGAATAAAGATATCTTTGAATTTTGAAAAACCTTCCTTAACACAAGCAGGAAAGGTATCAAGAAGATTTCCTGAATATTTGAACCATCTGACGAACCATCTTGGATAAACACCATCAAAATTCTTATCAAAGAAGAGGAACCAAGAATGGCCAAAACTTCTTAGATAAAGAAAATTGAACCAAGCCTCTTGATAATCATAGTAGTTGTATGAGGGATATTGAGGAAAATTTGATAAAGTCTTATTGGTGTATGGTCTAGCTCTCCATTCTTGAATAGTCATGATATGGAATATTTGAGCTTTACTGTATTCGATCAGATCAGTATCATTTCCATGTTCATCTTTCTTGTAAGAATGAATAACTTTAATAGATCTAGTATCTATTAATATAGCTTGATAATATTCTCTTGTTTTGTGAATATCTCCATTAAAAAAGAATGAATCTTTTGGGAAAATGAAATCTGTTAAAGTAAGAAAACTTCTTGCATGTAATTGCAATTCATAGTCTTCTAATATTTTAACAGTTTGAGAAGTTGGATTATTAACATATGAGCTAGCTGTATGGTTTGAAGAAAAAGGTCTGGGTTTCTGTTGAAACGGAGAAATAGTAGTAGTAGGTTTGACAAGTGAAGAACTTGAGGATCCTGGTATTGAGATAGGTGTTTTGACTAACGATGAGTATGATGATTTCTGTGAAGGAGGAGTGATTGGGGAGAATCTATTTTGAATAGGCAAAGGAGTAGGTGTTTGACTTTTGAATGGGGAAAGAACTGATTTTTTCTTTTGATCATGAGTAGAATTTTGAGTATTACTTTGAGTATTACTTTGAGACGTCATTTGCCCTGTAAAAATTCTCTTGATAAGAAATCTGGTAAAGAGTTATTCTTGCCTTTGATAAATTCGATTTGGAAATCAAAATTGCTAAGCAAGGCTTGCCATCTTGCAAAAATTTGTTTTGAAATAACATTTTTAATATCATTTTCTAAAATAGGCTTTGCAGATTGACAATCAATTCTTAATAAAAATGGTTTCATATATAGATCATCTTCGAATTTATTAATACATAAAACAATGCTTAAAACTTCTTTTTTGACAGTTGAATAATTTTTTTGAGTATCATTCCAAGCACCTGAAAAATATCTAACCAATTCTTCCTTAGCTTGATCATTAATTTTTTGTTTAAGTATACCACCAAATCCTAGATCACTAGCATCTGTTTCAACTATAATTTTAGCATTTGGTTGAGGAATATTTAAACATGGTAAATATTTGATTTTTTGCTTAATTTGTTTGACAACATTTGTATGTTCTTGAGTCCAAGGCTCAGGATTCTTCTTGAGTCTTTTATATAAGGGTTTACATATTGTCCCTAGATTTTGAAAGAAATCATGAACATAGTTTAAGCATCCTAAAAATCTTTGAAGTTGTGTTTTGTCTTTGATTTCGTCAGGAAATTTATTTGCAAATTCTAAACTTCTTTGAATAGGTCTAATGGTTCCATTAATAATTTCATGTCCTAAAAATCTAATTTGTGTTTGAAATAAACTCATCTTAGAAGCAGACACAACTAATCCATTTTTATGAATTAGTTCATAAAATATATTTAAATGCTTAAAATGTTGATCAATGGATTTTGAAAAGATTAAAACATCATCTATATATACAATAGCAAAGTTACTTATAGGAATTATAATGTCATTCATGATATTCTGGAATTCTGAAGGAGCATTTTTAAGCCCGAAAGGCATAACATTCCATTCATAATGTCCAAAAGGAACATTAAAACCAGTTTTGTATTTATCTTGTTCATGAATTTGTATTTGCCAAAATCCGGATTTCATGTCAAATTTTGAAAAAATATTTGAATCATGTAATCTTTTTAATAAATCTCTTTTGTTGGGTATTGGATATCTTATCCATTCCAAGACTTTGTTTAATGGTTTGTAATTAATTACTAGTCTTGGGGCACCTCTTTCAAGTTCAGCGGCATTCATCACATAAAAAGCTGAACATGACCAAGGAGATTTAGATGTTCTTATAAGTTTTTTATTTAATAATTCTTGAATTTCTTTTTTACAATATTCTTGTAATTCTGCAGACATATGAATAGCTCTTGATTTTGAAGGTATATCTTTTTCATTAAAATCTTTTATATATGGTAATCTAACAATATGTTGCTTTCTATCCCAGAAAGCATTTGGAATATTAGAGCAAACATTTTTTTCAAAATTTTCTTTTAGTTGTCTAATTTTATTTTGAGTAATCTTTTCTTGTATTTGATTAGGAATTCTTAATATACTGATTTCATTTATTAAATAGTTTGCTTGATTAATTTTATTATTCAAGTTATTAAGTTCTGTAAAAGCAATTGGTTTGGTGAACTTAAAAACTATTTCTTTGTCTAAAACTTTAGTACTTATTCCGGTTTCGTCAATTGTAATAGGATAAAGTTGATTAAGAAATGGTGTTCCTAATATTAAAGTAGAGGTTAAAGTTTTTGAAAGAACGAGAGAGGTTTTATAACAAAAATCATTGTTACATATGTGAACATTTGTAACTTTGTATTTAATATTTAAAGATGATCCATCGGCAGTAGAAGCTCGATTAGTAGTTTTTTCATAATATTTAGTTGGAATAATTCCTTCTTGGATGCAATTAATATCAGCACCACTATCCATTAATGCTAGAACTGTTATTTTGAATTCATTTGCTATACAAAGATGTATGTAAGTATTCCATCTTTGATATGATATGACTTTTGGTATTTTATTTTGACTTTTATTAATTTTGCTGATATTATTAGTATCTAATTTAGTGTCAATTTCTTTTTGTTTTTCAACTTTAATTAATCTATCCTTTATTAATCTTATATCTGTTTTGACCGTTTTGAGTTCTTCTTGTAAATCTTGAATTGTACTCGTAGTTTTTGGTTTTGAAAATCTTTGATAAATTTCTTGGAGATTAAAAGGATTGTTATTATAATTGGTTGTTATTGTAGTTGATTCAACCTCTTTATTGTAATTAATAAATTTATTCATTAACTGAGGTTTTATAGTTTTATCTTGAACCTGATCTATTAATTCTAAAAAATCTCTATCTTTATCTGTGATGACATTTATTTTATTACAAGTACAGTTTCCTATACATTCACATTCTGATTCATCATCAGTTTCATCGGTTGAATAGTTTTGTAAAACCTTTAAATCATTATTATCGTAATCTGATAAACTTGATTCAGAACTCTCATAATCATTTAAAAATAATTTACTTATTTGGATTTTTAATTGATCGGAAACATCTAATTCATTTATAGTCTTCTTAACATAGCAATTTTTTGCCATATGACCAGTTTTTCCACATTTATAACAAATAATAATATCTTTTTGATTACCTTTAAATTTTTGTTTATTATTAAAATTTTTATAATTTTTCTTCTTATTAGTATATCCTTCTGTTTTGTTAGGTTTAGAAACATATTTTTTATTTGGAAAACGTCTCTTGTAAAATTGTTTCTTAGGTTTAGAAGAAGAAGGTTTAGAAATTGGTTGATAACCATATTGTTGACAAAAATCTCCTAATTCATTTTTACTAGTGATTTTATCCTTTTTAAGTTTAGCTTTTAATTTTAAATCTGAGCATATTGATAATCCTTCTTTATTAACATAACTAATTATTTCTCCATAGGTAAGATCTTTATAAGGAATTTGATTATTATATTTTTCTCTTAAATTATTTCTAATTTTTTCAGCAAATAGGTTAGGTAACCCTGCAATGAATCTTTCTTTCCAATATGCTTCTTTACAATCTGTTCTTAACATAACTTTTGTTAAAAACATATCTTTATACCATCTGAAATCTTGAAGTTTTCTACAAGTTAAATTGAGTAATATTTCAGCACTTTTTTCTTGAAGTAATGTTGGATCTCCTATATAATTTTTTATTATTGCATAAATAAGAGTTGGAATAATGTCATCTTCTTGAGTAGTAACAGTCTCATTATTTTCTTGTTTTATAATTACCTTTTTTGCACTAAGTATATGAGTTCTTTCTTCATTAGTAACATATGAATCCCACCATCCTTTTAAATTACCAGTAAATCCAGAGGTTAATAATTCAGCTATTTTCTTTTGGTTATTTCCTTTTATTAAGTAAGCATTAGAAGCCATATTCATTTCTTGAAGTGTATTTAAGATTTGATGTTCAGAAAATCCATCTATGTTCCATTCATAAACAGATGTTCCATCATAAGCACTTCTTTGTAAAGTGAATTCCTTTTCTTCATATTGTATATCTGGAAAACTAGGTCTTAGGTAGTAGTTTAAAGTAGTTGGTCTGTTGTAAGTATTTGTATTTGTATTTCTATTTCTAAGTTTGTTAACATTTATTAAGAATTGTTCTTGTAATTGAGAAATTTTTACATCATTATCTGTAGAGTCTTCTTCAGATTCATCAGTTTGATTAATTACATTAATTTTTATATCACTTAATTTTTGTTCTAACTCATTAACTAATTTTTTGTTGTATCCTAAATTAATTGTTGAATCAATTTGTTGTGGTGTAAAAATGGGTTTTTCTTCATAATATTTTATTGTATTACTGTTTTCAGTTTTGCTGCTTTCTGTCTTATTATTATTACTTTCAATTCTATTAAGTTGTTGACTCATAGTATTAAGGATTTCATTTGTATAATTATTTTGATATATGGTTTGTTTGGTTATATCTTCTTTATTCATCTTTTCATTAATTGCGGTAAATGGTGTAGCTAAATATTTATTTTGAATTAATATTTTGGTTTTTGGAGGATGAATAGCGGTTATTTTTTCTTCTGTAATTAAGTCTACATATTCTTGAGTTATTTTTGGAGATTCGTATACATTTAAAAAAGGATATGATATATTGTTTTGTTTGCAATATATTTCGTACCATTCAAAAAATGTTAAATGAATATTATTTTGATTTATATAAGTTCTCCATTCTAATTGATGTATAAATTCTTTTTTACTATCATTAATAGTATTATAATAATATTCTCTTTTTTCTTCATTATGATTTGAATAAAATTCATTTTTAAGATATTCCATGTTGATGTATTTTCAAGTTCGAGCCTTTCTATAATATTATTAAATTGTTTTATTCTGTTTCTTCTTTCTTTTATACCACGTTTAATATTGTTAGAATATGAACTCATTTTAGTGAATTTGGTTTTTTAATCTTTTTAATCTTTTTATTAGTATTGTATGAGCAGTTTTTTGTATATTTAAAACTCGAATATGATTAAATCTGCTAAAAACATTTTCTCCAGTAATAATTTCGTAATTTAGTATTTTTATTCTATGATTAACTTGTTTAATCCTTGAAATTGTATCTTTTATTTCTAATTTAAGCTTTTCTGAATAATGACTCATGTTAACAAATAACTAATTCAGATCTAGCTTGATTAATCCACGAGATATGTAATCTAATTCTATCAATTATATGATTATTTCTTACCGTGAGATTTGCTAGTTGTACCCATTGGACATTTGTTAAGTCTTTAGGTTGTTCCCATTGAATATCATTTTGATTTTTAGAAGATGATATTATTTGTTGAAATTCTTGTTCAATATCTATCAATTCTAATCTATAGTCATGAATAATTTTCCAATATGATTTTATTTCTGCTATTTTTGTGATGTTAGAATTACATAAAACTTGAGTCTTATTACTCATATTTGATTTCTTAAACTATTGATTTCTGTTATAAAATCTGATTGAGTTGGACTATATCTTTCAGACTCACTTTGTTTATCTTCGTTATAAATGGGTTGTGGAATGTTTTGATTATAATCTACATATCTTAAAGACTTTGATTTTTTGATAGAGGGATTTCTTAAATCAATTGTACTATTAGTTGAACCGGTAGAAAATCTTGAAGAAGTAATTGGAGTATTTTCAAAACTTATTTGTACAGAACCATCTTCATGTTCTATCACACTAGATGCTCTATTAGATTCTCCTATGGGTTTGGGTATATTAATATCTTGAAGATTCCAGTTACAAGATTGACTTATTTCATTCCATTTGAGACGTTTTGGTATTTGAACCTTAGTATGTTGTGGATTGGATTCAAAAATTATTGTTTCATTTTTAGGACTAACTATTTTAGATTTAGGTTCTATTGTTGAAGACATAGTTTTATAGCAAACTCTATATATAATTGCAATAGCCTTTGTTTCTTCTTTGAACTCTAAATTTCTTGTTTTAATTGTTAAAACTAGAGTATCAAGAATATTTGGGTCAAATAAACCTACTGAAAAATTTGGATAACAATTAAAATATATAGGACCATTTGAAATATTAGTTTCTGCCATAGCTAATATTGATGTCTAGCATCCCTTAATATTAATAGAACTGGAGCATCTATTCCTAATCTAAATAATGGTTTAACAGCTACTTGAACAAGACCAACATGTAGATACTTGTATTTATTTCTATGTTGAATTATTGCAGATTTGGATAGTAAATGTAAGTTATCGTAATCTTTATTAATAGATATAGTTTGTTCACATGCTTTGATTGAATATCCTTGTAAAAAGTCAAAATTTCCAATCTTATAAATAGTATTAAAATCTTGTTTTGGAATTGTCCAATTTGATAAATTTTGTTCGATATCAGAGATATGAATTTCCATAGAATTCATATGTAGATCAGTTTCTTCAATATTTTCTTTATCAGGATTATGTTTTTTAGAAAATAAATTCATCATTTTATTTGTAATCATAATTTGTAATTTTAAAAGTAGTATGATTCGAAAGAAATTAATTTCTTCTAATAATTTTTTAAATAGATAACGAAGAATACCTACAGTGCTTTATTGTTGTGGTCCGGCTGGGCGTCTTACAGACCTTGCTGCGCCACTTACACTAATCCAACCAACAATAATGGCTAACACTGACAATAATAGATCTTCTAACGTTATTATTTTGAAATTATTAAAAGATTTAATATTCTTTAAAATCATAACTGCTAGTAAAATTATTTCTTTATGGAAACAAATATCAGACTTCATTATAATCCAATAATATAATCAGGATAAATTAAATAGTGAAGAACGACTAAGAGCACATGGCTCTGATACCAAATGGAAAGTTAAGCTTTACCACTAGGCTAAAAGGTAATACCTAGTAGCCAAGCTTTACCACTAGGCTAAAAGGTAATACCTAGTAGCCAAGAATATAATCAGAGCCATGTGCTCTTAGTCGTTCTTCACTATTTAATTTATCCTGATTATATTATTGGATTATAATGAGATAATTAACCGAATTTATCATAATAATGCAATCAAATAATGAGATATCGTATATAAATAATATGTATATTTTAGACGATATCAACGGCTCAGATTAGTTCTCACGGTTCTCGTACAAAAAATTGTTCTCATTTGAACTTTTGCCTATATATATACCTACGGGGGAGGGTTCCATTGAGAACTGATTTTAATGCGAGAATCGCGAAAACCAATCTTAGCCGTTGATTTGATAAGTAGAATTCATGGATGTAGAGTGTGGGGGGAAGTGTGGCAGGGTGTATGTGAGGAAATCATGGGTGAGAATGACATTGAAAGATGGGGAATTGGACGGCTCATATTGGTTCTCGCGGTTTTCGCAGTTCTCGTATTGGAAATGGTTCTCGATGGAACTTCTTCCTGTACCTACGTACGTATATATATTTGTTATAATTATATATATATATATATAAGTATATATATATATATATATATATATATATATATATTTATAATTATGTGTGTGTGTATGTGTGTGTGTGTATATATATATATATATGTGTGTGTGTGTGTGTGCGCGCGCGCGTGCGTAGGTATGTAAGTAGGAAGATGAACTGAGTTATATTTTTGGTGAAACACAAAATAGTTTGAAGATAAAATCACAACTAGTGTTAGATGGTGAACCAATTTGACATGTCATGCGATCCAACTTAGGATTAAGTACGATTGGGGTAATATACGACCTTGTATTGGTCCGACCTAAGGGTGCCTACCCGACTTGAGTGGCATACGACTTTGGTGAGTCCGACTTAGGATGTGGGTCTGACTTATGACGCTTGGGTGTAGGTTCCGACCTAGGCGTCGTGTGGTGAAGGAATTCATACTATGTATTGATTCGGTACGCGTGTTGTAGGTTCTGCTGACGGGATTCATTAAGCTAATACTCGAGGATTATTACTAAACAAATTGTGTCCGACCTAATGGTATGAATGATGTTTATAATTGTGTTTGATGTGATTAATTGTGATTGATGTTTAAATTGTATTTAATGTGATTAATGGTGGTTAGTATCATGTGCTAGTGTCGCAGTATGTAAGTAACTAATCGTGCCTTCGTGACCGATCGGGGCAGATGACTTCATCGAATGGTGAGATCTGTGATGAGTCATAGTGGGCGAGGCCCGGTTTAGGCATCAAACGGCTGAGACCCGAGGGTGTGTCCCTAGTTATGTGTTATGTGATGGCGGTGTTAGAACTGTATTATTGTAATAGAATAGGAGTTCAACAATAGTTGATGGTGCTTATTGTAAATATACCTTATAGGTATATAACCCTTGTGCTACACAAGGAAATGTAAGGATTGCCACACTTCATAATAAATAAACTATGTGTGTTCTAAGGTGAAACGAGATTCTCTCTCAACCTATCATAGTTACATATCGCAATCTTTCAATCTACCGCTTGTTTATCCCTAACAGGCGGAACCTATTTCCGAACAATAAGGGTAGTGATGATTCACTAAGCTTTGTGCTTACCCGTTGTTGACATGTTTCTCGGGAATCGTTTGGGACGAGGCTCCGGCACAACAGCAGTACCAGCGGCGTTCAAGTTTTATTTAAATCTGTTACAGGCATTGTTTTATTTTAAACTCTTCCGCAACTCGATACAGTATTAATTACTCTTTTATAATTGTCTGTAATTATAACTTTAGAACGTGTGGTTGATGTTTCTTATTTATTTATATTATATTAAAAAAATTTGGTGTTAGATCTAGATTTTATGATTAGATCTAGTCTTTATGTGATGTAATATGTATGTTTTAGTACTTAGTATAAATACTAAGTAAGCATTGACTCTTTGTAACCTTTTGACATATGAAATAGAAAACACACACATTAAGGTGTAATTGTCATATTCTCTCTACACACACATATACGAATCATTCACTATTCACTCTACTTTGACTTTCAATTGGTATCAGAGCCAACTCTGATTGGTTTCTGAAGGATTTCGTACAAGAACAACATCAATTGTGTTAAGATTTGATCGGAATTGAAGATTTCTTGAAGAACTTTTAAACTTTCGGGTTAATTCTGAATTTGAAGATTTGATGGCTTAAAATTGTTGTTTTATTGATCATTGGGAAGATTATGAGCATCCTAACTCTCGAAAATTGAATTGGTGTCATTACAAACAACAAATTTGAAGATATAAAGGATTGAAATTTCGAGTTCTTGAGAAGAAATCACTGAGAGATCGATTTGTTGTGTTAGAAATTGAGAAATTATGGATTAGAAGAGTTCATTGGAGTGTTGCGAATTGATCTGGAGGATCTTAGATCAATTGGAAAAGATTTGTTCAAAATTTCGATTTTCAGATCTGAAAGTTGAAGTTGTCGGAATTCATAACTTGAAGTTGTCGGAATCTTGCCTTCAATCTCTAGGAATTCTCAATTCCGTGAATATTTTAGTGAAATTACCTTAATTCCGTGAAAATTCCATCAAGGAATTACTCATTCCGATAGAATTTATATCGGATTTTCTGAAATTCCGACAAATTTTTTCTCGGAATACCTCAATTCCGACATAAATATTTCTCGGAATAGCAATATTCTTCTCGGAATTTATCTCGGAATTCATTTTCTCGGGATTTAATTCATATCGGATTTCAATCTCTCAGAACTAAGAATCTCGGATTTGGAATTCATCGGATTTGGACTTTTTCGGATTTGGAATTTCTCGGATTTCAAAATTCTCTTGGATTGTTCAATTCTCTCGGATTTCAAGTTTCTCAAAGTTCTCGGATTTCAAGTTTTCTTGGATTTTAGATTGTATCGGAATTCATACTTAGTCAAATTTTCACAAGTTCAAGAAACCTTTCAAAGCAACGATCGAACAATGAGTGCTTATAGTAAAACTCTCTCGTTTGGTTCTGAAACTAAATCTCCCTTGCTTTATCGTGGAGAATACAACGTGTGGAAAGGGAGGTTCATGGATTTTATTGAAAACAATGAAAAATATGGAGAATATATGAAGTTAAGTATCAAGGATGGAAATGGTATATTCATGTTTCATCAAGCAGCTAATTCAACCAACAATCCCCCACTTCAAGAAATTAATCGTTCTAAAACACCTGCAGAATATACAGCTGAGGAAAAGCTTCGAGTAACAGCAGACCAAAAGGCTAAATATTATTTGAAGCATGGTCTTTCATCTGAATTCTATATCAAGATCAATGGGCTTGATACAGCCAAAGAAATTTGGGATGAGATTGCAAGAGAAATGGAAGGAACTGAGTCCGGGGTTTGGATCAAGGAAACTGCTTTAGTAAATGCATTTGATCACTTCCGTTCTAAGGAAGGTGAAACACTGTTTGATACCTACAGCAGATTCTGTAAGCTGCTCAATGATCTTAGAAATCAAAAGCTGGATAGCTATTCTAATCTTACAAAGAACACCAGGTTCATGAATTCACTTGGACCAGAGTGGAGAACTCAAGTGACCATCTATCGAGAAATGAACCAAAAGGTTCTCAATAAGGTCACTCATCACATGATATTTGAAGAACTGAATCAATATCAAGATGAAGTTGGAATGAGTTCTCAAAAGGAAAATGTTGATCCTTTAGCCTTAGTTGTGAATGATAGAAAAGGCAGATCTTCAAGCAGATCTTTGAAGCTTAAGCAAATACAAGAATCAGAATCTTCCGAGACTGACACCGAGGAGCCAGCAGATAATGAGAAAGTTATGCAAGCTATTGCTTACCTGACCAATATGTTACAAAACCAGTTTACAAAGTCTAAAACCAATAACCGTCAAAGATTCACTTCTGGATCTCCCAGAAGAGACAATAATTTTCAAAGAAATGATGGAGTAAATCTGGAAAAGAGGTATGAGAGAAAGATTCAGGCTTCTCAGCCCAAAAAGTGTTACAATTGTGGAAACACAGGTCATGTAATCAAAGATTGCAAAAAGCCTAAGGTGAAAGACTCGGAGTACTATAAAGCTAAGCTGAATCTGATCAAAAAGAGGAATAGTGGAACAGTGCTTCTAGCAGAAGAAGATCAGTTCCTATCTGACACCGATGATTCAGATGAAGATGCTGAAGTTCATGCTCAATTCGTACTCATGGCTAATGTGGAAGAATTTGAATTTCTGGAGTCTGATGGTGACAGTGAAGATGAGATTGATGGTTTGGGGTTTGCTGAGGGGAACACTGTGGTTGAGGATACAGAGATAGGAGAATCAGATACTGGATTTATGGCTAAACTTGATGAATCAGATCAAGAGAGTGAGTATGAAAGTGATGATGAAGCTGAAATGACACCTTCCAGCACCATTTCTCTCTCAACTGAGTCAGAGTCTACTGCTGAGAAGGTATCTCTTGATAACTCTCATATATCTGCAGATCAAATCATGGCACTTGCTAATCAAATTCAATACTTAACTGCTAAGAATCAAAAGCTGCAAACACAAAACATTAATCTTAAAATGAATCAAGCCGTCAATTCTGAGCAAACGACACATCTTAATCAACTTCAGGAATTAATCAAACAAAAGGAAGATGAATTAAATCAGATACATGAGCAAACAGAAATAAAGGTTCATGATCTAAATGCTGCTAAGTTGAGTGCTGGAATCAATTTCAATTTGATTTTGAAAGAAAAACAAAATTTTGAAACAAAAGTTAACAATCTTGAAGAAGTTGTTCGTAAGAAACCCACAACTCGTCATATGATTTTCAAGACTTTGACTCCAGATATTCGTAAAGAGTACAAGGGTTTAGGGTATGATGAAATTGACTTTTTCAAGAAAATCAACTATACTCAACTCTATCAGGCAGAAAGGATGAATCGCGGGCTAACTGAAAAGATGGTTTTTGTTGCTGCTGAGGAGGTTAAACAAGAAGAAGATTTCAAAAGAAAGACCACAACAAAGTGCCAAAAACCATGTAATTATGATTCACTGAATGCTTCGTATGAAACTACTGATGGTTTCTCATTCAAAAATAAGTTTGTTTTCCATGCTGAAACTCTAATTTTTCAAAATCATGAACAAATAGTCACGTCATACGCACCTCACCTGTACATTCCTCACATGGAATTGCAGCGGCGACAGGAGATTCTTGAAACTAACTGCATAGTTAACAATATCATTCTAGGAATTGAAAATCAAATGTTGAAAGAACAGTTGTCTCACTTACAGTCTTCCGCTGTTCATTTTGCTAAATCTAACTCTAAAGTGGTGAATCAAGTGAGATTTGAAAATGATGTTTTAACTAATCAAACTCAAGAATTTTCTAAGGAATTGGAACGAACAAAGAAGGAAGTTGAGAATCATAAACAAACCATTATTCAGTTAAGTGAGGATTCAAACAAACCATTATTCAGTTGTGCACATCTTGTAATTCCTCAACTCATTATCTATGAACTGGAAACTCAACTTCGTGATGAAAAAATCAAATGACTTTTGGAAGAAGTGGAATGTGGCTGGGGTGTTGCAATTCCTACTTGCCCAAAAGCTTGTAGAGAATATGTATCTCACAAATGCAATCAGTTTTGTGATTCAACGAGTATTAGTGAAAAGGGATTTACATCAGGCACCAAGCCTTCAACATCTGCATCATCTTCTTATCGAACTTCATACATTAACAAAACTAACAAATCTTCTTCTTTTTTTCTGAATAAGATAAAATCAAAACTGTTTTCAAATCAGAAGTGAGAAAGGTAAAGAAGACAGAAGTGCCACAGGCTGAGAAGAAGCTAGATGTTTCCCAAACAATCAAGCAGTCAACAGTTGAGGACAAGCAACACAAGACACATCATAGTTTTTGAAAATGTGATTTCTTTCGTTCTTTTTGTTTCATTCATAATAAATGTTGTTTGAAAAATTGTAAGTCTGGTTTGATTTGGAAGAAAAAGTCTGATAATGTTTCTAATAGTCAAACTGATATTCCAAAATCACAAGAAATTAAAGTTGAAATTTTTTGTGCAAGTATTGGCTGTGTGCAAGGTCATTGTATGAATGCATGTTCATATCATCAAGATCGAATGTTGCGTGGTTTCAAATCAGTTCCTAACTGGAAAAATCCTGCGGAGGATATGATTTTCACTTGGTTTGTCAACCGTGCTGGCTACATCATTCATCAATGGATCAAGAAGAGTGAACTGCGTTTCTTCTTACGCAAATATGCACATAGGAGACTGCCTATGCTGCTGGGTGAGTGGGAAAATCATCTAGAAGTGATGAGAAGAGTGGTTGATTCTGAAAGAGAAGCACAGCTACGAAAGATTGAAGTAGCACAACTCAATCGATCATTGCGACAGATTTATTTTCTTAAATCTAAACAACAAGTTGCAAAATCACCAAATAAATCAGTTCATAAACCAGTTCACAAACCAGTCACTCCAACTCCATTTTTGAAAAGGAATAACAAATCACAATCAACAGGGAAAGCTAAAACAAGCAAATCACAAACAACTCAACTTTCTCACAAAGCTACTTAAAATGTCAACAGACATACACCAACTTTGAATAACAAATTTCAAAACAAATCAGTTCATCAAAACAAATATGTTGCTTATCCATGTAACAAAACAACCAAAGCCCCTCCTTCTACAAATAAACAAAACTGGCAACCTAGGAAGTGGCAGATAAAACAGGAAAAGAAATATGTATCTTTAATTGTTGATCCTGTTATTTCTTCTGTTTCTACCTCTAACATACCTCATCCCATTTCACGATGGGTAAGGTCTTCACCTCTTGTTTCCATGTGCAGAAGAGTAATCTTTGGTACATGGACTCCGGATGTACCTTACATATGACTGGGGATAAGGGTCTTCTCAAACAGTTCGTGGGAAAATATTCTGGAAATGTAAAGTTTGGGAATGACCAAGTAGCACCAATCCTCGGCCACGGAGTGTTGGAAACAGGGAATGTTAGGATTGAAAAGGTATCTTATGTAGAGGGGCTTGACCACAACCTATTCTCTATAGGTCAGTTCTGTGATAAGGGCATGGAGGTCCTGTTTAAGAAGAAATCATGTTCTTTGAGAACTGAAGAAGGGACAGAAATTTTGGGCGGTAACAGAAAGTCAAATCTGTATACGATTGATTTGTCTGACAAAGGATCCAGTTCGTCTGTTTGTCTGTTGTCTAAAGCTGCATCAGATTTGAACTGGTCATGGCATAGAAAATTGTCTCATTTGAACTTCAAAAACATCAATAAATTGGTAAATGGGAATCTGGTTAGAGGCATCCCTAAGCTTAAGTTTGAAAAAGAGCATCTTTGCAACGATTGTGAGCTAGGGAAGCTCAAGCGAGTACCACACAAGGTTGTTCAAGTTTCAACAACATCAGCTCCTTTGCTGCTGATTCATATGGATCTTTGTGGACCTATGCGGGTACAGTCCAGAAATGGGAAAAGATATATTCTGGTGATGGTTGACGACTATTCTCGGTACACATGGGTTAGGTTTGTATCTCACAAGTCTGAAGTGCCTCAACAGATCATTCTGTTTCTGAAAAAGCACAAGACTCAACAAGGATAACCCGTGAAAGCAATTCGTACTGACAATGGCACAGAATTCAAGAATAGAACTCTGGATTCTTATCTTGATTCTGAAGGCATCTCACATCAGTACTGTGCAGCCTACACTCCTGAACAAAATGGAGTTGTAGAAAGGAAAAATAGAACACTTGTTGAAGCTGCAAGAACAATGCTACAGTACTCAAAGTTGTCACCATCTTACTGGGCTGAGGCTGTCAATACAGCATGCTACACCCAAAACAGATCCCTAATTCACCGTCGTTTCAATAAAACTCCTTATGAGTTGTACAACGGAGTAGTGCCTAATATCAAATACTTTCATGTATTTGGTAATAGGTGCTTCGTTCTGAATGAATCGGACAAATTGTCCAAGTTTGATCCAAAAGCTGACGAGGGAATCTTTTTGGGGTATTCAAATGACAAAAAGGCTTTTCGAATTCTAAATCGGAGAACTAACGTTGTTGTCGAAAGCATCAATGTGACGTTTGATGATTTAGTAAATTTAAACTCTTTGACAGCCAAACCTGCAAATAATAAAGATCCTGTTTCCCAAACCAACAAATCTGATAATCAACACATTCAGAATGAAGATATTAATTTGGATTTCATGTTTGATTTTTTCAAAGCTAATGATATTTCTTCTGTAAATGTAAACAGGGCTGATCCAGCACCTCAACAAGAGGAATCAGTCACAGTTACCACTTCTTCTGTTGTACGGGACACTGATCCGTAAAGTTCCGAGTTCGAAGCTACGAACAGTCCATTCCTTGTACAACAGACGCCTTCTACTGCTGCAATAGATGACAATGTAAATCCGTTTGCTGAAGCTAAAATGGTAAATCCATTTGCAACGGACGTTCAACCAGTAGATGACTTCATACAGGTTAGGACTCCCGAGCCTGTATGGTTGAGAAGTCACCCTGACACTCAAGTAATTGGCAGTTTGAACGCCGGTGTTCGAACTCGCGCTGCAACCGCAAACGAATATCTGAATATGAATTTTCTGAGTATGACAGAGCCAACACGTGTATCAGAAGCTTTAGAAGATCCGGACTGGATTCTTGCTATGCAAGACAAGCTGAATCAGTTCGACCGTTTAAAAGTCTGGCGCTTAGTACCCAAACCTGAAGGTAAAACGATTGTGGGAACTAAGTGGATCTTCAAAAACAAGAAAGACTCTGATGGAGTAGTTGTGCACAACAAGGCTAGGCTAGTGGCTAAGGGGTACAATCAGCAAAAAGAATATATGAGTGCTGAGAGTTCCCCAACCACAAAGGGCCGGGAAACCACATCTGCCATCGGGTCTGACAGGGTCAGTCCTGGTGTTGAACAAGAGTCTGGCATCCCACCAGAGCATGTACAAACCCCACCAAGCCACTCTGTTTCTTCTCAACAAGAAATAGTTTGAACTTCTCACGGGGCTTTAACAGATGATCTACCGAAGTCTCCTTTTGAGATAGTAGGTATTGAAAAAGGTGTCATTTCTCCCCAGGCTACCGACTTTCATTTTGTTGAGCACATTGCAAGCCCAATTCTTTCTAAATACAAGGACACATCTATACCATCAACTAGGATCCTACCTGAAGGACCTAGCAGAACATCTATAGAAGCTACTCTTCGTAGACTTCAAGGATTAGATGGAAATCCCGCCACAGTCAACCCTGCTACAGCTGTGCATGTGGGTGGCTCAACTTCTGAAGGATTTGTTCCTCCGGTTGTTTCTGTCTCAACGGGCAATCTAGGTGATCCCGGTTTTGTTACATCTTCAAAAGTTTCTCAGGTTGCCTCATAATTTGTTTCTAAGGCTAACCTTGAAACTGCTTTGTCTGCCATTCATGCTAAAATTGATGTTGTAAATGAGAAGTTAGACAGGCTACTCGCGAAACAAGATCCTGATGTGTCGGTGGATGAGTTGAAATCCCAGTTGTATGCAAAGCTAATGGCTAGACCGGATAATAATGAAGAAGATGCTACTCTGGTTGATTTATTAAGAACTGAATACAAGAAATCAGACTTTGAAAGTTTCAAAAAGGAGATGAGGGATAGTATGGCAGCTTTTGGAGTTGCTTTTCACAAAAGAATGGACGCCATGGATCCCCTTAAGAATGTTGAGGGTGAGGCTCCTCCAGCTAATGTTCAGGGGGAGACTTCAGTGAGAATTAATGCTGAAGAGGAAGCTGCGATTGCTGCTGCACTTAAAGCTTCTCTTGAGGAAACCTGTCAGGCACAAGGAAAGAAGCGAAAGCATAATGATCAAGATCCTGATCCCGATCATTCTGAGGGGGAGAAACGTCGTGCAACTGTGCCTGTGACATCTTTAATATCAAAGCTACCTGCTGTTTCGTCTTCACAAAGCAAAGAACCAACACCAAAGAGGAGCAGAGGTAAAAGCAAAGGAAAGATGTTGTTAATTGATGAAGTTGTGGATGAGGTGGATGAGGCATTTGATTTTCTTCATGGAACTGAGAATGTGTTTGATGCTTATGGGTCATTTGAAACTGAAGCTGATACAAGCAATCTGACTCTACAGCAACAAATAGACAAGATTAGAAAAACAAGAGTCGTTACAACACCAAGGGTTGAAAAGCCTGAGGTAGAAGAGGTGCCAACACCAGAGCCAATGAATATAACAAATGTTCTGAGGATTAACAAAGAGGTTGCTGATCTGTTTCCTCCATCTCCGGGCAAATTCAGACAAACTGCTAGAGATCTGTTGAGGGAACGAGAAAAGAACAAAAGACTGAAAAGGTTGAGAAAGGGTGCAGAGTGGAAAGTGCCTAAAACCTACTATTCAGATCCTATTTTGACCTCAAGTTTGAGAGATCTAAGAAAAAGAGTTGTGTTGACAACAAAGGCCTTGAAAAAGACAGAAAGAAATTGGAGTGAATATGATATTGCAGTGGCTTTTCTTGAAGAGAAGATTCCTGAAATTTATTCTGATCAAGTTCAACCTGAACTATCTATTGATCTTCTAGGAGCTGTTGATGCCTCTGATGCTGGTAAAAGAATACTCCTGAATTGGCATGGTAAATCAAGAGCTGAAGTGTTCTCTAAACATCTGATCTCCAAAGTAAAGTGCTCATTTGGTAAAGTTGTAAATGTGATTTGGGTTTACTTTCAAGTTTTGAGAATAGATCAGAGTTATCATTGGTTCAGTCAAGTAGACCTGAAGCATTTAAGCATGGCAGACATTGAATTCATTCTTGATGAGCTTGAAGCCAAGAAACACAGCTCAAAAGCTAACAATGCAGGATACAAGATCATTCTAGACTTCATGAAACAAAGAATCCGACTTGCTGAAAGAAACGACATCCAGATTGGTGCTGAGGCAGACAAAGCAAAGATTAATGTTCTAAAGCCTAACACCTCACATCCCAGGATTGAAGAGCTAGAAATGTTTCAAGTAATTTGGAGGGATGTTGAGTCTGGAGAAGATGATGAAGGAATAGTTCTGTTTAACAGCAAGAAGGAGAAATTCTTCCTAAGGACCAAGGAACTTAATGCATATTCTGATGGGTCTCTTAGAGTCTGGGTGATCAAGATTAGAGAGCAGTGATTCGGCCTTAAAGATGCCTTTGATCAATCTGCAAGTGTCAGCATGGCAGGTATTATGGAACAAATGGAAGAAAAGATGCAAGAAAGAGTTACTCTTCGCAGGTGGCAAAGAATATTGGGTGAACGGAACATAGACTAGATCAAATCAAGGGGGAGATTGTTAGATCTAAATTTTATGATTAGATCTAGTCTTTATGTGATGTAATATGTATGTTTTAGTACTTAGTATAAATACTAAGTAAGCATTGACTCTTTGTAACCTTTTGACATATGAAATAGAAAACACACACATTAAGGTGTAATTGTCATATTCTCTCTACACACACATATACGAATCATTCACTATTCACTCTACTTTGACTTTCATTTGGGCGTTACAGAATCAACTTGAATAAATTTATGCACGACCAATCTCCTATAAATATCACGTCATCAACAAATTGCATGAGAGAGATTGATGGTCCATTCCTAGGCATGTTGACACCTTGAAAAACACAATTTTTGCATGCTTCTTTCATCACAATGTTGATACTTATTCCGCAATGATAAATAAAAAGGGTGCCAGCAATTCACCTTGACAAACACCTTCTCCCATCATAAACTCTTTTGTATGGGAGCCACTAACAATGACCAAAAATGATGCAGGGTTTAAACATCCTTGAGTCCATTTATCTATTTTAATCCAAAATTCTTTGAACGATTTGCTAGAATTTGGCCACTGTTTTGTAGAGGATTCCCAGGAAGCTTATTGGCCTATAATTGGCTTGTAAAAATTAAGAAATAATATGAAGAAAGAGAAATATTACCTTACACATATCAAACATCGAATATGTAAAAGGTTGAAATAGGAACAAATAGTAAAAATATGTATCATTTCTCATATTTTGATATCATTTGGTATTTTAAACGAGAAATGATTGTATACAATAATTCTTTCGCACACAACAATCATGACTTTTACACCCTACATCCTTAAAAACTACTTTTTAAACAACATATTTAAGAGTATTATAGTTCAAACATACATTTTCTTATTATATATAACAAAAAAAAATGTTATATACAATTGATCTCCCATTCTAAAATGTTGTTTGTATATGTAGATGCAAGAGCACATGAGAATAAGTGTAAAAGAAAAGTTTGTGAAAGTCTTTTAAGCATCGGTGTACATTTGGTCCATATGTATAAATCAATTTCTTGTGTAGGATCATTAATTTCTTGCGTAAAATAATCACCTCTCGAGATATTATTAAAACAAACAACTCTTTACTAAACCCAGAAATTTTCGGCACAATAAGCTCGAAAACATCAAAAGTACAACTTTGAATGAACACGTTACAAGTAAACGAAGCATGACACCGTCACCATCTTCAAATTTCACGATGTGGAAGCTGCCGCTGAATTCTTCGGCATCTTCACTATCAAAACCGGACGTTTGATATTTTGCGCACAGTGATTGCTCACACTCCCAAGAAACGCCCTGCAAGTTCCACATCCATACAAATCAACACCATTATACCCATCAATCAGGTTTAATGATACTTAGTCATTCAAAAAAAGTTTACATCCACTTTAAGCATCATAAAAGGGTAAAAGAGATCCATAAATAGAATGAAGTGATTTCTATACAACTATATTTTTAAACTTTTTTTTTGTTCTTATCTACTTATTTAAGAGTACAAGTGTCTAGACATTGTATGCCGCTACGCTATAAGTGTTTTTAATAGACTTTTTTTGTTACACTTGAGAAAAGGACGGAAGCTGTTGCATCATATACGTAATTAAACACTTTATTTTAATATTAGAAAACACACACTAATCTACTTCTAAATTTATATCTTTTGTTCACAGCGGAACTTGAATCCATGACCATAAGCTAAAGAAAACACTTTTCAACACCTTATACTGCTACGCTACAAGCCTTTTTATACGTAATTAACCATTTACGTATCTGTTTAATAAAATGTAATTTTATTATTTTAGGGTTTACTGATTAAAAATAAAAACAATGAAACGCTGACCTCTTGATTAGACCGTAGCCATGGCTGCCCAAAACCACCATGTCAACAACCATCTTCTCCGCCACATCGCAGATCACATCCCGTGCATCACCTGTCTCCACCCTCGTCTCCACCTTCACATCTTGAAGCTCTTTGCAAAGCTTCTTCGCCTTCTCCATTACACTTTCAGCTACCTGGTCTCTGTACTTCTCCATCGTTTCAATTATATCCCGCGAAAACAAATAACCTAAAATCAAAAACTTAATTCAGTGCTAAATTTTTGGAATTGATCATCGATCAATTAATACCAGAAAAGCAAGAACCCTAATTAATTAATTAATATGAATCTGGAGACCTGATCCGTCGAGAGCTGTGTAAACGACTTGTGGGGGTTTGACGTAGAGGAGGACGATTGTGTCTTTGGAATTCTCGGCGACGACGTTTTTCAGGCACCATGAGAGGGCGTAGGCGCTCTGTTCACCTTCGTCGACGGCCACCAGTATCTTCCTGTCCTTCGTTGCCATTGTTTGATTCGCTGCTGCTGCTGCTTCAGTTAGTGTGTGTGAGAAAGTGTGACTGTGTGAGAGAGAGGAAAGATGGTGTTTGAATGAGTAGAGAGAGAGAGAGATCATATATAGGCTGTTTCCGGCGGTTTCTGGTATTGACGGCGGTTAACTGATTTGCTACCGTGGTTTTGGTGGGTCTTTGTTTCCTGTTTTTCCAATTTTAGTTTTTTTTTTTAATAAATTAAAAATGGTTACAACTTACAAGAAGTAGCAACTATCACACTCGCTCACCCGTCATCGTGCCAATCTAGTGATTTACTCCTTATCATGTCAAAATAGAGACACGTATGTGATATATCCTTAAAATTTTGTTAATTAATCTTATATTTTTGTAAAATTAAAATTACATTTATGCTTTTTTAAAATACTTAAAATCTCATAAAATTCTAAGAGCGTGTTTGGTTTGAAAAATCCATAAGATTTGTATAAAATGAAATCCAATTCCCAATAAATCCTTTTTTTTTTTGTTGACTTTGGAATTGGAATTGTTGGGAATTAAAAATCCTTTAAGACTATTAAACTAGAATCCTTCAACACAAAGTGGATTTAAAATCTATAGATAAGAGAATTTGATATATTACCAATATACCCTTAAACACTAGCTGATTCGTGTTTTGTTAACTGAACCACATTTCAAACCCTTTGAAGTCACTACTGCCCTTTGTGTCGCCCTTCCTCGCCGTTCTTCGTTCGTCGCCGTTCGTCGTTTGTTCCTTGCAAGTCGACCCATCCTTCCTTAGTCAACTGCCCTTCGTCTTAGTCGACTTCCAAGCCGCTCCTGCCCTTTGTCGGTTGCCCTTCATTGGCGCCGCCTTCCTCGTCCTTTCTCTGGTAGGTTCTCTGTCTCCTTGACTCCTTCTATCTCTCCCTTTCTCTCTCTCAATCCTTCGTGGGCTGTTTGAAACCGTATGCTATTCCCATCCATGCTTTATTAAGACATTCTTCTTGTTCTTACAGCAAGTTACATCTCATTTGATTTGTTGATTGTAGCAAGTTACAACAAGTTACTTGAAAATCGTAGGTCAAATTGTAGGCTGTTATCTTAATATATTTGTTGCATCTCAATTAATCTCAACGGATTGTTGATTGTCAAGTATTAGTTAGCTTTACATGATTTTAATGGTGTTGTTTGCTTTAGCGTATATTATCAAATGATTTGTTGATTGACAAGTATTAGTTAGCTTTGCATAAAAGTTATAAAACATACTAAAATAAGGTAAAAAAATAGGAAGGGTAACTATGTATTTTATATGACTGAAATCAAATTCATCTATATTGTCTTCGAACCAAACAGAATACGGACATGGATTCCAATTCCATTTCCTGACAACCAAACAAATTACAGATTTAAATTCCAATTCCTTCACAGATTCCAGTTCATTCAGAAACATTGTGCGATCCAAACATCGCCTAAGTACTTACTTTAATTAAAATTAAATAATGTAAAAGTAAAAAAATTATCTTAAAACTGATCTATAAACATAAAAATATCATCTAAAAACTAATTTAGTGTTACAAAAATGTACTTATCCATGTTATATTAGGAAAGCACTCTTATCCCCAAATCACCCAACCATAATTATGACTAAAGCTTCTCTCGTCATGGTCAATGCATTTAAATTTGAATACCTAGCAACATTTTTTTTGAACGGCAAACACACACACACTTAATTTACACCTTATGTCCTTAACTCCTTAACAGGACTTGAACCCTCAACCTCTAAGAGGGAGAGACACCTTAGTCACATCTTGGTACCGCTAGGCCAAATGCCCTTTGGTACCTAGCAACTTAATTACAAGATAATTGTGATTTGTGACATGGAATTGGACTCACCAAAACATCATCACACCTCCCCTGGACCCCTCTATGGCTCTATCAATGTTCTTCATATATTCTCTCTCATCTGACTCCTTGTATGTAGGGTGTAATAAGTAGCGGATCCATCAATTATTTAAACGGGAGGCATCTTATCTTTAAGATGGAAAGACGTCGTATGTAATAAATCGATAAATATTTTAATCAAAACAGGTCGGGTCAGCTAGTAGGTCATCTTTCACACAATTCACTATTACATTTTTTGAACGCTTCATACCAATATAAAAATTTTATTTAAATCAAGAAACCTCAAATGCCTAAATCTAAAGTCTTTTTATGCTTAACAGTTGCATTATGTGGTATATTAAACTCCTAAATCAAATGCCCAAAACCCTAACAATTGGGTTAAATCTTGAATCAAATAATAAATTTAACTTTCCTAACCTAAATCAAGTAATCAATAGCAAAACACAAAGAAAATTTATGACAAAAACACAAGGAGATTGGAGAATGGAATGTTCATAGAAGGATTTGGAGTTTGCTATTTCTTGCTTCTTTCTTTCTTGTAGGATGTATCGTTGGTAGAAAAAGATAATTGGATAATGAGGGAAGGGCCAGAGAATTTATTGCATCTTTGTTTCTTTGTTGCTTCCATTTTTTTCCTCATTTTTAAGTTTCATGTTTGGGATAGTGGCCCAAGAACTAGAGCACATGGGGCCTATAAAATGGCTGTATAATTTGTAGAATACGGGCTTTGGACGGGGTGCCTTTCCTCCATTTCAGCAAGGTGGATCCGCCACTAGGTGCAATTCTTAACACCGCATGAAAATAAACGGGTTTTGTTTGACATGTATAAAAATATGTTGAGATTGGGACTGGGTTGACTTGTGTGCACGTATAAGATTGGGTCGGGGTAGGGTCATACACTCATACATAAATTGCGCGGTCGACATCCAAACCCGTTTAATATTTATAAAGATTTTCATATATACGGGTTAGTGTATGAAATCCTGACACGAATAAATAAATGGGTCAGGCTTGGTCATATGTTTCTGACACGCCAACCCGAACTCGAAACGATTGTCACTCCTACCTGTGTGGAAAATCACCACCGAAGCCACAACATTGTTCTTCTCTAAAGATAATTAATAGGTTTTTTTTAATCAAGTTTCGACTGTATTATTTGAATTTCTAACCCTAAACCCCAAATGATTTCAACACACAAAAGATTTCAACATGTTTTTTTAACTTAGATCTAGAAACCTTGAACAATCAAAATTGAACCCTAAATCTCAAACCATTTCAACACACATACATGCCAACTCACCTAAGCAACATGGGAGGATATAGTAGTGACAATAGCTGTGAAATGACCAAATTCCAGGTCCCTTGACTAGAGTAAACTTATCAAAAAAGGGAGATGACTGAAGTAAGCTTGCAGAGAAGATAGAGACGGGGATGGTCGACATGAGAAACTCTTGTTTCAATTTGTATGGCGTACTAAATGATGTACAAAATTTTATTGTGATTGTGATTACTACATCGCTATATATCTAGGGTGTAAAGCCTTGGAGTATGCTTGAAAACGACATGGGCCCTGTGCATAGAAGAAATTTGGGCCCCTTTTAAAAACACATAGGGATTAGGGGCATACTTATGTTTTCTTTTTCGGATTTTCAGTTTATCGGTTCGAATTGACGAGGTTTTAAATTTTGTCTTGGTATATTAGGACCAAAATCTAAAACAAAAACACAACTTAGATAAAAATAAAGAAAAATATTTTAAAGTTATAAATCAAAAATTGAACTATATCTTATCATATTTTTTTAATTTTAATTTTATTAGATTTTGTTGAATTCAAAAAATCACTAGAAGGCACTAAAAAATTTTGACTGGTGAAATCGGTTCAAAAAGGTTTGAAATTTTCTACCTCGTCCGCAAAATTGACTAGTGGGTGCTACCCTCAATCTTAATGTTTTTTTTTGCCGTTAACCCTTGGTCCATCCCTACACACACATATATATCCCTTAACTTCTTCCTATATATTTATAGGGGAGGGTTCATTCGAGAATTGTTGTTAGTGCGAGAATGCGAGAACCAATCTCGGTCGTTCCTTGGACATGAGAAGATCATGGATAGAGAGCGTGGAGGGATAGAGTGTGGCAGTGTGTATGTGAAAAATTCATGGGTGCACAATGACATTGAAGTATGGGGAATTGGACGGCTCAGATTAGTTCTCGCACTAAGAATGGTTCCCAAATAAACTTTTTCATATATATATATATATATATATATATATATATATATATATATATATATATATATATATATATAGACAAAAGTTCATGCGAGAACCGTTGTTAGCGCGAGAACCGCGAGAACCGATCTAAGCCGTTCAATTCCCCCTCTATCAATGTCATTGCCCACCCATGAATTCCTCACATGCACCCTGTCACACCCTATCCCTCCACGCTCTTCATCCATGATACTTCCCATATCCAAGGAACGACTGAGATTGGTTCTCGCAGTTCTCGCACTAACAACGGTTCTCGCATGAAATCTTCCCTATATATATATATATATAAGATTTACTGATACTATAATACTTGTTATATCAATAACCAAAAACAAAATAATGCTAGTATAAATGGTTTGTCTTATATAGTTACATAAATATATCATGAAATTCTCTCAGCATTATTGAAAGCAAAGTTATGAATCAATTTTATTGATCAATACTCCCAAGAATATGATTTCCGGTAGCTATCATTGTTAATCTATTAAGTTTTTCTTGTGATATTCTGCACTGTAATTATGATTTCAACATTTAAGTTTTGAGAAACTTGTTTATGTAGATGTCAACATTATTGTTACAGTCAACAAGACTATATATGCAATAATTGCGTTGAGAAAACAATCGTCTTGTTTAGGATACTTTAAAGCAACATTAGTTTGATAGTTTCACCGAGTTAAAACGTGTCAAAAAGCTTTAACTCCATTAAAGTTAAACGTGTCAAAAAGCTTTAACTCCATTAAAGTTCATTTGCATCAAGATTATTATACTTAAGTGCGAGTTCAACATTGACTACAACTATGATTCAATATCTTGATCATTAAATTCCTAATATCTAATTTTAGGCTTACAAAATATTATTTTAAATATGAACTTCCTACTATTTCTATTTTACTAAATGGACTTTTAAAAATCATAACGTTATATTTATATATAATATAGTATATAAAAATTTGGGGCCCACGAAATCATAGGCCCTGTGCGGTCGCACCTCCTGTACCCCTTAAAACACCCCAGCCATAGATGTGGCATTGGGTACTTCAAGCATTCCTCCAAGCATTTTTTAAGTATAAAAGTTGAGGTATTCAAATGTTACAAGGGAGGAGAGAGAGGGTGAGTGAGTGATGAAATTAGAGAGATGAGAGACAATAAATTTATTAAAAGCTTTGACATGTATATTATGTGTGTTTACGGAAATAGCTGATAGCTGTTGCTATGGGGTATTTAGGTATTTGGTAAATAAATAGGGTAGGTATTTAGTGTATAAAAAACTTTCGGCTAGTTTTAAAAGCTAATTCAAGAATTTTTTTGTTACAAAGAACTTGGTTTTTCATTCAAACATAACTTGTAGATTTTTGTTTCAAAACAAAAAACTACAAAGCTCCAAAAAACTTCAAAAAACTATATACCAATTAAACTGTGTAAATTTTTATAGAAATAAAAACCTTTAAAAAATTAACTACTTATAAATAAAAACCACTCATTCCGTTCTAATATTATTATCGACAATACTATTTTACTATCTCAAAATAATTATTTACTATTAAAAAAGATTGTCAATAATTGTTACTTTTATTATTTTACCTTATAATTCTTCAACAAGTTAACGATGAATTAAATGTAAGGCTAAATCTGTGTTTGTCCGTGAATGGTAATTTTCGGACGAATTGGGTAATATGAATAATAAACATTGTAATGTCACCTAATTACCTAAACCATCTAGGACAGTACCAAACAATAACATGTTTTAACAAAAAACTATTTTGACCCGTTACCCAACCCGCTCTTCTTGCCACCTACGCTCGTTTCCATATCACATACAAGTGGAATGACATTCGGTATATAGATACAACCATGTCAAAATGATGTTAGCTAGCGCACCAAAATCCGGAGGCTAAAGTATATAAACTCATGGCAATACATTATTTAGCATTCTCATTGAATTCTGTTATGCATGTTACAAGTGTGTGTTTGTACCAATGTAGCACTTAAAAAATTTGAAGTGAACTAGAAAAATGATAAATTTATGTAAAATCTTCTCCTGATGAGATTTCATAATGTTATGGGGCAAAAAGTTCAACAACAAACCTGTTGGTCAGTCAGAAAAGAGCTTCACCATGCAGGAATATGAATCTTTAACTTTCGGTTTCAAAAGCCAAATTGTATATTTGATTGTACTCGTCAACAAAGTGGACATCGAGACCTTCCTTCACGTTAGGTGCAAGCTCATCGAAGTCTCGTTTGTTAGCCAATGGAAATATTATTGTTTTCACACCACTTCGTCTAGCGGCTATAGTCTTCTCCTTCACCTATGTTGGCATAGTTGACAAATCAGAAAGTTTGGCTAAAATATTAATAATTTTAAAAAGCAAACTAGAAGAATGTTCAATATAGTCCATACTTAATTCATAGTCCTAAGGGACTAATTTTAGCTAAATGGCATCAATGGTCCAGGTTGCATTTTAAAATTTTGGGCGGAGGAGAATTTTCGTAATTCACAGTGATGCTTTTACAAATCACATGTAAAAAACAAACTAGAAGAATGTTCAATATAGTCTATACTTAATTCATAGTCCTAAGGGACTAATTTTAGCCTTTGGATCAATGACATCAATCGTCCAGGTTGCATTTTAAAACTTTGGGCGGAGGGGCATTTTCGTAATTCACATGTGATGCTTTTACAAATCACATATGATTGTATACCGAATCACATGTGATTGAATATTAAAATTTTAGGACTGTTTTTTACATGGACTTTATCGAACACAACTCAAGCAAACTAATTCTGAAATAATATAGCATGTTTAATAAACAAAATTACTTCACGGCCGTAGACATCATCATTTTATTTTTTATAACGAGGTAGATATAGGAGACATACCCCACCAATTGGAAGGACCCTGCCGGTTAGGGTCATTTCACCAGTCATGGCTAAGTCCTTCTTGACATGTTTGTTCATTGCAAGGGAGAGTAAGGAAGTAATCATGGTGCAACCGGCACTAGGCCCGTCTTTAGGTGTAGCACCTGCAGGAACATGTAAATGAACCTTGGAATTCGCGAAAAACGGGTTGCCGTGGTCTTTTGTAGCCAATATTGCTCTTGCAACAGTATGAGCGATTTGAGCACTTTCCTTCATTACATCGCCGAGTTGACCGGTCAACTGAAGGGCTCCTTTCCCTTCACCTTGCTCAACCTGAGTGGTCTCTATGTATAAAGTGGACCCACCCATTGCGGTCCATGCAAGACCCATCACTACTCCTAATGGTGTCTGATCATACATCCGTTCAGCATGGAAAACAGGTTTTCCAACATAATCTGCAAGGTTTTTATCATCAACCAACACTTTTGTCGTTTCATTTGTTGCTTCATCATCCGTCTCCTTTTTGGTTCCCTCAGAATCCTTAAAACCAGATGATATATATACACACAGTTAATCAACTGGAACTCGTAATGTAAAAAAGGCACCTTTGAAGTAAATTGAATAATACCGCTAGCAAGTAGATAAGTTCTTTTAAAAAGAAAAATCTTTCTGATAAGTATGTCAACTGTAACATTCAAAACGGAGATTCTTAGAGAGTAGATAAGTCCAACAATAAAAGTTTACAACAAATATGCAATTTGTGCATACTTTTTGACATGACTCGTAACAATGTGTAAATTTTGTAAAGTTGTCTAAACTAATAAACTTGTAAAAGATGTTTACATTTATAAGCGCATAGAAAGATACAGGTTCAAAAGAAATTTGGCCCTTATGATTGTAGATTAATTGTTGACACTTAAAGTGTGCAAAAACATAAAATTTGTATACACTTTACAAGTGTAGAGATCAACTTGCTAAACCAGATTTTCTAAAACTTCCTCTTGAGTGCGACAAAATGTTCTCCACAGTCCACACTTTAAAGTTCACACAAGTTTTGTGTTTTTGCATGCTTCTAAACTTTGTGCGGAAAGCCTCACGACATTTTATAATTCTCCATATAAATGTAAAAATCTTTTACAGTTATAGGTCTAAACATTAGTGAGTACACTTTTTTTAGTAATGTAAAAAATTTGTGCAATCACATATTTGTTCGAGTGCAAGGCACAAAAGACTGATATCTCACTTGCAGCCATAATCGCAGAAATAAAATAAAGTCTAGTGAACAATTTATTAAGAACCTATGTGATCTTGTTGAATCTTATTTTAACCTACAGATAATTTGGAATAATATCTTTGATGTTGATGTTAAAGCTAACTTTCCATGTTAACAATGTACAACTGAAATGCAAAGCAAGTCAGTCGGTGTTTGATGATGGCTATCTCTTCTTTTTATAATTTGGAAAAACACGTGTAATATTAGATAGATTGATAAATATCATTCATATTAGCCACGAGATTCATTGTTTGATTTACCTTTAAATCAGAAGCCTGATCATCAGGATGCTGTGTATGACTAACTGTAACATTTGTCTCCACAACTTCAGCTTCTTCTGTATTGTCAGAACTGAGTTCATTACTAGTCTCTTTCGACTCAGTTGCCCCATCAGTTGACTCACTTCCTAAAACTGAAGGTTCATTCTGTGCTCCATCCCGAACTAGTTGTAAAGCAATCTACAGAAAGTTACGTATAAGCCCAGAATACCACATTAGGTTTTAAAAGGGGCCTAAAAACAACAAAAGAGCATCCAACTTGCAAATATATATTCAGCTACACTATCTCAAGTAAATGCAGCAATGTTAAACATAAAATAGCGATATATGGTTTCAGCAAACCTTGCGGTAAATTTTCTCAATTTGTTTTTGCAGACTACGGACCCCTGCTTCTCGGCAGTAATTTTCTATCAAAGAAAGAAGAGCTGCATCTGTCACTTCAACCTGAAATATTTGCAAACAACTTTAACATCAAGCATTAAAGCATCAAAATTTCGTACATTTTACTAGTTATTCTGTAGCACAAAATAAAGAATCTATGTTTAGTTATAGTTGCAACTTAAACTATCCGAATAAGAATATTCTTCATACTTTCTAGATGACAACATGAAAAAAACATAAAAAGTGGAATGACGTCCTCGTTATCATGGAACCAACAAGAACTTAGTACTGTCTAGTTATCTATTTTAAGCTACACACATACATCAAGCCTTTAACATATTATGTTTACAATTAAGAAATAATGTTAGAATTTACAAACTTCAGAGAATAAACTTCAAAAAAAGGATGATTTTTCTTCATCTGTGAAAAAATATTACAGCCCTAAGACATGTTTTTCCCAATAACTTTTAACATAATACCTTTATATCTTACATTTTTTCAAACTAGAGGTTTTACATGTATGTGTATCTACACTATAAAAATAACAAATCAAGATAAAAGATGTACATGATACCAAGTCTATTGCTTACCTGTATGCATATATTGAGTTGAGATAAAACTGAATATTGAGTAGCAATTTTTAAAAAATCCATAATTAACAAGAGAGAAAAGGACCTGTTCCGGCTTGACACCACAAGCATCACGAGTGCTCTTTTCTAAATAATCTCGGGCAATATGCATTTTTTCATCAGTAATATAACCAGCAATGGGAATTATCTCCATTCTGTCCATAAGTGGACCTGGTATTGTTTCCACTACATTTGCTGTACATACAAACAAAACCTGCATCACAAATTTCATATAATTAACATATTAGAAAACTCCAGTAGGCAATAGCACAGGTTTTTGGAGCATCAAGAAAACAATAATCCTCCTATAGGAAAAAAAACATTGTGTATTTAAAACAATGTAAAATAAATCCTTGTGCACACTTAATTATTATAGGGTAAATACTATTTGACTTTTAAAATTTTACACAACTAAGAAGCCTTTTAGCATGTTGAAACATTAATTAGACAGAAAATACCCCTTGAAACCAGTGTTGTAAAACTAGGCCTAGGCGGCCGAGTACTTGGGGAATACTCAGATTTCGGACTACTACCAAGTCGGGGCTACTCAGGGAAATTACTCAGATTCGGTCAAATTCAGTACTACTCGCTCAACGGAAGTAAAAAAAATTAATTTTTTTCACAGGCATGTGGTATACACGCAATTGTATTGCTTAACCTAGTTTGTTCTACCTCTTCCGCTACTTCTCACGACTACGAAATCAATTGTCTCTTCCACTTTTTCTCACGACTATCCACTATACGACTCAATTTGAAGTTTTTAACACTTATGTTTCTGTTTCTGACACATTTCTTGGGTTTTGTGAACAGCTATTTATATTTGAGTATTTATGAACATGTGACATGTATAATTTTGAGATTTATATATAAAAAATTCCAATCCTAACCGCTGTACTACCGCCTAGTGAGTTTTACAACACTGCTTGAAATATTGAGTTATTTTCGACAAACTGATATAAGGTCAAGAAATCTTGAATGACTATGAATCTAGAACTATTTGAACTTGAATAGTACCAATAGTTCACATAAGAGATTAGCTTATCAGCACAAAATAAGTTACACATACCAAAAAAAATTGTAACATAGTTCACAAAATTATGATCACTTGTGTACTTTAAAAATGGTAAGCCTGATTTCTTTTCTTGATACTAAAGTAAATTAGCTTGTACGCACAAGATAAGTTAGATATACCCAAAAAATTATGTAATCTAGAACCATATGTATGCGTGATACCATTAATTAGATCTAAAAGAAGCATGAGAAACCTTTGACAAATCGATTGCAACATCAAGGTAGTGATCTAAAAAGTTAGCATTTTGTTCTGGATCAAGCAGCTCCAACATAGCACTTGCAGGATCACCAGCATGCCCCCTTCCCAACTGCAACCAACATAAGAAAATTTAATTAAACAATTACTATTTAAATTGATTAATCATTCTAAAAGTTAAAACCTATTTCCAACTGCTCAAGATATAAATATTAATTTGACCTAAATCGCAAAGCACCTTAACAATCTTTAAAAAAATAAATTATACCTTGTCAATCTCATCAATAAGAACAAGAGGGTTTGCTGATCCCACACTTTTCAGACACTGGACCATTTTCCCAGGCATTGCCCCTATGTAGGTACGGCGATGTCCCTGGTACAAGTTTAAGATGTTAAAACAAAGATAATACATCTAATTAAATGTAGCAAATTGACCCACTTGACTTATAAAACAGGTCGATTTTGGTTGTGTTTTATCTCAAATCGGGCATATCAATAAGCTTTAGCCACAATTTGAATGGATCAAGTAGTTCAGAAGCCCAAAGTCTTCTTTTAAGGCGGCCAACCAACTAATCACTTCATAGGAATGTGTATGTTATATTGTTATTAATGTAATAACATTGTTTCTTCATCTTAACTAACACATTAATAACTTCTACAAAATTATAGAAATGGACAAAATAGCGTTATGGTTCTACCCAACTCATCCCATACAAAAAGTGACCTATTCAACCCAGACCCGTTTTGACTTGTTATCCAAATCAACCAACCAGGCCATCTTTTTTTCAGGTGTACAATAGTGCTTGATACACTTTCCTGACCTTGATTTCAGCAACATCAGACAATCCACCAACAGAAAACCGATAGAATTTTCTGTTTAAAGCACGAGCAATTGAACGACCAATGCTAGTTTTACCCACTCCAGGAGGACCAGAAAGGCAAATAATTTTTCCTGCAACAAAGATGTATATCTTGTATCAAAGCTCTTTTATTTCAAGATTCATGCATAAAAAAATATATACTGTAAGCTAAACCAAGGTCTTACCAAGGTGCCATTTTTACGTAGCATCTCCACAAAAAAGTAACTTATGTGTCATAGTTAAAAGATAGATGATATTAGCTAACCTTGTGATGTTCCTCTGAGTTTTCCCACAGCAATAAATTCAAGTATCCTTTCTTTAACATCACTCAAACCATAATGATCTTCATCGAGAACTTGTTGAGCCCGTAGGACATCAAAGTTTTCATCACTGAAGTTAGTTAGCAAAAGAAAAAAAACAGCTTAATATCAGATTCACAACCACTCCCACTTACAAAACCAAAAGTATACATATGTCGTATCTGTAGCCAATGAATTACATACAAAGATAGAAGATGAAAACTAGGTTCTATATACCAAAATATAAATGTAGCATGGTGTAGTGGATTGTCAAAATCTTATACATTCAATTTTCATCAAGAATAATCATGAAATCCTGATCAGTTTGAGCATGTTGTAGAAGCAAGAGCAATTAGCTTCTTTTCCTTAAATTCAAAGAGACAATAACACCCTATCCTTGACAGAACATACATGCAATTGTAATTTATAACTTTAAAGCTTCACAAGATACAAAATAAGCAATTTTTTGTATTATAATAGTAAAACACTCTTGATCAAATAGACAAGATACTAACATACCTATAATTACCCCAGGGTAAGGCAGTCAACCAATCAAGATAGTTCCGTGTAACATTAAACTCACTTGAACTGGCTTCCAAGAGTTGCAGCTTTTTCAGTTCTTCTTCAATAACTTGCAGAACATGAGGGGGGATTTTCTCCTTGTTTGGATCAATTCTATCCCTAAATTTATCTGCAGCAAAGAAATAAATGATTGTCAAAATCATATAAACTAAAACGACATTAAATAGCAAAAGTTTCTATATTAAAAAGTAGTTCTATGGTATCTCAACATAATATGCATTCTCATCATATATGTATGCATGTGTGTCTATATATTTCATTATTTTGATACACACACATATATATGTATAAAACCAAAAAAACTAACAGGAACTTTACCAGTGAGTGCTGTTTTGTCATCAGTCTCAAGTCCTAATTCCTGTAGCAAGATAGCATGCATCAGATTATATTCTGATAGTTAACATAATCATCTCATGTCACAAAGAGTCAAGGACATATTTGAATAAGAACATGACAGTAGCATAAGTTACAGCAATAGAGAACAAAATAACTACAGATCAGATACAATAATCACCTTTTTGATAGCCTTATACTGCTCATTTAACAAGTAACGACGCTGTTCAGTGCTTATTTTCTCTTCAATAGCTTTCGCTATGGTTTCCTAAACCAAGAATAAGAAAATTGAAATGTTATCAAAAAATAAATAATTTCTTATAAGAGAGATATGTAATAAGACAGTACTAGGAGTTACCTGAATCTTATGTATCTCCATTTCTTTCTTTAATAACTCAAGACTCAGTCTCAACCGTTTGTACACCTAGATTGAAAATAATGCAAAAACTTGAGAGGATCATATATACTTATGCTACTTCAAGTGGAATCATATTCGTCTATTTAACTTTCTCGACGGAAAAAGTAAAATATAAGATAAATTGAAATGCACAAAGAAACTGGTTACAAAATAAAGTGTAGGGAATGGATTAACTATATGCTAAGTGCTAATTATGAAAAAGGATGTGCATCAAGAATAACTCTGTTAAATAATTTGTCCAAAGTGAGTTCCAAACCAATTCCGGCAATGCTCAAAAGTTCTGAGAAACTTAGACAAGAACCAGAAAACAGTTATAGAACCTTAAATGTGACTTACATCGAGCTCTTCAAGCACTTGCTGACATTGTAATTTGTTTGAACCAGATATTGCGGCACCAAAGTCTGCTAATCTTGGATAGTTAAAATCACCAATATGCTGCAGAAAGCATAAGCAATTCAACCCAGAATGCAAACAAAGAAACAAAGAAAAAGAAGTTAGTACAGTAATATGATATTGTTCTCAATGAGCTTGGAATTCAATAAAGCAGATGTACATATAACAGCCTTCTAGCTAAAAAATCATTATCAGAGATCCTGTATGAGAGACCATATCAAGAGAAATTAGTGTGTATGATGCATTCATTTATAATTCTACCCTACAACTATACTAGCTAAATGTTACTGAAGACTTTCTATCTAGATTCACAGCCACTTGGTTCCTCTATAAACTTGTGTTGTGGCATTTCTATAAAGAATTCTAGACAAATGCAGAGATTTACAATCAAGTCATGCTTCTTTATTTCGTTATGAACTTGATTCTCTGACCATAAGCTTCCAACTAAGATAACAAACCTCGTTTACAACATTTAGCAGTTTGGTAAAGTAAAAGAGTGGTAAGTGAGCACATATAACAGAACGGCAAGGCTCTATGATTTATATTAATTTTTATATGATATTCATTTATGAGAGGGAGAGAGAGGGGGAGGGAGATCCAAAAGGGGGTTAACGTGGGGTGGGGTGGGGTGAGAGCGGGATGATTTCTTTTTAAAATTAGGTTGTCAGAGCTGATGCATTGAGTTCAAGCCTTTAACTACAAACTATATGTTGAGTAATAAAGCATTTGTGATATTTAAGTTGCAATACTCTATTGATAAACTAATATTAACCATCATTTTTTCACTAGACCTGAATTCTAAAATTATGATCCAAAAGAGTTCAAAAAGTTTGCTAGATGACAAAAATTAATTGCAGTTATCAGCATATGGCACCTCTAGCAATCATGAGAGCATGTCCAAATCCCAAGTACCCAATGTGTGTATTTTTCCTCATAAGCTAGACACTCGTATAATTACCATCTGGTGAACTTAGATTCTTTTATTTCGATCAACGTTAGGTGTAGCCTTTTCTCATTTTTTTATTAGAAATTGCTAACTCAAGGATAATTGTCCATCCTATATTAACAATATTTCAATATTATATTATTTTTATCTTTTGAATACCAAAGACACACACACACACACACACTAATTTGTGCCTTCTTTCCAAAAGGTTCCAGTCTCTATATTATACTCCTGATTTTCATCATAATACTATTTCAACAGGCAACATGAAAGCTTTAACCTCCAAATTATCTTTGGACAAGATGGTCATGGATAAATAAAACAGTCTGCTATCATACTTCATGCAAAATTGATGTTTGATAATTATACACGACAGGCAAATATTCAATTTATTTTGGTGTATTCAAGACTAGATTTGTTAAATCTTTTACAAAATATTAATAAATTCGCCAGCATCATCTAAACCTATAAATAAAATAAAAGCCATATTTAATATTTTGAACAAATAAAATTAACAGAAAACTACACCTGATTGTACGTTTGAACATGATCCCTCCACAGAGAACTTGTCTTCAGAACATCTCTAAGGGTTGTTATGACTTCAAATGATGTTGCTTTTATCACATCATCATCCTTGTTATATGGTGAATCCTGGAATAGAAAAAACAAATTATTTAAGAAGGATCAAATATAATGAGTGTTGCATCAACGAGTGTGATATTTACGGAAGTATACTATCATATTTATTTAGTTACTGCATCTCCAAATAATAAGATCGCACGATACCTTAAGATGATCCACTTTGACCGTAAGGGGATCTTCACTGACCTGTACAAAATGTAATTACTCAGTCCAAAGAAAAAGACCATGAAAATGAGGAAAAATATATCTTCATATGGATGTTTTGATGCAATCAACTAATAGACGTAAATAAAGAAAGCTTCAACTCACCATCTCTGTAATGCGAAGCCGCCTATGACCAATAAGAACCACCTGGTCTCCTTGAATACTTGTAATCTACTTTGAAAGATCAAAAATTGATGATGTATGATACATATTATATACAAACTTAACAAGTTTACCATGATTAATTAACAACAATTGCATCATAAGTACCTGGGCCAGTGTACCAACTTCATGGAGACGGTTAAGCAACTCTTTGCCCTTGAACTCGTATATGTTTTTCTCTGCATCAGAACCTGTGGCCTCAGATGCTGGTTCATCTTTTACAAGAAACGCACCAGCATAAGGAGCCTGCCGTTTTCGACTTTCCACCAATGCAGCTAGTAGTTTAGGATCCTGTAAAGTAAAAACGAATTATTAAGTGCCTATTTTGAAAGTTAGATGAATACATTAATGAATATAAATAGCTACTAACTGAAAGGAAGAAAAGAAAAATGAAACTAGCTTAGAATAACTTTACTTATAAATTAATTTACTTAAGCCCTTAAAATTAGCATCCTCTACCACCAAATGCATCACTTATGTAAAAAGTTCTCCTGATGAGACTATAATCTGGTCAACTGTCAGAGAAATGTGATTGGAAAATGTATAAAGAAAATTTCCAACTACTATAATTGTACAACTAGTGGATTCTCCAAAGAATTTCTAGATATATACTTATTTTCCCTTTAGCTTTCTTTCTAATAAGGCATGGATCCATGGTTCTTGGATACAAGAATATACTGGTAAAAAGAAGTGTCTACCGTTCTAAATTGTAAAAAGATAAGAAAAACTGAATTGCATATCCAATTACTTGTACAAAAAGAAGTAAGATGGAGTACCTTGACATATATTGGCATATAAAACCCCGGAAACAAAGGTCTGTGTGGCAATGGCAATGCTAACACCTGCAATTAGAAAGACAGAATGCATTCAGCTTCAATGTTGAAGGTGAAAATGGAATTCTATCGCTAGTATGCCAAAAGACTAGAATTTGACAGTTTATAGTAGAAATCAACATGAAACAAAATAACAAGAGGATAACCGTAAGAAAATCATCTGGTTTTTTAATAGCTGTAGGAACAATTGCCGCTGCAGATTTCGATTCAGCTTCTTCAACAGCTGACACTGACTCGGACCCAGATCCATCACTCGAATCCGAAGAGAAAAAAACTCTATGAAACAGTTTAGGGTTTCTGTCACCTGTCGCATAGCGCAACACTCTATGAAATGGCGAGCTCAATTTAGTCCCATGGCGTGAATTAGAGTGTAAACAAGACAACCCTGTGAAAACCCGGGTTTGCTGCAAGCACGAAGAAGACCTTAAAGCCTTCAACATGAGGGCTTCTGTAAAGCGATGATGAAGAAGAATGGAATGCCGTAGAGGTCGCTGTGAATTTTTTATTTATTGTTTGAAATTGAGCAGAAGAGTTGATCAGTGTGAAACGAACGCCGATGGCATTGAAGAGCTTGAAGAACAAGAAACCATGGCGTTCAACGTTTTTGACTTTGTTCGGCCTAAAGCCCTCGCTAAACCCTCCCGCGACGACCCGCCGCCTCGGTTACCAATAGGTGGAGTAAATTACACCTTTGCTACTAATTTCACTTATGTGGTTTATTAATTACACTTGACGTTCATGGTTTATAGTTTGTCACACCTGTAGTCTCTGAGACAAACGTCCGTCTATTACTAACGTTAAGTCTGTCATGTGCACCTCACATGATGGGTATTAATGTAATTTATCACCTACTTTATTGAGAACCCCATTAGTCCCTTTCATCCTCATCTCTATAACTCAGACGCTCCATCACCATCAACCATTTCCCTCCAAAAGCAACTTCATCACTGTAACTCATTCGTAAACCCTAGCTTAGGCGACGATGGTTGTACATGCATGGGCGATTAGAGAACCCGATGAAGATGAGTATGATTGTGACTTAATATACGGTAAAAAAAGTTTGAATTTCAAGTGTTTTTGCTTACCTTTTGTATCTGTTTCTCAATTTTAAGTGTGTATTTTTCTAAATTTTTGTATCTGTTGAATAAATGAAGTTTAATGTTGTAAATGCAGTTGAATACCCAAATCTTTGCTCAATTCGGCTACATCATGGTGGGGTTTTCACTCCTTCACCAGGAAGGAAGTATGTAAATGGTGACATTTCGTATGTGGATTGTTTAGATATAGACCTATTTTATGTTCTTGAATTACATGAGATAGTAAAATGTTTGGGTTATGTTGGGGGACCATTCTATTACCACTTCCTTGATCCAACAAGTGAATTTGATTATGGACTTTATGCCCTAGGCAATGATGCTGATGTTATTAGGCTAAGTAAATATGTTAGTGTCCATAAGTTAATTAATGTTTACTTTGAATATGGGATAACTTATGTAGACACATACTCCCGTTCCCCACATGCACCTAAAGTAGTAATTGAGGAAATCAATGAAACTGTAGGACAAGTAAATGTTCCCAATGTTAGAAATCAGAAATCAAAAGCATGTAAAAGCTTGATGTTGAAGTGGCATGAACCTGTTAGCTAAGTTGATGACCCTGTTAGTCAAGTTTATGATCAATGTGGAAAGATTGATAAGTTAAAGATTAGAAGCCTTTCTAAAGGCAAAGGGATTATGAATGTTGATGATGTAGATGTCAGGCAATTTAATACAGTTGAGGGGAGTGAAGAGGGCAGTGAAGAGGGGAGTGAAGAGGGAAATGAAGAGGGTAGTGAAGATAGTGATGATAGTGATTATGTTTTGGATGATGATAATGACATTGATGAGGTGGAGGTTGATATGAGAGATTTCCAAAAACATGTAGACTGCACAATTGAATACACGGGACCATCAAGGAATATAGGTGAGAAGGATAACATTGGTGATGAGGAAGGGGTTGATGTCCTTAACACTGAAGATTTAGATAGTGATGGTTGTGATGGATCTGATGATGACTTAGCTGTTTTAAGGAAAAGGAAGATTAAAAACTTGAAGACAACACATGTAAGTAAAGATGGGAGTGTTATTAAGACATATTTTTATGTAGGCCAAACATTTAGTAACAGAGATGAAGTTAAGGAAATGATAAGAAAACATGGTATGGAGACTAGAAGGGAGTTAAAAATGATAAAAAAAATGACAAGTTAAGAGTGAGAACAGTGTGTGTTGGTACATGTCCTCAGTTAAGGAGTGGGTCTAGTGGGACCACAGAAGATGAGCCAATTGAACAACTACAATGTCCATGAACTTTGCATATTTCAAAGTTAAGCAATGTGGAAACTTGGCAGGTCAAAACATACTTTAATACCCACACTTGTCTTCAATCAAGGACTCTAAAAGCCTGCACATCTGTATTTCTCTCTCATGAATTGGTTGAAACAATTAAAGACAACCCAGGATACCTGTAAGAGCTGTTCAAGACCTAGTTCATAAGAAATTTGAATTAGGTGTTTCAAAGATGAAGGCTTTTAGGGCAAAGGTCAAAGCTGAAAGGATCTTGAAGGGGGATCATATTTCACAATATGGGTATTTGAGAGATTACTGTTTGGAGGTTCAGAAAAGCAACCCAGGAACAACAATCAAGATTTGTGTTGAACAAGATGGCAATCCTAGTTCCCCTACAAGGCAATTCAAGAGAATATACATATGCTTGGGTCCCTTGAAACATGGCTTCAAATCTGGTATAAGGGATATACTTAGACTAGATGGGTGTTTCTTAAAAGGACCTTTTCCTGGTCAAATACTTACAGCAATTGGGCTAGATGGAAACAACTCAATTTACCTAGTTGCATATGCTGTTGTTGAGGCTGAGACCACCAATTCTTGGACTTAGTTCCTTGAAAGTCTTGGTGATGATTTATATCTGACCACCAATTCAAACTTCACTTTCATCTCGGATAGGCAAAAGTTTTTTTTCATACTTGAACTAATTCTGTTAAATGATTTAGTTAAGTACTTCTTTATTGGTTACTTGAACTTAATTCTGATAAATGTCTTGATGTTTTAGGGGATCATTCCTACAATTGCAAAAGTATTCCCATGTGCTGAACATAGGTACTATGTAAGACATATAAATGAAAACATGAAACAGAGTTGGAAAGGAAAAGCTTTCAAGGATTTGCTTTGGAAATGTGCAACTTCAACCACTGTCCCTGAATTTGAAATTGCAATGCAAAAGATGAAAGATTTAAATCCTGCTTGTGCTGAATGGCTTGGTCAGATCCCACCACAGCATTGGACAAGATCTCACTTTACAGGTTACTTTAACTAACTTTTGTTAATTTTGCAGTTTTAGTTAATTTATAATTTTATCTATGTTTAATTGTACCTTTTTTAAATATAACAGGTAGGGCACATTGTGATCTTCTTTTAAACAATTTGTGTGAGGTATTAATAGGCAACTTATAGATGGTAGGGATAAACCAATCATAATTGCTTTAGAGTATATCAGAGAGTATTTGATGAAAAGAATTGTTAATGTGCAAAAGGTTATAGAAAAGAGTCATGGTCCACTAACACCTATTGCCACCAAGACACTTGAACTAATTAAAAAAGAGGCTAGTCAATACAAAGTGATCTAGAAATGGTGGTTCAAAATATCAAGTTAGTGGGCCATGGATGGATCAATGTGTGGTTGATATAGATGAAAAGGTGTGTAGTTGTAGGAAATGGGAATTGAGTGGTATACCCTGTAAGCATGTTGTAGCTACTATTTGGAACATGTCATTGAATAATCAAGATGTTTTAATGCCTGAGATTTGGGTTGATAAGGCATATTGGCTTGATACTTGGAAACAAGTGTAAAGTTTCAAGGTTGGACCTGTGAATGGGAGAAGTATGTGGCCAAAATCAGATTGCCCTACAATATTGACAACACCACAAACCAATTGGTAGGACAAAGAAGAAGAGAAGGAAGGGACTTTATGAGGAGGACAACATGAACAGGGGAGGGAAGCTATTAAGGGCTTTAAAGAAGGTCACTTGTAGAAAATGCAAAAAAGAAGGGCATAACTCAAGGACATGCAAGGGTGAACGAAAAAGTGGTAGGGACTTGAAGGTTGTTTAATGTTTTGATGCTTTTTATGTTTTTGTTGAAAAAACAATGGTGTAATTCGTATTTTGTATTCTGTATTTTCTAGTGCTATAAGCACAAACATGGTCTGTTGCTTTTTGTTGATGTTTCACTCGGAATAACTCTGTTGCTTTTTAATATAGAGAATCTTTTGAGATATTTGGTAGTTGTGCATGTGACCTCTATTAAAGTAGGGGAATAAATGTGCAACCTAGTTTTTTGTCACCTTGTGTTGTGTGTTTGAATGGTAAACTTCAACACTTGGTCCCTGTGCTCTGTTAGTGTATTTAAGCAGATAGTTGGTCCATAGTTCTTTGCACATTTACTAAACATCATGGAAGGTGGGGCGCTGATGGGGCTACTGATAGCAACTCTTGATATGTAAATACCTAATATAAATCTCTCAATCTTTCAAACTTAGCTATCTATAATCAACTTATGATTATAGATACTGACGACTCTCTAAGCAGGATTTAATCACAAATTGAATACTTACCAATCTCACAACTAATGTGAGTATTCGAACACACGAACAAATTGGCAATCTGTGAATATCTTGATCACATTGAACTGACAAAAAGTGATTCATGAATCGTAACACATACGCTTGAGGTGAGGTATTTGGCTCTGCAACACTTAGTTGTAATCGTTTCAGAATCGTACCTCTAAACTTATTAGGGAGATAAGTATTTATAATCCTATTCCTACGGTTCCTAACAAACTGGACTAATCCTAATTTGCTAACTAACTACCGGATAACTCGGAATCTTGAATCTTGAATCTTCTTATCATGAGTCTTCAATCTTCAATCTTGATTCTGAAGTCTTCTTATCCTTCCCGTAGATATAGAGAGTTAAAAAGATAAGTTTAAAACATATTTAAACTTTCTTTAGGCTGACTTCTTACTCGGACTGAGTTACTCAACTTGAAACTCATCAAGCTGAGTTCTTCGAGAACAAACTTGAAAACCAACATGAACTAACACGTATATTAATAAACTCATCCTTAGAAGTCCTAAGATTTAGCTAGAACTTATTTAGCAACTCTGTTGAGCTGACTCACTATATAAGCTGAGTCACTCAGCTTGAAACACATCAAGCTGAAAGCTCAATATATCTTAGGTGACACACACAACATATCAAAACGCATTAATAATCTTACTAAGATATAATCTAAGCTGATCAAACATATTTACAGCTTATACTCAGTCTGAAACACTATACGTGTTCAGTCTGATCAAGCCTCATAATTCTGTTTAAGTTATATCTAGAACATATCTAACAAACTTAACTTTGTCTCGTCAAATCTAAACTGATGAGATCATTTTCCCAACAAACTCCCCCTATTTGATGATGACAAAACCATCAAACAGTTATTAAGTTTGTTTAACAGAATTATATTTTAAATCTTAAACTTATCAAGATTTTACATTTGAACTAATCAAATATCAATTGAACTTATCAATTTTAATTGAACTTATCAATTTTAATTGAACTTATCAATTATAAGTGGAACAAACCAACTTTTAGTTGAACACACCAACCAAATACATTAATGAATAAGAACTAATCAATTATTCATTCAAGCTGAACTTATCAGACTAATAATTATGAACATATCATAACACAGTTGAACATATCAAACTCATACTTGTATTACTTGAACTTATCATAATACAAAAGTTTTGATCACATAGATCATGCACACTTAGTGCTTACAAAATTAGAACTAATCTAATTTTCACAATAGAACTAATCTATTCAGGATGCAGCTCTTCAAACTCCTTGATCTCCTTGTTGATTTCTTCAAGGATTTCTTGCAAATTAGGCAAGTGTTGAAGCTGACCCTTCTGTGATCTTATTGCTCTGTTAATTCGGTATCTGAACCCTGTAGTTTGTTCAGTATTTTCTACTATTTGTCTCAGAGCAAGCACCTGAGATACCCCACATGTATATATACTTGCATCAGACTGGAAGCATTATTCACCATTTCTGTCCAAGTACATGAAACCTTTCTGAGGCTCTTCCACATATGTATTCTCTTTGAATTTCATTCCTTCTGGAAGATTAAGAATGTACTTCTCTGTATTTGCTAATCCAGCTGGCTTTGTTTGCTTATTCTTTCTAACCTTATGAAAAGAAGTCAGTAGGGTAGCTATCTCAGATCTGGGTATGATTTGCATCGCATCAGTAGGGTAGCTATCTCAGACAGGTGGTGGCAACGAGATTGGGTAAACGTAGCGGTTATCCTGGGCATCTGAATTGTGGAAGTTGGTTGTGAAGATTGAGTTTGATTTTGCTGTTGTTCCAACTGCTGTATCCTATCTCTCAATGTCTGCAAAGTATCTTCCAATTGCAGAACATAATCTTGGTTGTCGGATTCACCTATGTGAAGTACCCGCCCTATGCTGTTCATTTGATGTAGTTGAAGACAAATTGTTGTTGTGCCTTCTTGGGGATGGAGGGGTAGGTACCAGGTTCTCATTGTTATCAGCCATAATCTGTTCTACACAACATCTCACCAGTTGTCAGATTAAAATCTGTTAGTACAAACGTCATATTCTCTATAGCTACAATACTAATTACCCACCCTGGAAATACTGGACTGATCAGAGCCTTGGTTCGAGTATTGCACGAAGTCACCAATGCAAATCCTCAAACCAGTGCTTTGATACCAAAAATTGTAACACCGTATTTTCTAACACACCTTTGAAATACGCGCGGAAGCTTACTTACATAATTACATAATAATATAAACATAACAGTGAAAATACGACTTTGAACTTGTTTGCTTAACAAAAGACATCTACAATGTTACTAAAAAACAGGCTCTTTAAATTTACAAAACGATATCAGAGTAAGATCAGTCCAAAAATCCAGCTCTACCTCTACTATCCACATACCAGGAGTGTCCTGTAAAAGATTTCAACAATGGGGGATTAGCACAAAGCTAGTGAGAGAATAGATATCAAAGTACATACAAGGCATGAAGCCCAACACACAAAGCTCAATCGTCAAAGAGAATTGGCGGCGTTGCAACACCTTCAACCTATGCCGGCCAAAGCATAGGCTTACCAATAGCCCTGCTAACATGGATAACAGTACAAGCACCCTTGAGTGCAACAAATGCCCCTCAAGATCAGATACTGTATATCCCCAAGCAACAAGCCCAGCTAAACCAGCTGATCTATGAATACGTCATGTATATATACAGATAAACAAGATACAACATCTCAAAGAGCAAGTCAACCAGGAATTACATCCCGTATATCCAAAGATATATATCCACTCACCGATATCTTCAAAAAGCTCAAGTTACTCAGAAATCTTATCTACTGAGTCTTGTCACCACCTGAGCATACAATTACAAATCAGTATTTGCTTAACTACTCACAATAAGCACAATACATCATATGTACTTAAATCAACAAGTACATATATCTACATATCACATGTACCAATAATCTACAAGTACATAATCATCAAATATAAATATACCCGTATTCACAATTACCCTTTCCAACTTGTAAATCTGTGAATTCATTCAACTCCTTAGCTTAGGCAATACATATACTTCTTCATATGTCAAGGCCACAAATGAATACATATTCATGTTTATCTTCAAATCATCAATATCTTCAAGGAGTTATTTGGTTTCATCTTCATTCGAATTTATTATCCATACCCCCAAATTCCGAGCATGGGCATTTCATAATTCCGAGCAATGTCCAACAATGTCCAATTCCGATCAAATACCATTTCCGAGCAAAGGCACATTCCGAATAAAGTGTTAGGAATTTTCCATTCTGATTTCATACTTCAAATCATAAATTCCGAACTTGATAATTCCGATCACTATGAATTCCGATCAAGCCATAGTTTAATTCAGAGCAAGGGTTAATTCCGGACAATAAGTCCAATTCCGATTAAACACATAATTCCGAGTAAAGGTCATTCATCAATTCCGGTCAATATAAATCCGAGTAAAGGCATATAGATTATTTCCGGATATCATCAATTCCGATCATAGCATTTCCGGACAAAGAGTTAGGGTTAACAGTTCATTACATTCGGAATTCATCCCAAATCCAATCATATTGATCGGAATCCCTCATTTCCGATCCATTCAACCCTTAATTCCGCATGTTTCATACTAAGAATTCCGATCACTTCATATCCATGCATAACTTCAATTTCTAATCTGATTTTTAAGCATCCATTGACATCTATGTTTCCAGAAATGATTCTAAGCATATAATTAACATTTTACAACATTAATTTCTAACATGCATACATCCTAGAATCATCAATCATCATTTTCAAGTATTAATCAGAATTCACTATAATTTCACAAACAATTCTAATTGATATCATGTATTATGAACATATGAAATCTAACCTCTTGCAAATCAAAAATCAGATAAATATCAAGATGCTAGCAAGATGTTGATTTCTTTTCTTTCTTTCTTCTTCCTTCTCTCGGCCAAACACACCACAAAACACACACTTACACCTTACTAAAATTGCATGTAATGAGGAAATGGTGGTGTGTTGGTGACTAAGTGTCACCACAATCGGCCACCTCATCCCCACTAACCCATAATATCAAGTTAAAATTATAATATCAAACACAATATTATTATTACTTATTTAACAATAACAACTAATAATAATAATAATATCACTTAATAAATTAAATCTCAAGATTAATCAAGATTAATTACCTTCTTAATCCTAAGCCGATAGAGAGGGTGTTACATCTAGCAAGTAGCCTTAAGATTTCATCTTTAACTTGATTCCTGGCAGAATACTTTTCCATCTGCTTGATAAGGATAGCCACTTGCTTTCACTCTTCATATCCCAGTTTATGAAGTTGATTCGGCTCCAGAGAACTTGATTCACCATTCTTTAAGACGAACTCCATAATGATAATCCCTTGAACTGAACTCAACCTGAGTGAATCAATCCGAGAAGAGAAGTAGGTTCTTGTATAACACTAAGTTATGTTCTCCTCCTCTTGTTGATCCTGAATAGGAGGTTCTTCTACCTCTTCCTCCTTGGGCACAATAGGCAGTTTGAGTTTAGCTAATTCCTCATTCTGCTTTCTGATTTGCTCAGCCCAGACCTGTTCTCTTGCTCGTTTCTCATCTACTAATACAGCTTGAGCATCCAATTGTCTTCTTCTTAATTCTTCGATAGATATCCCAAGCTGGTCAGCATCTTCTTGTTCCATTCTCCTCACTGCCATCAGTGAAGCTCTTTCTTGTAAAGTCATTTTGTCAGCAAAGTCTTCATCTGATGCTGATGATTCACTTAGAATCATTTTTCTTCTTTTCTGCTGAGGGGGTTCTGACTCTTCTGAGCTAACCACTGCTGGTCTCTTGCCTTTTGCTTTTTCAGTCAGCTCAGCTTCTTTTTCTATTTCTGTCTCCCCCTCAATCTGTTCTGCTCCCTTTGCTAATAGTAGTAGAGCTTCAGCTTTGACTGACTCAGCTTCAGCATCTTGAACCTTCTCCCCTTTTTTGTCATCATCAATAGGGTTCGAAGTCTTTTTTTTTGTTGAAGGGCAGCAACGGAAGATTTCAAGTGTAACACCTCCTCATCTAGAGAATCCAAAATCATGATCATTTCCTTCTTGGTCTGCTTTCTCTTGAGGTGCAACTTGTCAAACTAAATTTTAAAGAAATTCATCAAGTCATCCAAGTCAGCCTGAGAGGGTTAGAATTTGGGTGCATCATCCAAGGGTTGGTGTGTACCCTCAAACTCATTTGCACCAGAGTTTGGACACGTTAATCACCTTGGTGTGTAGATGAAGCATTGACAGGTCGTGTCTGTGGGTGTGAGAAGTGAAGTGAAGTAATGGGGCTCGAAACGTGAAGTGTATGGGTAGGTGGTTGGCGAATTGGATTGGAGGGGGGTGATTGACCCTGGGGATTGGTCATTTCTTCAATGTGACCTAAGTATGTCTGCTTAGGCACAGTAGTGGGCTCACCCATGGCACTGGAGAGTGTGGGCTGAGTAGACACCACATCCGGTTTAGGCTTTAGGGTTGATATGAGCCTCGAGGTTGACATCTGAAGAGTAGGCATCTCCCCCTCAAATCCTGCCAGTGGAGGGATCAAAGTGATCGCAGCTCCAGTGATGCCTTTAGAAATGGCACCACCTATGGCAGTTTTTCTAGTATAGGTTCGGATATTCTCCCTAGCAGCAGTGGGCATACTAGGGGTGGCTTCAGAGTGGGATTGTAGATGGAAAGAATGTGAAGGAGATGGGGTAGACTGGGTTGGGATTACCATAGCCTTATCTTCAAAAGTGGATGGAGAAAAATGAGAAGAAAGAGAAAGTGGAGAGGTCTTACCAGAAGCAGCTTCAGGTTTGCTGGTTCAGCTTGTGCAGAGTTCTCAGCTTGAACCTCGGTGTCAGCTTGGAAAGCTCCGCCTTGATTGGATCCCTCTTCTTCACTTTCTGATGAAGCTGCCTCAGCTATCAGTAGCATGGGCTCACTCAGACCCTCTTGCTCTGGGAAGATGTCGTTGTTGAACATCTTGGGGCTGAGTGTAGGAAACAGGAACACATCCTGATCAGCTTCATATAGTGTTGTCCCCAGCTCGCCAAGGACAGGTACCTTATGAAAGGTACATGAAGATCCCTTGTGGTCTTCATCACTTGGACCCTGAATTCGTTGAAGATAAGCATAGCATAGTCCAGATTTCAGGCAAAGTATATGCTGTATAGCAGCTGCATCACGAACTCATTTACCTGGTCCAATCCTGCAACCTTGGTACCAAGTGAACGAATCACTGTGGAAACCATGAAACCCCAACTGGTTGGAAAAGTGGCATTTTTTATTACACCCTCTGTCTGCGGGTGTCCCATTCTGGGTAGGACAGACCTAGCCACCTGTCTCGTCACAGCAGGCTCGAACTCATCAGATTGAGGGAGTTGAAGAACCTCCCTTAGCCTGTGTACTGTGAGAGTAATGGTCCTCTCTCCGTTCAACACTGTTCCCCGGATTTCGTCGTTGTTTTGGTTGTAGACACACATATACCAAAACTCGAGCAGATGCTGAGGAACCACATGTAAAGGTGCTCCAGTGAAAGCAAAAGCCAATGGGCATTTACGAATATAGTTTACCCATGGTTCGTATCCTCTGTTAATTTTGCATTGAGGGATTGCAAGGCAGGCACGCTGATTGTTGATTTTGATCAGAGGCAATCCGTTGTTCTTGAACGCAACACCTCTTACCATTCTGTCACTGAGATTCAGAACGGTTCCGTCCATCGTTGAACTTAGAAGATTACACTAAGTAACTGTTCTATTCGCACTGAGCAATTTATGTCGCACTGAGCGATATTGGATTCGCACTGAGCGATATTGGATTCGCACTGAGCGATTTAGGGTTTCGTGATCGATGAAACGAGGAATTGCACTGAGCTATTTGTGGTTGTTTGCGAAAGGTATTTTAGAAGGTGAGAAGTCAGAGTTGTAAGCGTAAACTGCTCTAAACCGGTTATGATCGGTATATATACTTTTCTGAGGAGAGAGAAAAGTTACCGTTAGAATCCCTTTTTTATCCGTTACGCCGGAAAAATTACGGCTTGATTTAACAGAGAGATGGTAGAAACATATCATCTTCAACGGATATAAGTGTAAAATAATATTATTAATGCATAATAAGATCATAAACACTGTTAAATTATACCAATACACAATTGATATTCGATGAGATTTGAGACTGACTCAAATACACATTGACATATGAATTAATGACACGTAGTAATCAAATCATAGTTTAGACACACCAAGCTGAGTAAACTTATTACTTAGCCTAAGTCAAGCACTCAGCTTGAATTGAGCACTCAGCTTGAGATTGAAACTCAGCTTGAGTAGAGCACTCAGCTCAGGCTCAATGACACTTAGTCATTATTGTTTGAGACTTACGCAAACTAACACTTATAACTACACTGAGTAGTTAATGTAGGTTTGGAACTTACCAAACGTGTGAACCAATCACACAGCATGAGTTAAGCACATAGCTCAGACTCTATGACACTTAGTCATTTATGTTTGAGACTGACTCAAACTATATATCTTAACTACACTGAGCAGTTAATGTATGTTTGGAACTTACCAAACATGTGAACTCATCATTAAGCTTGACAGGTTATTCAGTTTATGAAAACTTATTTATAAACTGTGCACTCAGCTTAAGACACTTAGTCTTTGTCAAACTGAAAAACTCATATTCTAGACACTTAGCTAGGGGTTGAGCATACCCAATTTACTTAGCAGATACATAAACCTCTTTTCATCAAGGGGTTTAGTAAAGATATCTGCTAATTGGTCATTAGTGGAGATAAATTTTATGTCAACTTTACCTGTTTCCACGATGTCCCTGATGAAGTGATGTCTAATTTCAATGTGCTTGGTTCTTGAGTGGAAGACTGGATTGTAAGTTATGGATATAGCACTTTGGTTATCACAGAAGATAGGAGTTTTCGTGAAACTCATACCAAAGTCTTGAAGCTGATGCTGCATCCATAGGATTTGAGCACAACAACTTCCTGCTGCAACATACTCAGCTTTAGCAGTTGAAGTAGCCACTGAAATCTGTTTCTTACTAGTCCAGCTGACTAACTTCCTTCCAAGCATTTGACATCCTCCAGTAGTTGATTTTCTATCTAACTTGCACCCAGCATAGTCAGCATCTGAAAAACCAACTAACTCAAATCCAGAATCCTTTGGATACCAAAGGCTTAGATTTGGTGTACCTTTAAGGTACCTAAAGATCCTTTTCACAGCTTAAAGATTTGATTCTTTAGGATCTGACTGATATCTTGCACAAACACATGTAGCAAACATGATATCAGGTCTACTAGCTATCAGATAGACTTTTGTGACATTATTTTGGAGAACCATTCACACAGAGATTCATTAGTAGAACCAAATATAATGTCATCCACATAGATTTGTACAAGAATCACCTGTCCTTTACTCTTTTTAATAAAGAGTGTCTTATCTATACTACCTCTGGTGAAATCCATTGATAATAGATAAGTGGACAGTGTATTATACCAAGCTCTTGGAGCTTGTTTAAGACCATACAAAGCCTTATCTAACTTATAGACATGATGTGGAAACTTTGAACTGACAAAGCCAGGAGGTTGTTTCACATAGACTTCCTCCTGAAGTTTTCAATTTAGGAAAGCACTTTTCACATCCATTTGATAGACTTTGAAGTCTTTATATGCTGCATAAGCTAAGAACAGCCTTATGGCTTCAATTCTAGCAACAGGGGTAAAGGTCTCATCATAATCGATTCCTTCTTCTTGCTTATACCCTTGTGCTACCAGCCTGGCTTTGTTCCTAACTATCACTCCATCCTTGTCCATTTTATTTCTATAGACCCACTTAGTGCCTATAATTGAATGATCTTTGGGGGCAGGGACAAGGCTCCAGACCTTATTTCTCTCAAATTCATTCAATTCCTCTTGCATAGCTTCAATCCAGTCCTCATCCTCTAAGGCTTCTTCAGTCTTCTTTGGTTCCATTTGAGATAGAAAACCAAAGTGGGCAGCATAGTTAGTTGTAGCCTTAGATCTGGTCATTACCCTTTCTTGGACATTTCCAATGATCTGATCTTGAGGATGATCTTTGAGGAATTTAAATGTTGTAGTTTGAGAATCTAGTTCTGGATCTGAGTGATGTTGAGAGCCCTGAGGTGAACTTATCTCCTCAGTCTCAATAGCACCATTGTCAACAAACTGATGATCACTTAGATCCTCAGTCTGAGTCACTTCAGCTCCAAAGGGGTTGATGAACTCATCATCCTTCTCAGCTTGAGAATTCCTTGGAGCTTGTGATGATTTCTTTGATGAACACACATCATCATCACTATCATTTCCCATGAAATACATAGGATTTGACATATTGGTTTCCTCTGGCTTTTCAAGCTCACTCAGACTAACCAAGTCAGCTTGTCTTTTCTCAGCTTGATCAAGACTGTCTTCATCAAATGAGACATGAATTGATTCTTGTATGGCCTTTCTCCTAGTGTTATATACTCTGTATGATTGGGAGATTGAGGAATAACCAACGAATATTCCTGGATCAGCTTTGGGTTCCAACTTATGGAGCTGATCTCTTTGATTCAGCACATAGCATTTTGAACCAAAGACATGGAAATAACCTATATTGGGCTTTCTAGACTTATACATCTCATATGATGTTTTACCATGTCTTTTCACAATGATTGATCTATTTTGGGTATAACAGGTTGTACTGACAACTTCATCCCAAAAATATAGTTTCAATCCTGCCTCACACATCATTGTTCTAGCAGCCTTAATTAGGGTTCCATTTCTCCTCTCAGCAACTCCATTTTGTTGGGGAGTTCTGACATATGAGAAATTTTGTAATATTCCCTTTTGTTCACAGAAGCTTTCATGGGTAGAGTTTCTGAACTCAGTCCCATGATCACTTCTGGGTTGCTTTACAGACTTACCTTTCTGTAACTCTTCCTGTTTGATAAAACTTATTATCTCTAGGGCAGCCTCACTTTTGGCTTTAAGGAATATTACCCAGGTGAATCGTGAGAACTCATCTACTATCACCAGTGTGTACTTCTTGCCACTTAGGCTTGGAGTACTTAGGGGTCCAAACAGATCCATATGCAACATATGCAGTGGGTTTGCTATTGAAAAATTTTTCTTTAATTTAAAGGACCCTTTGTGGTGTTTCCCTTGCTCACAAGCTGAACACAATTTATCCTTGACAAATGTGATCTTTGGTAATCCAGAGACTAACTCTTTATTGGATAACATATTTATACCTTTAAAATTCAAAGGTGATAATCGTTTTTGCCACAACCAACTCAGCTTAGGAACAGATTGGGAATACAAGCAGGTTTCAGTATAGGGATCAGCAGAATTAAGATCAAGTAGATACACTTCTCTTTCTCTTTTAGCTATTAATACAGGCTTTCCCTTAGCATTATATATTGTTCCTGCTTTCTTCCTAAAAGTAACAATGTTGTCTTCATCACACAATTGGCTGATACTAATCAGATTGTGCTTAAGACCCTTGACATATGCAACCTTCTGGAAAGTAACTTTGCCAGCATGCATCTTCCCGTAGCCTTTAGTTCTTCCATAGGAATTGTCTCCAAATATTATTTTAGGACCTTCATCTTCCTGGAAATCACTAAGAAGTCATTTCCACCCGGTCATATACCTTGAGCATCCACTATCCAAGTACCATTTACTTGAACCCTGCACATGATATAAAAACTAAAAATATTAGTTTTTTTTGGGAACCCACTTCTTGGTGGGTTCAGATAAGGAGCACTTAGCATCTCCATCTTCTTGAATTGACTGTTCAGCTTGAGCAGGAGCTGAGTCCTGTGTAGACTGATCAGTCTGTTCTTGTTCAGGCCTTGAGATTTCAACATCACAGTCCTTAGCCTCATGACCCTTACTTCTGCACTTGTAGCATCTTTTATTCCAATGATTACAGGAGGTAGAGTGTCTAATAATCCTTGTGAGAACTTGCGCTCAGTCTTAGGATTATATGTTGTGGATAACTTTTCAACTTTCTTTGCAAGTTGATTCACTTGATGATCACTGACCTTGGACTTACCTTTGTCAGATCTTTGTTTGTTATCCCTTTGATTAGAAGTTTGACCAACAAACTTCTTTTCCATGACCTTGGACTTACCTCTGTCATGCTTACTGGACTTACCAGTTTCAACATATTTGGACTTACCACTGTTGATCTCCTTGGACTTACCAAGGTCTACAACTTTGGACTTACCATTGTTGTGATTTGACCTCTGACTTACAGTGGTCTTCCTATTCTTGTAACTTCTCTCCGAGCCAGATAGAGAATGTTGTCTTTTCAAAGGATTTAGGTTAAGCCTTTCTACAACTGAAGTTCTTTGAATAGGCTGAGTGCCTAATCTATCCAGCACAGACTTACTATGTTGTTTGGATGTTGAACACTCATTTCCATGATCTTTAGCTTTTACAAACATATTGTATTTCAAGTTTGGATCATGTCTTTTCTCTGAGGCTGACTTCCGAGACTCAATCAGTTGTCTATCTCCTCAGAGTCTGTACTTGCTATCTCATCATCAGCTACATAATGTAACACCCTGTAAATGGGCCTAGCAGTGTAGGGTTGTACTTTGTGCTTTAGAGCTTGTACAGTGACTTTAAGTGAAATTAATTAAGTGTTTTGTGTGACTAACGTGTCTCGTGTTGATTAATGTGATTATGTGAAAAGTGTCATTTGTGTCTAAAAGTGATGTCGTGTTATGCGGTTTCGTGTAATAATTCCGTAAATATCCTCGTTGGTTAAAACGGGATGTCATGTGTCAAGTTGTAAGTTGAAATGGGGAACAAAATACCCCGTGTCTAATAATAAATAACCAAAGGTCGGCTTCTTGAAGCCTTATCCCCTGGGTTCTCACAAAGACACACACACATACACATACTAAGATGCGTACATCACACACATTCACACCTTGAAGATTTTAAAGGAAGAAATCAAGAAAACAAGTTGATTGCAGGGGAGTTCAGTGTCGAAATCGTGTTCTAACTGCTGTCCTCGTATTGATTTGTAAGTATTTTCATGGTGAAGCCTAGTTTTTGAAGTTATGAAGAAGATGACCATTTTGATGGTTCATCTTGTGATTTATGTGATGTTTTTGTGTTCAAGTGTGTTTATAGAGTCCTAGAGATGTTATATAGAGAGTACAAATGATTAAAAACTGAGTTTTGGTCGAAAAAGGGGTAAAAATCGGGATTTGCAGGTCTGATTGACGAACAGGGACGAAGTCTGCCTTCCTACCCCCGTAGGGATAATTCCCTACCCCCGTAGGGATAATTTCCTACCCCCGTAGGAAAAAGTTCCTACCCCCGTAGGGATAATTTCCTACCCCCGTAGGGAAAAGTTCCTACCCCCGTAGGGGGGTGTTTTTCAGAGTTTTTGAAATTAAGCCTTCTGTGGCCGTAGTAAGATGTTTCTGCGGCCGTAGGAGGGGTTTGCTGATGTCCTGCGGCCGTAGGACATGTTTACTGCGGCCGTAGGAGGCTGTCCTATGTTAATAGCTTGTGTAACTTGTGTTTTGACCTATGTGCACTGTGTGTAAGTGGTAACCAAGATTGAAACTGATGTGATAGGTGATACGGAAGACTCCGTTTGTCTTTGGGATTCCTGAAGTCATATATGCCTCTTGTGATATCGAGGTGAGTACCGGTTTCCCATGAGACTCAGTAAGTAGGGCTATTGTGTGTCGGTGTTGTGTGCCATGTGATATAGTGATACAATGATATAGTGACATAGTGACATAGTGATCCAGTGATACAGTGACACAGTGATAGTATTATAGTGATACAGTGACATAGTGATAGTGACGTGTTGTGATATAACACGTGTAATGTGATTATGGTAGTGACGGTAGATAAGTGAAGTGATACGAGATAGACCCAAGTAGGGTTATAACTTATGTGATAACTGTATGCGATGTTTTAAGTGTAATTTGTATTCTGCTCATCAAGAATGAGCAGAAGCTAATGTGATATAGTGATATAGTGATACAGTGATATTGTGATACAGTGATATTGTGATACAATGATATGTGTGATGCCATGTGATATAAAATGTGATATGTGATACGCATGCGTACTGTGGACCCTATGGGTCAAACGTGTTTATGATTCCTGTCCGGACAGACGCAGGGGTTGAGGTCAGTCGCCGATGCGGCTGGGTCCCTTGAGTGTTATTCAGGGATTAGCGGTTCCCACGAGTGATTTTCTGGGGTAAAGGTTCTGTAGGCCGCCGTTCCTCGACAAACAGTGGGGTCTTAGTTTGTAACTAAGGCCTAATTGAGCCCAGGTGGCTCCGTAACGTGCTCAGGGGGGGGGGGGTTGCTCTTCGTTTCCCCTCCAGCATGGATTGGTGTTGTTGACTTCTCAGTTGGATTCGTTGAGCGGGATTTGCAACCCCACGAGATATGATCTTGCTGACATGTTGGCACACCGCTATGTGATAACTTAGCATTGTGTGCTTTGTTGTGACGTAATAGCATGCTTATTGGTGCTTATGTGATACTTGTACTCACTAGCTAGTGTAGCTAATGTTTCGTGATATTTCCCTTTTCGCAGGTTAGTGATCAGATGGCCTGGCGAGTCGGGTTGCTGTGGGTAGTGTTATTGTAGATATCTTTTGGGACACTTGTAGTTTATTAACTCTGATGCTGTATAACGATGGTCGGTGCGTAGTGGTAAAACTGGATAAATTTTGAGACTTGGTTTGATTTGTTGTTCTATATCGCCAAGTCGATAACTAATACTTAAAATGTAATCAGTGGTTTATTCCGCTGCAGACTTTTGGTGTAAATAAAGTTTTAATTTACTCTAATTTTAAGCTCGTGAAACCGGTGTTACACATAAGCTGCTGTTTGATAGTCACCTCCAAGTACAGCTTGTACCTGTTTAGGAATTTGTCGGTTTATGCACTTTTCAGCAAGCTTTGATGACTTACACCACGACTCAGTGACCTTTTGAAGTTGGTCAACTTTGACTTTAGCTTCCTGAAGTTCTTCACTTAGAATTTTATTAATGTGTCTTTGACATTCAAGATCACACTGTGCTTTCTTACCAACATCAATGAGAGATTGATTTTCCTTGATCTCATCTTTGAGTTTAGCTATTTCAGCTTTGAGGTAATTTTGAGACTTAAGGCTGGTCTTGAAATCATTCAGCAAATAATCAAACGCAAGACCCTGTTCTTCATCGGTGTAAGAGTAGAAATTACTGACCTTGTACATGGAAGCAGGATCCCAATCGCTAAGCTTGCTGTTTTCCGCAGCTTCCTTCATGTTAGCTTCAAAGATTGATTCGGACAGACCATAATCAACCTCATCTAATTTTAACTCTTCATCTTCTTGAGCCATTAGACATACATCATCATCTGAGGTAGATGATTCAGTATCCCAGGTTTCAGCATATAATCCTTTTGCACTGGGTTTGTCTTCTGGCTTTCCTTTCTTGAGCTGAGTATATTTCTTCTTGTATTTATCAGCTCTGTAAGCATTCTTATCAGCAATTGATGCTGATTCTCCCTTCTTTAATCTGTACTCAGCAGCAATATGTCCCTTCTTCTGACAGTTGAAGCACACAACATTCTTGGGATCAAAAGAACTCTTCCCTTTGCCCCTGTCAGATCTTCCTCTTCCCCGTTGAGATCTTCTCAAACGCTGGCTAACATTGCCATTTGCTCAGTGATTATCTGAACATCATCAGTATCACCTGAGTCTGAGTCTGAGTGGTCAGCTTGGGATTCTGACTCAGTCTTAGATTCAACAACTAGTGCCTTCGAACTTTTCTTCTTTTTCTGTGCATCCAATGCAACTTCAGCTTTATCCAAAGACTCCTTGAGTTGTTGTTGAGAAGTTATTTTGTGTTCAGTGATCTGTTCATGATTTAGCAAGAACCTGAAGGGTTTTGTATGGTATAAAAACATACAATAACATGGACAGCGGAATAAAACCCCCTCCAGTGATCTCATCTAACTCGTACAGAAACTAAAAGAGGAAGAGGGTTAGAAAGTTATACCTTTGTTGCAAACACAAAACTTTCTTTATGCCTCTAGACAGCTGCAGGTTATCCACCGCTACTGCACCACCTCGAACTGGCTGCTAGACCGCCTAAGGATTAAACCTTGGATCAACCCGTGACCCGTGTGTGTGTGACCTGCGCCGCCGTCGACCACCGTCCCTGTGGTCTTGCGCCGCCGTCGACCACCGCCCCCCGCGGCCTTGCGCCGCCGTCGATCTCACGAAGAGAGAGAGAGAGAGAGTCGACCGAGATAGAGAGAGAGAGAAATGAAAGCCTTAGGGTTTTTCTTTTGTTATGTGATTAGCTTATTGATTAATGAGGCTTAAACAAGAATATATATAAATCCTTATTAGGCCAAGCCCGTTTAATTAAAGCCCAACTTTAATTAAACTATTAATCAATTACATAAAGTACCCTCGACCTTTCTAATTAATTAATAACTATTAATTAATTGGTCCCGTTAATATTTAAACTAAATATTAACTTCTCCTTTTTAAATAATAAATAACTATTATTATTTTCTCTTTCTCAATAATTAATTAAACTAATTAATTATTCTTTTCCACACAAAAAGTTATAATCCAAAAGGTTCTAATTGGGTGTGCAGCGGTGTGATCCTTTAGTGTCACATAGTATTGGACACGATAGTACATGTTATCTATCTCTGCACATAATCTAACAAACTCCCACTTGTGCTAGATAAGTAACACTCCTTGTACATCGTTGGCCTAAGGAGGTCCCTAGCCAGACGCTTAGGTTTACCAGACTATGAGATCTCTTATATCTAGAGACATAATCCACGCCTTGGATTATCTAGGCTTTTCCTTTAGCATCGCGATATTTTGTAATGTGAGTATTTGACATGGAGCAGGGATCTCATCTAATACTCAGATTTTCTCGACTCTGATTTTGACACTCTGCAGTTACGGTTTTCCCGAATGAATAACTATCATTCTAACCGAGCGCGGCCACGCATTTTCAGTAGTCTTAATCGTCGAGGAGCTCAGAAAATATCTCTCCTAAAAAGGAGGTGCAAATCCCATCTTGACTATTTGCAATTTGAGCACACGGCTTCCGCTGCACCTAGACAAGCCCTTATGATCACCCTGTTACGGCGTGACGTTAGAACATGCTAAAGTACAGAAGTTACCATGCCCCAAACCAAATATCTCAGGTCTAAGGACAACCTATCAAGTTTACTTATGTTAATGCTCCATGAAGTAAACTCGATGCGGATCACCCCAATATTTATCCCCTGATAAATATTTTTGAATATTTGGTCACAACCTTGAGCATTTACTCATACCCGAATAAATCATCAAATATTCATAATAGCGTTACCTCCCTAATGTAGCTCCCACTACATTAAGTAGCTACGGGTATTTAGACAATTCATAACTTGACTTGTCAAGGATAGGTTAAACATGCTAAAAATGGATAACTACGAAACATTATGCAAATACCTCATATTTCAATCCCATGAAATTTAAATACATAATAAAAGGTTTCAAGTTACATCCATAGTAATAATCATAAAACACGAACTAGCTGCTATGTTCGAAGTGAACTCGCATGCCTCTCATGCTTAGCTCTAGCTAGCGGCTTTGTCAACGGGTCAGCAATGTTGTCGTCCGTCGGTATCTTTTGTAGTTTAATATCATCTCTTCCAATGATTTCTCGGATGAGGTGATATTTCCTGAGTACGTGTCTAGTCCGCTGATGATCTCTAGGCTCTTTAGCTTGCACTACAGCCCCTAAGTTGTCACAGAATATATCGATCGGTCTAGAGATACTGGCAACGACTCTAAGATCCGAGATAAAATTCTTCAGCCAGACAGCTTCCTTTGCCGCATCACTTGCCGCAATATACTCTGCCTCTGTAGTAGAATCTGCTATTGTATCTTGCTTTTGACTATTCCAAGATATGGCTCCTCCGTTTAGGGTAAAGACAAATCCTGACTGCGACCTGAAGTCGTCTCTGTCGGTCTGGAAACTAGCATCAGTGTAACCAGTTACACTGAGCTCATCCATCGAACTTCCATATACTAGGAATATGTATTTCGTCCTTCTCAGATACTTGAGAATATTCTTGACGGCTACCCAATGGGCTTCACCAGGATTTTGCTGATATCTACTCGTGACACTGATAGAATAGGCAACATCGGGTCTAGTACATAGCATGGCATACATAATCGAACCAACTGTCGAGGCATATGGTATCAATTTCATCTTGTCCTGATCTTGACTAGACACAGGACACTGAGCCTTGCTCAAAATCGCGCCAGATTGCATAGGAATGAATCCTTTCTTGGATCCATCCATCTTGAATCTTTTCACGACTTTATCAATATAAGTACTTTGACTAAGTCCGATAAGCCGCTTAGATATATTCCTATAGATCTTTATACCCAGTATATAAGCAGCTTCTCCCAAGTCTTTCATCTGGAAACATTTACCCAACCAGGATTTTACTCCTTGTAATACTGGTATATTGTTTCCTATTAACAGTATGTCGTCTACATACAAGACTAGGAAGGTTACCGCGCTCCTACTGAATTTAGTGTAAACACACGACTCGAACTCACTTTTGGTAAAACCAAACTCTTTGATACGTTCATCAAAGTGTAAGTTCCAGCTCCTAGATGCTTGCTTTAGTCCATAGATGGATTTAAGCAATTTTCATACTTTATTAGGATTCTTTGGATCCGCAAAACCATCCGGCTGTATCATATATACATCCTTTGTCAATTTCCCGTTAAGGAAAGCGGTTTTGACATCCATTTGCCATATCTCATAGTCAAAATATGCTGATATGGCCATAAGGATCCTAATAGTCTTAAGCATTGCCATTGGGAAAAAAGTTTCATCATAGTCAACACCATGAGTTTGCGTGAAACCTTTTGCCACTAGCCTTGCTTTAAAAGTATGCAACTTTCCATCCATGTCTGTCTTCTTTTTGAAGACCCATTTGCACCCAACAGCTTTACTGTGTTGAGGCAAATCTACTAACTCCCAAACTTGGTTGTCATACATGGATTGCATCTTTGCCTTCATGGCTTCTAGCCATTTCTCAGATTCTAAACCCGAGGCAGCGTCTTGGTAGGTAGTGGGTTCTAAAAGATCCCCTTCGTCTTGAGCAACTAGGAATCCCAGATACCTATCTAGCTCATTACGAGACCTACTTGACCTGCGAAGGTCTTGTGTTTGCACCTCTTCCTCAACCACAGACTCGGGTTGAGGTTCAACAATTCTCTGTTGAATTACAGGTTCAACTATCGGTGGTGGTGTAATCTCCTCCTCTTCAATTTCTTGAAGCTCTATTTCTTTTCTTGGAGTCTCTGAGTTTAGAAACTTCTCCTCCAAGAATACCCCTTTACGAGCAACAAAAACTTTGTTCTCATCTGGGTTGTAGAAATAGTATCCCATAGTTTCCTTGTGATAACCCACGAAGATACACTTATCTGATTTGGGATTGAGTTTATCCGTGAATGTTCGCTTAACATACACCTCACATCCCCAAACCTTTAGAAAAGACATTTTGGGCTTTTTCCCCGTCCATATCTCGAACGGTGTCTTTTCAACCGATTTGGTTGGAACCCGGTTAAGCATGAACGCTGCTGTCTCGAGTGCGTGTCCCCAAAACGACAATGGTAGGGAACTTCGACTCATCATTGATCGTACCATGTCAAGCAGTGTACGATTCCTCCTTTCTGATACACCATTCATCTGAGGTGTATACGGAGGTGTGAGTTGTGAAACAATCCCACATTCCTTCAAATGATCATCGAATTCCTGACTCAGATATTCGCCACCTCGATCCGACCGAAACGACTTTATCTTCTTGTCCAACTGATTTTGTACCTCATTCTGAAACTGTTTGAACTTGTCAAAACTTTCAGATTTAAGTCTCATGAGGTAGACATAACCGAACTTACTGAAGTCGTCAGTAAAGGTTATGAAATACCGGTATCCTCCTCTAGCTTATGGAGTAAAGGGTCCGCATACATCTGTGTGTATAATCCCTAATAACTCGCTGGCCCTTTCATTCTCACTGTTGAAAGGCTGCTTTGTCATTTTACCAGACAAACAAGATTCGCAAACATCATATGACTCCAAGTCAAATGGTTCTAGAATTCCGTCATATCGGAGTTTCTCTATGCGTTTCTCATTTATATGTCCTAAATGACAATGCCAGAGGTAAGTTTGATTCAAGTTACTCTTGGATCTCTTACTTATATGATAGATGTCATTGTTATCTAAATTTAGCGTATATAGACCGTTTTCTGGAGTGGCTTTGAAAAAGAAAACATTGTTTCTAAAACATGAAATAACTTTTTCATTAAAAACATAAGCAAAACCACAGTCTATCAGCAAATTGAACGAGATAACATTTTTAATTAGTCTAGGAACATAATAACAAGGTTCTAGTTCTAAGACCATGCCCGAGGGCAAACTAAGACAATATGTCCCTACAGCTTCGGCACCAACCATGGAGCCTTCGCCTACCCGCAGGTCCATATCTCCTTGTCTCAGCTTCTTACTTCTCTTGAATCCCTGCAAATGATTGCATATGTGATGACCACATCCGGTATCCAATACCCATGATTCATATAAAGTAACAAGACAATCTATCATAAAGATACCTGTATCATTGGGCGAACCAATGTCCAGCTGATCTATGTCGAGTGAGTGCTCGCATGAATCCTTGCTACCACAGTCTGGGCAACAAAATTCTCCAAGTTCTTCCAGCCAGTCATCCTCCTACATAGGGTCCAAAACTGGTGACTCTAGCTACTTCGGGTTCAACTCGTCGCTAATGCACATGAGGATTTCGTGCAACCCTACGACAGTCATCTCAAAATCACCAAGGACATACATTAATCTTTTCTGGTAATAGTCCGACAAGGAATCGAACAAGAGCATAACTAGCTCATGTGGTTTTGATTTTGACCCCAAGCTCTCATAGCAATCCAAGAGCCTTCTCATATTGATAAGATGATCGCTAATAGGCTGACTTTCTTTCATCTTGGCTGAAAGGATTTCCCTCATCAATAGCATGCGACATATCCGTTCACTAAACTTGAACTTCTGCTCCAATCCTTGAACAACCTCATAAGATGACTTCTCACGGAGATCATCCGTAAACTCGGATGATGCTGGGAGAATGAGAATCGACATGACGTCAGACTCGTCATCCAGATACAGATAGTAAGTGTCATACTCACTATCCTGGGCATCTACTCCTGGTCGTTCTGGATGCAATGTCTCAATAATGTGAAGTTTTCGCTGTGCATCCAAAACATTTTTCAGATGCATCTTCCAAACAACAAAGTTTGGACCTGAAAGCTTCCACTTGCTAGTGATGAGACTTAGAGACTCTCTTGGTGAATAAAACGGAATAACAGATATAATAGACATCTACAGAAAAAGAAAAAGATAAAACCGATTCAGTATTGATTATATCTTCTCATAATTATTACCTTTTAACAAAAATTATTAGACTAGGATCCATATTTCACATTTCCCGATGCAAGGTTTGGGCACTTCCCACCGGGACAATGCTATTTCTGGTAGGTAAAAACTATACCAATCGTATCCTAACTGGACACGACTCCTAGATCCGCGGGACATCGGTTACAAGAACCGTGCATGTTTAGTCCCTCTAGTGCATTTTGGGCCGGGACTCCCGATTATCACCAAAATAGATCGCACCACCTAAGACAGCATGAATTCTGGCTGGGACTCCCGATTATCGCAGAATCTTTCATGCCCCTTCCCACAATGGTTTAAACCCGGATGCCCAAGGTTTGGGCATTTCCGACACCCGAGTGCCGTTTAACAGCAAGGGTGTACCATTAGGTGGGTAGCACACTGATCTAAGATTTTTCTAAAAAGGATTTCCAAGTTTTTAACGTGAAAAACTTTAATGCCAGTTTTCCTTTTAAAAACATTTGTTTCAATAATTAACTATTATTAAAACCTTTGTTTTATTTCATCGTGTTAATCACAACCACGCATATATATAATATGTAAAGAAATAAAACAACCACAAACAACTATGCCTTAGCCTTGCCCTTTACTAATGTCGGTTTCGTGAGCCACACAAAAAACACTACGGTCAAAACCTAAGTGGAAAAAACAACACACATGGCATGGCAATCTGAAGCTCCCACTGGCTCCAGCATCCAATCCTCCTTCTTGCTCCTTGCTCCTTTGCATCTTGGTCCAGATATATACAATCTATAAAACTATTCTATTCTACTTTCTAAAAAACTAGAAATATAAAAGTACAAGATGATCAAAGGCACGCAGGCCCGCTAATCTAATACTTTTACAAGATAGAATAGGGGTTGTAAGTGGCACGCAGGCCTCCCCACACCATAGAATAATAAATCCAAAACAACCACAAGTGTAGGAAATTAAAAAAACAAATCCACAAGGTCTAGGGCTCGGCTATGACATCCCAAATATGTACTAAACTAATACATGAAAGTAAAGCAACCGATTTCTAAATTATTCATCTTGATGAAAAATTACTGATTTTAACAACCTGTTAAAACCCCTATATTGTTTTTCCTTTATTTGCAATGAATATATATTTCAAGTTTTATACTTTGATAATTAATCAAAAAACTCAAAATAATATTTAAACCTTAAATTAAAATAACAACTGTATTTCAATTTAATATTGACCACAAAATATCTGAACCGCGAGCTGGGCCAAATATTTAAACTGGGTCATTGATCGGAAAACGAGCCGGGAAACCAAAAACTGGGCCGAGGCCCAAAACAACTTTAGCGCCGCTAACCTTAGCCGCTAAACCCAAACTGGGCCGCAGGCCTCCTGGGTCGTGGTTCTCTGGGCCGAAGCGCACCACGCTTCTAGCGCCGCTAACTGGGCTTCTTTAGCGCCGCTAACGGCAATGCGATAGCGCCGCTAAGGCCGTGTTCCACGGTCGACCGCCGTAAAACCGCCGCCGATCACAGCCGGCTTGCCGCCTCTCCTCGGGACTGCCGTCGACCAGCCGACGCCCACGACTGGGACGCCGCCGACCTGACCACAGCCACCGCCTGAGGCCACCGCCGATAATGGTGGTCTCGGTTTTCTTGGTTATCGCAAATAATAACAACAATAATAATAAAAACAGATTTAATTTAATATATTAAATCTTATAATCCTTTTATCAAAAGGTTTATCCAATAAAAAAAAACTTGATTTTTTATCATTCTGGATAATTTAAAATCTTTTTCTTGATAAAAGATAAACCTTTTTCATCAGAATAAAAAGAAACCTACCTAGTCTCCTACGAGGTTAGAAGTGGCTCTGATACCGCTGAAGGGTTTTGTATGGTATAAAAACATACAATAACATGGACAGCGGAATAAAACCCTCTCCAGTGATCTCATCTAACTCGTACAGAAACTAAAAGAGGAAGAGGGTTAGAAAGTTATACCTTTGTTGCAAACACAAAACTTTCTTTATGCCTCTAGACAGCTGCAGGTTATCCACCGCTACTGCACCACCTCGAACTGGCTGCTAGACCGCCTAAGGATTAAACCTTGGATCAAACCGTGACCCGTGTGTGTGTGACCTGCGCCGCCGTCGACCACCGTCCCTGTGGTCTTGCGCCGCCGTCGACCACCGCCCCCCGCGGCCTTGCGCCGCCGTCGATCTCACGAAGAGAGAGAGAGAGAGAGTCGACCGAGATAGAGAGAGAGAGAAATGAAAGCCTTAGGGTTTTTCTTTTGTTATGTGATTAGCTTATTGATTAATGAGGCTTAAACAAGAATATATATAAATCCTTATTAGGCCAAGCCCGTTTAATTAAAGCCCAACTTTAATTAAACTATTAATCAATTACATAAAGTACCCTCGACCTTTCTAATTAATTAATAACTATTAATTAATTGGTCCCGTTAATATTTAAACTAAATATTAACTTCTCCTTTTTAAATAATAAATAACTATTATTATTTTCTCTTTCTCAATAATTAATTAAACTAATTAATTATTCTTTTCCACACAAAAAGTTATAATCCAAAAGGTTCTAATTGGGTGTGCAGCGGTGTGATCCTTTAGTGTCACATAGTATTGGACACGATAGTACATGTTATCTATCTCTGCACATAATCTAACAGAACCCATAAATGGACTGTAGGTTATACAAATGCAATGTTCCTCCAGCCCTCAGTGCTGTGGTCACTTCATTGAACCTTTCTTGTAACACATCTAGAAACTTCAGCACGAGTTCAGCCTCTTCTTTCCTAATGCCTACACTTAGCAGGTCATTAATCAAGCAATGAAACCTGGTAAACACATCAGCCAGGGTTTCATTCTTCTTTGAGAAGAAGTTCTCATATGATCTGTTTAAATGATTTTTCTTCTGCTGTTTGACCAGATCTGTGCCCTCATATGTAACACTCAGAGTATCCCAGATCTCTTTTGCAGACTGACACCCAGTCACAGTATGCAAGATCTCGTTGGTTAGGGCATTTGCGAGAACACTTTTTGCCTTGTCATCCAGATTGTATAGTTTCCAATCTTCATCAGTCCAGGATACAGCAGGCTTTCTTGTTTCCTTTTCAGTTCTGCCAGGAGACGTATCACTGACAGTAGCAGGAATCTTGGGGATGATAGGTCCTTTTGTAATGACATCGAACATACGATTGTCAATGGACTTGAGGAATAGCATGGCTCTGAACTTCCACATAGGATAGTCAGATCCATCAAATATGGGGCAACCTTTGGCAGACATCTGTGGAAAGTTTGAAGTATTGTTGCTTGTAGACATTATAAACTTTCTCAGAATCTTGAACTTTCAACTTATGAAATCGTTCAGCCTGCTCTGATACCAGTTGTTGGTCCCTTGATGAGAATAACAACAAGCAACAGGTGTGTAGAAGGGGGGTTGAATACACTTTGTGCGGAAATTGAACAAATCAAATAAAAAGTGTTACACAAAGTAAATCAAACCACAATTGAATGCTTTGCTTTTCATTAATAAGAAGATGGTTACAGACTCTATCAAGTAAGCAAATCTTGATATGTAAACACGTAATATAAATCTCTCAATCTTTCAAACTTAGATATCTATAATCAACTTATGATTATAGATACTGACGACTCTCTAAACAGGATTTAATCACAGATTGAATACTTACCAATCTCACAACTAATGTGAGTATTCGAACACACGAACAAATTGGCAATCTGTGAATATCTTGATCACGTTGAACTGACAAACAGTGATTCAAGAATCGTAACACATACGGTTGAGGTGAGGTATTTGGCTCTCCAACACTTAGTTGTAATCATTTCAGAATCGTACCTCTAAACTTATCAGGGAGATAAGTATTTATAATCTTGTTCCTACGGTTCCTAACAAACTGGACTAATCCTAATTTGCTAACTAACTACCGGATAACCCGGAATCTTGAATCTTGAATCTTCTTATCTTGAGTCTTCAATCTTCAATTTTGATTCTGAAGTCTTCTTATCCTTCCTGTAGATATAGAGAGTTAAAAAGATAAGTTTAAAACATATTTAAACTTTCTTTAGGCTGACTTCTTACTCGGACTGAGTTACTCAGCTTGAAACTCATCAAGCTGAGTTCTTCGAGAACAAACTCGAAAACCAACATGAACTAACACGTATATTAATAAACTCATCCTTAGAAGTCCTAAGAGTTTGCTAGAACTTATTTAGCAACTCTGTTGAGCTGACTCAGTATATACGCTGAGTCACTCAGCTTGAAACACATCAAGCTGAAAGCTCAATATATCTTAGGTGACACACACAACTTATCAAAACACATTGATAATCTTACTAAGATATAATATAAGCTGATCAAACATATTTACAGCTTATACTCAGCTTATACTCAGTCTAAAACACTATACGTGTTCAGTCTGATCAAGCCTCATAATTTTGTTTAAGTTATATTTAGAACATATCTAACAAACTTAACTTTGGCTCATCAAATCTAAACTGATGAGATCATTTTCCCAACACAACTACAACAAATGCATTCTCAGAGTTGGCCCATGGGTTTTCCCTTTTGAGATGAAAGTTCACAGAGACAGTAGAAGACCAGGCCACAATGATCATGTTACCATCAATGGTGACTTTGTTGGTTCAAACATACCATTGATTTGGGAATAAATTGTTGGTTGAGGTTCACTTTGTCTTTTGAAGAAGACAATTACTGCCAAGTGGTCTTCAATGTGAGGAGGATGGGAAACAATATCTTTGGTTGATGATGTTTGTTGTGTTTGTTTTATCAATATCAGTATCTATGTTGTTCTTTAGCTTGTAATGTATTTCACTTCGTAGTGTTGTTTAGGATGAACTACCTTCAATAGCTTGTAATATATTCAATTTCAGATTGTGTTTCTTCATCTCATCATACTCAAAACAGAGCAATAGTAATCTTAAAGTAAATACCATTCATTTGATTAACAAAAACATAAACAACATCCCAAATACACGACTGAAACATAAACCAAGATAGCCCTAAATTACTAAACCATTCAAGACATAACATAAATCAGAAACAACACCCAACTAAGAATCATGTAGACCTTCAACCTTCGAATTGTGGCATCCTTTTCCTTGCATGAAGCTTCTACTTTGTTTTTAGATTTCAAAAGTCCAGGTATTATCTCCATCGATCTTGCACACATTAGAGGATCTACCCAACGAATGAACTTGCAATTCGATCCCATCACTAGACAAGAATAGAATCTCCTACCTGGATTACTTGAAGTCCATGACGTTTTTATTATCGCTTCTCTTCCACAGCCAGATAACATCATCGTCGATGAAGGATTTAAAGGTTTTCGTAACCTGAGTGTGCTCTGTTTCGCGAATTTTAGGGGGATTAATGGTGGGTGGAGGAGGCAGGTCTATTATAGGAGGGAGTTTAGTATTGGTGGACCCTAGGTGAGTAAATTACATTAATACCCATCATGTGAGGTGCACATGACAGACTTAACGTTAGTAATAGACGGACGTTTGCCTCAGGGACTACAGGTGTGACAAACTATGAACCACAGGCAGTGTAATTAATGAACCACAGGGACGATGGGTGAAATTAGTGGCAAACCACAGGGACGATTGGTGTAATTTACTCTTTTAAATTTTTTATTTTATATTTTATAAATTTACTAGTGGGGTACCCGCGCAATGCGGCGGCGGCAAATAGAAGTGGATGGTTTTCGGTTGTCGTGGTCGTTTGAAATAGATAGGATGTAGGAGGCAATGATCATTTGCAAATATAAAATTACATTGAAAGTAAAATATGTCAATATTAACTAAAATTACAATCAAATAAACTCAAACTATATTAGAGCATTAATATAAAGAATATATATGTTATTCAAACAATAATATTTTTACACATTGCCTTAAAAGGATTATAAGACTATAAATCATTCTTAATATTAGACTCGAATAAAATATCTTATAGCTTATTATGAAAATATGGAAATGTATGTAAAGAACTAAAAATTACAATCCATTTGCATCTAGACAATACGTATATGGAAGCGTGCATGTACAAATTTATCCTACAAAAAATAGTGGTTATAATATATAGATATTGAAAAATGATGTATAATAATAAACTATTGAAAGTACCTTATTCTTCACTTAAAACTTCTTGATACACCACATTTGATGTGTAAACACCATCATGGGTAAATGATTTAGTAGGTTTAACCAAGACCTTTGTATTCCCACGTGATGTTCCCCTGGAAAGCGCCACGTAAAGTTGGCCATGCGAAAATACCGGTTGTGGTAGATATACGCCGACATGTGGAATAGTCTGACCCTGAGCTTTATTGATTGTCATTGCAAAGCTAAGCCTGACAGGAAATTGTTTTCTCTTCAATCAAAATGGGAACATGTCGTCTTGAGATGGACAAAGAGGAATTCTTGGCAAAATACTCTTTTACGAGAATGTTGGCCAATAGATATCTCGGCATCAATGACATTTCGTTGAAACCCTCTACATATTAGTCTAGTACCATTACATAACCCATTCGAAGGATCGATATTCCGCAACAATATTATCGGACATCCAATTTTAAGACGAAGTAAATGAGGGGGAAAACCACTAACAGTTGGGGAGTTTAGAAATTCTACTTGGTAGAAGTTATTCTTATCATCTTCTGCTTGGTCAAAACTGTAGTAGATTATTTCTCTCCATCAAAACGGTCAATCAATTGATCATTAATCTCATCAAGGTTGTCATTTTTAGTTGATACTATTGCCTTAGAAATGATGAAATCAGAAGAATTTCCATTTAATTCCATCGACGGAAAGATCGCATCGATCAGAGCATCTATCGACTTAGCTTTATTAGTGTACTGAATAGTCATGTCGTCAGGTATGCGAATAAAGGTGTTGTCAATCACCTCTTCATTCCCGTCACCGAATCGCAATAGAAAATCTTAAAACCAAGGATCGGTTATTGCTCTCATATTTATAGTTAACCGTATTTTCTTAATTATAGACCATAGCGGTGACATCCATAAACTGGAGTCAACGATCTGTGCTCGAGTGCCGCGTCTCACGACTGGCAACACCTGTCTAAAATCTCCTCCCAAAATCATTATTTTTCCACCAAATGATAGTGTCACCCCGGTTAAGTCTTGCAATGTGTGATCGACTTCCTCCACCGCTTGCCTCTTAGCCATTGATGCTTCATCCCATATGATTATTTTTGCACCTCGAAGGAGGTGAGCAGCTCCACTTTGTTTTTTTATGTTGCATACCGAGTTTTTGTTAAGATTAATGGGAATCTTAAATCGGGAGTGAGCTGTTCTCCCCCCGGCATGTTATTCGCTGCAGCACCCGACGAAGAAGTTGCGAGTGCAATAAAACCACTAGATCGAACCTCCGCCAGTAATGTTTTACCGAGAAATGTTTTTCCAGTACCACCAGGACTATATATGAAAAACACTCCTGAAAAATCATTATCCACATGTCTCATGATTTCATCATATACCACCTGTTGATCGATATTGAGAGAGTTACGAGCATACAGATGCTCGTCTTCAACAACAATGGAGTACTCATCCTGTACCTCACGAAAACCTCCACCGTGTATATTGATATATCTGCTTACATTTGGAAGATCAAAATCATCAAGGCTCTTACCCATAGATTGGAGATAGACTTTGATGTCCGTAAGGGCCATATTTCGGATTGCATCAACACTTTCATATTTTCGCCTATAATCCTCAGAAAGGGCATCATAATGGTCATCCCATAACTTGCGATCATCTCCGGGCTCACAATAAATTAATATTGATGCAAACAGCCTCCTAAGAACATTGGGAAATTGAAACAATGAGGCTTCTGTAAGACTTCGTGATAAACTATCATCAGACTCTATTAATCCTCTTAAAAGAGTTGATTTCTGAAATGTTAACAGTCTCACACCATTTTCCTTGTATAGATCTTCATAACTTTGAGGCCCGCTAACATGTATCAAAAGTAGACATAGGTAGTACCTTTCTTCTTCGGCTGGACTAGCAGACACCAATCTACCTCTCATAGCTCCTTTTTGTCGGGGACTCCAAGTACGTGAACTCATATTCCATGTGAAATGTTTTGGAAAATATTTGTACAAATATTGTTGGGAGCTTGCATCTATTTTATTCCTTTCAAAAAAAGCTGTTAGCATTGATCTTTTGTCTCTCTTTATCAACAATATTTATCATCACATCTGTTAGAACCTAGAGGGGGGGAGTGAATAGGTTATATACCCACTTTTTAAAGTTTTTACAAGTTTTTGCAAGAAATTAAAGAGATAGAGTTAGAGAGATATCACCAATCACAAATGTTGATCACAATAATGTATAGTGGTTCATGCAAGTGTTAACAAACTTGCACTACATCTACTCCTTAGCCTCACCCACCAAGAGTTGCTCCACTAACTTCTCTCTTTGAAGGTAGAGATAAACCGTTTACACTTCTCTTTTTCACTTACAAAAATTAACACTTCACTCTTGCAAGTAAGGTAAAGATAACCTTGCTTCACTCTAATTATAATGGCTAGAGTTGATCCTTACTTCTCTCTAATTCTATAGGCTAGAGATGATCCTCACACTATTACAAGTATATGAAAGATTGAAGTAGTGTTTAAGCTTTGAAGGCTTTGACTCTTGCTTAATTCTTGAACTTGAGAATTGGATGAATTATCAAAGAATATGAGCTCACAAGATATAGAGAGTATTATGTATTTTTCAGATTGCAAGAGGTAAGTAAAACATAAGTGTTGAGTTGGTTTAAATAAGGAAAAAAGGCGAGATCTCAAAACAGTCCAGACTTCCCACGGTCGTTCCACAGTCGACCGTGGCTTCGACCGTCGGCCTGTTGAAAGTTTTGAAATTTGCAAATATGAACGTTGGGCTTTGACCAAAACCATACACAACTCATTTTTACTCTAAACATCTACTAAAAAGAAGATTTAGAAAAGTTGGTTGATCCCATACTTCTTATGTTTGAATTTAAACACAAAAATGGAAGTTTAGAAACCAATACACAAAGCATGTTGGAAGATTACCCCATTGGGAGATTCCTTTCCCCAAATACGGTGTTGTATTATTTCAAAGTAAGATTGTGTTTGGTATTTACTAAAATGGGAAGTCTTGGATCTATTCAACCGACTTGAATAATTTTATAAAAATATTTGTCCATTTTTATAAAAGTTTTTATAAAGATAATTTTATAAAAACTTAAACTTGTTTAATTATTTATTTAGTAAGCTCATATAATTTGAATGTATTCATGTAGGTATCTTCGGCGATGTCTTCTTCTTGATCGTTGATCTTGGATGGTTGAAGCTTTGACAATTTGTAAAAAATAATTTGTAACAAATAAATATGAATATTTATTTGCATGAATGTATATATAGATGTATATGTACACATATGTTAATGTTAATAGATACAATTATATTCACAAATTGTATATTTTGTATCAACAAAAGAGGATATAATTTATATTCCTATTTTTCTCAACAACATCGTTATCACTGAACTCAACTAATTGTTGATTTGGGAGAGGAAGATGCAATGACATCACAAAAGGAATTATTTGAGACAACGTAAAGCTAAAAATCCTCCACATTGCCTCGGGTGGCGTGATATAACGCGCATCTTGAAATTTTTTATCTCATTTATAAGGTCATCTTCTCCATCTGGGTCGATATGGATAACTTGTTTGTCATGTCCCTTGTACACATACTTCACATATACTATACTCGAGCAAACCTCAACATTGTTGTAGCAATCTCCCCCCTAATAAAATCAAGTTTTCATTTGATTGTATTTGAAATTTGTAGCAGTAGTACTCTCGCATGGTTACAGTCTTCCTACCCCTTGTTGTGTCAGGTTTTGCATGACGTTGATGGTTTAGAAAGAATATGATTTTTTATTAAATTTATAAGTTCTCAATTATTATTATTGATAAGGAAGAATTTGCGATAGGGATAGATTTCATACCTCTTGAATCATCATCGTTATTTTCATCATCATTGACTATATCATTGATATACACACCATCCCTTGGTATTTTCGGATGCCATCCAGGTTCACCATTAAGGAAGAACAGAGGATATGACAATGGATCATAACAAACATAGTAAGTGTTGTTGATACGTCCATTTTCATATATGTCATATGTGAAGTATATATGTATTTATTACTTTGAGGGTAAAAGGAGCTTGCTTTTTTGAATGGTTTAGAGAGTGTAGGATAATGGTTGCAAGAAGACACTACATTCTGATCGGATTCATATCACAATTATCGATTCATTTCTCTAACTACGTTCTTATAATCTTACATACTGTTTTTCTTTATGATGAAATCTTCATGCAGCACACCTTGGTCATTGGATGTTCTTTATATTGGAAATTATTTATGTTTATTCTTTATGGTCATAGTTTTTATGTTATGTATCTTGCTGAATGTTGGTGTCCACATTACATATTCTTAATTGGCTAAACTGTGCATTTTAATGGAAGTGCCTCCTAGGCTACTACATTGTTATTTGCAACTTCTTTATACTTTTTCGTATCTTCAGTTGCCCTCAATCGTTATAGTTATCTGTTACAGGCAAAAGCTGATGAAATTGCAAAGCTGTTGAATGAGAATGAGCAGCTGAGATTTACAATAGTTGATCAGAGGGTAAGTACATGTTTATGCTTGTCATTGACAAAGCATGGGTTTCCAGTAATATTATTGGAAATAGTTTATGCTGTCAATTCTACATGAATACATCCATGTACAATTAATTAGTGTAAACGAGTGTGTTGTTCAATTCAGATAGTCATCATGTAGCTCCAAACTACTTGTCAACTATTTCTGGTTTATCTGTTTATGATTTGGAGTTCAGTTATCCTTACATAGACATTATGACTGCTATAAAATTGACACAAATACCTGTACAGACTCTGCCAATGAGAGAATCAAATTACTCCTATATTTTAATGTTTTTTTAGCCTTATAAAAGGTAATTGGCAAACGTGTCTTATCATCTTAATGGGAGCATCAATAGAGGGTTGCATAAAAAACTTGGAAAGATTGTGTAGAGCTTGTACTCCATGTTAACCAAATTATTTTGTCCTACTTGCTGCTGTCTGAAAGTGGGATTAGGTCAAAATGGTTATTTTTGGGTTTAGGTCAAAATGGTCATTTTTGGAACTTTGCCTATATACAGGTTTATAAATACAAGGTATGAACGCAAATTCATAACTCATAACTCATATTTATTAAATTTCAATGATATTTCTTGTACAGTTTATACATATTCTAAGAAGTAAGAAGAGCTGAAATCATGGAAAGTTGATATAAGGTATATTCTTGTATGCTAATTCATGTTCATTTTTGGGTTTGATGACCCATATGTGGATTTAGCCTTCAGTTGGTGTTTGTAACACCAAGGTTATCTTAGAATTGGTATTTGAATCTTGTATAGGAAATTATTGATAGACAGATGCTGAATTTGTGATTTATAATATAAAGTGGGTCAATTTCGTCATGAATCTGGTTTAGACAAATTGAATGATGTTGTTGATGTTCAAACATTTATAGTTTTTTTAAGTGTATTATTATAAATGGAATTTTAGTATATAAATGATTAAACTTGAAGTTAAAATAAATTTTAGGTCGTTTTTGTTGGAAATGGGCTTATATACACTTTTGTATTGACAAACATTATTGTGCTCAAAACATAAAAATGTAAAACATTATATTAAATATCTTACATGTCGGCCCATGTTTACACGGGCTTGAAACCTAGTAGAATTAAAAAACAATGTTCATATCTAAATATGTAGGAGACTTAGGCCTTCATCTATCTTCATCTCCGATTCAAACTTTATATTCCTCAAATCCGTGCAGATCAAAATATTTTCTGAAAAATCAAATATGTAGATCCTCAATTACGTAGAATATATCTACATCTAACTATATATATAAAAACAACACCCCCCTCTAAAATCGACACGTGCCCTGGTAAATAGTTTCAAACTGTTGACCACATCCTGTTGTTTCGCTGACCAGATTACCATATCCTATCCATTACCTATCTGGCTCTCTCGCATGTCTCAACTTTTTCACTCCCTGCTGTTTTGAAAAAAATATAAAAAACCATACCTCCATTATTCTAATAATTTATGTTGGCGTGTATTTTTCGGTAAAAGTACAAGCCTATATCCTCAAACTATTTAAATCTTATTACATCTATTATGCTCCATAACCTGCTTTACAAACAATCCTCCAGTTTGCTTCATAAACAAACGCGACCTCCAAACATATTTCCACTTTTCTCAATAGTCAACAGACACCTCCAAACACCTCTCTTTTCAGCCCGTCTTCCATGCCGCCACCGTCGTCTCCATCATTGTCATTGGCGTCATCTACGACGTTCTCGAAGCCTGGCATCTCCACCGCAAATATCTGTGTTCTAAGGTTATCATCTGCACCATAGTTATTTGCGTTCTAGGGTTTTGCACCGCCATTGATCTAATATGCGTTCATATTTTTTATTTGTTTACTTTAGTAAATAAATATTAAAATTTTCCGATGTTGTATTTATGTAATGATTCGCTACAAAATCTTTAAAATAAGTTTTTATTGCGGTGAGAGTTGTGTGACTTTTTAGAGGGTTTAAGCTATTGTTGATTCCGTCGTGTTTACGTTTGGGGTTTATGTTTGTAATCTGTTGGTTCACCAATCACCATGGAACACACTCTATTTGAAATATACACACATTCAAATAGCCAAACCCAAACGCAAATGCACACACACACACACACTCAAATTGGGAGATGAAGTGAGCAAATATTAATAGAGAATAAAGAGGAAATGATGTATTGGTAGAGGAGAGGAGAAGAATAAAATAACTTCTTCATATATATGCGATATCTTGTACACAAATGTAATTTTCTTTTGGTAAATAGATACAGTGGCCATTATCTTTAAATAAAAGAAGGACAATGATAACAACAGCCCTTGGGGCTGTGGTTAAGAGCAGAAAAGGTAATTTCACTTTCCAAAACTGATAATCATAACTCAAGTTACATAATTAACCTTCCATGTTTGTAAAATATCAACATTAATCATTTTTTAAATAACATTCAAACTTTCTATACATAACATACGGTTATCATTTTTAAAACTTAGAATTTTATTTTTTTACTCTTATCCACATCCCTAAGGCCTAAGGGCTGTGGTTATCATTTTCCATAAAATAAATATACTTTTATTGGGTTTATACTTTTTTTAATTGTGATAGTAGTTAAATCCCTACAAATGTGGTTATCAAGTTTGGATTTCCAGTAATGGGACAGGCTAATTGCTTCTGAACTTGTTTCATTTGGTGTTGACTGTTGTGGTTAGTCGTGCAGTTTTTGTATAACTTTTTAAATTTGCTGTTTTCCTTTGCCTTCCATTCTTTTTTACTGTAATTAGGTAAAAGCTGCTTAGTTTAGCTGTTTGATGGTACTTTAGTAACTGCACGTAATTTGTTTTATTAACTGCACATGTGAAATTTAGTGTCTTTATTATTCATCTTTCATGGAAGTCCATATATTTCACAATCATTTCATGAATGGTTCTCAAATGACCTATATATGTTTATTGACTACTAACAATTTATTGATTTTTGTTCGCTGATTTGATAATTTTCTTCCATGAGAGTGCTCTATGTTCAAACTGAAGTCAAGAGATCAAAGGTAACCGCCGAAGAGAAATGTTTTAGACACTAATTAACAAGCATGTTGACTTAAAGGTTTTTTCTACTGTATATCTAATTTGATTTGCTTAAGTTCTTTTTTATTTTTTATTTTTTTTTCCTGCAAAGTTGATACGTGTTCGAAGTAAAGTCAACAGGACAATGGTAGCGAAGAGAATTAGTTTAGACTATACACTCTAATCATGTAAGTAATTTTAGATGGTTTCAAAGTCATTTAAAATGGCAACCTAATTCTTGTTTTTGCTATGGTTGTTTCTTGTGTTCAGGTTTTGGATTCAAATTATAAGATTTTGTTTGGCTTCAATAACTGATGCTATTTAGTGTATGTTGTAATTAGTCAATAACTCTCATGGTCTTTGTGTCTGCGTATGTTCATTTTAAATTAGCATATGATTGTTAATTGCAAGACTCATGGTTTAAAAGAATTATGCTTGAAAGAACAATATAACTCTTGTATTATTTTATAATGTCATGTTTCCGATATTGTATGCAAGTTAGATTACAAACGTCATGCCTTTAATATTACTTTTACAGAATTACATATTTATGCTTAGAAAATCAACATAAAACATAGTGGACTGTGCACAGCCTAAAGGTTCTACTAGTATATATATATATATATATATATATATATATATATATATATATATAAACACATTCCTCTTTATTTCGTTGACATGTGTTACCCAATAGTAACATACTATTACTCTTTTTTAATTTATCATTTTATGTATATATATATATATATATATATATATATATATATATATATTATTAATTTATTAATTTCAAGCAAACTTTCTTGTGTGATATATAACATTCCTCTTTATTTTGTTGACATGTGTCACCCAATAGTAACATACTATTACTCTTTTTTAATTTATTATATATATATATATATATATATATATATATATATATATATATATATATATAAAGAAGTTCATGCGAGAACCATTATTAGTGCGAGAACCGCGAGAACCAATCTTGACCGTCCAATTCCTCCTCCTTCAATGTCATTGCCCACCTACGAATTCCTCACATACACCCTGCCACACTCTATCACCTCACGCTCTCCATCCATGAACTTCCCATATTCAAGAAACTGCTAAGATTGGTTCTCGCGGTTCTCGCACTAACAATGGTTCTCAAATGAACCCTCCCATATATATATATATATATAGTGAAGGTTGTATATGTCATACTCTTTAAGATCTTATTTACTTCTTTTTAAAGTTTATGATATTAATAATCTTTATTAAAATTTTAAAATAAAGTACAATTGATATTATATCATATTTTTTTTTCTTTAAATCTCTTTAGCCAATTTATAAATATTTCTGTGATATCCTGTAATATTTAAAGACCAAATACTTCTTACTAGAAAATATAACACGTTATGGATGAAAAGTGTGTGTGTGTGTGTTGAAACAAAGAAAAATCATGAAAATTGTGGATAAATATGAATAAGATCCTGTTAAGTTTTGTTAAACATGATCAATCATATTCTTTTATAAAAATAAGAGTAGATTTCTTGTTTTAAATCAAAACTCGATCCACTTTGTAGACGTCATTCTCATTTCTATTAGAAATCATAATTGGTTATGTTTCACCAAAAATTGATAGGAACTCAATATGAGAAAGATACAACATTTTTTTTACAAGCTTACGAATAGGAAATAAGCATAAGACATGTATCATCATTCAAAGGTATTGATATATTTTTACTTACGAATAGGAAATAAGCATAAGACATTCAAGCTTACAATAAATAAACTTTTATCTATAATAATTAATTACTTGGAAAAGGCAACCATATAACTAGGATTTCATAAAAAAAACCATGTAAAATTGATATATTTTCGGAAAAGGAATGACCGATGAAAAATCAACAATAGGTTCAATTTGATACTCATTTAAAAATTTTCATGTTGATTTATAAATTAATATTAACGTTGTCGATACTAACATGGAGCTTTTCAAATCTATTATGGTTAACTTCATATCATATGCTAATTATATGATTCATAGATACAATAATTGATATAATATCAACATTGTATTTATGACGCTCTTTCTACCTAAATAAATGTTATGCAGTACGCATCCTTGTTCTTTTATACATATTATTGTTCTCAAAACATGAAACATCCGTTCTGAATTCCTATTATTCCTTTAGCGATCCTCTTTGTTTGTTTGGAAATTTGATATATTAACTATTGTCTCTTTAGTGTGAGCTTTTATTCTTGTATATACACGTGTCACACCTTTGATATTTTGGTAATTACGTATTTGATGAGAAGTTTATTTGAGAACTACCCTTAATGCGAGTATCATTTGTAACCATCATTGATATTAATTAATGACTCGCTAATATAAGTAATTTAATCACCTATATATTAATCTAACTGTGAATTGTGTCTTGTGTCTAGTTGGATGAGTCGTTAATAAATGAGACTTTATTTTCCTAAAATGTCACAATTAATTAGTCATTGATGAGTTATTAATGAGTCATTAACATTGTAGTCATTGGTTTAATTTAATCAAGTGTCAAGATTGATTCTCATGATACTCATAATAATAATGGTTCTCAAATGAATATTTTCCTACGTATTTATGCTTTAAAAATTATCATAAAACGTCGCGGGCTGTGCTACGCACAACCTTAAGACTTTACTAGTAATAATAGTTAAACATTGAAATATCAAATAACTAATACTTACTTCCGCTCGTATGAACAAGTTTAACCTTGCTGATAAAGATAACATTTTTATCCCGTATTCCTCGAGCTAACGGTATTGGAAGATAATGCATAAATTTATATAACCTCATTGCAATTTCTTGACCCCTATTAATAATTTGATTGTAATTAGTAATAATATTAATATTTGTCATGTAGTGTGTGTGTATCTATATATAATATACTATATATATCACTATATTTATATATATACACTTATATTGAATCCTTCAATATTATTTCTGGGTAGGTTGGAATATGTTAATTTCATTGTTGATTAAAATTTTTAAACTCGCTTCCCACGACTTGTCCAATAGCATCTAAAACATGTTTTAAAAACAATCATTTGTAGTAATAATCATTTATTTAAAAAAATGAAAAATGAAAAAATATACCGATACCAACAATTTAAACGAAGGCGGTCTAGGAAAAAATGGAAGCTCCATGTTATTGTCTACAAAACCCAATGGAGAGACTTTGGTGTTTTTTAGTTATCCAAACCATCCACTCAGCCTCATTGGTTGAGTATCCTTCATATTGCGGGAAATCATCACAACCACGTCCAAGGAACTCAAAACGTTCGATCGAAACATAAGTTCTTCTAGATTAAGTGCTTCATACCATTGAGCCATTTCAGGAGAGACAACAGCTATAGCTCTATCTTGCTAATATATGTAATTTTTAATAAAACACAAATCATTTATAGGTATTCATTGGTGCTAACAATCACAAAGGCATTATAGGTATTCACTTCAATGGCCATCAAAGAATCCTCAACCTCAATTTCCATTTCCTGTTAACATTTTATAAAACTACATGTTAGTCATTTGCAAAATAGAAGATTTGCATGTTAGTACTTTAAATGGCTTCTTTTAAATATAATATCTATGTCTAACTTAACTCTTGATTCTAACAGTACCGGGTTACATGTTAACCAATATTTACACAAGTAATAGATTATGAATTGCGTAAGTGAAAGGTACAAAATTAATGCCGATTAATGCCCACAACAACAAGAGGATACAAAGTTCTTTAAATAAGCATTCATGTAAAACATTTGTTTTTTATACACACAGCAAGGTCAATAAGTTGTTGCTGTAAAAATCAAACCAGCGTCTTAAAAAATAAAATAAAAAATCCGATAAATTCAACAAGTAATTTCAGAATTGTAGCTAACAGTTAAAACTTTCTGGATTCAATAAGTTGTGGCTTTAAAAATCAAACCATTATGGTCAATAACTTATAGTAACATGAATTATTTACTACTGCATATGCATATGACCATGTGTTACTTTCTGCATATGCAAATGACTAACATGTATTTATTACTGCATATGCATATGACTATGTGTTACTTTCTGGTCAATAACTACTGCATATGCATATGTATTTGTGTTACTATGATGTTACTTATTTCACAATTTTCATTTATCTGCAGAAAGGTATTTACTAAATTAACATTCGTTTCCGTGTTACCTCATTCTGGTGCGGTGTTTCATTGGTGCTAGCAAGAGCATTGAAGGACTTCATTCCCGTGTTCATGGTAATCTTGAAATATTGAAACTAAAAAGATAATTGAAACTGAAAAGACAATTATGTGGTAGGTGTTTAAGTTTATATACAAGTTTTTTAATTATAGAAGTGTTCTGTTGATATGGTAATTTCCATTATCGTAATAATGCAAAATTGTGTATTTAGGTGCTGAATGGTTGTTTCCTTTTTTTTCTGAAATTAAATATGATTCTTTCAATAATTAGCATGATTCTTTCGTGTATTTAAGTGCTGAATGGTTATTTCTTTTTTAGTAATTAAATGAGATTCTTTCAGTAATTAATGAGATTCTGTCACTAATATGACACTGTGATTAAATGAGATTCTTTCAATGAGATTCTTTTAGTAATATGACAGCCGTGTGTTTAATCTATTGACAATTATTGTTTAATTTGCATTACCGTAAAAATGAAAAGGTCTCAATATGATAGTTGTGTGTTTAATCTATTGACAGCTATTGTTTAATTTGCAATACCGTCATAATGAAAAGGTCCCACTTTCTTTTTCAAATGGTAACTCCATGTAAGTATATCTATACTACATTATAAAGCATTGCACTTTCTCTCTCTAAAATAATTTAACACTACTTAATTTTAAGTAGTACAAATTTTTTTGCTTAAGATACAAACACTTAAAGCAATAGCCTAACCAATCATTCTCTTGATTATCTCAACTAATTTAAGGCAAATATTACTTAAATAAATCATTAAACATCACAAAAATTATTTAATTTATCTCATTATGGCTAAATTACTTACATCAATACAATTTTAAGTCTATAATATCTTTTTCTCTAATTATTCGATAATAATATTTTTTAGTTGTTTTTCAAAACTATTTTAACAATTAATAAAATGGTTGATTGTGAAAAAAACAAATTAAAGAAATCAGAAAAGGTAGAAAATACATGGATAGGTTCACTAACATCGCATTTCACATATCATACATTTCTTTTTAAATCAAACATGTTATCGAGCACAAACTATTGTCATCGCCGCCGTATTGCGCGGGTGCAATGCTAGTGTGCTTAGTATAGAGTATGGAAATGGGTATATAAGTAATTTTAAAACACTTAAAGTTTAAGAGATTAAGTAAAAAGGTCTAAATGCATTATAAAGTAGTATAGATAAGCTTATTTTATGTTCTATTTTCGGGGAAGTGATTTATACACGACACGAATTAGTCATACACAATAAAAAGTGATTGTTTGGATTATTATGCCCTTGATTTATGGATGAGAATGAAAGTTAGTGGGTAGGTCCTCACATAAGAGTTATGATTGTTGTGTATAGCTAATTTGTGTTGTGTACAAATCATCTCCCTTTCGAGATATATTAGTGAAAGAAAAGGAAAAAATAGAGGAAATTAATAGAAGAAAAAGAAAGAATAATAATTTTGATTTTTTGTGTTTAGGAGCCGGAAAGATATGAAATGAAATTAGGGTGTGTTTGATAGAGAGAAAAGAAACCGGGAGAAATGGAAATGGAAATATAGGAGAAATGGAAATGTGTGGAGAATTAGAATTAATTCTCTTGTTTGGTGTCATTTAAGAAATATCCATAATCTGAAGAGAAATGAAAATACAAAGGAATGGGAGAAATGAAAATGAGTGGAGATACCATTTCTCCTCTTAAAATCATAATCATTTCTTTCAAAGAAGAGAAATCAATTCTCCCCCATTTCTTTTTTCTCTACCAAACACACCCTTAGTGAGAAAAGAAATAAGTTTATGTTCATGAAGTGACTGCTAATTCATTATTTGTATAGAAATAGGAGTTTCTATGTAATATACTCATGGAGGAGTATATATAGGGATATGACTATTGTAATAGTTAAGGTTTTTAGCATAATGAAAGAATAAACTAGGTGTTTTCCAAGGTGTAAATTCATATTCTCTCTAGTTTACATATGAAACCTTCATCTATCCTACATTGATACATGAACCACTTGTTATCAAGGCCTAACAAGTGGTATCAGAGCCAAGGGAGTGATGATTTGATTCTGAATTCAACAACAAAAGTCGAATTTTTGAAGATTTTGAAGAAAAAGTCACTATTCATTCGGGTTTTTGCAAATTCATCAAATGGTGAGGTTTTTGATGTTGTGAGGATTAGAATAGGTTCGTTTTTTATGATAGAATCAATGAAAATCAATCAGACATCAATTTGAATACATATCAGTGGCCAATTTGAAGATTTTTGAGTTTTTGGGTTTTTGAAGTTCTTGAAGAAATTTGATCGAATCTGCTTGTTTGATCGATGTTAATAATAATCGATGATTGAGAAGTGTATTCCGGTTTTTGAGATATTCGGTTTTTCACATGGATTATCGTTCGGTTTTCAAGCTATCCGGTTTCGCAAGATGATCGGTTTTCCAGTATACACATTGTCCAGTTTTTGGTGTATCCGGTTTTCAATTTATCCGGTTTTACACACATTTTCATTATCCGGTTTTACACTCATTTTCCGAGATTTTTAGGATTTCTGATCATTTTTGCTATAGCAATATTCTTCAATTTCAAAAAATTTCAAGCTGACCTGGGAGCTCGACCCCAGCCAGGGGCTCTGCCCCTTGGACCCCGCTATCAGGGGCGCTGCCCCCGAACCCCCGTCGTTGTTCTGATAGAGTTATCTTGTCACCTTGATTCCTAAGACAAGTGTTTGGATTTTTTGGCTGAGTCAGGAGTTCTCAAAGTTTCAGTTATCATTATGATGTTTCTAGATTTGGGTCATATTCTGTTTTCCCGTGAACCATGTGCTTAATTCCTAGTACCCTTATGTCTAGTCATCCTGCCCTTTCCTAACTGATTTTTGGTTCTTCTTTCTTAGTGTCACCAGTTTTTGGTCTCAAAACTAGATTTTGGCCATCCATTCCTTGTTTCTTTTGAATCTTGGTTATCTTTTATCAGTCATTTATGAAGACCCATATCACATTGTTGGTGAAATTGTTTGAAGGATTAACCTAAATCTAATTGCTTTAGGTTTTTGAGAAGATTTTGTATTACATGCGAATGCTCACTGCATATCAATCTTTTGGTGCTCTTGAATAAGGATGAATCCGACTCACTGATTATTATATCAAAGTCTCCTACCCTCTTATGTGTACCCAAGTTCATTTGCACCCGTATGTCTTCCAAAATCTTTTTGGGACTTGCGGTGATCTGGTCAAGGTTGATTACACGGTATTGGGAGACTTACTTGTCAACATTAATCTCCAATATCAGATTACATCCAACACAAAATTATAAATCTTCAAGAATTCAGATCAAATCATTACCACTCCTCAACGATCAGGGTGGTTCAAGTATCTATTCAAGTCACGGAATGTTTGAAGATTATTGTGACTTGAAGTGTAGGACCCACCCCTCTTCCATGTATGTTACAACTAAATCTCATGGTGATGTTTTTTATGCATGATGCTCATAAAGTATTATAATCATCATGAGGGGGAGAATAAAAAGTGAAGAAATTTTATATTGTTGATTCAGTTGTTGAGGGGGAGTAAAAGAACATATTGAAAAATTATTGTGTCTACTCAAGGGGGAGAGAGAAAAAGAAACATCAGTCTATGTCATGTCTAGGGGGAGTAAAGATCTATCATATGAAGACATGGGAATAATCTGAGCTACATTCTAGGGGGAGATAAAAAGAAGATTCTTCCCAATACATCAAAAGTGTTTATGCTTCCGCTATCAGATGCTCAAGATTAAACATTGTTCCAGACTGATGCTTATGGTGAAAATCGCTACATCCTAAACTGCTTATATAACCTAAGGGAGGATGCCCATTCCTTAGGTTACCCGCATTTACACTCCTATTTCAATACAAAGGGGGAGAATGTTAATTCATTAATTGTATAGAAATAGGAGTTTCTATGTAATATACTCATGGAGTATATATAGGGATGTGACTATTGTAATTGTTAAGGTTTTGAGCATAATGAAAGAATAAACTAGGTGTTTTCCAAGGTGTGAATTCATATTCTCTCTAGTTTACATATGAAACCTTCATCTATCCTACATTGATACATGAACCACTTGTTATCAAGGCCTAACAGTGACGATGAAGAAATTAAAAAAAAAAGTAATTTTACAGTAATGCTCTTATTTTTAAAAAATTATTTATTGTTATTAAGGGTAATTCAGTCATTTACTAAAAGTTATAAAGATATGTTTTTCCTTCCCTTTCAAATCCTACAACTTTAGAAGTAAAATTTAGTAAGAATGTTAACTAAACTTTCCTTCTTAATTCGTTCATTTATGTTCTTAAATTAACTGATATATCCGTATTTATATATGTTTACATACCGAAAACCCTCGCATTTAACCCGTAATTAAGGTGAATTGTACTTATTACATTCCCAAATGCTTTGTTTTAACCATTGCAGGTTAAAAAGACTAAAAGTGAAGATTCCGAGTTAAACAAGTGCAAAACTGAAGAAAAATGAAGAACTGTTGAAAAGTACAAACCCATGCGACCGCATGTACCTACCATGCGATCGCATGGTAGGGCCGAATCTAGCTTTGCCACTTATTGAGTTCTGCAAGCTACGCTGTCTTGTCAATAGCCACCGCAAAGCCATGCGATCGCATGGACCCCCGTTTCAGTGCCTATATAAGTAGCCAATTGCAGATCAGTTGAACGTACATCAGAAAACTCAGAACACACACACGACACATACGTTACACACACTTATAATCTTGGTTTTTTCACTTCCAAACACTCCCAATCCCTGTTCCGAAGGTGTTGAAGCTTAGTGAAGCTCATAAAAATTCAGAGAAACGAGTATATAGCTTGAAGAATGCTTGGTATAATCTAATCATTTCTTGTTGTTAACATGTATCCAAGTGTTTTTCTTGTTATTGTACTTGTAATGAGTCACTAAACTCTTTCACTTGGGCCAAGATGATTCTTGGCCAAGTTATGGCAATATAAATCTTATCTTGATGATTTGATATAAAAAGTATGTTTTGATCATTGATATAAATGTGTTTAATCATGTTCTTATGTTAAATATGTTCATGTTCATGTTTTGTTAATCTTTTACGTGAAAACTTAAAGGTTACATTCCATGCATATTCAAGAATGATGGTTTAATCTCAAGATCTTGTGTAGTTATCACTAGAAATGGTGTAACAAGCAAGGTTGTCATTTGAAAAGCATTTTTGGAACTTGTCTTTGATCATTTCAGGTCTTCACAAGTTGGTCATGTTTATCATATTGTGGTTTTACGCATGCTTAACATCTTAAACGAAATTTTCAAGTGTTTAAGTGTATTATTTGATCATAACGACTACAAAAGAATAAAAAGGATTGAAAAAGTGTTCTTGAGCATGTTAAGGTTGAAATGAACTCCTAATGTCATTAAGGATCTGATCTTTATGATTCTATGTGCATGCTTACATGTTTCATGCTTTGCATGTGTTAAGTACTAGAAATGGTACTTAACATGATGATATCTTAAGGAAATAACATAAGGCTTGATCTTGAACCCAACACACATGGTTCGAGTATTGCTGGGTTCATGACTTCATAGTGCTCATTTCTATCTGCTTATGATCTTGGATGAAAGTCCAAGCTGTACGTGTTCGATCCTTGGTGCACAAAAAATGATTTCTGCTGTAAAATTAGGTCATGCGACCGCATGCCATGTGCATGCGATCGCATGGACCTATGCAACCACATGTCTTTGACTTGTGGTCACATGCACCTTTGTTCCAGTTCAGATTGTTGTTTCTTATGTTTAAACCATTTCCAATCACTTTGACACTTCCCTATGTTCTGAAAGCTATAAGAAATATTATTTGACAAAATATATATCTTGTGGCTGGATTTGAACATGGTTAAGTGGATTTGTGTTATATTTTGTGATTCTATGCTTACGTGTTATGTTTGATTGTCAATCAGAGTCTCGATAACTCGAGGGATGATTCATATGATAATATGATTTGTGAGTAATAGAGAGAACAACATGCTGTGTGCTTTACTGCAATTTATCAAGTCATCAACAACTTAATTAAAATAAATATTGCCATAACTAGCCGGGATGATTCTGAAGCCCGAGTGATCTTTTCCTTGATTATGTACTCGTTTGTGATTATCTAGTCCTTGATTACCATGAAGCCCCAACCATTAGTTAAAGTGGCCTTCTTTATAACACCCTCAGTCTGCGGGTGACCCATGCTGGGTAGGACTGACCTCGCCACTTGCCTAGTAACAGCATCGTCGAACACATCACTTGCAGGAAGTTGAAGAACATCCCTTAGCCGCTGCACAATTATGACAACTGTTCTATCCCCATTTAGAACAGTGCCATCGATCTCTCCACTGTTCTGGTCATAGACGCAAGTGTACCAGAACTCCAATAAGTGCTGTGGAACAATATGTAGAGGTGCTCCAGTGAAAGCAAATGCCAGAGGGCATTTTCGGATATAATCCAGCCAGGCTTCATAGCCTCTGTTCCTCTTACGTTCAGGGATTACCAACATGCACGTTGATTGTTTACTTTAAGAACCGGCATCTTGTTGTTTTTGAACGTAGCACCTCTAACCATCCTATCACCGAGATTTAGAATGATTCCGTCCATCGTCGAATTAAGCTTGAGTAACACTGAGGAATTTCTAAAGTCGCACTGAGCGATTAGGGTTTAGAAAATAGATGAACGAGAGATTGCACTGAGCAATTGGAAGTGTTTGTGAAAGGTATGTAAGTGAAGGAGAGGTTTAGAATTGCGAATTGTAAGCGTAAACCTCCGAAAATCGGTTTGGGTCGTTATATATACCTTTCCGAGGAGAGAGAAAAGTTACCGTTTGAAATCCCTTTTTGTCTGTTACACGTAACAAATTTACGGCGCAATGGAACAATGATTGAGATGAAACATAGCATCTTCCAACGGATAACTTTATAGAATTATATTACTGACTTACAATAATATAACTTTTCACTTGTTATGTTACACGATACATAATCAGTGTAACCGCAAAATGTGAGACAGACTCAACATAATGCACAATGACCTAATCACACAGAGTAATTAAATCTAATTTTGGACATACCAAGCTGTGGAAACGAATCACTCAACGTGAATCAAGCACTCACCTAGATATCACCACTCAGCTTGAGATTGAGCACTCAGCTCGATTTTGAGCACTCAGCTCAGAATCAATGACACTTAGTCATATATGTTGGAGACTGACTCAAACTTGTTTCTAACTACACTGAGTAGTTTAAAACTTGTTTGGAACCAACCAAACATGAGAACTTATCACTCAGCTTGAGTGAAGCACATAGCTCAGACTCAATAACACTTAGTCATTTATGTTTGAGACTTACTCAAACTATATCATAACTACACTAAGTAGTTAAAATATGTTTGGAACTTACCAAACGTGTGAACTCATCATTCAGCTTGACAGGTTATACAGTTTATGAAAACTTATTTATAAACTGTGCACTCAGCTTAAGACACCTAGTCTCTGTCAAACTGAAAAACTCAGATTCTAAACACTTAGCTAGGGGTTGAGCATACCCAATTCACTTAGCAGATACATAAACCTCTTTTCATCAAGGGTTTAGTAAAAATATATGCTAATTGGTCATCAGTGCAAATAAATTTAATATCAATTTTACCTTTTTCCACGATGTCCCTGATGAAGTGATGTCTAATCTCAATATGCTTGGTTCTTAAGTGGAAGACTGGATTGTAAGTTATGGCTATAGCACTTTGGTTATCACAGAAGATAGGAGTTTTCTTGAAACTCATGCCAAAGTCTTGAAGCTGATGCTGCATCCATAGGATTTGAGCACGACAGCTTCCTGCTGCAACATATTCAGCTTCAGCAGTTGAAGTAGCCACTGAGTTCTGTTTCTTACTGGTCCACTTTACTAACTTCCCTCTAAGCAATTGACATCCTCCAGTTGTTGATTTTCTATCTAACTTGCACCCAGCATAGTCAGCATCTGAAAAACCAACTAACTCAAATCCAGAGTCCTTTGGATACCAAAGACCTAGATTTGGTGTACCTTTAAGGTACCTAAAGATCCTTTTCACATCTTGAAGATATGATTCTTTAGGATCTGCCTGATATCTTGCACAAACACATGTAGCAAACATGATATCAGGTCTACTAGCTGTCAAATAGAGCAATGAACCTATCATTCCTCTATAGGTAGACTGACACACAGATTTACCATCTGAGTCTTTACTCAGCTTGACAGCAGGTGACATGGGTGTTTTCATGGTTGAACTTTAATCAAAACCATATTTCTTTATCAAATCAAGAACATACTTGCTTTGATTAATGAATATTCTATCAGGCTTTTGTTGAATTTGAAGGCCTAAGAAATATGTCATCTCACCCATCATGCTCATCTTGTACTTTTGTGACATTATTTTTGAAAACCACTCACACAGAGATTCATTGGTAGAACCAAAGATAATATCATCCACATAGATTTGTACAAGAATCACCTGTCCTTTCCTCCCGGTCATGTGCCTTGAGCATCCACTATCCAAGTACCATTTACTTGAACCCTGCACATGATATAAAAACTAAACACATTAGTTTTGTTTGGGAACCCACTTCTTGGTGGGTTCAGATGAGGAGCACTTAGCATCTTCATCTTGTTGAACTATCTGTTCAGCTTGAGCAGGAGCTGGGTCCTGTGTGGGCTGATCAGTCTGTTCTTGTTCAGGCCTTGAGATTTCAGCATCACAGTCTTTAGCCTCATGACCTCTACTTCTGCACTTGTAGCATCTCCTTCTACCAATGATTACAGGAGGTAGAGTGTCTAATAATCCTTGTGAGAACTTGCTCTCAGTCTTAGGATTATATGTGGTGGATAACTTTTCAACTCTCTTTGCAAGTTGATTCACATGATGATCACTGACTTTGGACTTACCTTTGTCAGGTCTTTGTTTGTTATCCTTTTGATTAGAAGTTTGACTAACAAACTTCTTTTCCATGACCTTGGACTTACCTTTGTCATTACTATTGGACTAACCAGTTTCAATAGATTTGGACTTACCACTGTTGATCTTCTTGGACTTACCAAGATCTACAACTTTGGACTTACCATTGTTGTAATTTGACCTCTGACTTAGAGTGGTCTTCCTATTCTTGTAACTTCTCTCCGAGCCAGATAGAGAATGTTGTCTTTTGAAAGGATTTGGATTAAGCCTTTCTATGACTGAAGTTCTTTGAATAGGCTGAGTGCTTAATCTGTCCAGCACAGACTTACTATGCTGTTTAGATGTTGAGCACTCATTTCCATGATCTTTAGCCTTCACAAACATATTGTATTTCAAGTTTGGATCATGTCTTTTCTCTGAGGCTGACTTCTGAGACTCAATCAGTTGTCTATCCTCCTCAGAGTCTGTACTTGCTATCTCATCATCAGCTACATAAGCTGCTGTTTGATAGTCACCTCCAAGTACAACTTTTACCTGTTTAGGAATTTGTTGGTTTATGCACTTTTCAGCAAGCTTTGATGACTTACACCAAGACTCAGTGACCTTTTGAAGTTGGTCAGCTTTGTCTTTAGCTTCCTGAAGTTCTTCACTTAGAAGTTTATTAATGTGTCTTTGACATTCAAGATCACACTGTGCTTTCTTACCAACATCGATAAGAGATTTGTTTTCCTTAATCTCATTCTTGAGTTTAGTTATCTCAGCTTTGAGGTCATTTTGAGACTTAAGGATGGTCTTGAAATCATTCAGCAGATAATCAAAAGCAAGACCCTTTTCCTCATCGGTGTAAGAGTTGAAATTAATAACCTTATACATGGAAGCAGGATCTCAATCACTGAGCTTGCTGTTCTCCTCAGCTTCCTTCATGTCAGCTTCAAAAGTTGACTCGGACAAACCATAATCAACCTTATCTATTTCCAACTCTTCATCTTCTTGAGCCATCAGACATACATCATCATCTGAGGTATATGATTATGTATCCCAGGTTTCAGCATATAATCCTTTTGCACTGGGTTTGTCTTCTGGCTTTCCTTTCTTGAGCTGAGTATATTTCTTCTTGTATTTGTCAGCTCTATAAGCATTCTTATCAACAACTGATGTTGATTCCACCTTCTTTGATCTGCACTCAGCAGCAATATGCCCCTTCTTCTGACAATTGAAGCACACATCATTCTTGGGATCAAAGGAACCCTTCCTTTTGCCCCTGTCAGATCTTCCTCTTCCCCTTTGAGCTCTTCTCAAATGTCTGGCTAACATTGCCATTTGATCAGTGATATTTTGAACATCATCAGTATCACCTGAGTCTGAGTCTGAGTGGTCAGCTTGAGAGTCTGAGTCATCAGTATCTTCTTTTTCTTTGCAACCAATGCAACTTCATTTTTATCCAGATACTCGTTGAGTTGTTGTTGAGAAGTTCTTTTGTGTTCAGTGATCTGTTCATGATTTAGCAAGAACCCATAAATGGACTGTAGGTTGTACACATGCAGTGTTCCTCCAGCCCTTAGTGCTGTAGTTACATCATTAAACTTTTCTGGTAACACATCCAGAAATTTCAGCACGAGTTCGGCCTCATCTTTCTTTACACCCAAACTTAGTAGGTCATTTATCAAGCAGTGAAACCTTGTGAACAAATCTGGCAAGGTTTCATTCTTCTTTGAAAAGAAGTTTTCATAAGATCTATTCAAGTGATTCTTCTTTTGCTGCTTGACCAGATATGTGCCCTCATATGTAACACTTAGCGTATCCCAGATATATTTTGCAGATTGACACCCAGTCATAGTACGCAAGATTTCGTTGGTCAGGGCATTTGACAGAACACTTTTTGCCTTGTCATACATATTGTGGAGTTTCCAATCTTCATCAGTCCAGGATGCAGCAGGCTTTCTTGTTTCCTTTTCAGTTCTGCCAGGAGACGTATCACTGACAGTAGCAGGAATCTTGGGGATGATAGGTCCTTTTGTAATGACATCGAACATATGATTGTCAATGGACTTGAGGAATAGCATTGCTCTAAACTTCCACATAGGATAGTCAGATCCATCAAATATGGGACAACCTTTGGCAGACATCTGTGGAAAGTTTGAAGTATTGTTGCTTGTAGACATTGTAAACTTTCTCAGAATCTTGAACTTTCAACTTATGAAATCGTTCAGCCTGCTCTGATACCAGTTGTTGGTCCCTTGATGAGAATAATAACAAGCAACAGGTGTGTAGAAGGGGGGTTGAATACACTTTCTGCGGAAATTGAACAAATCAAATAAAAAGTGTTACACAAAGTAAATCAAACAACAATCGAATGCTTTGCTTTTCATTAATAAGAAGATGGTTACAGACTCTATCAAGTAAGCAAATCTTGATATGTAAACATGTAATATAAATCTCTCAATCTTTCAAACTTAGCTATCTATAATCAACTTATGATTATAGATACTGACGACTCTCTAAACATGATTTACACAGATTGATAACTCACCAATATCACAACTAATGTGAGTATTCGAACACACGAATAGCTTGGCAATCTGTGAATATCTTGATCACGTTGAACTGACAAATAATGATTCAAGAATTGTAACACATACGGTGAGGTAAGGTTTTGGCTCTGCAACACTTAGTTGTTTTTCGTATCTGAGTCGTACCTCTAAACTTATCAGGAGATAAGTATTTATAATCCTGTTCCTACGGTTCCTAACAAACTGGACTAATCCTAATTTGCTAACTAACTATCGGATAACTCGGAATCTTGAATCTTGAATCTTCTTATCTTGAGTCTTCAATCTTCAATCTTGATTCTGAAGTCTTCTTATCCTTCCCGTAGATATAGAGAGTTAAAACAGAATTTAAAACATATTCAAATTCTTTTAAACTGACTTCTTTAGTCAGCCTGAGTTACTCAGCTTGAAACTCGTCAAGCTGAGTTCTTCGAGAACAAACCCGAATTCAAACATGAACTAACATGTATAATTATTAACTCATCCTTAGAAGTCTAAAGAATTAACTAAAACATATTTAGTAACTCTATTGAGCTGACTCAGTATACACGTTGAGTCACTCAGCTTGAAACTCATCAAGCTGAAACTCAATATATATATCTTAGGTGACATACACAGCTTATCACACATAGTGATAATCTTACTAAGATATAGTCTAAGCTGGTCGAACATATGCTCAGCTTATACTCAGCTTATACTCACTCTGAATCACTATAAATGTTCAGTCTGACTAAGCTTCATAATTCTGTTTAAGTTACATGTAGAACACATCATACAAACTTAACTTTGTCTCGTCAAATCAAAACAGATGAGATCATTTTCCCAATAAGATCCTCTCGCATGATAGATTATAAGCAAGTAACATTATGAGGACCTTGTTTTGTATAACTTTCATGAAGTTAGCTTAGCACAAGTACTTGAGTTTTGCCTAATGTTTGACTTCAATTGGTTTTTTGCACAAACCACACATCGACACTAGAATTCTTGAGCATTTGAGCCACAACATTTCAATTCTTATTCGAGTAGCTCATGGAATTGCCACATATATATGCAGATTGTGTTTTGATTATAGAACTTGCTCATAACTATGCATTTCGGAACCATGAACTAAGTTGTTGCAATTAAATGATAGAGGCACTTAGGATAACCCATTTTAGCCAAGATATTTTTATTTTTAGCCATTTTTATATATTTACCCCTAGTTCACCACTTTGAGCCTTAGCTTTTTATTTTAAAACCCCCAAAAATAACTCTTGTTTTAATTCTATCTTATTTTTAAGTTTTCAGAACCAGTTTTACCCGTTTATTGCTGCTTTACAAGATTTTGTCAGATCTTCAGTTGTTCATGCACTGCATTAGCAGGACATGAAATTCAAGTGTTCCTCTTAGATTTGTAATGATTATGTTGCATACAGCTGATTTGATTTCCAAAAAGATAGCTTAGAGAAAAACAAAACGCAAAAAACTGATAAAAAGAAAAAAAATAGAAAAAAAATATATGAGAAGATCGGTTGTTTGATTAGTTGTTCCTTGGCTATTTTTGAAGCTTATCATACATTGAGTAGTAGTTTTTTGTCAGTTATTCGGGTGTTGGCCATCACTCAGAGTCTGATTCCACTTCCGCTTTACAGCAACATTAACTTGGATCCTGAATTCTGTTTTTGTCACCTTTATATCTTCCCATTCCTACCTTTAAAAACCTTAGCCACGTTACAACCCGAATAAAGACCTTTCAATATTTGTGTATGTTTATGTTAATTGGTGGAGATTTGATATGTGATCAAGCTTATGCTAATCTTAGTCTCAAATCTTGCATTTTTGCACTTATACACATACCCTGATATACATATTGAGTTCTTGAGTGACCACCTGGTGAGGTATGAAGTCAGATATTTGTTTTGATTCATGTACGCGTGCTAAGTTGGCTTTGATTTTGCCATATCTTTCACATGAAAGTTTGTCCTTGTTGCTTTGATTAAATATCTATTATGCCTTTAGACCTTTTCATTGTCGGAAGTAGATACTTTTGTGCTAATTTAAGTCATTGGATATTCTAAGTTCCATTAGAGATTGCTTGAGGACAAGAAAAGTTTAAGTGTGGGGAGATTAATATATCCGTATTTATATATGTTTTACATACCGAAAACCCTCGCATTTAACCCGTAATTAAGGTGAATTGTACGTATTACTATCCCAAATGCTTTATTTTCACCATTGCAGGTTAAAAAGACTAAAAGTGAAGATTCCGAGTTAAACAAGTGCAAAACTGAAGAAAAATGAAGAACTGTTGAAAAGTACAAACCCATGCGACCGCATGTACCTACCATGCGATCGCATGGTAGGGCCGAATCTAGTTTTGCCACTTGTTGAGTTCTGCAAGCTACGTTGTCTTGTCAATAGCCACCGCAAAGCCATACGATCGCATGGCAGGGGCATGCGATCGCATGGACCCCCGTTTCAGTGCCTATATAAATAGCCAATTGCAGATCAGTTGAACGTACATCAGAAAACTCAGAACACACACACGACACACACGTTACACACAAACTTATAATCTTGGTTTTTTCACTTCCAAACACTCCCAATCCCTGTTCCGAAGGTGTTGAAGCTTAGTGAAGCTCATAAAAATTCAGAGAAACGAGTATATAGCTTGAAGAATGCTTGGTATAATCTAATCATTTCTTGTTGTTAACATGTATCCAAGTGTTTTTCTTGTTATTGTACTTGTAATGAGTCACTAAACTCTTTCACTTGGGCCAAGATGATTCTTGGCCAAGTTATGGCAATATAAATCTTATCTTGATGATTTGATATAAAAAGTATGTTTTGATCATTGATATAAATGTGTTTAATCATGTTCTTATGTTAAATATGTTCATGTTCATGTTTTGTTAATCTTTTACGTGAAAACTTAAAGGTTACATTCCATGCATATTCAAGAATGATGGTTTAATCTCAAGATCTTGTGTAGTTATCACTATAAATGGTTTAACAAGCAAGGTTGTAATTTGAAAAGCATTTTTGGAACTTGTCTTTGATCATTTCAGGTCTTAACAAGTTGGTCATGTTTATCATATTGTGGTTTTACGCATGCTTAACATCTTAAATGAAAGTTTCAAGTGTTTAAGTATATTATTGATCATAACGACTACAAAAGAATAAAAAGGATTGAAAAGGTGTTCTTGAGCATATTAAGGTTGAAATGAACTCCTAATGTCATTAAGAATCTGATCTTTATGATTCGATGTGCATGCTTACGTGTTTCATGCTTTGCATGTGTTAAGTACTAGAAATGGTACTTAACATGATGATATCTTAAGGAAATGGTCCTTAATATGATTCTAGCTGCAGCTCAATTGGTGATATCACTCTAGAAGGAGTGGTATAAAAGGTCATGGGTTCAAACCCTGGCAACAACCTACTCTGGATAATGATCAGTGGGAAGGGTTGGGGTGTATTGGGCTGCAGACCTGACACGCCGGAGTTGATAGCGCCGGTATGAGACCGGTAGGCGTCGGCCGGGTGTTACAGTTTATGATTCCAATAAATTCGTTTTTAAATGAGGGTCCCGAATATTACCTCGTTAGTTGTTAACTAACTGAGAATGACTGCTTATGTGATAAACTGTATGTTAGAAAGTAGTGTTCGATATTGTGTGTGTATAGATATTGTAATTATGTTAGCCGACTTTAGTCCCTAAAAAAGACTTAATGAGTAAATCTAGTTATTCTTATGTGTGTTTGTGCTAAGGTGTTTTGAGATAAAATTAAGATAAGTTACCTACTTGAATTTTTTATCTTAAAGTTTCTGTGTTGATAATTCTAACACAAGTTAGAGCATGTTCTTGGTTACTTATTATTGTGATTCTAAATGTTACCATGCCAAAATATAGTAAGAACCACCATGTTTTAGTTCTTGACATAACTTAAAAAGTGGTTTCATGGATTTTTAATGTTTTTAAGTGTTCCAAGATGTTCATAGAGGTTACTAACATGGTATATGATGTTTATTGATGTGTTTGTGAATTAAAAGTGTTTCTAGATGAGTTTTAGAAATTTAAAGTTCTGGGAATTTAGGTACTTATTCATACTGGTATCATGAAGATTTAAAGATTAAGAATTTAGTTTGATGATGTAGATGATGACGATGATGTGTTCACTTGGGGAAATAAACCTTATCTTGACTTTTGTGACTTGGTTCTATTCGAAATTATCTGCTCGAAAACATGATATGTTCCAAATGTTTGTGTGTGTGCGTGTGTTCGAATTCCTCATTATGATGCGCTAGTAAGAAGGTGGAAATTTGAAGGGTGGTCGCTCGAACTCTTCTTAACATGGGCTGCTCGAAGGCAAAACCGGTTCGAAGCCTTGGACACTCGAAAGGTTTTGGTTCGAAGATGGGTTCGATTCGAAGTGGTGGTGCGATGGGGAGGGGGCGCTCGAAGACCTCCTCAGTTCGAAATCCCCATTTGAAGTACTAGCCGCTCGAAGACCTTCTCTATGCGAAAGCCCAGTTCAAAAGCAGCCATTTGAAGCCCAAGTACTTGTGAGGCCCATTCGAAGAACCGTGGTGACGCGGCACGTCGGGGGTCTGGACGCATCGTCCGCGTGATTTTGAGTTTTGAACATTGTTGCTGTAATTTTTATGTTGCATGCTAAGTGTGCTTGTTATATCTAATCCTAACATGATGTTTGTCATTATTATTGATATAAATATATTTGTGAATATATTTATGAACGGAGGACTGACTTTGGTGTTATTGTGTTCTCAAGAAACACAAAGGCTCAGTAATTAGACGACTGAGTGGAACGAAGTCTGAGAACGAGGTGAGTGGACGTTAACTCATGGGTGGTATTTATTGTAACTATTATGATTGCATGGATTCGCATGATTGATGCTTTGATAGACTGTTTAGTCTGATATTGATTGATTGATTGGCTATGTGTTGATCGAGTCCATGATTTGTGCACAAGGGATGATATTATATACATAAGGTCAATGATAGAGGTCAGCTATCGTGTGTATTGGGCTAGGCTAATTTTCTATTCGTTGTACATTTCTAGATCTTCTGATGCATTTGTTGCAACGGAAGGGGTTTAACTGTGCCAATTAGCAGATGGCTATCGGTAGACCTATGCTTTGGCCGGCATTTGGTTGTAGGTTCAGCAGAACCGCCGGTCCTTTGGTTTATGTGGTTACTCGTTTATGTTGTGATCGTTGTGGTTCTGCTATTGTTGTTTGTGGCTTTAACTTCCATTCACTTAGCTTTGTGCTAATTCCCTACCCTAACTCTTTGGTGCAAGTTTTTAACCGGTCTCATACCGGCGCTACCAACTCCGGCGAGTCAGGTCTGCAGCCCAATACACCCCAACCCTTCCCTTTGATCATTATCTAGAGTAGGTTGTTGCCATGGTTTGAACCCATGACCTTTTATACCACTCCTTCCAGAGTGATATCACCAATTGAGCTGCACTTTTTTGTAACACCCGGCCGGCGCCTACCGGTCTCATACCGGCGCTACCAACTCCGGCGTGTTAGGTCTGCAGCCCAATACACCCCAACCCTTCCCTCTAATCATTATCCAGAGTAGGTTGTTGGTGAGACTTGAACCCAAGACCTCACCCTTTAATACCACTCTGGAATGAGCACCGTAGGTTGCTGGTCTTTGTACAGAGAAAGTTTGACCGTCGCGATGATATTATATTTTAAAACAATGAGCCATATTTTGTATCCCATTTTCTAACACAAAACGATATATTGTGTTGTTGTACAATATGAGTTTTAAGTTTGTGGGTAGTGTTATTTCTATTATTTTCTATTGCAGCGCTTCCGCCGTGTTTTAAAAAAAATGGCTTGAATTTTTGCGGTGTTAATAAATGCACACATAATTGACTACATTTTAGTAAACCTTTAGCTTAATCAACAGATAATACAACTTCAAACATGAAGAAGTTTAATATGAAGAACAAAATAAATACACTTTAAACCAACAACACCCCTGTAAAGTAAAGTAACACTTGGTAATCACTGGGAACTTTTTTTTTGTCATACATAATTCACAAGGCCACAAAACAATCAAATCATATATAAAGACTATATTCACTCTATTTTGGCAAAACACCACTTTAAGATAACAAGAACCAAATTACTCGCATAACAATAACTATATTTCATTAACTCAACTTATGATTATTTTACCTAGTCAAAGCTTCTTGTCTTTGTCAGACACAAGGAGTTCAAGGTTTTCTTGTAACGAGGAAGATGGTTTTGACATAGCATGAGGACTTTAAAAGTCAAAGTGATCTAACAATCAAACAATTGGTTTTGCTGGTTTTGACATAGTAGGAAGACTTTAACAAGTTACTCATAATCAAATGTTGTATTTTGATTATAATGATGCAAGAAAATAAGACTTTAACGACTTACATTAAAAGTCAAGGTGATCCAATGGTCGAAAACGGAAAATCAATTATTGGTTATCTTACTCACAACCAACCACACATACACAAACACGCTATGTGTTAGTAATCAAATCAATCATTTCATGTAGGGGGTTGATAAGCCCGGTAAATATTTTTATTAATCAGCTGAAGCCACATGTATTATTACCTTTATACCCTCCTTTAATTTTCAAACTCAAGGTTAAATGAAGAGACTATAAAGGGAGTCTTCTTCCTAACTCAAGAAACTGAAATAATTCTCTAGTAACATATTAATCGGAATACTGCCGGAAAATCTTGTATTGTTTCGCTAAAGAGTATTATTTTTTCATTGCGTTTCCTCATTGGTTGATCGATTGGAACATGTTATACACAACCACGCACAGGAAACATAAACTATACATGTTGGAGTATGCCCACTGACGCACGTACGCCATTAGGATCATTGCCAATATAGTGTGGGCCTATTGGGTCACACACCGGGGGTTGATCTCGACAGCAACTTATGTTGAGGGACTAAAAGTGTCAAAGTGGAGAAGTTGGCATGCAGGCAGATTACGCGGCGCGGTTTAGGCTACGCAACGCGGAGTTTCCGCGGCGCGGAAACTTTAGGTTACGCGGCGCGGAATTTGTCTGACAGCATGCAGCTTTTGTCTCCCACCTCCCTTTTGGACCAATGTATGTCTTTTCCTTTGCAGAACTGATGGCCGGTCTAGGGAGAGAAAAGGGCACGTCTTTGTCTATTTAACATCTCTTTTTACCTCTCATTACCACTCTTGACACTTTGTAAAAACCCACAAACACTTAGAGCTCTTTGAGAGTTTCATTTGAGAGTGTAAGTGAGTTGAGTCTAGAGGAAGAGGCAAGGCTGAGATCGAAGGTTGCTGTTCCAGGAATGGTTTCAAGGCTTTGAAGACCATTAATGGTGTGCTAGTACATGGAGATCTCACAAACCCGGTGTGGACTTGCAATAGAGGGAAGCTACCTTGCTTCCTAGTCAACACCATCCTCTTCTACAGATTACTGCAGCTAAGGAGAATGGTATATCCTTCTTTCTCTTCTTTTTCCATGTTGCAAATACTAGTTATAGAGATTGGTCCATTTTGGGGTTTATGCTTTTTTTTGCTTGTTCTCTTGATTTGTATGTTGCATGTTGCTTCCGCTGTGTTCATAGAACCCCAACAGTGGTATCAGAGCCACCTCTATACTGTATTTGCACATGGTGGCCTGAAAAACCCGAAAATAAGTTTTTAGTTTTCTGTCCAGTGGATTTCCGCGGCGCGGAACTCGTGTTTTTCTGGGATTTTACACGGCGCGGAATTTGGATTTATGCCAGGATTTTACGCGGCGTGGAATTTTTTCTGGGTCCGCGGCGCGGAATATGCCTGAGCAGAATCTGTTTTTCTTTTTGTTAAAGAAAAATTGTTTTTTGGGTTTTTGGCACTATATTTTGGTTTCTGGAATTTTTGTCCAGAAATTAAAATTTGGTTTTTGTAAGTTGCCTTGTATAATGGTTGGTGTATTTATATGTGGATTATTATTTTGGCATGAAAATGGTAATTGCATATACTTACATTATGTATTTATGAATATGTTTCATCAAAAATGGTTTGGTGTTACTAATGCATAAATACATGGGATTTTTAGTGCCTTGAGTGTTTTGTAAAAATCTTAACCATTATACATAAGTTTACATGGTTTTGTGTGGCACACCATGTTGTTGTTCATTAGTGAACTTGTTTGTTGTTCTTGTGATGTTGGTAACCATAGAAATGCCCTAGACCTTGTGGATGTTTGGTTGCATTTTTATTATTCATTCATTTGGTGACTTTAAGTCACATGGTTTGTAATAATTAAATTTATTTATTTGGTATGTAATTTTGTATATGTGGCTTGCATGCCATTTAAATATTCCATATTATGTATTTGTACTAGAAGTTAGGAATTGTGGCTTGCATGCCATTTATTTCTTTTTCTATGTAATTGTAATATGGAACAACCATCGGGAGTCAATGGAGTGACATCTTGGCGAACACAAATCCGAGAGGCCCAATGGAGGTAGCGGGTTTAGTGGGAGCACATCCGAAGTCAAGGCTTTTGGTCCTAAGATGACTTTGTTTTCCCGTAGTGGCTCACGGGAAAACGCATAGGTTTTAGGGGCATGGTTACCAATTTGTTGTATGCGTGTGATGGTTTTATTATATTGTTTATGCATGAGTTGTAGGACTATTGCATGCTAGACAATTTTTGTAAATAATAAAACCCAAGAGTTTTTAAATATGGTTTAACAAACTCTCGCGTGCACACTCGATTAACAAACGGATTTAACGATGGTTTAGTATCCGATTAGTGAGAACGTTTGGTTTTTGTCACTTTTTGTTAATCATACTCAAAATGGCTCTTTAACCGGAAAACTAAATCCCGTTTTCTAAAATGTAAATCACACACCAGCCATAAGATGACACCACCCGAATCTAGTCGTGTAAGGGTTGATTGTCGAGCTTTAGCCGAGTTAGCCTTTGCATGATCTGTGTGGAAGGTGCGTGTGGCAACTCGCAAGGTCGATTGTCGAGCTCTAGCCGAGTCGATTTTGGGCGAGAGTACCACCGTGTATCTTGATGGTTGATTTACGGTTTCAATGTAATATTTTGGATGATTGTCGAGCTCTAGCCGAGTTATGCAAAATATTAATTGAGAATCGGTGTGGAGGGATTAAACATGCCAAACTTGGCACAATGGTTGACAAGTAGGATCCCGCAAGGAACTAAGAGTTGCAATAATGGATTGCAACCGGTTAATGGTTGCCGGCCTAAATAGCTTTGCCACGTGATCCGCGGAAAACCCGTCACGGTGCATGGTGAAATAGGGTTCTTAGCCCTTGTTAAAATAGTTGTTTTTCTTAAACACATGGGGTAATTATTTTAACGAGGATTTCAATCAAACTAACTAAAACTACTCTGCTTTTATAGATGACGTCGACTAGCATCAACAACACCAACTTCACGTTATGTACGTTTCTTGAGAAGGAGAAACTCGATGGAAGTAACTTGATGGATTGGTCTAGGCAATTGCGCATTGTCCTACGACACGAAGACAAGTTACACACCATTGAGGAACCCCTTCTGGAAGCCCCTGCTACCAACGCAAGTAGGACTATTCTTGATGCGTATAATAAACGCGTTAAGGACACCAACGAGGTCTCTTGTCTCATGTTAAGCATGATGATCCCAAACTTGCAAAGGCAATTAGAGGATCTAAATGCATACGAGATGATGCTTGAGTTGAAGGACATGTTCCAACAACAAGCAAGGCAAGAACGGTATGGGTGTTTAAATGAATTACTTGGTTGCCGGATGCAGGATGGTGAGAGCGTAAGCATTCACGTGCTTAAGATGAAAGCACTTGTGGAACGCTTGGAGAGGCTAGGATTTACCATTGAAGGGGAAATGGTGGTGGATATTGTTCTCCGATCACTCCCACCATCGTATGAGCAATTCATTATGAATTATCACATGCATGGTATGGATAAATCCTTGATGGAGCTTCATGGCATGCTGAAGACTCTTGAGTCTAACATGGCCAAAAGTAAGCTCACCTCGTCCATTCTCGCTAAGGCTACCAAAAGGCAAGCTACCTCAAATGGGAAGCTTGGTTCTACTAAGCTCACCATGTTCATGGAGTCGAAGGGCAATGAGATTGCGCCTCAAGATGAGACTCCTAATGGGGAAGTTTGTTACTTTTGTGGAAAGCATGGAAATTGGCGCCGCCACGCCTGCCCTAAGTGCCTTGAAGAGCTAAGGATGCACAAGATGAGAAATATTGGCTCCAAAGCTTAAGGTACATTCATGATCAAACTCTACTATTTATCTACTTCTATGGGCAAGTTTTGGATACTAGCCACAACACTCACGTTTGTCACAAATTTGTTTGTTGCAAAGTGTAGGTGTTAGAGAGAAGTAGAAGATGTAGAGATCTGGACTTCATAACGGGAAACAAGATGGTTGCCCCTATTTGAAAAGGATTGGAAGTCGGAATCTTGCCACTCCTTCCAGCTAGTCTATTACTTTACTAGATCTATGTTTAACGCCCTGCGTGGCTAGAAACAATGTATCTTCTATGCCTTTTGATAACGATGGATTAACTTCTTATGAATTATGTATTTGGTGGCTTATTTGAAAGTTTATCCATGTTATGGCATTTATTATAAGTGTTTGCTTATGAAGTAATAGATTGATCGTGAATGATTTGTACATGTTACTCTTATTGTAACAGTCAATTTAACCATATAAATAAGACTTGCATCACCAAGCTCCATGTGGTTAGGAACTTGGATCTTTTGATCTAGGATCAATTGATGACTGTAAATCTTATTTATTAGGGTAGAATGACTCAAACATCCTTCACTTATGTATGTGAGATGAATGAAGGCTTGTTGGATTTCGTTCACACTTTTGTGTATAGACCGTTCAAGCAAAACCTAAGGAGTAACATTGGATACTTTGTTACCTTACCAGTGAAGGTAAAAGGATGAATATGTTTAATTTGTTAGACACTTGTCTAATGCCTTGAAAGGTGTTCAAGACACATCCGTGACAAAGTACATGACTAAGAGGGCATAAGACTATAATACTAAAATCTAATAGAGATGTTGAGGATGAAGTTCTGAGTTTTGTGACCATCATAAGAATTATGGTTTTGTCTCATAATTCAAACCTCCTAGGACATATTGTTATATATGGTCGCCAAGTGGAGGAACCGGACATTCTAGTTATGATCCAATTATGATGGGTTTAACCAAAGTACCCTATTGTTTGGGGAGTACTTTGAGAGTGGCGGGAAATGTTCCATAAGCCAAACCAACAAAGATGGTTATCTATGCACCTTAGATGATGATACTAGAAAGTATGTCTTTGCTAGTCCATCACAAAGTCCTAATTCCTCAACCTGTGTTTAAGGTGTGTTGGAGGAAACCGGAATCTAGAGGTGCTACTCCATTAGGTATTCTGCTGTGGCCATGGGATATTTGAACAAGAAGTGTGTTGTTCAAAAGGTTTCAAATATCTGCGGGTGCTAGTAGGATTAAAGTTTACCTTGAATGGAAAAACCTGATGTTGGCACTAGCAATCAATTGTGATTGAAGCTCAGCATGGCTATGCTGGAGCACCTGACATTAAGTCATTACCTCTTAAACTTGGTAATAGTTGTCATAAGGCCGGAAAGATATAGTTTTATATCTGAGGGAGACGACTTAATGATGTTTACATCAAACTACCAGAACAAGAGTGGGCCTAGAGTCTGCTAGAAGGAAGGGACGATGAAAATGAGATGCGATCCATGAGGGATATCCAAGTATTGGACTTGGTAATTCCAACCCCTAGGTTGAAAATCGAAGGGTAAAAATGGTTCTTTGTTGAAAAAGACCAACATGGATATGTTTATGATTTCGAATACCGACTGATAGGAAAGATCTATGATTGACCATGTGGAAGGTATCATATGATGACTTTCTCTCAGTGGTTATGTCGAATATTGAGTTCGTAGACAACTTCAAATACCGACTAGTAGGAGATAGTTTTACGATGATTGACCATAAGGAGGGTATCATCTAAAAATTCTCTATCGGTGGTTATGTTGAAGTAAACTCGGATACTTGTGATTTTAGTGCCTTTCATGGCTAAGACAACTTAATGCAAAGACCACATTCCTTAATAGGAATTCTCTGAGGAAGTGCTCATAACACTTTCCGATGGTCTGTTACATTAAGTGTATCCTTGTAAAGTCTACAAGCAAAAGGAGTCCCTTGAAGGACTTATATAAGCATCTCAAGGTTACAATCTTTGCTTTGATGTGAAAATCAATTGTTTGAGTTTTCAATAAGCGAGGAAGAAACGTGTATGAATGTCAGGGCTAGTGGGAGCATTGTTGTGATTCTATATCTAATTATGGAGATAATGTCCTTACCTTATATTGTTCAAAAGATAAAGTAAGGAATTATGCATCCATAACGACTATAGAATATACAAAACCGGTTTAGGGCATCAAGAAATATTTAGATATGTTCTTGGTACTCTATTATAAAAGAAGCAAGAGTAAATTGTTACTCTAGTGTTAGCTTCTGAATAGAATGGGATAACTGCCGATTTTAATCGGAATTCATGATCCTACAAAATATGGTGTTGTTGATCAAAGTAGTTCTTGAAGCATCACTGACTCTATTAGGTTCTTCTGAGACAATGAGGGTAGGATGGCTTTACTATAAGAACCGAAGTCTAGAGTAGTCATTTACCTTATTGGGTTCTTCTGAAACAATGAAGGTATGATGAGTTATAAGAAGCATCATGGTCTCACCAACGCATACTTTATGAGTGATTGGTTGAGGTAGAGACATGATCACTAGCAGAGTTTACACGGATGACTTTATGGCAGATCCGTTGACTAAGCTGTTGTCACGGGCTAGTGATGTTTACCATACTAGGCCTAGGTGAACAAAGCTTGAGTTTGTTTTAGTTATATGTTTGGTATATATTATCTTGGGGAACATTAAGCAGTATTGTACTTCATACTATATTGATTATTAAATGTGATTTAATAATGCGCCGAGGGCGGATATTTTATGAATCCTTACTGTGTTCCATCTTAGCATGTTTAACACTTCCCAGAATGCTCTTTTCATTCTAAATGTCCACAGTCGGTCATTCTTCACGGGGAGGAAGTTTGAGATAAGGCTGAGGGTAGTGGTTGGTCGTTATCTAATAATGGATTAGATAAAAGAGACGCAACACTTCGCCTGTGCTTGCAATGGTCAAGTGACTGGACGACCCGCACCTGAATTTACTTCATGGTTTCTGTCACGAGTAAATCAGGATGATAATATCATTTTGTCCTTAGACTGGAGATACATGTGTTCCAAAGCATGGATCTGCTTTGCTTTGATTGCTTTCAAACGCAGTTCGTAACTGGCTGTTATAAAGGGAGCTTTTAGGTAAAGTATGGTGTATGTGGCGGAGCAATGTAGTCAAAGGGATTCGTTCCTCTAGTCTTAGAGAGATATCCATGGGCCCCTCGATGATTGAGCGCTGACGTAAAATGCATGGCCATGCTCAAGTTGTGATGATATTTGATCGATTGCAACTAGATTTTGGGTCACCATCAATCGAGATCGAGAAACATAATCGTGAACAATCTGGGGATTGACATTTAACCATGTCTCGTGTTCACACGGATATCGCGAACGAAGGGATGAATGATCACTTATCTATAGGACCATTCCATATCTGTTTCTGGATTTGGTTTTTGTTCTTGATGACAAAACCCATGCTTATTGGGGGCAGAGATGCCTTGCTAGAGGCCGCTCTTTGTCTGTGGTTTATGGGTACGGTGTGTCATGTGCAAGTGGGAGTTTGTTGGAGTATGCCCACTGACGCACGTACGCCATTAGGATCACTGCCAATATAGTATGGGCCTATTGGGTCACACACCGGGGGTTGATCTCGACAGCAACCTATGTTGAGGGACTAAAAGTGTCAAAGTGGAGAAGTTGGCATGCAAGAAGATTACGCGGCGCGGTTTAGGCTACGCGACGCGGAGTTTCCGCGGTGCGGAACCTTTAGGTTACGCGGCGCGGAATTTGTCTGACAGCATGCAGCTTTTGTCTCCCACCTCCCTTTTGGACCAATGCATGTCTTTTCCTTTGCAGAACTGATGGCCGGTCTAGGGAGAGAAAAGGGCACGTCTTTTTCTATTTAACATCTCTTTTTGTCTCTCATTACCACTCTTGACACTTTGTAAAAACCCACAAACACTTAGAGCTCTTTGAGAGTTTCATTTGAGAGTGTAAGTGAGTTGAGTCCAGAGGAAGAGGCAAGGCTGAGATCGAAGGTTGCTGTTCCAGGAATGGTTTCAAGGCTTTGAAGACCATTAATGGTGTGCTAGTACATGGAGATCTCACAAACCCGGTGTGGACTTGCAATAGAGGGAAGCTACCTTGCTTCCTAGTCAACACCATCCTCTTCTACAGATTACTGCAGCTAAGGAGAATGGTATATCCTTCTTTCTCTTCTTTTTCCATGTTGCAAATACTAGTTATAGAGATTGGTCCATTTTGGGGTTTTATGTTTTTTTTTGCTTGTTCTCTTGATTTGTATGTTGCATGTTGCTTCCGCTGTGTTTATAGAACCCCAACAATACACACATGCATGCATCGAAACTAAGTAAAAACATACATGCAACCATGTGCCACTAGGGTAATTTCAACTTGAAGACATGTATAACAAAAGTAAACAAAAAGGATAGATATGTACCCTCCGAAAACCCGGTTGTAACAAGTGGAAACACCGGATGAAGGTGGTTGACAAATGGCCTTCCATTCTTAGTTGAAGTCCACACCAAGTTAGCTCGATCCCGATGTACTAGCACCCCTTGTGATTCACATACTCTATGTAATCACCTTAGGAACAGCCTTGAACACTTGTGTGCATAGGCTTTAAACTCCTCACTCACTCTCTTAGTATGAGCATGTTCGTGTGAATAAGTATAAATTCTCAAAGAGTGTAAGTGGTGGGTGTTTGAAGCTCTTTTATAGACAAAAAAAATGTCACTTGAGCCTCTAAGGCTCCGGTATCAACTTTAATTTTAATTAGACCATCAAATAGTCTAATAAAATCAAAGTGATACTTTGGTTGCCCTCTTCACGGCCTTTCACGAACTTCTCACGGGCCATGAGGCCCTAAGGTATCACGACTCGTGGAGGTCGGTGATCATACGTGAGGTCAACTAGCTTCATGACGTGTGGAGCATCCTTCACGGTCGTGAAACCCGAACCAAAACATTTTTTATTCTTTTGACCTTCTCCTCCTCCAATAAGTTGTTGGGATCGATCCTTGGCATGTGACCCAATAGGTTCAATCTTCATCCGCAGTAATACCGGCCTAAGTGTGTCTGTGGCAGACACGAACATGATTTTGATTACTTTAACGTTTCACCCAACAATATTTTCGCAGAACTTTGCGGGAAGCCATTAAATACGTGTGTCCCTTCCTCTACTTCCACAATTCCACTCTTCCCAATGTCTCTTCCGATTTAGACGGTATCCCGAAAATGATTCCTTTGTTTCCTTCGAGTAATTCGTCGAACAAAGCCAAATCATATCTAAAACAACCACATTCGTCGGAATCGAAGTTGAAGACATTGCTTTAACAATCGTGACTCTGATGCCGATGATCATGATTTCACTCCCCCGCGTGATGTGTGAGAAGTCCAACTCATAATCTAACGTCATAGTCAGCAGCCGACGTATGTAACACCCAAGGTTCGGAAATTCCTTAACTAAATGATTAACTAGTATTGTATGGTAAGTTGCCTACTTGATAATAGGAGGTGTCTAATAAACTTGAAGAGTTGAATCTGTCAGAATTAAAACTTGTTAAGTTAAGGGGGCTGATTTGCAATACTACATATATAGAAATATAAATATGTTTCTTCTTTGACTTTGACTTGCATTCAACACAAGCATACATAGACAGACATATGTACGTACACATGTTAGGCTGCTTTCTCCCCAGTTAGATTAGCATTTATCTTCTGCATATAAGCTATGTAATCATTGAGGTATGAGTTATTTGTATTGTTTAGAGTTTTAGTGGGTTAAAAGGGTTCACATGGTTGAACCAATGATCTTAGCATGTTAATTATGTTTCCTATTGTTTATATTGTTCTTTTTGTACTGTTTGGGGTGTAGGACAACATCCCTAGTCTGTTTAAATAGACTAAAGGTCGGATTTTGGGTCAAAACAGCGTCAGTGAGGAAACACAGTTGACGAACTATAGTATACATGGCCAATGTAGATTTTAGTAAGCCGTGTAATTCAGGTCGTGTAGGTGTACACGTCCCTTGTAGCGGAAAACGTCCCGTGTAGGTACATAAGGCAGTGACAGGCCATGTGGGGTTACATGGTCGTGTGCTATACGAGGTACACGACCCGTGTAGGGTTTTGATCAACACAAGCCATCTGGCCATGTGTGGTCGTAAGTGGTCGTGTAGTGTACAGGGTACATGGCCCGTGTAGGCCCTATGTAAGGTTATATTGCAGTTTATGTGATACCTTGTTATATTATGTGTATAGGAAAGCGATTAGCTGCTTATCTGAGTCATATATGCTGTTACACAAATAATTGCTAGCGAGGTGAGTGTACTTTTCTTGAATGAACAACATGTAAGTATCCATGATATAAACTGTTATGTGATATCTTATTGAGTGATATAGTTATTAAGCATATACATTGTACAACAATGGTGTATTCATAAGATCAGTATCAGGCAGTGTTTTTAAAACCGGCCCGACCCGGCCGATCGGCCTGGCTGATCAGACCGGTCCAACAAGAAACCAAACATGCCTACGGTCTAAAACAGCTCGGAAAAACATCCTTAAAAAAACGAGCTGGTTATCAAAGAACCGGCGAACCGGACCGTACTAGTGAACCGTCGAACCGGAAATTTGCTTGAAATCCTCCCGTTTGTCAATCGTAAGGCTCTTGAAATGAAGTACAAAAGGTTTGAATGTTCGATAATAAGTTTTGTAGGCTGAAATAGCAGGGCGTATGAGAGGGCTTCATTGGCGATGATAATATGAAGAACAGTTGTAGCCATGCAATATCTGTTGTACGTGGGTGGTGTTGGGTGGGTGTATGAGTGTATCACTGTATTCATCATGTCCGAAAGATTCATCATGAACTTTAAGGTAGAATGATTCAACAGTTTTCTTCTGTTTCATTCAACACAGTCTTCATTCAGAGGTAACAATCAAACACGCTGAATGCTGAACGATTCAGCATTCCGCGCTGAATGGTTCCATTAATCCGCAAAACAAACAGCCTCTTAGGTGGAATTTGGTTTGCAGGAATGTTTCTGATGGAATTGGATTCTCTGAAGGAATTGGAATTGTCAGGAATTGGAATTTGAATCTGTAATCTGTTTGGATGGCAAGAAATGGAATTGGAATCCAATTCCATATTCTGTTTGTTTCGCAAATAATACAAATGAATTTGATTTCAGTATTGTAGAATGACAAATTTGCCCTCCTTATTACAAGATCAATTTGTATTGAAACTTTATGTGTTCCATCTAAACGAACCGTCATCGCCGCCGCTGCCGACCACCACCGCCGCCGCCGCCGCCACCACCACCACCGCCTCCGACCACCACCAACCCCCACCGGTGGCGGTGGCGGTTGGTGATGTTTGGCGGCGGCGGTGGTGGCGGTGGCGATTGGTGATGGTCGTCGGCGGTGGTGGTGGGCGCCGGCGGTGGCGGTTGGTGGTTGTCGGTGGTGGTGGGCGGCGGTGGCGGTTGGTGATGGTCCGCGTCGCGGCAGTCGGCGGCGGTGGTGGGTGGTGGTGGTCGGCAGCAATGGTGGGGGTTGGCGGCCGTGGCAGTGGCGGTTGGTGGTAGTTGGCGGTGGTGGTGGCGGTGGCGGTTGGTGATGGTCAGCGGCGGCGGTGGCGGTTGGTGATGGTCCGCGGCGGCGGCGCCGGGCGGCGGCGTTAGTGGCGGTTGGTGATGTTCGGTGGCAGTTTGTGATGGTCGGCGGCGGCGGTGGCGGTTGGTGGTTGTCGGAGGTGGTGGTCGGCGGCGGTGGTGGCGGTGGCGGTGGCGGTGGCGGTTGGTGGTGGTCTGCGGCGGTGGTGGCGGTGGTAGTTGGTGGTGGTCGGCGACGGTGGTGGTGGTCGGCGAACGGTGGCTTTGAAGGAACGCCGATGATGGTGGCGTTGGTGTGAGGTTGCCGACGCAAAATGGGGGAGTGTCTAACGAGTTAGGTCATAATAGGGTTTGAATGAAGGTAGTATAGTTAATAAGCCACTTTCCTTTGTTTAATGGATTTTAAATTTCCCCCACATGTCAAAGGATTTTAGAATCCCTTACCTATGAGATTTAAATTCCCATCAAATCCAATTCCATGGTGAACACCAAACATGAGTTTCTAAAGAATTAAAATCCAATTTCCACATAATCATATGGATTCCTGCAAATCAAACAGCAATTAGATTCTTAATCGTGTTTTGTTCGGTTTTATGAAGCGAAAGAAAATGAACCGAACCTAACCGAATGAGTTATGTATGACTAACGGTTTGGTCGGGTTGGACCCGCAAACCTATCCGGTACCATTTCTTCGCGCAGTCTTTCTTTGAAAGATTAATCGGAGAAAAATAAAATTTGCATTTTCACGAGATTTAGCCATTCAGGCGTGGTGTCAAATCGATATTCGATACCTTGCTTCAAATCCGTAGATCACTGATCTTGTAAACAATCAACAATCAACAATCGTCAATCAGTTTGATTAGTAGCGGTTTTAGGGTTATAATCTGAGTGTACGTTATGGATTTTCAGAATAGGAGATTCCAACTTATCGGTTTTGCTGTTGGCATTATCGTCCTCAGTTTCACAGGTACACTTAACTATTACATTCTTCATCCTTTGTTTAGGTTACAATCTTCAATTTCTAGTAGCCATATGCATTCTTCTGGTCTGATTTCTCATATTACTAATATCAAGGAAAAGATGGTAGGAATTGCATAAACAGATACCAAATTTTGTAAAACAAGTAAGGGTTTATATGGTTCTTATTCATGATTTGTAAAAGAAAGGGTTACCCTTCTGCCTTTGAGGTCATACTAACTGATTTCTGCTTTGAAATTTATACATAGATTAGAGAAAGACTATAACAATCTTACACACTGTATAATCTGGTTGCAATGTTAGGGCTCACCAGTCAACACCTATAATGGAGATTCAGGCATTATACTTTTTGTTTCTGTTATTAGTTTTCTGCCTGAGATATTTGTGTTGTAACAGTCTCTTATAAACATAAGCAATAAATGTTCCTTTATTTGTGATTGAATATAATGGTCATCTAATTGGGAGTCAAACCTCACTAGGTAAGGCGTCCCGTCCTCAAAGAGGTCACGGGTTCAAACCTTACTAGGTAAACATCTTGGGGGTGGCAAGGGAAGGGTAAGGAAACGGTCACGGGGATACAGGTTAGGCCGCGTACATCTGAGTCAAAGACTCGCCCTTCCCGGGTAACCTGAACAGTGAAAGCCTCTCCGTTTACCCGTTTCTAATTGGGTGTCAAAAATAAGAAAGGGATGGTAGAGTTGGAAAGGCAAGTGATAAATGACACAAATAAGAGTTTGTACTTTTAATTCTTAACATAAGATGAAGGGAAAAGGATGTTTGTTGCTGCACTGCTGTAGTACCTAAGTTAGGTGTTGCCACACTCATTGTAGAGTTAAGTTAGTCACAGTCTCACAGATTGGAATGAAGGGAATCATATTAGGATGAAAGAGATTTCTTATATTAGGAAGAAAGCAATTTCTTAATTATCTTCTATGGATCTAATTTGATGTTTAACTTGCTTGCAATTTTTGCAGCTCCTAAAAGCTTTGTACCAAACCTACCCTATAAAGGAGTGTAATTGTTAGAGGTAGTCAGCATGTAAAGAGGGGCTGAATCTTCTGCAGATATCAACTCTGAAGCTTCTGTGGAGGCTGAAGTTTACGAGCCTCCTGCTTACCAGAGCTTCGAGTATAACGAAGAACTTTGATATGGTAAATGCAGTTTGTAGTTTTGATACGTCATTTATCATTTTCAAATACTTTATAATTTGTGTAGTAAATTTAGATAATTCGTTAAACCTCCATGTATCTAAAGTAAAGTTGAATCTTGACTCTAGAGACCCTTTGGTTCTATATGTAGAAAATGAAATAATTATAAATAATTAGAAGATGAAAATGAATTTATAAAAAAATAAAAGATGATTTCTAATTTACATTAGCAAGTCACATTCGCAGATCACATTATATAAAATGTAGTTTTCAGTAACAAAAAGACATTTTTATAAAGGTTTTTTTTAAGGAGGATGATAACCATAGCCCTTAGGGCTGTAGTTAAGATTTAAGAATCAAAAAAGATAATTTCATTTTTTTTAAATGGCAATCTCAACTCATGTATTTATAATTAACTTTCCATGCTTTTTATAATTACTTTTAATTGGTTAACTTATTCATACATGAAACAAGATTATCATTTTTAAAAATAAAAATTACATTATATTATTCGTATCCATATGTTTTTATTATATAGAATATTAAAATAAGTAAATGCAAATATAATTAAGAAAATAACTTACTTAACCTTTTGTTTATGTCTTTAATGCATCAATCTTTACCTAACCTTTTAGATCTAGAAACTAATAATACAAAGCCATGGGATCGTTTCAAAAATTTTGAAAAAGTCAACTCATGACATGACAAAAAATATTACTAATTTAGACAAACAAAACTTAGAAAAAAAACCCCACCAACAATTAATTGGTGTGTATATATAGACTCATACTATGCATATATATATATATCAATATATCTTTTGTGTTACTTGCAATATATCTTGTGATTAATTATGAACAGAATCATGGCAAAGATCCAAAGATTTGGGAGGATTAGGCAACTCCACACCATCATATCTCAAGAAACCATTAAACCATCTTCCCCAACACCTCCTCATCTCAAAACTCATAATCTTTCATCCATTGATTACTTTGCTCCCAACATTCACATCCCATTGATCTTCTTCTACAAAAACTACAACAGTAATAGTGATATTAGCCTCCTAAAGAAGTCGTTATCACAGTGTTTAACACAATATTATCCGTTTGCAGGTAAACTACTAACACCTTCTGCACCTTGCATTGACTGTAATGACCAAGGAGTTGACTTCTTTGAAGCTTCTATTGATAGTCGACTCGATGACTTCATTCTCAAGAAAGAGCATGCTGAAACCTTAGACCAACTCATTCCTAATGCTCTTGGTTGTCCAATGAACCGAACTAGCCCTAGTGTGGTTGCGGTCCAGCTGAATCATTTTGCTTGTGGTGGAGCTGCAATGGCTGTGTCCATATCTCACAAGATCGCTGATGGGTTCACGATGGCGAGTTTTATCAAGGACTGGGCGTGTGTTACTGGTGGTGGGTCACCGGTAAAACCTGATTTTTTTTCTTCCGCCATAAGTAACATTATCATCCCGGAGTTCACACCAATGGAAGCATGTGAAGTTAAGTATGTAACAAAAAGTTTGGAGTTCCCTAATTCAAAACTGAATGAACTCAAGAACAAGATCAATGCCATGGATACAATTCCATTGAACCCGACTCGGGTTGAATCATTGACATCTTTGCTCTTTAAATGTGCAGCAGGTGCAGCCAGAACAGAAATAGGCTCCTTCTCTCAATTAAACTTGCAGCAAATGGTGAACTTGAGGGGAAAAACCAATGCAAATTTCCCTAAGTTCGCTGCAGGCAACTTATTTGCAGCGGTGAGTGCAAAGATGATGGATTATGGTCGAATAGAGTTGAACGAGGTAATCACTGGTTTAAGGAAAGGGATAATGGATCTTCAAGAAGTAAAAGATGCAGAAGAAGTAGCAGAAAGGAAGGCGGACGATTTGCATTCATTAATGAACGATCAAATTCCAACTTACTTTTTTTCAAGTGTATGTAGGCTTCCGTTTTACCAAGTGGATTTTGGTTGGGGAAAGCCTGTACGAGTAATACTACGAAGTGAAATCGCGGACGCAAATCTTTTTCTTTTGATGGATACTCCATGTGGAGATGGCATTGAAGCAAGAGTGCACTTAAAAGAAGAAGAAATGGATATCTTTCAAAAGGACAAAGAGCTTCTTGCATATGTTGAAGACATCTAAAATCCATCATCCGTGAATAATTTCATAAGCTTGAATAATGATCTGGTAACAAAAATGAGATGTGAGGGAGTATTAGTTGATGCCCTTGATGGGCTAATTCTTATGGCATAAAAAACAACTATTACTTATTAAGCATAGTTCAAGACACTTTATATATCATATAACAAGTAAACATCACACACTTTTGTTACCATCCCAGGTAAACATCATCATACATATTTTATTCTGAACAACTAACAAAGGTTAATTAACTTTTTTTTATTACACCCAACAATATATTGATGTACCCTTTGATCTAGAACACACAAAATGAAAAACTTAGAAGGTTTTTAGTTTATGGATTTGAAAATGCTAAGATTTCAAATCTCTCAACATATAGGTTATCATTTTATTTTATTCCTAATAAAGTTTTTCTAATCATAGACAGACAAAATATTTGGTTTTATATTTAAAACAAAACAATAGACATGCAACAATTCATAAACTTGTTTTCTTATAAATAATATATATGAATCTTAATTAACTCATAAATAGAAATACACTAGTAAGCCTCTAGCCCGTGCTACGTACGATCCATGACGATTTATAAGCATGAATATGTAGTTTTGTATTAATACTACATAAGGTCAAACACTTCTAGTCTAATAAACTACCACCATACTCAATTCGTCTAGAGAAGATATTGGAGAAGTAATATGTACACAGTTTGGAGTTGAAATCCATGTCCATGGCATAGTAAAAATTGTTTTCTTTGTATATTGATGCTGAAAAATGAATAATACCACATATTTCATAGGTTAAAAACATTTCTCTTAAAGTACTTTATTTAGTTTAGAATTATTATTATAACAATTTAACTTTATAATAAGATATAAATGCAAAAGTGCTAGTGGGTCAATCGAATTTGACCGATTTTGACTCATACTAAAAAATAAAGCTGAGCCTTTTAATCCATCACGTAATAAGATACAAACAAAAGCCTGTTTTTTAGTAGCTAACAGAAATCCTGCCTTAGCAAGCATTCTCTAACATAGCAGAAAACTGTTGGAGTTCTTCCTATAATTGAATTGATTAGGATCATAAACTTTTGAACCACTTAGTATACATGGAGAATGCATCCATATAATTTTAAGAAAGATGCTATATGTAGGATTTTGAGAAAAATGGTTAAGTCTGCAACTCAAATTTATAATAATAAAAATGGTAAGGTCTGCAACTTTAGATCCAGAACTTTAGATCTTGATTTTTTTCTAACAATAAAAAAGCGAGTTTTAGGTGGCCTGTTGTATACAGGAGTTTAAAGGTAACTTTGTATACAATGGGAGGAAAAAGTGGGTTGTTTGTAATTTTTTTTAATTCTTTGTGTTGCTGTATATAATGATAGCTTTGTCAAAGTTCGTTTGTATTTTAGTGCAATTTGTCTTTTTCGTTTTCTTGTCAACATGTGTGTAACGATAAAGAGGGTACAATATAAAGTAAAATAGTTTGTTACTATTTTGAGCACATGTGTCAAAAAATAAGATAATGTGATTTTTTTATAATATAGGTATATATATATGAATACATGACTATTTGGTTTATGTGGTATATGATTGGTGTGAATTATGATATGTTTACCCGAACATGGTTGTGATTTCATATGGATAATGATTACGATATTATGGATTACGAACATGATGTATATATGAATTTAAATGATTATTTAACGAAAGAATATTATGATTGAATGTTTGATTTCCTTAGAGGGTGGGGTAGTTCCTCTTTGATGATATGATACGGGCCTAGTAGATAGTTGATACCTTCTAGGAAAAAAGTGCTAGCAAGACGGATCACCGGGTCTTCTAGAGGGCTTTGGTGGCAAGTGGTATGGATCCTTACCAGCTCGTAGTGGAGTCATGTGTGACTATAAGGTTGAGTCATATGCAGAACATCACGAGTGTGTGAGGAGGATATGGAAAGTTGCCTCCGGTTGTACTTGCATACTAAACGACAATGTGAAGTACCTATACGGACGTGTTCTTAGGGGTTCGTGTACAGAAGGGAGTAGCTACCCATTCGGTGCATGAGTCGGCTACGTCACGCGAGTAGTGAACTGGGGTTTTCTTAGATGGATTAGACACCAAGTAGGTGAACTCTAAGAACACACGGTTGACGATACGGTTGATAATGATGGTTGATAACGATTTAATGACGGTTGATAACGATTTAATGATGGTTGATACGATTTAATGACGACTGATTAATAAAGAACGATAATCATAAAACGGTTGATATGAATTATATACGAAAGATATGATTATGACATTTTAATGGTTTATTACGGTTCATTCATTTTGAATGATTATTTGATTGATACGATTTATAGTCACTATGTGATCTAATGTTTTGACGATTCAGTGTTATATGATTGTGGGTTCGGGTTTTGTGTCAAGTACACAAACGGGTCGGTTTGAGTATTTGATATATTATCTAATCATGGTTTAAATGGTGTTTTAATATGATGTTTTTAATCTAAGCTTTCTGTTGACTAACGAAGCGTTAGCTAACACTTGATCTTTTGAATGTCTGGTACTCGTGTAGGTACTTGGAGCTGCTTGGTGAGACGGGAAGCCTTTTGGGTAGTTAGAAGGGTTGTAGTAGACCGTTACCGACTTGTGTTATAATATTAAATGATAGTATGAATAAGTAATGTTGTGTTTTCTCTTAACGGTTTGAACGGCTTTTGCCGATATGGTATTTAATAATGATGTTTTCCGTTGCGAGTGTTTGAATTTTTAAAAAGTTAGTCACTATTTTCGAGAAAACCTGGCGTTAGACTTTTAGGGGTGCTTGAATGTGGTTTCTGAAAATATTTACTTCAAGTTAATAATCAGAAAGTATCATAAATATGCTTATCCAAACATATAAAATGGTTATCCAAACTTCAAGGTTGTCTAACCCACAGGTGTCGATAGAGAATGGTGGTAAAAGAAAAAAAGTTTAAAGGACCAAACCTGAAAAGATAATTAATGTGAAAAGACAAAAGTGTCACTGCACTAAAGGACAACTAACGGCCACTTTTGACGTCTGTTAGCACAAAAGACCATTTAAGTAACAAAAAGTTAACTTAAGGCTTTTAAAGGACTAAACCAGAAGGTTGGACCAAACCACAAGGACCATTTCACTAATTTACTCACTATGTTATTTTGATTTTTTTTTTTTTTTGACTTTTCATTTTATGAACAGCTTTTAAAAAAAAAATTAGCCTTATTATTATTATTATACATAATTGATTAGTGTTATGTATTTTATATAACTTTCAACACATAGTGTTGAGTACGAATATTAATCTATATTTTAGCTATTTTATTTTTATCTAATATAAACTTTATCGTATTATCATATTTATTTGACCAACTATATTAAGAATTTCATCTTTAAAAGAAACATACACTAGAAGTAACTGGCATTGCACCCGCGCAATGCGGTGACGATGACAATAGTTTGTGCTAGACAATATGTTTGATTTTAAAAGTAGGGTATAATATTTGTGAAATGCGGTGTTTGTCAACCTATCCATGTTTTTCTCCTTTTTTTTGATTTATTTTACTTTTTTTACAATAAACCATTTCATTAGTTGTTAAAAATAGTTTTTGAAAAACAATTAAAAATATTATTATTAAATAATTAGAGAAAAATATACTATAACCTTAAAATTGTATTGATGTAACTAATTAAGCCAAAATAGATAAATTAAATCATGGTTGTGATGTTTAATGATTTATTAAAGTAATAGTTGCCTTAAATTAATTGAGATAATTAAGTGAATGATTGATTAAACTATTGCTTAAAGTGTTTGTATCTTAAGCGTAAAAACTTGTACTACTTAAAAATTAAGTAGTCTTAAAAATTTTAAGAGAGAGAAAGTTAAATGTTTTATAATGTAGTATAGATTCTATGTGAGAACCATAAGGTATTTTATCAAAAATCTACCATATATATAAATTACGCTCGGTCACATTTTTATTCTCATACCAACTTGCAAAAGTTTTTGATTTATATAATAATTATAAAGCTTTAACTAAAATACAATTCATTGTTCAAAAATACAAATCACTTCATACAAGTACTAAGCTGATTTCATGACAAATCTTCTCATCTTCTTTGTATATATCTCATAAAACCCTTTATGATATATTAATTTATCAAATCTAAATCCAAAAATATGCAAAAGACGAACCCAACAGAAAGAGTGAATAAAGACCTTACACAAAAGATGGAGAATTTTGGACGATGACGATGATGAATCAACCTTATTGATAAGGGGAGAAATGAATATTTTTTTAAATAATGTGGGTTATTAAGTACATGCACAATAAGGCACGAAGATGAAAAATAAGAAAATGCAAACAGTATGAACTTTTGGCATGTACAATGTTGAAAGGAGAGTTGATTCGTACACAACAGTTTTTAGTCAGATACAAGCAGTTAATGCAGTAATGCATAAATTCTATATGGCTACTTTTTGTGTGTGTGTGTAAGAATAGGGGGTTGTAAGTGGCACGCACGACTCCCCACACCAACATATATATATATATATATATATATATATATATATATATATAGAGAGAGAGAGAGAGAGAGAGAGAGAAAAGTTCATTCGAGAACCGTTGTTAGCGTGAGAACCGCGAGAATCAATCTGAGCCGTTCAATTACCCATACTTCAATGTAATTGCCCACCCATGAATTCCTCACATGCACCTTGCCACACTCCATCCCTCCACGCTCTCCATCCATGATCTTCCCATATCCAAGGAAAGGCTGAGATTGGTTCTCGTCGTTCTCGCGCTAACAATGGTTCTCGAATGAACCCTCCCCTATATATATATATCAACCATGACAAGAAAAATAAACACAATGATCCAGTAGGTCCAAGGCGTGTTAAGCATAACAGTACAAAAACATATACATTCATTATCATGACAATAACATTTGATATATTTAAAGAAAAAATTGTTACGTGTTCAGAAATAAAAAACTAGTTCAAAGGTTGTCTGTTAGGATTTATTTATGTTTGTAGGCCTTGTGCAACTATGTTATTTATTAATGTATTTATTGCTTACTTAGTTTAGTTCATCTTGTAAGGGCTTAGCCCATTTATGCTTTGTTATCTTGACAACCTTCATGTATTTGGTGAGTCCAAGAAGATAGATTAGCTTAGCCCATGATGGTTAATTGTTTAATCCATCATGGAGCCTATGAGGCTTTTTGGCCCATGGAACCTTGGCTATATAAGCCATGTAAACCTAAAATATTAGTTAACCTTTGCCTATTCCATAGAATTCCGTCAAGAGATTATTCTCCCTACAATTGCAAAGTGTTCTTTATATTTGTTCTTGGTGTTCTTGATTTTTTATATACATCTTCATCATTGTTCATCCAGGATTCACCAAGTTTACTCATCTTTAACCACATCTTGTGACTTTCAATTGGTATCAGAGCCAATTCCTTGCTGAATTGGTTCAATATCTTCTGGAAACAACAATCCAAGAGTGAAAAATCAAAGAAAAGCTTGTGTTCTTGAGAAAACTCACTTACTTGAAAAATCAAAATCTTCAAAACTTGTTGTTTTTGCTTTTTTTTTTGGCTCAAATAGAAGCTCTAGAAGTGGAGAAATCATTTGGTTATCTTTATTTCTGCAAAGAAACAACATTTGAGTGATAAAACCAAATTATAATTTTTTTCAAGTTTTTGGTGTTCTTCAACATTTTCTCAAAAATCTCCCAAATCTGATGTTGTTTGTTGCTTAAAATGATTTAGAAACGTTTCTTGTAAGTGGAGAAAGGTTTTGCAAAAGAAATATTAACTTTTCATCAAGTTTTAAGAGTTCTTGAAATTTTTGAATGGAACCGTAAAGCATCCTCTGTCTGTGAAGAAGAAGTATTGTCCCCCGGGTGAAATTCAAAACTAGTACTATCCCCTGGGTGAAATTCGAAACTGGAAAAATTCGATAATGGTGAAATTAGAAACTGTGTTCAGCAAAATTAGGAACTTCTAATTTCTCAAAATTAGAAACTTGCTGGTGAAATTAGAAACTTCGATGATACTGGCAAAATTAGAATCTTGCAAAATTCAAAACTTGGTGAAATTAGAAACTTCAATACTTGGTTAAATTAGAAACTTGCTGGTGAAATTAGAAACTTCGATACTCAGCAAATTTCGAAACTTCTATACTCAGCAAAATTCGAAACTTCTAATTTCTCAAAATAAGGAACTTGTACCCTTGCAAAATTCGATACTTCCTAATTTCAACATCCTAATTTCAACTTCCTAATTTCAACTTTCTAATTTTAACTTCCTAATTTCACATCCTAAGTTCAACATCCTAATTTCAACTTCCTAATTTCTACATTCATTTTTAATTTTCATACCTACCAACAACTTATCATTTTCTATTAATCACATATAATTCTCAATATACTACGGCCCAAGTTTTTTTCCTTCAACACCAAAGCCTAATTGATCACTTTCATCTAACAATTTATCCATCAAACACATACGGCCCATCCCGTCTCCTCTCGTATCCGACCTTAAAACAGAAGAAAATCATGCGACATATGTAATACAACCGGCCGACTGAGTAATTTTCTTTTATCCGACTTCGAGGTTTTTTTTGCTTTAACGTTCAAGCGTGTATCCGATTTTGGATTACAAATTTTGGCTCGGCTTTGGTTTAGAAATTTCGATCCATCTTTCATTTATAGTGTATGATCCGACTTGAGTAATTTTCTTTTATCCGACTTCGAGGTTTTTTTTGCTTTAACGTTCAAGCGTGTATCCGATTTTGGATTACAAATTTTGGCTCGGCTTTGGTTTAGAAATTTCGATCCATCTTTCATTTATAGTGTATAATCCGACTTAATTTTTAATCTGATCCGACTTATAATATGAGTTGTATTTTACTTAACTCACAACTTTGATCCGACATATGTTTTCTTTTGGAGTCAATTGGAGATAATTGATTGTTTGTTGTGGAGCGACTTTCAGTTTGGTCTAGATAATATTTTATCCGACTTAAGCACCGTAGACCAAACCACTCGACTTTGAAACACGAACATGAGATTCTTCACATGAAAATAACAATTCATTTCAAAGAAAGATCCTGATTTTTAAAGATGACAAAATCATACAACTGCAAACGAAACTCAAAGATCAATAACGATCAAACTCGAATGAACTTCAACAGATATTAACTGCTAAGGAAAATGAATTAATCACTTTAAGGAGCGAAAATGAAGTCATTATTCACAACCTCAAAGTAGCCAAAATATCCGCTAAAGAAGATTTTAAATTCCTTCAAAAGGAGAGAGGTTAACTGTATTCAAAGATAAAGAGCCTTGAGGATCTGTTAATCAAAAGAGATCAAACCGCACAAACCATTTTCTTGAACAAACCTAAAGACGAACAATTTTCCAAATGGACATATGAAGGTCTAGGTTTTGTTAATCCCCGTATTAGCAAAATGATTATTGCTAAACAATTGTATAAATTTGACATTATGAATATGGGATTGACTGCAAGAATGGTCTTTGTCGGTCAAGCAGAAGAGCGCGAAGAAGAAGAAATCAAACGACGCACGACAACCAAGGCTCAAACATCGTACAACTACGAAAGTCTTAATCGGTCTTATGAAACAACTAAATTTGTACCTCTTCTGTCAGACGATTACTTTCATAGTTATACAAAACTGAAGATGGAGTCAAGGCCACACTTTTCTGAAACTCAAACAAAACCGCGTGTGTATATTCCTCACATGGAGTTACAACGTTGATTTGAATTGGTTGAAACCAAACTTTTCAATAAATCAATCATTTATGAGTTAGAAACTGAGGTTTTATATGATAAAATCGGCGAACTTGAATATGAAATTGCCTGTATACTGAATTCCGCTGCACCAAGCACGTCTGATACAAACACCCTCCACGTTCATTCAAACGAGTGTTTTTTATTTTCCGATTCCATCACCATTGACATCACTGATGAACTGTCCCAAACTAAATCTCAACTGCATGGGGCACATGAAAGGATAAAGCAGTAGTTAGTCTGAACTCTGAAGCTAAATCAAAGCTAGTTGACTCTAAAGAAAGATGTAGAGAATACAGAGGATAGTGTGTGAATCTTGAATCAGAAATCTTTGTACCAAAATCAAAACTCAATATATTTGAGAATGAGTTGTTCAGATCTCACACACCTCAATCCACAGCTCTAAAAGGGAAAGCAAAAGTCAATGCACCTAGTTCATCAACACCTCCCTTGCCCAAGACACGTCTCACTTTTCTAACCCCAACAAAACCAATCAACACCAAGCAGAAACCAGCAAGACCCAGAAAACAATATACCAAAGATAATATGCTAGCATATTCCTCACATACCCTATGTATGGATCTTGGTACAATCTTCAAGGGATTGTTGAAACACAATCTGGGTTGGAGGAAAAAGAAGGTTGAGAAAATGGATGACGAATGCCACGAAGAAGCCACAGTTTACCCTGCAAACTTTTCAAAAAAAAACAAGCTTAATGTTGTGTAATGACTCTTCTGTTGTGTGCATCAATCTTGTTAATCCCCATGATGATCATGGTAAATGTGAAATGTTTTGTGTTAGTGATGGTTGCTTAGAGGGCCATTTCTCGATTAAATGTGCTTATGATCAAGAGCGTAAGAACTGAGGGATCAAACCAGACCCAAATTATCAACCGTTCGAACAACAGCACCAAAAAGTTACCTATGTAAACCAAAAAGGTTACAAGATAACCTACTGGTGCAAGAAAAGCTCAAGCAGAGCACGATTCCAATCAAGTGACACGCCTTCGTCACACTTTCTCAATTCATAATCATGGTTTTGTAATTCTCAAAAATCAAATAAATTTTTCATAAATAATTGGACTCCAAACCGTCGATACCACAACAATTGGAATCACGCTATTGACGAATCTGTGAGGAACCATCCTCAAACCAACCAGAGAGCTAAAATGGAGCAAGCTCATATTCCATAACTACACTACAAACTAATCGATCCTGCGAAACCCAAAGCCCTACCTTATGTTCCAACTCCTTCCGTGACATGGGATGGGAAAACGGGACCCAGACCTAAAGGATTCAAATTCATTCAAGATAACTTGTCTCTCCCAAAGGGCTTCAAACGCGTAGTGATCGAGACTCCAAAAGATGCACCCATACCCGTCAAATCCAAAGTGCATCAAACACCGTCGTCAACCCAACCTATACCTACAAAACAGATGTGGGTTCCTGTTATCAAAACAACAAAACCAGTAATTGATAGAAAATTAAAAAATCTTGTTTCTGCTAACGTGAAAGGACCCATCTCAAACTGGGTACCAAATTTCTCTTTGTTTTCTTTATGCAGGCGCCTAATCGGTGGCTCATGGACTCCTACTATTCCCAACATAGACACGGGAACAAGAGTTTACTAACGGTTGCATTTCGTGAAAGGAATAAAGACGCTCAGTTCTAGGGGGAGCGTCGTTGTCATAAAACTATACGAATACATTTAAATGCATTCGCGTAGGGGGAGAAAATTCGACAACTCTCTGCCTCGCTCGCATCAATGGAACACGCACTATTCGAGGAGGAGTTTATTGTAATTTTGTCAGTTTACAAGTATAAACGAATACATTAATATGCATTTGTGTAGGGGAAGAAAATCAGACAAAATATAATTTTTATCTCTCGCTCGAAATGCTATGTTCGAGGGGGAGTTTGTTTTAATTTGTCTTGATATTTAAACAACATTGTACCTCGCTCGCATCAATGAAACATGCACTATTGGAGGGGAAGTTTGTTGTAATTTTGTCAGTTCGCAAGTGTACACGAATACAATAATATGCATTCGTGTAGGGGGAGAAAATATGACAAAATATAATTTTTATCGCTCGCTTGAAATACTATGTTCGAGGGGGAGTTTGTTTTAAATTGTCTTGATTGTTGCTAATCAGTTTTCAAAACCCAAAAAAACACTCAAAAATTAAAAATCCAAAAACAATACAAAATGTTCAAAATCCAAAAAGATTTTATTTTCAAATCTTTTTATCCAGTTCAAGAAGGTACCCAATCTTTGCTTCATTCTGATACCTTCTTGCGTTCCTGTTGATCTTTTGAATGATCATCTTTTATTTCCTGTATTTCATCTCATATCATTCTAGAATCCTTCCATTATCTAATTCATATTTTCTAGAATCGTCATTCAAGTGTCACTTACACTTATTGTCATATTTATAATGTGATCAAAAGTAGTATGAGTGAGGGAGTGTAGGCATGTTATACACCTATGGTCAATCCAGAACCGGAAGGACCTACCCCAGGAGCTCACCATATACTAGAAAGAGATAGTAAGGGTTACTCACTGTTAGTCCCATATAACAAGTGGTCCAAGTATAATGCAGGATTGATGAAGGTTTGCATATGTAAACTAGAGAGAATATGAATTTACACCATAGAAAACACGTAGTTTATTTCACATTATGAGCAAAACCTTAGCTATTACAATAGCCATATCCCTATATATACTCCATGAGTATATTACATAGAAACTCCTATTTCTATACAATTTATGAATTTACACTCACTAGGTCATCTAAGTGAGCAGAATCAGCTATCTTGGGATACTGATTGGTGTGCAGAGGGAAAATGAAAAAGAGAGGGACGAAACAGAAGATGGGGGTGCAAATGATCAACACATTTCTCGAGCTTATCTTATCAAATCATTCTGAAATGTCAAAGTACATCAATTCGTGAATTCTTTGATTGATCAAATTGTTCTTGACAATCACATTCAACAAATTCCAAACTGAAAATCATTCTTGTTGAAAATCACATTGATTGCCCATACCATTGAGCAAAAGTGTCCAAAATGTATCCAACACATACATAAATATCATTTTGTAAAGAGAGGTCGAGGGAGAAGTTGAAAAAGATTTAGAGCCGAGGGTGAGAGAAATGATCAAAAGAAAAGAAAGATCCTCGTTAAACAATGTCAATCTGGGTAGCCACATCTACTACTAGTTTTATACCGGTATTGAAATAGACATCATGGACCTAGTGATGTAATGCACTTACCCCACCCAGCTACTCAATTATCTCTTAAAAGATAATTGCTTGAACTTCACACGGAGATTTATCATATACGCTATTGACATCTCACTTGGAGATTGTTGATATTGAAAATAGGAGGACAACTGTTCCGGTCCCCGACTTCTTTCATGTACTTATTGAGTCTTGAACCAATTGCAATATTATTCTCTTCCAGGACACATATGAATCAATTGTCTATCTAAGACAGTCCCAGAACATTTTGAGTAATATCATATGATATTTACAGTGACAGATGGAAATCCTACCGGTACCAACATCAAGCCAACACTGAATGTAGGTCACTCAGTTTATTTAAACTGACGTGTCAACGGGAAATCTATGAGATCCCGGTGTTACAAAAGATGCGTTAATTGTCACATATTTCTGATACTCATGTTTAAAAGAATTCTGAAAACCACCATATGCAAAGCCGTTTATACAACTAAATGTTTCTTACCTTAGGTTACTGGTGCGAATTTAAGAAGGAGATTTACAAAGATGTCATTGTATACCAGAAAGATCAAGCTCTCATCAATAACTTGAAGATACCTCGAGATGAGAAGACATTCTAAAGACATCATATCTTTATTCCCATAAAGCATCAAAAGAATGCAGAAAGAAAAAGAATATCCGCATAATCAAAATGGGAGATTGATAAAGATGCAACAAATCCAATAAGAGAGATGAACACGCACAAGGCTACAAAAGGGGGAGATTGTTAGGATTTATTTATGTTTGTAGGCCTTGTGCAACTATGTTATTTATTAATGTATTTATTGCTTACTTAATTTAGTTCATCTTGTAAGGGCTTAGCCCATTTATGCTTTGTTATCTTGGCCACCTTCATGTATTTGGTGAGTCCAAGAAGATATATTAGCTTAGCCCATGATGGTTAATTGTTTAATCCATCATGGAGCCCATGAGGCTTTTTGGCCCATGGAACCTTGGCTATATAAGTCATGTAAACCTAATAGATTAGGTTAACCTTTGCCTATTCCATAGAATTCCATCAGGAGATTATTCTTCATACAATTAAAAAGTGTTCTTTATATTTGTTCTTGGTGTTCTTGAGTTTTTATATACATCTTCATCAGTGTTCATCCAAGATTCACCAAGTTTACTCATCTTTAATTACATCTTGTGACTTTTATTGTCAACCTATAAACATTATATATATAGAATAATTATCAAATAAAAAGAGTTTTAAGGTAAAAAATGTAAGGAGGATTTTGGTAATGCCACTTGTACTTTTAGTCAAGGGGTAAAATAAGAACTTTTTAAAAATAATTTTTTTTATCTCTCCTAGATGCCCCCACTAAACCCACGTCTCAAATATCCCCTCCCCTAAAACCGAAAACCTAGAAACGTAATGCAGCCTCCTTTTAACTCTAATATACCGCCTCCCTCCCTCCCTCCCTGTGTTGAACCTCCAACGTCAAATCCTTCCAAAGCCCTGCTGTTCGTCGACTACTTCCGTGCACCGCCGAATGTTCTCTCCAATCTCTGCACCGCCGGATGTTCGTCAGCGTGTTCTCTCCGGTCTCTGTTCGTCGACTACTATTCGCCGGATGTTTCTCTTGGTCTCTGCACCGACGAACCAGTTAGCGTCGCCGGTGACAACAAGGTGTGATTTACGACCCACCTCGCACAGACCAAATAGACGACATCATTTGTTTCGATTACCCTAACCGCCACCGTCAATGTTAAGACCACCGGATACCGAGTCACCTCCGCTCGTCGTCGCTGTTATACCGCTAGACCACCATATTCTATGCACCACGTCACTGTTATCCCCTTGCCGGTCGTCGATGCACATTCCCATATCTAAAGGGTTAGGGTTTACTGTGATTTGTTCATCTTTCTTACTGAAATCAGATTTATTCATCTTTTTTTCATTTTTTTCTCGTTTGGTTATATGTGTGCATCAACAGTGGATAATTTAATACACAATTCGTTTTTGTAATGTTTTCGGTGCACATTTCGATTTTTAGGATTGTGTATCTTATGTATTTGATACAATATTCATCAATTTTTATATGAATCAGTTGTGAAAATGGTGGATTGTATATCAATGTATATCAGATAATTCAAGGGAATTTAAAAACATTTTATAGTTTTAATCGTGCATCAACTTTACGCTTGTGTTGGTTTTGATCGGGGAACAAGGAGGATGATTAGGGTTTGGTTTGGTGATGATCGGTCGTGATGAAGAAGTGGGTGGGAGAGATGAAAATGGGTTTTCTGCAGATGAAGGGATAGGAATGTAATTGCCACGTTTTTTGTGGTTTATTATTTTACCAATTTACCCTTTTTTGATTATTTAATTTTGATTCTTTTGATTTTTATTTTTTTGATTTTGAAGTTTGACTTTTCATTGATCTAAAGGCTATGATTTCTCCTTACTTTTTGTAGATTAAAACTCTTTTTAGTTTATCCATATATATATATATATATATATATATATATATATATATATATATATATATATATATATATATATATATATATATAGGAGAGTTCATGCGAAAAGCTTCTTATTTGCGAAAAACAATTTCGGCCTTTGATTTGCTTTTGATCTTATGGTTCACATTAATCCTAATTATTATTTTTATTTAATTCAAAAGGGTATATTAGTAAACAAATTATTTCTCTTTCCTTTAATTAATATTTTCTCTCTCATTTAATAAATTTTTCTCTCTCTTTTAATTAGTTTTTTTTCTCTCAGATTAACTATTTTTCAGATTTATAAAATTTATTTATTTTATTATTAATACGGTGTTCAACACTGAATGTAGTATTTATAAATTACCCGTTATGTATACGGTGTATATTGATGAATACAACTTACGATTTACAATTTTTTATTGTATTTTTTTAATCCTTCTTGTTTATAAATGTACGTTCATTGATAAATATTATTCATAAAATTCAATATTGAACAATAATACAACAAAAAAACCTTAAATTATTAGTTATTATGAAATCTAATATTGATCTATTCATATAGAAACAAAAATGACGATTAACCATTCACATCATAAAATTCAATACTGAACAAACCAGATAAAAACAAAAATAATTATTAACCATAAAAACAAATTTAACTATTAACCAAGACCGCTGATAGACAAACAAAAACCCAATAAAACCTTATTAATAATCTGTGCTCCACCAAAATGATATGCTATAACATAATCAAACCCAGCCAAACAAACTAAATCAAACAAAAAATCAGACAAAATCAAAAATTATCAAAAAGAAACAAAGCCAAACTTTGTTACTAGTTGAATAGACAAAATAGAAACGTGAAGAAGACATAATCCTCTCGTTCATTACTGATCAAACATTTACATAACATAGATCTACTCTTCATAAACCAAAATATAGTTGTTTACTATAATTGTTTCAATGATAGAACAAATAAGAAAAATCAGATAACTAATTTTTCATACTAAACAAACCAACAAAGAAAACCTACAAATGATTTATATATACAAAACAGATTTTTATGAAACAAACCCTATCAAGTGCTTGCTTTCCATCGCTAACCCTAGCGGTGGTCTTCAACTCCCAGATCTGATCGACGACGGAGGGGCGACGAGTGGAGAGAGATGTGAGATAAGGTGTACCACTAGCAGCGGCGATAGTGGTGAGCAGGGCGGCGGCAATGGTTGTTAGTAGGGCAGCAATGACGACATCTTTGAAGGCGGCAAGAGGGCGGAGATGACGGCTGTGAGGGAGGTGACTCAGAACCATCGACACCACCACACACCTGAACCACCATCGGTGTCGTTGAAGGAGGCGACGGCGCGTGAGAACGCCATCTGCAACCAGATCCAGATGTTGAACGAAAATAAAAATGAGTAAGAGAAAGGGATGGTTAACGACGGTGGTAACATTCAGATCGACGGAAGCGTTAGAGTAAAGAAAAGGAGCGGCGGTGGTGGCGGTCTTCAAGCTCCATCAATGGCAGTGGCCGGTGGTGACCTTCAGATCCAGATCCGTGGGTGGTATACGTGAGATCGGCCGGTGTAAATGACGGTGGATGGGTTGGGGTGGTGACCTTCGGCCGGAGGGCAGCCTCTTTGCCGGCGATATTTAGAGAGAGGAGGGAGGTTTTCTTGGTTTGGTTTTGAAAAAGGGAAAAGGAAAAAGGGTTATACGAGGGAGTGAGAGATAATAGGGGGATAGAGGAGAGATGAGAGAGAAGGTAGTGTATATATTTACTATAATAACCTTTTTGTGTTTATATAATACCATTTAGTATTTAATTATTTACAATTATGCCACAACTTATTATAACCATTGATTAAACCATTTAATGATCAGGATTGCTTCTCGCATTTTTCGTATGAACCCTTGTCTCTCTTTCTCTCTCTCTCTCTCTCTCTCTCTCTCTCTATATATATATATATATATATATATATATATATATATATATATATATATATATATATATATATATATATAGATACACACAACACACTCGGGATAACTCTAAAACTTGAGTTGAGAAAACTGTCGAGACCAACTGATCTCGAGTCAATCTCCATATCAACACCAACTAATTTTGGCTTATCTCAAAATATGAACTGGGCCACGGAACTGGGCCTGTCAACTGGGCATTTTTTCTATAATTACCTCAACTGGACCATTGGCAAAAACACCACCTTTGTTCATATTAATTTTGATCATATAATAATAATAATAATAATAATAATAATAATAATAATAAGCTTGAAACTTTATTTGATTAAAGATCAAAACTTTGATCTAAATCAAAACCAAGTTTCACATAAATATATCACAAATATATATGATAACATATAATATAATCTGTCATCTATTGAGCCTAATATTGGCTCTTATACCATTGTTGGGGTTTGTAAGACCAAAACAGATAAGCACAGTAGAATAAAACCAAACCCCAAACCCATTGATCTCAACTAGATCAACTAGGGGAACAAACAAGTAATATATACAAATACATATATAAAAGGTTTAGGGTTAGAAAATTATACCCTTTATACATTTGGAGTGCTATAAGGGGATACACATATACTGTACCCTGAACCTGGCTGCTAGACCGCCACGAAAAATACCCGTAAAAAACCGTGTGTGTGTGTTGCTAACCGTTGCTGCCGCTGTTTAGGCCTCGCCTTTGTCGACCCAGCCGCCGTAAGGGGCTGTTGCACGAGGGGAGGGGGCTGCCGACGAGAGAGGGAACAACCGCCGGCTACCACTGCCGCAAACCACCATCACCGTAGGTGGGTGGTGTTCAGCCGGCCTACAAGAGGAGAGATGTGTTTACTTGAGGCTTAAATTTTCTTAATGCCTAATCTACTAAGCTAATCCCCTTAAATATAGTTTAAGTGGATTAAACTGTAAGATCCTGCCAGTGTTTAATAACTTTAAACACTTTGCAACTTCTACCCTCTAGGTTTAATCCTTATTAATTAATATACCAATTAATTAATAACTATTAACCAAACCTTTTAATTAAATATTAAACTTAATATTTAATTTCTTCCAAATAATAAATAAAATATTTATTGTTTATTTTTCTGATAATTAATTAACCATTAATTATCAATACACACACAATGTATCTTTATAAACTTGGTTCGAGTTGAGTGTGCAGCCGTATGATCCTTTAGTGTCTTATAGTGTTTGGATATGATAATACATATATACTATTTATCTATGCACTTAATCTAACATTTATACAAGTCACGGAAGTTGGAGAATTTTATTTGACTATAAAAATTTTGTATACGAATTTTGTATAATATATTTACAAAAGATCCGAAGCAATACTGAAGAATGTATGTATTTATAATCATCTAAATCTTACGTATTTTTATGGTTACAAACATTTAATTAAGTAAATTTTTTTTTGTACTTACCATAAGACATAAGCTACAACCTAAGTGGTATTTAATTAAGTAAATGATAAAATTCGGTTATGAGTTTTGACTAACGGTTTGTTCGGGTTGGACCGACGAACTTATCCGGTCCGGTGTAATTTCTTCGCGCAGTCTTTCTTTGAAAGATTAATCGGAGAAAAATAAAATTAGCATTTTCACGAGATTCTGGCGTGGTGTCAAATCGATATTCGATACCTTGCTTCAAATCATTAGATCAGTGATCAGATCTTGTAAACACTCGACAATCAGCAATCAGTAATCAGTTTGATTAGTAGCGGTTTTTTAGGGTTATAATCTGAGTGTGCGTTATGGATTTCCAGAAGAGGAGATTCCAACTTATCGGCTTTGCTGTTGGCGTTATTGTCCTCAGTTTCACAGGTACACTTAACTATCACATTCTTCATCCTTTGTTTAGATTACAATCTAGAATTTCTAGTAGCCATATGCATTCTTCTGGTCTGATTTCTCATATTACTAAAATCAAGGAATAGATGGTATGAATTGCATAAACGGATACCAAATTTTGTAAAACAAGTAAGGGTTTATGTGGTTCTTATTCATGATTTATAAAAGAAAGGGTTACCCTTCTGCCTTTGAGGTCATACTAAGTTACTAACTGCTTTCTGCTTTGAAATCTATACATAGATTAGAGAAAGACTTCAACAATTTTACACTGTATAATTCAATGTTGTAAAACTTGCTAGACAGTACTCGAGCGGCCGACTGGGGTGTAGCGAGTAATCGGCCTAGGCGGGGGAGTACTCGGGAGTATCCGGATTGGAACTTTTATATATAAATTTCAAAATTATAGGGTATGACACGTTCATGGGACTATAGAATTAAAAAATAAGTACTCAAACAAGTTGTTAACTCATGACACGAGGAAACTGTGTATGAATAAATGACTTTAATTATAGTTACCAAGGAGATTGAGTATTTATAAATAAATTTAGGACTGAATCATCCTGAGCATAGTCACATAGTTCGCGGATCGCTTCGGTACGGGAACGAGGATCGGGAACGCGGTTCGCTAGGTTGGGCGTACCCGGTACGGAGGGGGGTAGGTTCATTTCGGTACGCTTCTGGTACGATGTACCTTACGTTTTGGTACGTTGTACCCATTATAAAAAACATATATCATGAACCATACATTACATAACATACTAGAATTAAAAAACAAACCTGAAACATAACAACTAACATAAAACATAACTAAATACGTGCTTTAATTCATTAAAACAGTGCAGAATTGCACAAAACAGTGCAGAATTGCACAACATAGTGCAGAATTGAACTGCAGAATTACAGTACTCCAAAATAGTGCTGGAAATTTAAAAACAGTGCTTGTGATTGAGAACCAGACCCAAACACCATTTTAAAGAAGTAAAAGAAAAACATAGTAGAAGAAATGGAGATGGAGACTGCACTGTAGAAGAAAAACACAGTAAAAGAAAAACAGAGTCTGGAGAGCAGAAGAGGAATGTGATGACTGATGTATATGATATGGAATGGAATATACTAAAATCAGAAATTAGTAGTTAAAAGAGTCAAATTAAATCATTAGGAATATTGAGGAATGCGCAATCAATTGACTCCTATCACAGACATCGTTTTTTGTGTTCCCGCCCATTAATCCAATCGACAAATTCTGGGATTGGATTAGCCGTTCCAATCGATCGTAGACAAATTCCAGTCGACAAATTCCAATCGATCGTTTTTTTGCCTTAGCCGTTCCAATCGACAAATTGAATTCTGGGTCGACGATTTGGCCATTCTGGGACGACGAATTGTCCATTACAGTCGACGATTTCACCAAGTTATGGATCGATTTGACCTACGACTGGGTTCGATTTGACCTTCGATTGGGTTCGCGTTCCTATTGGCGTTGGGATCGCAAACGTCCCACGATTGGGTACAGAGCGACTGGTACGCGGATCGTGGGCTTCAGAGCGAACTATGTGACTATGATCCTGAGTTTGACCGAGTTAGGGTCGAGTTCTACAGTACTCGGATTCACCTCAACTCGGCAAGGTCACCGACCTTATTATGAGTATTCGCCGAGTATTCGGCCTTGAAATAAGAGTTTTACAACATTGATAATCTGGTTGCAATGTCAGGGCTCTCCAGTCAACACCTATAATGGAGATTCAGGCAGTATACTTTTTGTTTCTGTTATAAGTTTTCTGCCTGAGATATTTGTGTTGTAACAATCTCTTATAAACATAAGCAATAGATGTTCCTTTATTTGTGATTGAATATAATGGTCATCTCATTGGGAGTCAAAAATAGGAAAGGGATGGTAGAGTTGGAAAGGCAAGTGATGAATACCACAAATAAGCTTATGTTGTTATTGCACACTCACATACCTCTTTAATGAAGGGTAATTACATTTCAACACTTGCTCGTTATTCCTTAAAGAGTTATGCGAGTGTGGCAGACTGGCAGTACCTAACTTAGGTGCTACTAGCAGCATATATCTTAATTTGAATAGGTTCTGCGTTTGAGGAGTCCTAAGGTTGACATCAAAAGTTTAAGATTTCGAGAATTTATAGCCAAGATCGAGGATTTCGCTTCTTTTTGTATTTTGGGAACCTTAGCTGTACAGTTAAGTTAGTCACATTGTCACAGATTAGAATAAAGGGGATTATATTAGGAAGAAAGAGATTTCTTGATTATCTTATATTAGGGAGAAAGCGATTTCTTAATTATCTTATATTAGGAAGAAAGCGATTTCATAGTTATCTTATATGGATCTAATTTGTTGTTTAATATGCTTGCAATTATTGTAATCTATAGTTTTTAATGCAATTATACCAGCATTAAAGAAAGTGTTATATATTTTAGTAGTTTATTACTCCCTAAGTCTTGTATCAGGTGTCCAGTTTTCTTTTAACAGCAGAAGTGTCTTTGAAAATGAAACCTCAAATCTGTTATAGAGGTTTTCTTTGGTTTCTAACGATTGTGATGATATCAAACTATACAAGTAGCGTTACAACTAGGAAAAGTGCCTTTTATGTAAAGAATTTATAAGAAACTTGAACCTAAGAACTAAACTTTGACATCCGATAGTCAAAATAGGAATCTAATGTGTCATAAAGTAGGAAAGGATATTTCACTATGGTTGTGTTTGACTGAAATGGCTGGTAGCTAGAGTTGAAAGCTGATAGCTGGAAGTAGAAAGCTAGTAGTTGGAACTTTAATTTGTATATTGTGTTTGGAGGTTGGAGCTGAAAAGTGTAAAATGACTTAAAAGAACATAAATAAGAAAGTTAAATGATAAATACAATCAACAAAACAATTCACAGAGGTTATTTATGTAATTAACATATTAAAAGCTCCTCTAAGCTACTTCAAGTAACTTTTCATTTTTAAGTGCTTTTTTTTTCAAAATAAAAGCTTTTAGCTCTACATCCGAACGAGACTGAACGCATTGATTTTCAAAACCAAAGGCTTGCAGCTCCTAAAAGCTTCAAAAAGCTATTTTCTTCATCTTTTAGATTTGTAATAAGAATTATGATTACAAAAACAAATGCTCTTGCAACAACAATTTGAACTTTGAATAAAAATGAGTTAGGAGGTTGTATGCATTAGAAATAGACCGTGGTCGACATTCGACCTATTTTCCTATCAGTGAATTTTTTTAACTTGATCTGTTTGAGATAAAACACAACCCAAATCAACCAATTAGTTTGTAAATGAATTGCTTTTTTTTCTTTTTCGTAAACAAGTTGAAATTAGCACCTCTATGAAAATTTCTTCCTGACAAATTCCATATTTATCTTGCTCTTTAGCTGAAAAATGTAGACAGCTGGTTGGAGAAACCGGTTCATCCCAGAGTGGGAAGTTTACAATCTTCAACTGTTTAGACGGGGGTTCTGGAACAGTAGCATGTCTGGTAAAAGAAGGCATAAAACTGTATACTTACAACATAAGAACAGTGCATGTTGAAGTAGCAAGAAATAAAGCAATAGAAGCATCATTAGCCGAAGCAATTTCACAAGGGATGGAAGCCAAAGCTGCTGCCAAACAAGCCCAAAAAGACGGAGCAAAAGCCGCAAAATTGGCAACCAGGAAAGCCAAGAGAATCATAGGCCCTATTATCTCTTCTGGGTGGGATTTCTTTGAAGCCATGTATTATGGTGGAACAATCACAGAAGGGTTTTTAAGGGGCACGGGAACATTGTTTGGAACCTATGCTATTGGGTATGTAGGGGAAGAAAGATTTGGCAGATTCGGGTATTTGATTGGAAGCCAATTTGGGAGTTGGATTGGTGGAAGAGTAGGGCTGATGGTTTATGATATTGCCAATGGTGTCCATTTCTTGTTTCAATTTGGTCAAACAGAGGAAAATGTTGACCAACAGGTTGACCCGCTTCAGTTTGGTCAAACAGAAGAAAATGTTGCAGCAGGAAATGATTACGGGGCTTCTTTTCTTGAAATTATTATGGGTTATGTTGGTTCTTACATGTCTGAATCTTCTACAGATGCCAACTCTGAAGCTGCTGTGGAGGCTGAAGTTTATGAGCCTCTTGCTTATGAGAGCGTCGAGTATAATGAAGAACTTTGATAAGGTAAATGCAGTTTGTAGTTTCGATACGTCATTTATCATTTTAAATACTTTATAATTTGTGTAAAAAATTTAAAGTAATTTGTTAAACTCCATGCATCTAAAGTAAAGTTGAATCTAGAGACCCTTTGGTTCTATATGTGCATAGAAGCCCTTGGATTGTGGGCAAACTTTTTTTTTTAAATTTGAATTTAACTTATTTTCAAGAATGATTCAGAAGTTGTACATTGATCATCTGTAACTTGTTTCTTTACCAATCTTCTTCTTTTTGATGTCTTGCATACATACTGATTCGAGATGACTAACGAAGTAATTTATTATTTCACTCCATTCCTTTTTTCGTATTTATATATTTTTGCCGTTTCCTTCGTGTTACTTATATAGTTATGAATCTATGCATGTATATGCTATTCACTGTTTATGTTTTTAATCGGTTCTGTTGAAGAAATTAGTTGGAAAAACAATCAATTATTAATAAAGTACATTAAATTCGAGTTAAAATGGTCTTCAGAATGTTGCATTTCAGAAAACTCATCGGAGAAGATGACTAAAGATGGTCAGTCACCCGGAAAACTCGCTGGAAACTAGTAACAAAAAGTACTATATTGGTACATAAACTAAAACGTCAATAATCATGTGTAAAACAAATACTTTAAGTATCATATTGAAAATATTATTGCACTTTCATACCTTTAACTGTACTTTTTAATATATCCAAATCCATCAATTTACAAGTAATAGCCATGGAGTTGTTTTTAATAAAGTCCATATAAAACACATAGTTCTGAAAATTTAATATTCAATCACATGTGATTCAGTATACAATCACATGTGATTGTAAAAACATCACATGTTGGTTACGAAAGTGTCACTCCGCCCAAATTTTAAAATTCAATCTGGGCTATTGATGGAGCTGATCCAAAGACTAAAATTAGTCACTTAAGACTAAGAGAAAAATATGAACTATATTGAACATTTCTGAATAACCATAATAAAACTATTAGCATAGAAAGAAACTAAAAGAGAATAACATGTTTTGTCTTTGTTCTGAAATTCTCATGAAAATTACTTAAATGTCTAATGTCTTCTTGATTGAGACCATGTTTTGGTGATTAACATTAATCTTTTGTCTATATCTAAGTCTTATATCTAACAATTCATATGAATATGTTTTTAGTTAGTTATTTGTCTAAAACTATACATAGTTTGTCCAAAACTATCACCTTTTGCTGAAGTAGATATTAATAGTAGATGAACATGGGGTTGCGTATACACGCTTTGCTGCGAATCTATATTATACGGTTATCTTTTTAACGGTTAAACACTTTTGCTTTAATAATATTCCTAAATCTATACATTTATTCATTATGGGACTATAACTCACTTATACAGAGAACATTTTCTCAATATATGTGATAGCGCTAGAACAAAAACGTTTTTGTTGTTCGTTTATTTAGTAGATACTTTTTGTTTATTGATGATGTACAATCATGAACAAAACCAATTAAGTTGTCGACCTCATGTTTCATTTGTTTTCTTTAAGTCATTAAACCTTGTTTATCATTTGATTTTTTTTAACATGTTTTGATTTTTTTTAACATGTTTTGATTTTTTTTTAAAATTTTTTATATTAGAAAAGCATATATAATATTAATCAATAAAATCATATTTACTCATAATTAGTTATCCATCTTATCGTTATTAAATGGGGGAAAATATGTGATGTAAAAGATATAATATGAAAACTTACTTGAACCGTTAAATGTGTTTACATAATTTACAGCATGTTTAAGCTTTTTTTAGAATAAATTATTATTAAAAATTAAAATTATATCACACTAAACATATATAATTCAATAGAAATTAAGAAAAAAATTCATAAAAATATATAAATATTGTGTAAATTAACTTTTATAGATTAGGTAGAAGTACAACTAATAACAAAGGAAATGCTTTTTAAAAAAATATATAACTATAAAAAAATTTCTCATTTAATTAATGTAATTTCTAAATCAATTAATTAGATAATTCTAGACAAATTGTAAAAAAACTATAGTAAAATTGGTCTAAATTTTCATTTTATGTAATTAGTTTTATTTTCTTACAAATAATACAACTAATTTTTAGAATATGTAATTGTATACTATGTAACTTGTGACAATATAAATATAGTCTATTAGAAACCATTTAGCGACAAAATATGTAAAATTGGATACAAATAATAACAAAATATGTAAACTTAAATATATAAAATTTGATGGTTGCATATACTAAAAGATAAGTTTGAGAGTTTAACACATTAAAAGACAACTTTAAAATTGGATATATACAAATGAAAAAACGTAAAATATATAAAATCAAATACATTTTCACGAACTAAATCGTAAATAGTAATTCAAAATCAAAAGTTTTATGTTTTGTATATTTGATAATGTTTAGAACTTGCCAAGAAATTGACATGTATAGCACCATCAATAAAGAATGAACACACATAATACACTAAAGCTACACATGCGTATGACTGTATAAGGAATGCAATAATGTGAACATTTTATGTAAGGCATGTGTCAAGTTAAGATGAAAATAATTAGTTTTTATATATTATTGTTAGTTGTTAATTGCAAGTAGTAGTGTGAATGAGGCAATGTGAAAGCATAAGAATAAGCATCTAATACCCAAGGTCAATATATAATTATGTGCACAAGCTAGTTATGGGTGGTGTATAGAATTTGTTATTGCCTTTTGAGTTTTTAATGATGGTTTATGCTCATGTCATAATATAATTATATGGCTAGATTTATATGAGTCTAAAGGATCATAGACTTATACACTGAGATACCAATTAATAATAATAATTTAATTAGTGTATTTACATTATTTAAGTAATGCGAAAATATTAATTGGGCCTAATTAAGTATTGATTTAATATATAATTGTTATTGGACTTAATTTAATATGTGGGCCTTTAATTAAAAGGAGGAAAACCGTAATATGGATTAAGGCTAAAGATAAGGAAGGATAAGCTTGAATTTGAATTTCAAGTTTTGATTTTTGAATTAAACCTAATCCTATCTCTCTCTCCTCTATATTGGCGTGAATCACATATAACCCAATAGGGTTTTTTCGATTTTGAGAAGCAAGTACAAAAGGGGTTTTGTTCTTGGTGGTTTCAAGCATTACAAAGGACTAGCATTCAATTCGTGATCAAGGAAGTGCAGTGTAGACTACATTAAAGGTATTCTACATTGAATACTAAGGTTTCAAGGCTACACAACAAGATCTCGATTGATATCTCTTAATTGGGATTAAAGGTATATGAATCTTTCTTTTCGTTTGATTGTATTGGCAATACGTAGATCCGGCTATTGGTGATATTTTCCGCTGCGTCTGATATATGTTTATATATATATATATATATATATATATATATATATATATATATATATATATATATATATATATATATATATATATATATATATATATATATATATATCACCAACAGTGGTATCGAGCCATCGTATGTGCCATATGATTAACGGGGTATATGTAAAAGTGGTTTAAAATTTGTTTTTTTTTGAAGGTTTTGTGGTTCGATTTTATGGACAGCCCTTGGCTGTGGTTTTTCGACCATGGGATTGTCTTAAAATATTAGTTTTTATAAACCTTAAAGCCAATTGTTGCCTATACTAATCGTAGATCAATTATTGTATTTGTTTTCTTCGATTTTGTTGGCTTGTTATTCTTATTGTAAGTTTTTGAGATCCATGGTTAAATCATGCAATTTCACCATGGACCTAAGACAACACATATTCATGATTAAATATTATGATGTTTGATGTGTAAAACCGATGAAAACCTAGACCGTTTGGTGTGCCTTGTTCCTTGATTTACCATATTATGGTGTTTTTGGTTTTGGTACCGTGTTTTGGCCTTTGTAATTCTTTAATTTTTCGTAACTTGTAGCCATTGTTTGAGAAATTTTATTACTTAGTTTTGTAGTAGGATAAATGTATTTTAGTTCAAAATTGTAATCGTTGCTCAATATGGAATGGCAAAGAAGTTAAAGACAAAGGTGAAATTTCGGAGCTACTGGACAACCTGCACAAAAACTGAGATTCCCATAGCTAGACAGCTCGGATTGACCTACTTCTTTTTTTCTGGAGTTTCACAAGACATAGACCTACAACTTTCGTGTAGGGTACTTTGATTGGGGAATACTCCTTAAGGTCGATAAAGGACCCACAAGATGCTACAAAATTTCATGAAATTTTTTTAGATCTTGCTTTCTACTTGACCATGATGTGATCTTGGTGCAAGTGGGAGTCTTTTGAGGATTTATGTTGGTCCGCCCTTAGTAGACCTCTTGATCTGTCGTGATGGCTCACGAGATCAAGCATATGATTTCATCGGTTGAGGTTTTGCACATATGTGATTGTGGTTGTGGTTATTTACTTTTGTGTGATTGTGTTTTGCCTGACACCATGTTTTTATATAAAGTTGGACTTTAAGTTAAGAAAATGTTTTTTAACTAATGCTACAAATGAAGATTGCATGCTTCTTTCGTACATTCTTTTGATTAAAAATTGTTTTATCAAAATTCTATACCCATTATAATTTTTAGTCATGCCGTCCAATCCGTTTAAATTACTTGCCGTTATTTTTTACATTTGCGTGAGACGTGAGTGAATTATATCCCCGAGGTTATTATTGTCTAGGCGTGAGACCTAGATTTATTTTTACACAATTTAAAATTGGATGACTAAATCGCGTTAACACGAGGCAAGGATGGGACTAAACATGCCACTTGACATTAGTTGATTTGTCACTAGATGCCATAAGTCCCATAAAGATCTAAGAATTGCACTTGTAATACAATTGGTGATCGTCACCTACCTATTGAGTCTATCGTTGCTAGCAGATCAACTGATGTGATGATATAAGTCCAATGAGGATCTTAGCCTTTTCGTAAAATTAATTGTTTTATTAAACATTGGGTAGTACTTATGTAGATGACTTCTGCAAATCAAACCCTTGGTAATTCTACTATTAGGCCAGTTCTTTAAAAAGAAAAATTGATTGGAATCAACTTTATCGACTAGTATCGAAACCTAAAGATCGTCCTTAGGGCTGAAAATAAGTTGTTTCAATTGGAAGAGGCCTTACCTGAGGAACCTCCTGCCACTGCCGCTTGTTCTGCCTATACTAAAAGGTTTAATGAACAAAGAGAGGTTGCTGCTCTTATGCTAGTGAGCATGACCCCCGAGATAAAAAAGAACTTGGAGGAACTCACAACCTTTGATATGATCAAAGAGTTGAAAACTATCTTTCAACAACAAGCGGAGCAGGAACTGTATGAAACAGTTAAAGCATTCTACGCTTGCAAGCACGAAGATGGCCAACCGGTTAGCTCTTATGTCTTGAAAATGAAAGGTTATTTTGACCAAATGGAGCGTCTCGGTTTCCCTATGCCACAAGTTCTTAGAGTGAGCTTGATTTTTACCTCACTCTCTAAGGACTTTGACTAGTTTGGGATGAACTATAACATGCATATCATGGGGAAGACAATGCCGGAGTTACATGCTATGCTGAAGCTTGCGGAAAAAGGGTTGCCCAAGAAAGCTCCAGACGTACTAGCAATTAGAGAAGGTAAAATCCAAAAACAAAAACCGTAAGAAAAGGGCAAGAATCAAGGCAAGAGCAAGGTAAAATGGTTTACATTCTCAAGCCAAAGATTCCCCCACATGCTAAAAAGGAACACCCTGCAAAGGATGCTGCATGTCATCACTGTGGAGTGATAGGCCATTGGAGGAGGAATTGTCCTACCTACCTGGCAGAGTTGAAGAAGAACAAAGCAGGCGAGGCCAGTTGATATCGTCTAAAATACACATATTATTTATATCCGATATTGTTAGTCCCCTGGTGAGATAAACAACAAGCGAGTAATGTGTAGAAGGGGTTGAATACACTTTCTGCGGAAAATTGAACAAATCAATAAAAAGTGTTACACAAATCAAACCGAATGAAATCAAATGCTTTCATTAATAAGAAGATGATTACAATGACTATCAAGTAAGCAACACTTGATATGTAAACACCTAATATAAATCAAATCTCTCAAACTAATTGATCAAACTTGCTATCTATAATCAACTAATGATTATAGACACAGACTAACTCTCTAAACAGGATTTATTCACATATTGAATACTTACCAACTTCACAACAGACGTGAAGATCGAACACACGAACTATGTTGGCAATCTGTGAAATTCTTGATCACGTTGAACATACAAACAATGTATCAAGATACGTAACACATACGATGGTGAGGTTAGGTAACCTCTGAACTTATCAAGAGGTTAGTATTTATAATCCTGTTCCTACGGATCCTAACAAACTAGAACTTATCCTAATCTGCTAACAAACTAACGGATAACCCGGAATCTTGAATCTTTAATCTTCTATCTTGAGTATTCAATCTTCAATCTTGATTCTGAAATCTTCTTATCCGCACCGTAGATATAGACAATTACATAATTTAAAACATATTTAAGTTCTCTTAAACTGACTTCTTTTGTCAGGCTGAGTTACTCAGCTTGAAACTCATCAAGCTGAGTTCTTCGAGAACAAACTCGAAATCAAACATGTACTAACATCTATAATAACTAACTCATCCTTAGAAGTCATAAGAGTTGGCTAGAACTTACTTAGCAACTCTATTGAGCTGACTCAGCCTACAGGCTGAGTCACTCAGCTTGAAACACATCAAGCTGAATACTCAACCTATATCTTAGGTGACACACACTGCTTATCAAACATATTGATAAACTAACTAAGATATAGTCTAAGCTGATCAACTACACTCAGCTTATGCTCAGTCTGAAACACTATAAGTGCTCAGTCTGATCAAGCTTCATAATACTGTTTAAATTATATTCAGAACATATCTTACAAACTTAACTTTGTCTCATCAAATCTTAACTAAAAATATCATTTAACCAACAAACTCCCCCTATTTGATGATGACAAAACCATCAAAAAGTTTTTAAGTTTGTTAAACAGAATTATGTTCAAATCTTAAACTTACTAAGATATTATTTTTGAACTAATCAAATATTAATTGAACTTATCAATTATAAGTTGAACATACCAACCAATCATATTAATGAACACGAACTAATCAAATTGTTCATTCAAGCTGAACATATCAGACTAATAACTATGAACATATCATAAACATTTGAACATATCAAAATAACACGTGTATTCATTAAGTTGAACATATCAGAATACACAATTTGATCACTTAGATCATGCATACCTAGTGCTTACTGATTATTAGAACTAATCTAATAATTACAATAGAACTAATCTATTACAAAAGTTATCTCTTGAACTCTGGATGTAAATCTTCCCAAAGGGTAATTTCTCTGTTGATCTCTTCTAGCATCCTTTCAGCTTCTGCATCCCCTCTGAGTTCCTTTTGTTGCATGCGAATGATTTTGTTCAGCTTGTATCTCACAAAGTGATTTGTGCTTTCATCACCATAGCAACTTCTTATTCTTATGGCATCCTTAGCCTTCAAATAACATATCTCAGAAAGCTTAATGAAGCTAGGATTTCCTGCCTGATCCTTAAACATGAATCCCTGAACTGGTGTGTCTATAATTTGGTTCTCTTTAAATGTCACACCTTCAGGTATCTTAAACAAACTTTCCCGTTGCAGGCCAGGACCTGGAACACATCTCAGCTCCTCGGCTCTAGAAATCAGCTTAGAGACTTCAGTTGTAATCTCTTGCTTGATTTGACTCCTTTTAAATTTCTTGAGCATCATTATTATTCTTTTCCACTCAATGTAACCCATCCTGTGAACATACCTCAGGTCCATTCCCACTGATGACTTATCGTCGAATTGGAAGGTGAGAATGATGACTCCATTTATTCTGCTCAGAGTCATGCTCTTGATTTCCTTGCTGGTGCTTCTTCTGAAGTAGCATTCCTATATGTCTGCATCTGTATATGGGATTGGATCAGGCCTTGGACTAGAGTAGTCAGCCTCAGCTTGAGCTAAAGCTTTTCTTTCTAATTCTTTTTCTTTCTCCCTTTCTTTCTTTTGTCTTATCTTTCTGAGCACATCAATAGATATGCCAAGCCCATCAGCTTCTTCTTGATCGAGCATTTCAATCATTAATCTTGTAGCTTTCTCTTCTTCAATTTCTGAGACACTGTCAGCTTCAGATTCAGATTCTACCACTTTTGTTCTTTTAGCTGCAGATTCCTCTTCCATTAATTCTAACTCCCCCTCAATCTGAGCTTGCCTCTCTGCTCCTTTGGCTAGCACTAGCAAAGCCTCAGCCTCAGCTTGAACTAACTCAACTTCAGCTTCAGCTTGAACCTTCTCCCCTTTTTTGTCATCATCAATAGAGTTTGAAGTTTGTCTTTGTTGTAGATCAGCAATTGCAGAGGTAATCTCTTTGATGTCAATTGCCAGTTTGTCAATCCTCTGATAAATCTTTCTCTTGTTCTTCTTCCTTTTGAGGTTAAATCGAACAAATTGAGCTTCGATGAATGATTTTAGATCCATAATACTTTTTGAGGGAGTTTCAACCTCTGCTCTTGTTTTCACCACCTCTGGAGACTTACTCCTTCTCTTAATCTCAAAATATTGTTCTTCGGAAGTGAAAGAATCAAGAACATCAGGAGAGTGTTTGGGTGCATCATCCAAGAGTTGGTGTATACCTTCAAAGTCATTTACACCACTGGTTGGACACTGTAACTCGCCTTGGTATCTAGGTGAATCATTGGCAGGTCGTGCAGGAGAGTGTGAAAGTGAAGAGAATGAGTTGGGCTCAAAATGTCATGAGAATGGGTTGGTGGTTGGCTTAGTAGGTGAGTGGGGGTAATTGACCCTGGGGATTGGTCAGATCATCAATGTTACCAGAGTATGTCTGCTCAGGCACAGTAGCAGGCTCTCCCATGGCACTAGAAAGTGTGGGATGGGTAGACACCACACCTTAGTTAGGCTTAGAATGAACCTTGAGGTTGACACCTAAAGAGTAGGTGTCTCCCCCTCAACTCCTGCCAGTGGAGGAATCAGTGTGATTTCAGCTCCAGTGATACCTTTTGGTGTGGCACCACTTTTGGCAGTCTTTCGAGTATAGGTTTGGATATTTACCATGGTAGCAGTGGGCTTTCCAAGGTGGGCTATATATTGGAGTTTATGATGGATGGAAGGTGGAGGAGATGGGTTAGAATGGATTGGGCTTACCACAGTCTTATCTCCAAATGAAGATGGAGAAAAATAAGAAGAAGAAGGTAGAGAAGTCATACCTGGTTGGGGTCTGCCAACTAATGGAGACTCTGAAGATGAACTCCCAGCTACAACTTCAAGCTCAGCTTGAGCAGAATGCTCAGCTTGAACTTCCAGCTCAGCTTGAGCTACTCCCTCTTGGCCAGACTCCTCAGCGTCACTCTCTGAGGATGCTCCTTCAGCAATCTAGCGCATGGGCTCACTTAGTCTCTTTTGCTCTAGAAAAATGTCATTGTTGAACATCTTGGAGCTAAGTGATGGTGTGAGGAACATATCCTGTCCAGCTTCATAAACTTTACTCCCCAGCTCAGCTGCAATCACCAAGGACAAGTACCTTATGAATGGCACATGTAGATCCCTTGGTGTCTTCATCACTTGGACCTTGAGCTCATTGAAGATCAGCAGTGCAAAATCTAAATTTCTTGCAAAATATATGTTGTACAGCAACTGCTTCTCGAACTCATTTACCTGGTCCAGTCCTCCAACCTTGGTCCCTAGTGAACGAATGACTATAGAAACCATAAATCCCCAACCTGTTGGGAAGGTGGCCTTCTTGATTACACCCTCAGTTTGTAGGTGACCCATCCTGGGTAGAACTGACCTTGCCACCTGTCTTGACACGGTGGGCTCGAACACACCATTTACAGGGAGGTGTAGAATCTCCCTTAGCCTCTGAACCATGATTAGTACTTGTCTCTCCCCATTAAGAACCGTCCCTCTGATTTCTTCTCTATCCTGGTCATAGACACTAATGTACCAGAAATCCAATAAATCTTGAGGAACAATGTGGATGGGTGCTCCAGTAAAAAAGAATGCCAATGGGCATTTGCGAATATAATCCACCTACACCTCATAGCCTCTGTTCCTTTTGCGCTCAGGGATGGCTAGACAAGCTCTTTGGTTGTTGATCTTAATCAACGGCACTCCATTATTTTTAAACGCGGCACCTCTTACCATTCTATCACTGAGATTTAGAATGATCTCGTCCATTGTAGAACGATTAGGTTTAAATTTGATTCACACTGAGTAAAATCGTATGTTGCACTGAGCGAGGGTTTCAAGTTCGGACGATGGTTTGATTGCACTTAGCAAAGATGTGTTTGTAGAAGGTATATTGAGTATAGCAGAAGTTTAGATATGAGAGGAAGTAAACGTAAACTTCTGAATTTCAGTTACAATTGATATATATACCTTTTGAGGAGAGAGAAAAGTTACCGTTGGAAATCCCTATTTATCCGTTACTCTAACTAACTTATGGATAAATATAACAGTAATCGAGATGAAACCCATCAAGTTCCAACGAATAATTTGGTAAAATAATATTTTTGACCTACAAAAATATTATTTATGCTATTTTATTACACCGATACGTAATCAATATAAAATATAATTTGAGACTGACTCAAACATAATGTTTCATGAATTAATAACATATAGTAATTCAAACATGGTTTGGACATACCAAGCTGAGTAAACTTATCACTCAGCGTGAGTCAAGCACTCAGCTTGATTTTAACACTCAGCTTGAGATTAACACTCAGCTTGAGTGGAGCACACAGCTCAGAATCAATGATACATAGTCATTTTTATTTGCGACTAACTCAAACTGATATTTTAACCACACTTAGTAGTTAAAACATGGTTGGAACAAACCAAATGTGTGAACTTATCACTCAGCTTGACCAAGTGAACAGTTTATGAAAACATATCTATAAACTGTACGTTCAGCTTAAGACACATAGTCTTTGTCAATATGAAACTCAGTTTTAGAAACTTATCTAAGGATTTAGCATACCCAATTTACTTAGCAAATAAGAAAACCTGTTTTTCATCAAGAGGTTTTGTAAAGATATCTTCTAATTGATCATCTGTGGAGATAAAATTTATGTCAACTTTACCTTTTTCCACGATGTCTCTTATGAAGTGATGTCTAATTTCTATATGCTTTGTTCTTGAGTGGAAGACTGGATTATATGTGATGGCTATTGCACACAGAAAATAGGAGTTTTCTTGAAATTCATACCAAAGTCTTGAAGCTAATGTTGCATCCACAGGATTTGAGCACAACAGCTTCCTGCAACAACATACTCAGCTTTAGCAGTTGAAGCAGCCACTGAATTCTGTTTCTTACTTGTCCAGCTTACTAACTTCCCTCCAAACATTTGACATCCTCCAGTTGTAGATTTTCTGTCTAGTTTGCACCCAGCATAATCAGCATCAGAAAATCCAACTAACTCAAATCCAGAGTCCTTTGGATACCAAAGACCTAGATTTGGTGTACCTTTTAGGTACCTAAAGATCCTTTTCACAGCTTGAAAATGTGATATCTTAGGATCTACCTGATATCTTGCACAAACACATGTAGCAAACATTATATCAGGTCTACTAGCTGTCAAGTAAAGTAATTAACCTATCATTCCTCTATAGGTAGACTGACATACAGACTTTCCATCTGAGTCCTTGCTCAGCTTGATAGCTAGTATGGGTGTTTTCATGGTTGAACTAGAATCAAAACCATATTTCTTTATCAAATCAAGAACATACTTGCTTTGATTAATGAATATCCCATCAGGATTTTGTTAAATCTATAAGCCTAGGAAATATGTCATTTCACCCATCATGCTCATCTTGTACCTTTTTGACATAGCTTTGGAGAACCAATCACACAGAGATTCTTTTGTAGAACCAAAGATAATGTCATTCACATAGATCTGTACAAGAATCACCTGTCCTCTACTCTTTTTAATGAAGTGTGTTTTATCAATACTACCTCTGGTGAAGTCCATTGATAGTAGATATTTGGACAGTGTATCATACCAAGCTCTTGGAGCTTGTTTTAGACCATACAAAGTCTTGTCTAACTTATAGACATGATGTGGATACTTTGAACTTACAAAGCCAGGAGGTTGTTTCACATAGACTTCCTCCTGAAGTTTTCCATGTAGGAAAGCACTTTTCACATCCATTTGATAGACTTTGAAGTCTTTATATGCTGCATAAGCTAAGAACAGTCTAATGGCTTCAATTCTAGCAACAGGGGCAAATGTCTCATCATAATCTATTCCTTCTTCTTGTATATACCCTTGTGCTACCAGCCTAGATTTGTTCCTAACAATCACTCCATCCTTGTCCATCTTATTTCTATAGACCCACTTAGTGCCTATAATTGTATGATCTTTGGGGGCTGGGACAAGATTCCATACCTTGTTTCTCTCAAACTCAGTTAATTCCTCTTGCATAGCTTCAATCCAGTCCTCATCCTCTAAGGCTTCGTCAGTTTTCTTTGGTTCCATTTGTTACAGGAAACCAAAGTAAGCAGCATAATTTGTAGTTGCCTTTGATCTGGTGGTCACTCCTCCTTGAATGTTACCAATTACTTGATCATGAGGATGATCTTTGAGGAATTTAAAAGTTGTAGTAGGAGATTGTGGTTCTGGACTTGAGTGATATTGAGGACTCTGAGGTGAACCTACATCCTCAGTCTCAATTACAACATCAAACTGTTGATCACTAAGATCTTCAGTCTGAGTAATATCCTCTCCAAAGGGATTAATGAACTCATCATCTTTCTCAGCTTGAGAGTCTTTTGGAGCTTGTGATGATCTTTTAGATGTACACACATCATCATCACTGTCTTTATCATCTATGACATACATAGGATTAGACCTTTTGGTTTCCTCAGGCCTTTCAAGCTTACTCAGACTGATTGAGTCTGCTTGACCTTTGTCAGCTTGATCAATACTGTCTTCATCAAAGGAGACATGAATTGATTCTTCTATAGCCTTTCTCCTTGAGTTATACACTCTATAAGACTTGGAGATTGAGGAATAACCAACAAAAATTCCAGGATTAACTTTAGGTTCCAACTTATGGAGCTGATCTCTTTGATTCAGCACATAACATTTTGAACCAAAGACATGGAAGTAACCTATATTGGGCTTTCTTGATTTATACATTTCATATGCAGTTTTGCCATGTCTTTTGACTATGATTGATCTATTTTGGGTATAGCATGCTGTACTGACAGCTTCAACCCAAAAATAGAGTTTCAATCCTGCCTCACACATCATTGTTCTAGCAGCCTTAATTAAGGTTATATTTCTCCTTTCAGCAACTCCATTTTGTTGAGGAGTTCTAACTGAGGAGAAATTTTGTAATATTCCTTTTTGTTCGCAAAATCCTTCTAGGGTTGAGTTTCTAAACTCGGTCACATGATCACTTCTGAGTTGCTTAACAGACTTACCTTTTTGCAACTCTTCCTGTTTGATAAAACATATTATCTCCATGGCAGCTTCGCTTTTGGCTTTAAGGAATATTACCCAGGTGAATCTAGAGAACTCATCAACTATCACCAGGGTGTACTTCTTGCCACTTAGGCTTGGAGTACTTATGGGTCCAAACATATCCATGTGTTTTTTATATTGGCAGAATTATACATAAAATATATATCTGATATCTGCCAATATCTGTTTTAAATAAATAAAATATAGCCAAAATGAGCTTTAAATGCTTTCTTATTTTATTCAAGGCTATTTCAGGTAGACAATATAGAAAAATGGATAACACGCGTCAAAACGAGAAAATCCCGCTCAAAAGACGAAGATTTTATGAAAGCAGCAATTACGCGCCGCGTACCCTATCTTCTTCCGCGACGCGGAACCAACGAATTCTGTTACAACAGAATGCAAGCTGTCATCGAATCTTGTCAGGGAATCTTGTCAGGCATCTTTACGCGGCACGTAACCTCTTACTTACGCGGCGTGTAAATTAACTTTCACGCCTATAAATAGCAGGCCAAGCCCCATTCGGCAAACACACCCAACACACACCATATACACTTTCACACACCACTCCAGGCGAGTTCAGGTGACTCCAGGGGGCCTTCGGGCTGCTCTGGAGGTTTCCTCGCCTCTTATCCATGTAAATACGTAGTTTGTAGTGTAGGTTAGTAGTTTTCGTAGGTGTAGTTGTTTTTCCGAGTTCCAGCGAGTTTGTACGAGTCAGGATGCTGTCCAGATGTATTTCTACCTTGTATAATACAAACTGGTATTCTCTTTCCTTTATTTTTGCTTCGTTACAGTGAATCCAAATTAATATAAATATGTAGTCGTTATGCGTAGGATTATATTATGATGATTTTACTTAAGACTTGGTATTTCTGAAATAATGAAACATTATAATTAGCTATTTTGATAATACTATCATTTCATGCGGGTATTCGGCATCGTAAGTGTTGAAAAACCATTTGCTTAGGATATCTGTATCTTTATACATATATATTCAAACAGACTTATATTTATATGTATTTGCTCATGGACCCACTTGAGGTGTACGATAAGTATAAGTGTGGTATGTGTATACAGGGACATTTGCTCATAGACCCACTTGAGGTGTTGAACTGATATATTATCTTAATACCTAAATATATATCTTCTTACCGGATGTTGACAGACAATGGTAATTATCCTGTCTATTATTTCATTAGGAGATAAATACCGACCTTTTAAGTAAAAAGAGATAACACCCGGGAAGCAAGGTTTTATCTAACCGGTGTTTTAATAATACAGGGATTAAATCAGAGTTATCTTAAGATCGCTATGAATTGATAAATGATTGGTACCAAATCTACTTTAGAAATCATCTTAATAAATTCATTCATTATATAACCGGATTAGCTAATGCTACTATTAATATTTATTTGGAGGATTCGTGACTTGGCACTTTCTTTTGTTTCCTGCTTTATTTATTTTTCCTGCCTAGTATTTAGTTTATTTTTATCCTCACCTATCTATCTAACTAGACAACAGTTTGGAATAGAAGTAGCAATAGATATCGCCGTACCCGTGTTCGATATAAATCATCGGTCTTACCAGCGCACTTTACTACACGCGATGGGTTCTCTACCCAGCCGCGCCGTGTGCACTCGTACCATTGTGAAATCCGGTCCGCACGTAAACGCTTATACCAGATTTTTGGCGCCGTTGCCGGGGAAGTGATAATATTGTGAAATATTCTAACAGTTGATTTAGTTTTGTTGTCTTGAAAATCTGACTATAAAAGATTCCGCATTTCAAAGCGTTATTTTGTTCGCTTACATACCGTACGAATAGTATGTAACCCGAATAAATGGTTTGTTTTTCTTTTGTTTTATTTTTGCTACAAACTTAATAAAATGATGTGTGAGATTTCTGGTCTCAGAATCGAAATTATGATTAATCACGCATATGCTGGCAGTCTGCTCAGCAACAATACCAAAATTTCGATCTGCAAAATAGGGGAGTTCTCTCTACTTCACTTTTATCTATTCATGCTTTTGAGTACAATGAGGACATTGTACCATTTTAAGTGTGGCGTAGAGGTATTCATATTTCTGTTAATAAAATTTGTCTAAAATTTAAAATCCCCAAAATTTTTAAAATTTTCCAAAATCCTCATAGTTTAAATTTGTAAATTAATTCAAATTTAAATTTAAATTTTTTCGCATTTATGATTAGTTGTATGAAATTTTTAATTAAATTTATATGAATTCAGATTACATAAAAAGAAATTTATTCGAATTTTCACGACTTAGCATAAATACAGCCTGTACTTAAATTGAGTGTTTGAGCCTATCAGTTGTTTTCATTAAACACTGAATTCTTTTGCTGTGAGAATGTCTAAATTGCATATATTTCAGAACTTGTTACTGAATTCTTTTCGAAACCACCAAAATGAGAACTAGACTATTGCACTAATAGAGACCATCTTTCTTTTTAAAACCCGTTATTTTAAACCTTTTTCTTTCAAACTTAAATAATCTCAATTTTAGATTATTTAATTTATTTTATTTTAACCCTTTTTCAGCGCAATGCTTATTTTTAGCATTCGATACCCTAGTTAACCACTTTGAGCCTTAACCTTTCATTTCATCACCCATGTTTATCCCATTTTTAGTCCATTTTATTTTTAGTTTCCAAAATCAGTTAAAACCAATATCTGCTGCTTAGTTCCATATTGTGTTCCTATAATCTTCAGTTGTTCATGCACCGATCAGCGGGACATGACAAGTCGATATTCCTTGGTCCATCTGTTGCAGACAGCTGACCCAAAAAAAAAATTTAGAAAATCAGAAAAATGAGAAATTTCAATTGTTTGACATACCTTTCTTCAACTATTTTTGAGGTTGTCATACATTGAATAGTAGTTTTTTCCTCAGTAATGCCTGAGTGAATAACTGTCATTCAGAAGATTCTGATTCCATTACAGCTTGATGAACTGTAATCTCAACAAAAATATTGTGATATTCATGTTCGATAGTTCAATAAGAGCAGCTTAGTCGGTTATTAAATTGATTTTTGGAATCTTATTTTTAGCCACTTTAAAAATCACTTTTTCCTACCTTTAACCATAGCCTTTTACATTTTAACCCCAAAAGCCATCTTGACAGTTGTATACTCTCTAGTGTTGCAGATTCGCTTTGGATACAAGCATATGGTAATATTGCATTTTATGACATTATGTGATTCACTAAATTGATATAAACCTTATACACTTGAGTGAAAGAGTGAACCACCTGGTGAGAATGCAAAGGTCGTGTTAAATTCTGAATACTTTTCTGTGCTTATGCTAATATCTGAATCATGTGAATTTTGTTAATATTTCTGCTATAATTATATTTGTTAAAATTTTGAAGATTTGTTTTTTATTATATTTACAGTTATGCTTGAGGACAAGCATATCCTAAGTATGGGGTAATTGATATTGGCAGAATTATACATAAAATATATATCTGATATCTGCCAATATCTGTTTTAAATAAATAAAATATAGCCAAAATGAGCTTTAAATGCTTTCTTATTTTATTCAAGGCTATTTCAGGTAGACAATACGGAAAAATGGATAACACGCGTCAAAACGAGAAAATCCCGCTCAAAAGACGAAGATTTTATGAAAGCAGCAATTACGCGCCGCGTACCCTATCTTCTTCCGCGACGCGGAACCAACGAATTCTGTTACAACAGAATGCAAGCTGTCATCGAATCTTGTCAGGGAATCTTGTCAGGCATCTTTACGCGGCGCGTAACCTCTTACTTACGCGGCGTGTAAATTAACTTTCACGCCTATAAATAGCAGGCCAAGCCCCATTCGGCAAACACACCCAACACACACCATATACACTTTCACACACCACTCCAGGCGAGTTCAGGTGACTCCAGGGGGCCTTCGGGCTGCTCTGGAGGTTTCCTCGCCTCTTATCCATGTAAATACGTAGTTTGTAGTGTAGGTTAGTAGTTTTCGTAGGTGTAGTTGTTTTTCCGAGTTCCAGCGAGTTTGTACGAGTCAGGATGCTGTCCAGATGTATTTCTACCTTGTATAATACAAACTGGTATTCTCTTTCCTTTATTTTTGCTTCGTTACAATGAATCCAAATTAATATAAATATGTAGTCGTTATGCGTAGGATTATATTATGATGATTTTACTTAAGACTTGGTATTTCTGAAATAATGAAACATTATAATTAGCTATTTTGATAATACTATCATTTCATGCAGGTATTCGGCATCGTAAGTGTTGAAAAACCATTTGCTTAGGATATCTGTATCTTTATACATATATATTCAAACAGACTTATATTTATATGTATTTGCTCATGGACCCACTTGAGGTGTACGATAAGTATAAGTGTGGTATGTGTATACAGGGACATTTGCTCATAGACCCACTTGAGGTGTTGAACTGATATATTATCTTAATACCTAAATATATATCTTCTTACCGGATGTTGACAGACAATGGTAATTATCCTGTCTATTATTTCATTAGGAGATAAATACCGACCTTTTAAGTAAAAGGAGATAACACCCGGGAAGCAAGGTTTTATCTAACCGGTGTTTTAATAATAAAGGGATTAAATCAGAGTTATCTTAAGATCGCTATGAATTGATAAATGATTGGTACCAAATCTACTTTAGAAATCATCTTAATAAATTCATTCATTATATAACCGGATTAGCTAATGCTACTATTAATATTTATTTGGAGGATTCGTGACTTGGCACTTTCTTTTGTTTCCTGCTTTATTTATTTTTCCTGCCTAGTATTTTGTTTATTTTTATCCTCACCTATCTATCTAACTTGACAGCAGTTTGGAATAGAAGTAGCAATAGCTATCGCCGTACCCGTGTTCGATATAAATCATCGGTCTTACCAGCGCACTTTACTACACGCGATGGGTTCTCTGCCCAGCCGCACCGTGTGCACTCGTACCGTTGTGAAATCCGGTCCACACGTAAACGCTCACAGCAGTTTGCATTGGGTCTGTTATTGAAAAGTTTTGCTTTGACTTAAATGACCCTTTATGATGTTTCCCTTGTTCAAAAGCTGAGCATAATTTTTATTTGACAAATGTGATCTTTGGCAATCCAGAGACTAACTCTTTGTTGGATAACATGTTAATGTTTTTGAAATTCAAATGTGACAATCTTTTATGCCACAACCAACTCAGCTTAGGAACAGTTTGGGAATATAAGCAGGTTTCAGTATAGGGATCAGCAGAATTGAGATCAAGTAGATACACATCTCTTTCTCTCTTTGCTATTAGCACTGGCTTACCCTTTGCATTGTATATTGTTCCTGCCTTCTTCCTGTAAGTAACAACATTGTCTTCATCATACAATTGACTGATACTTATCAGATTATGTTAAAAACCTTTAACATATGCAACCTTCTGGAAAGTAACCTTGCCAACATGCATCTTCCCATATCCTTTAGTTCTTCCATGGGAATTATCACCAAATGTTACTTTAGGACCTTCATCTTCCTCGAATTCACTTAGAAGTCCTTTCCACCCTGTCATGTGCCTTGAGCATCCACTATCCAAGTACCATTTACTTGAACCCTGCACATGAAAAACTAAACATATTAGTTTTGTTTAGGAACCCACTTTATAGTAGGTTCACATGGTGAGCACTTAGCCGTTTCATCTTGTGGAGCTGACTGGTCAGCTTGAGCAGGTGTTGAGTCCTGCATAGGCTGATCAGCTTGTTCCTTTCGAGGCCTTAAAATTTCACTATCACAGTCCTTGGCCTCATGTCCTCTACCTCCACACTTGTAACACTTTCTTCTACCAATGACTACAGGAGTTAGGTTATCATATAATACTTTTGAGAATTTGCTCTCAGTTTTAGGATTATAGGTTGTGGATAATTTCTTAACTTTCTTTGCAAGCTGATTCACCTGATGCTCATTGACTTTGGACTTACCTTTGTCATATCTAGGTTTATTATCCTTTTGATCAGAAGTTTGACCAACAAACTTCTTTTCATTGACTTTGGACTTACCATTGTCATGTTCTCTGGACTTACCAGTTTTAACAACTTTGGACTTACCATTGTTGTGTTCTCTGGACTTACCAGTTTCAATAACTTTAGACTTACCATTGTTGTGAATACTGTCTTTTGAAAGGGTTTGTATTCAACCTTTCTGTTGGTCCCGAATGGATACTACAACAACAAATGTTTGTAGAAGGGGGGGGGGGGTTTGAATACAAACTTTAGCAAATTAAAATTTAAAAGACACACGGTTTACTTTTATATAATTCTTATTGATGTAAATCAAGAATTACATGAACTAGATGCGGAAAATCTAAGTTCAATAAAAGGTGGCAACTAAATTTGTCTAACACATAGACTATGCTAATCTTAAACAACTTATGTCTAAGATGTTCAACACATGAACTAGTTTGTTACACTGAAAGTAAAATGCTAACTCTTCTAATTCTCAACAGATGAGATTTCAGTGTTCAACTCTATCTATTCGCATACTTAGCATGTTTCCGTGCTGGAGTATATATAAGCAATGGTGTCCGGGTTGATGAAGTGGAGAAGGAGACAAAGGTACTTGGTTTAATAATATTATAATAGATAAAGTTAGTGGGTGAAAGGTAAGCTAACTTTATACACAAAGTGTGCAAAGTGAACATGCTTTTCAGTAAGGTGTTTACCCACTATCTATTATTATATTATTAAAGTACTACCTTTATGTCTTGGGAAAGTAAACTTCTCCTTCCATGCTTGTGCTTTAATCAACACCATGCTTTTTGAAGACTTGACTTAACCACGTATAGAGTTGCCAGCCATACTTAGTTGTTGAAGCATATCTTCGAGATCTTCTCTTCTAAAGTATCTTTCTCCTTTTCCAGAGGATAAAGATCTATCCTTTTTGTTTCTTTGCAGATCCAAAAAGTGTTATGTACTTTTACAACGAGAGATCTAAGGCATAATAGAACAACACATGTTCTGCCTTTGACTTAAGAAAATATTACACTGAAAAACTATTAGCTGATTAAAGACTCAGCTAACATACACAGAATAAGCTAACGTAATTTTGCTCAGCTAAGGACAATTGGAAAAGGTTCAGCTAATTAGATCTGCTCAGCTGATCAAACTGATCAGCTAATCAATATAATTAGGGTATAGCTAATAAACTAATCAAAACAAACTCTCAGCTGATCCCAAGGGCTCAGCTTAATCATTTGAGTATGATCAGCTTATTGAGACAAGAAAGAATAAGTGTAAAATACATTATCTGACATGTGGGAGGCATCAACTGACCAATGAGATACTGTCAGCTGATCCTTGACTGCTCAGCTGATCTTTGAGGAACCCTCAGCTGATGGTTTGCACCATCAGCTGATGCTTTGTAGATGCATAGCTGATGCTTCTTGACTTGTCTTTTCTTCTTAGCTGATCTTCTTGAAGCTGGTCCTTTGGCTGATACTCAGTGTTCAGCTAACACTTTGGCTCGTCAGCTGACATTTCTTACTTAGAAATTCTTTAAGTCTAATATGAAAATCAACACATGTTTTTCATTAATCTAAGTCCAAAACTAAATATGTGGTTTTGTTAACATCAAATCCTATTTTAATTAATAGACAGGTTTGATATTGCTATCTCCCCAACAATCTCCCCCTATTTGACGATGACAAAACCTTATCTTGTTTAAGAAGAATCAGTTTGACTCGGATTTGTAAAGATAAAACTTTTAAGTGCAATTTGGTTACCTAGCTATCTGTTTTTGGTAACTCTCTAAGATATGTTCCCTGATATTTTGTTTTTGGGAATCTTTTAATTTATGAAGTACCATAGTTATGTTTTTGTGGTATCTTTCTATCCTTTTTCTATTTTTAGGATTTTTTTTATTTTCTTTATTTACACTATGTGAGCTATCTACTAAGAATCATCTATACTAGCATTTTAGCCATGATCAAAGTTTCAAGCTTGATGACAGAACAAAGTATTTACATCAGAGTTTGTACAATTTAGCTAATACTAAACATTAAGCTAAATTACAGAAGTTGAACTATTCTAAGAAATTGAAATTACACTTAATCTATTTATGAAGTTTCAGTTGTCTTCCCACCAAGGTTCTTCCTTGACTTCAAAAGTTCTAATCTGTGGATTTTCAGCTAGAAGTTGATCAGCTCTTGATTTAATCAATTGTTCAAAGTGCTCACTTCCTGTTAAATCTCTTATAGCTATTACAGCATGAAATATCAGTTCTTTTTTAGCTTTACCTATCTTAGATTCTCTCAGAAATCTCCAATTACCAGCTCTGTTCATGAGGAACATTCCTCTTTCAGGTTCAGTTATATACCTGAACATTTCAGGATGAGTATTGGGAGGAAGAGCAGTGTTCAGATTCTCATAAGCAGGGAGATATGGATGATCAGGATTGAGAATGATTTGTTCAGCAGCAACAAAGGCTTTTGAATTCTTCTTGAAGGCATCCTCAATTGCTTGAACATGAGCAACAAATTGATCATGAGTGAATAGTCTGTTGTATACTGACATTCTGATCCAGTATTCAAATTTAGCAACGAACCTCTGGACTATTGGACTTTAGGAGATGGTACAGGATCTCTATCATCTCAAAGAAGGATAGCAGTTTGCAGTGATGTAGATAGGTATCTTCATAAGTGTTTCTTTCATCTCTTCTCACTACTCTGAGATAAGGACCTTCATCTGTACCTTTGTAAGGAGTAACCCTAGAAATGATGTTTGCACATCTTCTATTCACCAAGTTTTCTTTATTATCCCTGAACTCCTTGGATTGCCTTTCAGTTTGCTGAGCAGTGCTTCCAAAGTTGATGTTGAGCAAAGCTTGAATGGCTTCCTTGTGAGTCTTTCCTCTTTTAAGTGCTTTCTTGGTGGAAGGGTCATCTTGCTGTGGTGCAGCTTGTACTTGATGTGTTTGAGATGACAGCATGATTAGTTCTTCTTCTTGTAATTATCTCAGTTCATCATCAGTAACACCAATGATTGCAGCAAGATCTTCAGGAGTAGTGAAATCCTGATGCCTTTCCTTGGTTTTCAACACTTCTTCAATAGAGGTACCAAGTGCAGCAGCTAAGTCACTAAGCTCTTTGAGACTCTCATCTTCTTCATGAAGTTCTTCCTCTTTTCTTTCTTTAGCTTCAATCTCCTCAGCAGACATAATTTTCTTTCCTTTTCTTCTTGATGTACTGCTGGGAGTTGGTTGACTTGATTGTACTGGAGAGGAAGCTTGGACTGATGGAGATTTTGTAGAGAGATTCTACTTTTTCAAGTTGAGCAGAGAGGACAGAGGCATCTTATCTTCATCATCATCATCAGAATCTTCTGATGGCACTTTGATTGGTGCACAAAATTCATCATGTCTGGGCTTTTTGGTACTCTTCCTTCTGGCCATTTGTTTTAGCCTTCTTTTAGGTCTCTGCTCATCTTGAGCAGGTTGCTCCCCCTCAGATGGATTTTCCCTCTCAAAAGTTGATTGATTTAGAGTTTCTGCTTTATGGAGGTCTACTTGATCCGCTGCTGCCTTATCAGCTTCTACTGCTTGAATAGGATCTAGTGATAAGCTTGAACTAGTAGAATCCGAGTCTGACTTCTCCCCCTTTTTGTCATCAACAAATGAGAAAGGAAAGTTATCAGAAGGCTGGGCAGGCTTAGCAGGAACAATGGGAGTATGAGCTGAGAAAGGAGATGGAGTAGGAATGGAGGCAAATGAAGGAATAGGGGGAGTGGAGGGTGAGGCAGTTGGAATAGGAGGTTGGGTGAATGGTGGAGGTTGTCTCAGCCTTAGGATAGCATCAGTGATGTTGGTAAATTCTTTAAGGGTTTCACTGTGCTTTTGTCTGGAGTAGTGGCTTAAGTGTGTGACCTCATTATCTATGGTTTTTAGAAGGGAAGGGACTCTAAGAAGAGAGTCAGGAATGGTTGCAGAAATGTTAGGAGGTGAAGGTCTTAGTGTTTGAAGTTGGGTAAGAAGGTTTGAAATAGTCTGGTTTATAGTGGTAAGTGTTTGGTTTGAAATGTTAGGAGGTGGGGTAGGAACAAAAGTAGAGGATTGGGATAGCAGTTGATCCAATTTGGTAAGAATTGGAGAAAGATCAACTGGAGCAGGGGTGGGTTGGGGTTTGGATTGGGAGCTTTAAGTGACTCAACCTCTTGGGTTAGAAGAGAGAGTTGAGATTCTGTTTTGGTTTGGAAAGAGGTGAAGGAGGCTTGAAGACTATCCATCTTTTGAGAGATGGACAGTAAGTTTTGGAGAATTTGGGGTGAGGGTTGAGATGAGGTTGAGGGAATGGATTGGGTTTGGAATGATTGAGCTTGTGTGCCAACATCAGGAATGGGTAGGGGTCCCTCACTTAAGCTTTGGTGTGTAAGCCTAAGATCACTTGGAGCAAAGATAGTGCCATGTACCAATGGTTGGCTTATGCCACTGGTATTGACAGGCAGTGTAGGAGTGTGTGTAAGAATAGAAAAAATATAAGGTACAAGTATGTGAGTGTGAGTTGGGGTTAAACTCACTGGGGCTCCCCTTGTTACATCAATAAGCTTTTGTGAGCTTATTGAGGGTGTTGGCTGACTCAATAGCGGTAAAGACACAGTGTGACCTTGGGCAAAGGTCTGTCTTTCAATAGTAACACTCTGTTGGGAGAGTGACCCAGATTGCAGGATTCCCATTGTTACAGATGCACCTTGTTGAGAAGATGCATCTACTGGCTTAAGGGTTAAGTCAACATCCATAAGCTCCCCCTCAACATAAGAGGAAACTATAGACGTTGAGGTCTGAGGTGCAGTGTGCAATCCCTCTGAGATAAGTGCAGTATGCACTATTTCTAATGACCTTGTATTTATATGGGTGACAGAGGGAGTAGAACTAGTGACTGTTGGGAGTACACTAGAGCTTGCATGTTGTGGGGGTGTTACAACTGGAGAAGAGGGTGGGTTCTCACTGGTGGGGTTTACCAAGTGAGTGTCCTCAAGGGTAGTAGAGATTATACCTGAGATGTGCTGAGTCTTGCTGATCTCAATCAGTTGAATGAGATTGTCAGAAATTGTATCATCCTCAACATCATCACTATCAGCTGCACCTCTACTTTGTTGATTCTGTGGTGTGCTAGAACTGGAACTGACAGGGAATTCAGTAATGGGCATCCCAATTTAAGAAGATGAGGTGGAAGTTGGAATATTTTCAATAGATATAAACCCACCATCACCACCATGGAAATCATCATCATCATCTCCATCACTGTTATCACCAACATCCATATCCTCTTGGGCATCTTGATCCTCTATAGGAGCAGGATCATCATGATGGATACCCTCAAATCCTTCATCATCAGGATTATTACCACCAACCACTTCTTCCAATACCACATCCTCTTCTGGATGTGCAGCACCCATCTCACCTAGATCTTCAACCACAAGATCTGGTGGTTGATCATTAACAGCTTCATGCTCACCTTCCTCATCATCACCACCATCTGCATCATCAATTAACTCCTGCATTTCAGGAGTGATGGCAGGACCAACATCATCTTGTATCAAGTGAAACACCTTTTGACCCATCTGTGGGATTGGAAATTTGTTATGTGCAACATTCAGATGTGTATATGCCTCCCACTACAATGCTTGTAATGCAACCAAGCTGAGAAATCTGATATAAGGCACATGGGTCCTTGTTGTCTTTTTGACAGTTGCCAATGTAATCTTATCCACCATCTCAGTAAAGATAATCTGGGCAAAATCTACATTCCTCCCTGTCACCAGAGCATGAAGATCCATAAGCTCAGTCTGATTCAGTAGGTCATGGCTCCCTGACTTATGACCAAAACACCGAATGATGACACCAGCCAAGTATTTCCAGGGGTGACCTAAGGCTGACAGCTTGTATCTACCATGATAAATTGGTTCATTGTAGCCAATCAGGGGCAAAACCTCCAAGGTTTGTTCAGCAGTGGCAAAGGGTTGGAATGGGGCAAAGTTGGGTATGGATAAGGCTTGTCTGAGGGTTTCAACAGAGATGACAATGGGGGTTTGATTATTCTGGATAGTGCAAGTGATGGTTTGATTGTTTTGGTGGTATCTAGCAGTATATCACATCTCCCCAATAATGCGAGGGAAGATGAACATAGGATGAGCAGATAAGCAGGGAAACAGAGGGTGTGCGCTTAAAAAATTAACCATGGGTTCAAATCCCTGGTTTGCTTTGGATTGAGGTATGTCGGTGTTAATTAGGATGTTATTTGGGGTTATGGTGAAGAGAGAGTTAGGAGTAACATTCTCACCTGAAATAGCTTGTGGGACCTCAGTAGGGTTGAACATCATCATTGTTGCAGAACTTTGGAACACAGAGACGAAGTTACTTGAAAGCAGTGAAGAAGAAGGGTTTCAGAGAGTAGAAGTTTTGATAATTTTGAAAGCGTGAGAAATGAAAAACCTCTCAAAAAATCATTTATATCTTTTTGGGAAACCGCTTATGTCACATAAAATTTTTTCTCAAAAACTAATTGTCACTTCTGCAAAAGGTGATAAACGGAAAAGTTAATAAATACACAGACAACTAACGTACATTTAAAAGAAATTAAATACTATTTATTAACACATTAAATACAAATGATAAATTAATAAAATAAGTGTGGGGACACAAAAATTTTACCTCTGAGTATCATCAGCTGACAAATGAAAGTGTCAGCTGATCCTTGTCTGAGAGTCTAAGTGTCAGCTAATGAATGCACTTAGCTGAGCGTCTAAGTCTTAGCTGATGGTTAATCAGATGAGGTATTGCATCAGCTGATGGTCGTCAGATGACATAATTCAATTAGCTGATGTGCCATTAATAAGACATACAGAAGCTTAGATAAGTAGTTCATCTCACACACAAACAAAATTACTTTCTCACACTAAATTAACTACCTAAGAAAGGAATATGTTACAAATTTAACATGCCAAGTTTGGATATTAGGAAGTTGAACCGAGACTCATCCAAAGGTTTTGTAAAAAGATTAGCTAATTGAATATCAGTGCTAATGTAATGCATGGAAACTTTCTTTTTCTGCACATTATCTCTTAAAAAGTGATGCCTGATTTCAATATGCTTGGTCTTGGAGTGCAAAACAGGATTGTTAGAGATAGAAATGGCACTTGTGTTGTCACATAGGATCGGGGAGTTTTCAAACTGTAGGTCATAATCAAGTAGTTGGTTTTGCAGCCATATGTAACACTGTACTTTTATATTAACATAAAACTACGTTCGGAAGCTAATTACATATATTTAGATTAAAACCAAAAGTTAAATACAACTTTGACTGTTTATCATTTACATAAATTCCCACTACAGTGTTAAATTACAGAACAGGCTCTACACAAAAACTTGACATCAGAGTTCTTGGTCTGTCCATAATCCCAGTCATCATCAAAATAACTCACCACTTATTATCTGCAAAACAATCTAGTGGGGAAATAGCACAAAGCTAAGTGAGGGAACAAATATCTAAACATACACAAGGCAAACATGCCTAAACACAAATAGCTCATGAATCCCAGGAGAAGCGGCGGTGTTGCAACCACCTACAACCAAGGTTGGCCAAAACCAAGGTTTACCGATAGCCCTGCTAACATGGATAACAATACCAGCACTCTTGTGTTCAACAAATGCACACCAAGATCTGATACGGTAAATCCCTAAGCAACAGGCCCAAACTCATACTGATCTCCAAAATATCATGTATATACAGTCCAATCAAGAGCATAAAAAATAGGATATCATATCCTGTATACCTAATGATATAAATCCACTCACCACAGTCAACACTGTTGGATCACACTCAGTAGACTAATTCACTGAGCCTTCTCAGTTCCTGAGAATAACTAACCACAAGTCAGTATTTAATTCACAATACTGATTCATAATAAATAACACATGTATTCATACATCACATGTTAAATATTCATATATAACTATCATGTATACCAAGTCATAGTTTGATTGTTAGGAATAACCCCTAAATCTCAAATTCCGATTAAATCCATTTCCGAGTAAGATCAAATTCCGAGAAAATGCCAATTCCGATAAAATCCAATTCCGAGTAAGATCAAATTCCGAGAAAAGGCCAATTCCGATAAAATCCAATTCCGAGTAAGATCAAATTCCGAGAAAAGGGCAATTGTCAATTCTGATGATTTCATCAATTCCGATAAAATAGAAATCCGACAAAAGTGTTAGGGCATATATCAATTCTGAGCAAATAGGATTCCGGTAAAATAAGATTCCGATAGATCTCAATTCCGATAAATGTCAAATTCCGATCAAATCAAATCCGATAAAAGTGTTAAGGCATTTTATCATTTCATCAGTCCATGTTGTCGGAATCTATCACATTCCGAGAAAACTGATCGGTATTCATGTATTCCGATAGATTCAAAACCCCAATTCTGATAGAATCATAACTTAGATCAATTTTCGATTTCTAATCAAATTATCACCTGATTTCTAACCTGCAATTGTTCTAAGTTTCTAGAATTATTCTAAATACATAAACAATCATGAATTCATAATAAATTCTAACATGCAATATCCTAAGTTCATCATTTCACCAAGAATCAATCGGTTTTCATATAATATTCAAAACCGAGTATAATTAACAATTAACAATTACAATTCAGAATTCTAACCTTAAAAATGTTATGAACTTCAGTACTCAATTAGCAGGCAAGATAGATGATCAATTTTTTCTTCTTTCTTTCGGCCGTAGACACCCACAAGAACACACACACTCTCACTTATCTTAATTTGCATGAAATGAGAATGTTAGGTGGTGTGTTGGTGACTAAACCCCAAAACCGGCCACCTCACCCTCCATTACCCTTTATTAAATTAATTTATAATAATAATAATACAATTTAATATCACAACAATTATCATAAAATGAAATTCACGTAATTAAATTAAATCCCATACTTAACTTAATTAATTACCTTATAATTCTAGGCCGGTTAAGAGGGTATTACAAATCTACCCCTCTTAAGAAGATTCCGTCCTCGGAATCTCTTCGCGCTCAAACAATGAAGGGTAACGGTTTCTCATATCCGCTTCAGTCTCCCAAGTTAAATCTGAACCTAGACTATGCTTCCACTTGACCAAAACCATTGGTATCTGCTTCTTTCTCAGTTTAGTCACTTTACGATCAAGTAGTTCAACTGGTTCATCTATGAGTCTCTGATTAGTATCTACACGAAGATCCTGTATCGGTAGAACCTGTGTCTGATCCTCTACGTTACACTTGCGAAGATAACACACATTGAAAGTATCATGAATACCCGCTAACTCATCAGGTAGATCCAACGCAACTGTCTGATCATTAACAACTCGTCTGATTCTGAAAGGACCAATGTAACGGGGAGCCAACTTCCCGCGTTTGCCAAAATGAATTACACCTTTCCAAGGAGATACTTTTAGATATACCATTTCCCGCTCGACAAAAGATACCGGTCGACGACGCGGATCAGCGTACATTTTATGTCTATCCCTAACAGCTTTTAGTTTCTCTCGAGCAATAGCAACCTTATCAGCCGTCATCTGAACAATATCGGGACCTGAAAATTGCTTTTCCACGGCCTCTAACCAACAAGTCGGAGTTCTACAAGGACGACCATATAACATCTCATACGGAGGCATACCGATGCTGGAATGATAAGAATTGTTGTAAGCAAATTCCACCAAAGGCAAATGTGAATCCCATGAACCCCCAAACTCTAAAACATAAGCTCGAAGCATATCTTCTAAAGTCTGAATGGTTCTTTCTGATTGACCATCTGTCTGTGGGTGATAGGCTGTACTCAAGTTCACTCTGGACCCCAATTCCTGTTGCAGTCTGTTCCAGAAGTTAGATACAAACCTCGAGTCTCGATCTGAAACAATCAACAAAGGTACTCCATGTCTAGACACTATTTCATCAATATACATCTGAGCAAGTTTACTCAAAGAAGCAGTTTCAGCAGTAGCTAGAAAATGTGCACTCTTGGTTAATCTGTTGACTATAACCCAAATCATATCATGACCCCTCTGAGTTCGTGGAAGTTTAGTTACAAAATCCATCGTAATGTGATTCCACTTCCACTCAGGTATTTCTAACTGTTTCAATGATCCTTACGGTTTCTGATGTTCAGCTTTAATTTCCGCACAGATGTGACAAGTTTCAACAAATTTAGCAATATCCGTTTTCATTGTCGGCCACCAATAACGAATCTTCAAATCATGACACATTTTCGTGCTACCCGGATGTATCGACAGTCTAGACGTATGAGCCTCATTTAATATTAACTCCCTCAAGTTTCCAAATTTCGGTACCCAAACGCGCGTACGATAAACCTTCAAACCACGCGAGTTGGTAGTTAATTCATGCTGTCGTTTGATCATCAGTTCATCCTTTAGATTCTCATCCTTCAAAGCTTCAATCTGTGCAGCTTCAAGTTGATCCACTAAATCAGACTTTATTTCTAATCGCATAAATTTTACAATTTCTGAGGATCCCTTTCGACTGAGTGCATCAGCAACCATATTGGCTTTACCTGGATGATACTGGATGTCAGAATCATAATCTTTGATCAATTCTAACTAACGACTTTGTCTCATGTTCAGTTCTTTCTGAGTAAACACATACTGAAGGCTTTTGTGATCAGTGCAGATCGTACATTTCGTTCCATACAAATAGTGTCTCCACAGTTTCAGTGCAAATACTACTGCTGCTAACTCCAAATCATGAGTCGGGTAATTTCGTTCATTCGGTTTCAACTGTATAGAAGCATACGTAATAACCTTACCCCTCTGCATCAGAACGCATCCCAAACCAGCGTGAGAAGCATCGCAGTACACAACAAAATCTTCTGAACCCTCAGGCATAGATAGAACATGAGCTTGACACAACAACTGTTTCAAATTCTGGAAAGCATCTTCCTGAGCAGAACCCCACTGAAAGGGAACATCCTTTCGAGTCAACTTAGTTAACGGACTAGCCAGCTTAGAGAAATCTTTGATAAATCTGTGGTAATAACCTGCCAATCCAAGAAAACTCTATATCTCTGTAGGTGTTTTCGGAGCACTCCAATTCATTACCGCTTCAATTTTGGATGGATCCACTTTAATACCTTCTTGACAGATTACATGACCCAGAAACTGAACTTCACGTAACCAGAATTCGCATTTCGAAAACTTGGCATACTACTTGTGTTGTTTGAGAATCTCCAAAACTTGTCTCAAATGCTGATCATGCTCAATCTCTGTCTTCGAATACACCAAGATATCGTCAATGAACACAATGACAAACTTGTCTAAGAATGGTCGGCAAACACGGTTCATCAAATCCATGAATACAGCACGTGCATTCGTCAAACCAAACGGCATCACTAGGAACTCATAATGACCGTATCGAGTACGAAAAGCAGTCTTTGGTATATCCTCCTCTGCTACTCTGACTTGGTGATAGCCTGATCTCAGATCAATTTTTGAAAAGTACGAAGCCCCTTGTAGTTGATCAAACAAATCGTCAATTCCGGGCAACGGATATTTGTTCTTGATGGTTCTCTTATTCAGATCCCTGTAATCAATACACATATGGAGAGTTCCATCTTTCTTTTTCACAAACAGTACAGGTGCACCCCACGGCGAAGAACTCGGACGGATAAACCCCTTCTCAAGCAATTCCTGAATCTGAGTCATCATCTCTCGGATCTCAGATGGAGCCAAACGATACGGAGCTTTAGCAATCGGTGTAGTACCCGGTACCAATTCTATCTTATACTCAACATCCCGTACAGGTGGCAATCCTGGTAGATCATCTGGAAACACTTCCGGATATTCTGACACAACCCGAACATCGGTAACAGGTTTCTTCTCTTTCTTCACATCGATGGCATAGGCCAGAAAAGACCCACACCCTTTGGCTAGTGATTTTCTATCCTTTGTAAACGAGATGATTGGAAAAGAAGATCGAGATCTATCCCCACGGGCCACGACATGCGACCCGTCAGCCAAATGAATAGTATTCAGTTTCTTGTGACACTGGATACTAGCTCTATGGTGACTTAACCAATCCCCCCCCCCAGTATGGGCATCAGCAAACAGTCTACAGGCAAACTAGTACCATCAATGTCTATAGATACCCCAGTCACAAAAGAAGTTACATGAACTATCTTACCATCTGCTATCTCTACTTCTAAAGGAGTAGTAATCACAGAAGCAGGCAGTTTCAGTTTGTCACATAAAGATACAGATATAAAGGATCTATTAGGACCAGAATCAAATAACACACGGGCAGGCACATAGTTTACAATAAACGTACCTGTGATAACATCACTGTTCTCTGCAGCCTCGGTAACAGTCATTTTAAAGGCTCTCCATTCCGCAGAAGATGCGGCCTTTCTATTCTGACCTGTAGAATACGATCCCCCAACATGTGCTACCCCCTGCCCCATCCCCGTTGATCTCGGTTTGGTACAGGCTCCAGACCTATGACCCTCCTCGTGGCAGTTCCAGCACACATTTGTTTTGAATCGACATGCAGAAGGCTCGTGACCAAACTCACCACATCTCACACACCGTTTAGTCTGTGGTGTGCATGGACCTGTGTGGCTTGACTTACATACTCCACACCAAGGTTTCCCTTGATTAAGCCCTGAACCTTTGTTTCTCTGATCTCTCCTGTTCTGATTATTCTGCCACTTACCTTTAATATTACTCTGATTTCCACTGGACTTGTGAGACGATCCTTTCTCATCATTTATTCTCTCCTGGGCTTTCACATCACCCTCTGCTGCTCGTGCAAGCGTAAATTCCTGTACCAAAGATGTGGCCATCCGACTGTTACCCCGATACTCAGGAAACAGGGCTTCAACAAAATAATCTATTTCTGATGGTTCATCCGGTACCCACTGCTTAGCAAACCTCAGCTTCTCATTAAACTTTGAAATCAATTCATCCACTGACATTTTGTCATCCTGAGCCAGATCTAAAAATTCCCGCTTCACTTTAGACAAATCATAAGTATTGCAGAACTGTTCACAGAACTTGGCTTGGAATTGATCCCAAGTTATAGAGTTTACAACCTCCCTGGATAGATGAGCCGTTAAAGAATCCCACCAGGTTGCAGCTTGCCCTTTCAGTCTCTTTGTTGCAAACTTAACCCTATCAGATTCATCACAATTACAGGTATCCAATGCCTTGACCGTTTCTCTCAGCCAGTTCAAAGTATCCGTAGGGTTAGAGCTTCCGAAATACTCAGGCGGCTGGCAATCCATGAAGTCCTTGTACTAACATTTAGGTCTGAAACCTCCCTGATTTGAATACCACGGAATGAAGAAGTTCTATTGCTGAGTTTGGTACTGCTGTTGTTGGGGTTGTGATACAAGTGGCATGGTAACAAACGATAAGGCTCCAAATGGTGTTGACATACTATTAAATGGTGCAGCTGAGTAAACAGGGGGTGGTATGGATTGGGTAAACACAGCTGATTCTATGGGCATATGGATAGTTTGGGTTTGCTATGAGGACTGAATTTGCTGATGTTGTTCCAACTCTTGGATTCGATCCCTCAAAGTTTGTAGAGTATCTTCCAATTGCAACACATAGTCTTGTTGATCAGATTCACCGTTGTGAGAAGTACCGGCTCGGTTGTGCTGTTCAATAGCTGCAGTAGAGGACTGATTTTTTCTTCTGGGGGACGTAGGGGTAGTTGTCTGGTTCACGTTGTCAGCCATTTTCTGTTCTAAACACAGCATCTCACCAGTTGTTAGATATAATCCGTTAGTATAAACACACTAACCACCCTCAAAGCTATACTACTAATTACCCACACTGGAAATACTGGACTGACCAGAGCCTAGGTTCGAGTATTGCACAAATCATTCATGCAAATCCTCAAACCAGGGCTCTGATACCAATTTGTAACACTGTACTTTTATATTAACATAAAACTGCGTGCGGAAGCTAATTACATATATTTAGATTAAAACCAAAAGTTAAATACAACTTTGACTGGTTATCATTTACATAAATTGCCACTACAGTGTTAAATTACAGAACAGGCTCTACACAAAAACTTGACATCAGAGTTCTTGGTCTGTCCATAATCCCAGTCATCATCAAAATAACTCACCACTGATTATCTGCAAAACAATCTAGTGGGGAAATAGCACAAAGCTAAGTGAGGGAACAAATATCTAAACATACACAAGGCAAACATGCCTAAACACAAATAGCTCATGAATCCCAGGAGAAGCGGCGGTGTTGCAACCACCTACAACCAAGGTTGGCCAAAACCAAGGTTTACCGATAGCCCTGCTAACATGGATAACAATACCAGCACTCTTGTGTTCAACAAATGCACACCAAGATCTGATACGGTAAATCCCTAAGCAACAGGCCCAGACTCATACTGATCTCCAAAATACCATGTATATACAGTCCAATCAAGAGCATAACAAATAGGATATCATATCATGTATACCTAATGATATAAATCCACTCACCACAGTCAGCACTGTTGGATCACACTCAGTAGACTAATTCACTGAGCCTTCTCAGTTCCTGAGAATAACTAACCACAAGTCAGTATTTAATTCATAATACTGATTCATAATAAATAACACATGTATTCATACATCACATGTTAAATATTCATATATAACTATCATGTATACCAAGTCATAGTTTGATTGTTAGGAATAACTCCTAAATCTCAAATTCCGATTAAATCCATTTCCGAGTAAGATCAAATTCCGAGAAAAGGCCAATTCCGATAAAATCCAATTCCGAGTAAGATCAAATTCCGAGAAAAGGCCAATTCCGATAAAATCCAATTCCGAGTAAATAAAATTCCGAGAAAAGGGCAATTGTCAATTCTGATGATTTCATCAATTCCGATAAAATAGAAATCCGACAAAAGTGTTGGGGCATATATCAATTCCGAGCAAATAGGATTGGTATTCATTTTATCATTTCATAAGTCCATGTTGTCGGAATCTATCACATTCCGAGAAAACTGATCGGTATTCATGTATTCCGATAGATTCAAAACCCCAATTCTGATAGAATCATAACTTAGATCAATTTTCGATTTCTAATCAAATTATCACCTGATTTCTAACATGCAATTGTTCTAAGTTTCCAGAATTATTCTAAATACATAAACAATCATGAATTCATAATAAATTCTAACATGCAATATCCTAAGTTCATCAAATCACCAAGAATCAATCGGTTTTCATATAATATTCAAAACCGAGTATAATTAACAATTAACAATTACAATTCAGAATTCTAATCTTAAAAATGTTATGAACTTCAGTACTCAATTAGCAGGCAAGATAGATGATCAATTTGTTGAATTCTTTTCTTCTTTCTTTCGGCCGTAGACACCCACAAGAACACACACACTCTCACTTATCTTAATTTGCATGAAATGAGAATGTTAGGTGGTGTGTTGGTGACTAAACCACAAAACCGGCCACCTCACCCTCAGTTACCCTTTATTAAATTAATTTATAATAATAATAATACAATTTAATATCACAACAATTATTATAAAATGAAATTCACGTAATTAAATTAAATCCCATACTTAACTTAATTAATTACCTTATAATTCTAGGCCGGTTAAGAGGGTGTTACACTATAGGAGTTGAGCACATTAGCTTCCAGCAGCAATGTATTATGCCTCAGCTGTAGAAGTTGAGACAGAGTTCTGTTTCTTGCTTGACCAGCTGACTAACCTTCCACCTAACAATTGACAACCACCAGATGTACTCTTTCTGTCCAGTGTGCAACCTGCAAAATCAGAATCAGTGTATCCAACTAACTCAAAATCTGAGTCCTTGGGATACCAAAGACCTAGATTAGGAGTTCCTTTAAGATACCTGAAAATCCTTTTAACAGCAGCTAAGTGAGATTCTTTGGGATCTGCTTGGTATCTAGCACAGAGACATGTTGAAAACATTATATCGGGTCTGCTTGCAGTGAGGTATAAAAGTGACCCTATCATGCCTCTATAAGCTGTAATGTTCACTGATTTACCATCAGTGTCATTTCCAAGCTTTAAGGCAGTGGACATGGGTGTTCTCATTGAGGAACAATTTTCAAACTCAAATTTCTTAAGCAAATCATTAACATACTTTGCTTGATGAATGAAAATTCCATCAACCTCTTGTCTAATTTGAAGTCCAAGAAAATAGTTTAGTTCACCCATCATGCTCATCTGATAGTTATCAGACATGAGTTTAGAAAACTTTTTACAAAGATCCAAATTTGTAGACCCAAATATTATGTCATCTACATATATTTGCACTAGAATTACATCACCCTTGAATTTCCTTATAAACAAAGTGCTATCTATGCTTCCTCTATAAAGCCTTTGGTGGTTAGAAAAGAAGAGAGGGTATCATACCAGGCTCTTGGAGCTTGCTTTAGACCATACAAAGCTTTGTTCAAGAAGTATACATGGTTTGGCTTGCTTGCATCCTCAAAACCTGGAGGTTGTTTGACATACACCTCTTCCTTCAATTCTCCATTGAGGAAAGCACTCTTAACATCCATTTGAAACACTTTGAAGTCTTTGAAGGCAGCATACGCTAGAAATAGTCTTATAGCTTCAAGTCTTGCAACAGGGGCAAAGGTTTCATCAAAATCAATACCTTCTTCTTGGAAATACCCCTGGGCAACCAGCCTTGCTTTGTTTATGATGATCAGCCCTTATTCATCCATTTTGTTTCTGAACACCCACTTAGTACCAACGATGGTTTTGTCCTTTGGTTTTGGCACCAAAGTCCATACATTGTTCCTTGTGAATTCTACCAATTCATCTTGCATGGCATTAATCCAGTGGGGATCATTTAGAGCTTCATCCACCTTCTTTGGTTCAATCATATAAACAAAACCTGTGTATAAACAGAAATTACAAGCTTTTGATCTTATTTGTACATGTGCTTCTATGTTACCTATGACCTGATCTTTAGGATGATCCTTGTGGTTCTTATAGGCATTTTGGATTCTGGGAGAGTTTGGATTATTTTGGATTATGGGACTTGAAATTCTTTGGTTTAGATCAGCTGATGAGACTTCTGGTTTATCAGTTGACAGAATTTCAGGAATGTTATTTGTTGGAACTTCTACTGATGAGGGAATGTTTGATATGGAATTAGAGTCCATTGATGTTGAATCATGATTCTCATCATCCAGTAAAAGTGTGGGTTGGTTTAAGATAGGATGTGCATTGGTTTGATGTACATTTGGAACAGTTTCATATAAATCCTCTACATCAGCTGATGTGAGTTGATCAGCTGACACTGGAATGTTGTCTTATGTATGCAGCAGATCATTAAATTCCTCACCTGTAGATGGATTAGTAGAACATGAAGCAACAAAGTCATTTTCATTAAAACTTACATTGATTGATTCTTCTATGACCTTTGTTCTGAGGTTGTAGATTCTGTAAGCTTTGGAGATCACAGAATATCCAACAAACACACCTTCATCAGCTTTTGGTGCAAACTTCTGCAATTGATCTTTGGTTCAGAATGAAACACTGACACCCAAAGATATGCAGAAAGCTGATGTTAGGCTTCCTTCCCTTGAGCACTTCATAAGGAGTCTTGTTGTGTCTCTTGATGACTAGGGATCTGTTCTGAGTGAAACATGCACAGCTGACAGCTTCAGCCCAAAGATTGAATCCTAACCCACTCTCACACAACATGGTTCTTGCAGCTTCTATCAATGTTCTGTTTCTTCTTTCAGCTACACCATTCTGTTGTGGAGACCTTGGGGCAGAGAAGTTTTGAGATATGCCTTTATCAATGATCACTTCTGAGCATCCTTACCAGATTTCCATTTAGCACTTCCATCTTCTTAATGAAGCTGATTATCTCTTCAGCAGCCTCACTATTTGCTTTTAGGAAGATGACCCAAGTGTATCTTGAGAATACATCAACCATCACCAATGTATACTTACTTCCACCAATACTAGCAGTAGCAACAGGACCAAATAGATCCATGTGCAACATGTAGAAAGGTTCAGTAATGGAAAAGGCTTGCTTAGATGGAAAAGAAGTCTTGTGCTGCTTTCCATTCTCACAGGCAGAGCAAGGTTTAGGCTTAACATACGTCAGTGAAGGTAGTCCTGACACTAGATCACCCTTGCTCAGCTTGTTTATGTTTTTAAAATTTAAATGAGAAAGCCTTTTGTGCCATAACCAGTTTGTGTCATTTACAGATTTTGTATACAAATAGGTTAACTTGGATGGATCACCTCAGGACATATCAAGAGTATATACATCCTTTGTTCTTTTTGCACAAATTATTGTTTCACCTTCTTGATTTAAAATGGAACCACCTGTCTTTGTAAAGAGGACTTTACCATCACATAACTGACTTATGCTGATGAGATTGTACTTAAGCCCTTTAACATATGATACTTTGGACAAGGTTAAGTTCCCATTATGAAGTTCACCTTAGCCTTTTGTTTTCCCACAGTTGTTATCACCAAAGGTCACCCTTGGACCCTTTTCCTTCTTGTAGTAACTTAACAGAGCTTTACAACCTGTCATGGTCCTTGAACATCCACTGTCTAGATACCATGTGTTAAGACCCTACAAAGATTAGATTGAAAGAAGGTTAGTGACACTTGGGCATCCACTGTTAAGTGGATCCCTGTGGATTGCACCTAGCCATCCACTTTATATTAGGTTGTTTAAGAATGATTGGAACCACAGTGTTATCAAAATCAGTCCACTGTCTTGAGTTACCTTCAAGAGAACAATCACTTGCCTTATGCCCTTTGCTCCCACATTTATAACATTTTTTACTTTTGGAGCCTTTGACGTGTTTTAGTGATTGCCCAGGAGATGTCTTAACTATCTTCTGATGACTTTGGGTCATCAGCTGACAGATTTCATCATTCAGCTGTTGCAGCTGATTCTGTAAACTAATTAGGTCTTTGTTCACAGTTACCTTAAATTGATCCTTAGGAAAAAGGAGTTTTTGATCAACCTTAGATGTGGCAAACTTAGACTTCATGTGAACATTTAGTCCTTTTCTCTTGGTTTCTTTTATTGAAAGAGTTTGAAGTGATACTAGATCAGCTAAACAGTTTACAGAGGATTTTTGATCAGCTGAGCAACTATCATCTGTTCTCTGATCAGCTGATTGAGAATCATCAGCTAATGAAATGTCAATGTTAGTCCTGTATAACAAGTGGTTCACGTATAATGTGTAGGATATATGAAGGTTTGTATGTAGAACTAGAGAGAATATGGTTTACACCATAGAAAACACATAGTTCTTTCATTCATTAAGCCCAAAACCTTACCTATTACAATATGTCATATCCCTATATATACCCCATGGGTATATTACATTTAAACTCCTATTTCTATACAATATTATGAATTTACATTCTCCCCCTTTGTATTGAAATAGGAGTGTACACGCCAGTAATCTAAGTTTTCCTTAGATTATATAAGCAGTTTTGGATGTAGCGTCCCACCAAATACATCAGTCTGGAACAATGCTTTATCCTGAGCTTTTGACAGCTGAAGCATAAACACTTTTGATGTGTTGGGAAAAATCTTCTTTTTGTCTCCCCCTACAATGTAGCTCAGTTGTTCCCATGTCTTCATATGATAGATCTTTACTCCCCCTAGACATGACATAGACTGATGATCTCTTCCCCATGAGTAAACACAATGATTTTATCAATAAGCTTCAAACTCCCCCTCAACAACTGAATCAACAATGTAAAACTTCTTGACTTTTTATCTCCCCCTCATGATGATTATAATACCTTATGAGCATCATGCATAAAAGACATCACCATGAGATTCAGTTGTAAAAACATGGAAGAGGGGTGGGGAGGATCCTACACTTCAAGTCAAAATAATCTTCAAACATTCCCTGACTTGAATAGATACTTGAACCTCTCTTGATCGTTGAGGAGTGGTAATGATTTGATCTGAATTCTTGAAGATTTAAAAGTCTTTGTTGGATGTAGTCTGATATTGGAGAATAATGGTGTCAAATAAGTCTCCCAATACCGTGTAATCAACCTTGACCAAATCACCACAAGAAACAAAGATTTTGAAAGACATACGGGTGCAAATGAACTTGGGAACACATAAGAGGGAAGGTGACTTTGATATAATAATCAGTGAGTCGGATTCATCCTTATTCAAGAGCACCAAACGACTGATAAGAAGTTTGCAAGCGCGCATGTAAAACAAAATCCTCTCAAAAACCTGAAGTAATTTGATGTTGGTCAATTCTTCAAATAATTTCACCAACAATGAGATCTGTGTTTTCAAATATGACTGATAAAGAATAACCAAGATTCAAAAGAAACAAGGAATGGATGGCCAAAATCTGGTTTTGAGACCAAAAATTGGTGACACTAAGAAAGAAGACCCAAAAATCAGTTAAGAAAGAGCCGGATGACTAGACATAAGGGACTAGACATTCCAATACATGGTATCAATGACCATCACTCAAGTTATGCCCAAATCTAGAAACATCAGAAAGATAACTGAAACTTTGAGAACTCCTGACTCAGCCAAAAAATCCAAACACTTGACTTAGGAATCAAGGTGACAAGATAATTCAGTCACAACAACGACGACGGGGGTTCGGGGGCAGTGCCCCTGATAGCGGGGTCCAAGGGGTGGCAACCCCTGGCGGGGCCCAAGGGGCAGAGCCCCTGGCTGGGGTCGAGCTGCCAGGTCAGCTTGAAAAATGAGTGTAATTCCGGATGATCTTGAATTCCGATCAAATTAATGATTCCGATCAAATGAGAATTCCTATCAAATTGACAATTCCGATCAAAATGATGATTCTGATCAAATGATGATTCCGATCGAATGATAATTTCGATCAAAACAATGATTTCGATCGAAATTTACTCGGAAAGAGTGAATTCTTATCAAATTCTACTCGGAATGAGTGAATTCCTATCAAATTTCACTCGGAATGAGTGAATTCTTATCAAATTTCACTCGGAATGTAAGAATTCCGGTTGATTCAAGCTAATTCCAATCGATTCAAGTATGAAATTCCGATCCACTCATGTTCATTCCGCTCAGATTCAAAAATTTCGAAATTTTGCCCGAATCTATATATTTCTTGCCCAGATTACTTCGTATACCCCCGATTTACACTTCTATATCATCGATTATCATAAACATCGATCAAGCAAGAAGATTTGATCGAATTTCTTCAAGAACTTCAAAACCCGAAAAACTCAAAAATCTTCAAATTTATCACTGATTTGTGAATGAATTGGCTTCTTTTTTATCAACAAGTACTTCCATGATCACTACGACCATAATCCTACCAATTCTCACTCAAAAACACCATTTAATTTTGATTTTGATCTCAAACCCGAGAATACCCTTTTTCTTCAAAAATCTTCAAAAAATCGACTTTTTGTTGTTGAATTCAGATCAAATCTTCACTCCCTTGGCTCTGATACCACTTGTTAGGCCTTGATAACAAGTGGTTCATGTATCATGTATGATAGATGAAGGTTTTCATATGAATAACTAGAGAGAACAAGGTTTACACCTTAGAAAACACATAGTTATTCTTTCATTATGCCCAAAACCTTAGCTATTACAATAGTCATATCCCTATATATATACTCCATGAGTATATTACATAGAAACTCTTATTTCATACAATTTATGAATTTACAATATATATATATATATATATATATATATATGATTATGGTGAAGTAACAATAAAATTTTAGATTTAACAGCCTTATTAGACACAGGAGCCACAAAAAGTGTAATATCTTACAGTTTAGTACCACAACAATATCATAAAAAGTTACCTTATAAATTAAATACTAGAAAAATAGAAGATCGTTTAATTTCATTTACACATTATATAGAACCTACGGGTATACAATTTCTTGATTTTTCAGGAAATTTTAGTATAAAATATGACATACCACGTGTTAATATTATCCACAATATATTAAATCAAAAGATTTTTTCTTGGTCTAAACTTTATATTAGGATTAAACAGAGCCATTACAATAACACGTAATGTTGTAACACTTAGTAAACAACTATACAGCTTCCCAACATCTCGCTATATTAATACATCAGAGTTTGCACGAAAGCGTGGTGGACAAGGGAATTTAGAATTTTTAAAACACCAAAATCAAAACCATAAATCCTATATAGAAAACGAAACGGTTAAATTACTTACAGATTTGTTAACACATGAATTAGAAAAAGGAAAAGATATTACAAAAAGCCAAAATTATCCTATAATCTTACATTTAGAAAAAATAGGATTGATAGGAGAAGATATTAAAAAATCAAAGGTTAAATATATATATAAATTTAAAATAAAAAATCCAGATATTAAAATTAGAACAGTTAATATAGAATACAGTCCTTTAGACAAAGAAGAATTTAGAAAAAACAAATACCAGAAATGTTAGAACAAGGATTAATTAGAAAATCAGAAAGTCCTCACAGATCAGCAACATTTATAGTAAGAAATGATAGTGAAATTAAAAGAGGAAAGACTAGAATAGTTTACAATTACAAACGTTTAAACGATAATACAGAAAATGATGGTTACAATATCCCAAATAAAGATAACTTACTAAATCTTATACAAAAGAAAAAGGTATTTTCAAAATTTGATTTAAAATCAGGATATAATCAGTTACAATTTGAAGAAAGTTTTAAACCTTGGATAGCATTTACATGTTCAGAAGGACAGTATGAATGGAACGTTCTTAGCTTTGGTTTAAAGAACGCACCATCAATATTTCAAAGATTTATTGTAACACCGTATTTTCTAACACTACTTTGGATTACGCGCGGAAGCTTAATTACATACTATAATAATATTATAATGAAAATACAACTTTAACTTGTTTGATTTACAAAATGCATCTACAGTGTTACACAAAAACATGCTCTTTACAAAACAAACAGATATCAAAGTTAGATCAGTCCACAATTCCAGATTCACCTCTATGTTCCACATACCAGGAATATCCTGTGAAAGAGTTCAACAGTGGGGGATTAGCACAAAGCTAAGTAAGAGAATAGATATAAAAAACATACATGGCATAAAGCCCAAACAACCAAGCTCAAGCAACAAGAGAACCGGCGGTCTTGCGGGACCTTCAACCAAATGTCGGCCAAAACATAGGTTTACCGATAGCCCAGTTATCACAGATAACAATACTAGCACCTCTTGATTACAACAAATGCTTATCAAGACGATTACTAATACTGTATATCTCTAAACTTAGGCCCAGCTGAAAAACAACAGCCAAGCTGATCTCCCAAACAACATGTATATATACAGTCAACAAGAGAATACATCTCAAAGAGCAAACAATCAGGAGTTATATCTTATACATCCAAGATATATATCCACTCACCGATATCTTCAACAGTCAGGCAACTCAGTCTTTACTTATCTACTGAGTTTTGTCTCCACCTAAACAAACAACTAACAATCAGTATTTGCTTAATCAATACACAATAAGCACAATATTATAATCAACCACATATGCACATATAATCACAAGTACATATTAAATTCATGTATATTCACATCAATATACCTTAATTCACTATTACCCATTACAATCTGTAATTCTGTGAATTCATCCATCTCCTTAGCTTAGACAATACATACATTCCTTTCATAAGCCAATGCCATACTGAATGTACAATTCATGTTCATCTTCAATTCATCAAAGAGTTGTTCTTTAATCGGATTCTTCATATCAATTCAAATTCCGAGCAAAGGTAATGTTAGAATTCCGACCAAATCTCAAATTCCGAGTGATGGTCAATTCCGATCAAACCAATTCCGAGTAATTGCTACATTCCGACTAACTCATACATTCCGAGTAATTATATGGATTCCGAGTAAAGGCAAACTGTTAAATTCCGAGTAAACTCACATTCCGAGTAAGAGTCGGATTCCGATCAAAAGTGTTAGGACATATCACAGTCTGATTTCATACTTAAATCATGAATTCCGAGTAATGTCCAATACCGAGTGAATCCAAATCCGACTACATCAAATCCGATTAAAAAGTTAAGGCATACAATGAAGTTTACTCGGATTCTAAGTCCAATTCCGAGTAAATTGGTCGGAATCACCAAATCCGACAGACTCATCACTTGAATTCCGAGTCATTCATGACATGAATTCCGAGTGCTTCATAACTTGAATTCCGACTAAATCAAAATCATTTATAACTTCAATTCTAATCTGATTTTAAGCATGCAATATCATCTAGGTTTCCAGAATTGATTTCTAAACATGTTTGATCAAAACTAACATCAATTCTAACATGCATACAACCTAGATCATAAATTCATCAAATCAAGCATTCAATCGGTATTCATTTATATATATCAAAACCGAATATACTAACAAACAACCAACTATAAATCAGTAATCTAAGTTGTAGATGCTATCAAATAATCGACTAAATGCAAACACGATTGAAGTTTGATTTTTCTTTTCTTCCTTCCTCTTCTTCTCGGCCAAGAACACCCAAAAACACACACAACACACTCTTGTTCAACTTTACAAGAAATAGGGTATGGTGAGGGAGTGGGTGCCTATACCCACTAAAACCGGCCATACCCCCCCCCCCCCCACCAACTCAAATATTAAATTATTAAAATTATTTACCTTAAATAATTAAAACAAAATAATATCACACATTTATCAATTACTACATATTACAAATAACTCACATAAACAATATAAATTTCCAGATTAATTAATTAAAAATGAAGAATAATGTTGTGGCAAAAATGATCAGAAATCTTAAAAATTTGAAAAATGAGTGTAAATTCAGGTGATCTTGAATACCGATAAAATTGACAATTCTGAGCACTTAGAGAATTCCGATAAAATATAGAATCCCGAGAAAATAGAGAATACCGAGAAAATCGAGAATACCGAGAAAATATAGCAATACCGAGAAAGTTGAATCCCGAGAAAATATGAAATCCGATAATTAAATCCGAGAAAATATGAATTCCGAGTAAAATCACCAATTCCGGTCAACAACCAATTCCGAGAAAGTTGAATCCCGAGAAAGTTTGAAATCCGATAAAATTTTCTCGGATTATAGCAATACCAACCAATTCTACTCAGAATTATAGCAATACCGACATATTTCTTCTCGGATTATAGCAATACCGACATATTTCTTCTCGGATTATAGCAATACCGACATATTTATTCTCGGATTATAGCAATACCGGCACATTTCTTCTCGGTATTTGACAATTCCGACCAAAATCTTCTCGGATTTCATCAATACCGACAGATTTAAAGGGCAATCCCGACACCTTCAAACCTGGAATTCCGACAGCTTCAAGATCTTACCCGCTCAGATTCAAAAATCTCCAATTTTGCCCAAATCTGATTATTTCTTGTCCAGATTACTTTGCCTACCCCCGATTTACACTTCTCAATCAATAATAATAAAAAACAACGATCAAATAAGCCAAATCGATCAAATTTCTTCAAGAACTTCCAAAACTCAAAAACTTAAAAATCTTCAATTTGGCCACTGATTTGTTATCCAATTAACTGCTTTTTGATTAACGAGTGTTTCCTTGATCTATGCGACCCTAATCCAATCAATTAACACTCAAAAATTCCATTTGATCTAGACTTTGATCTCAAACCCGAAAATACCCCTTTTTCTTCAAATCTTCAAAAAAATCTCGAAATTGTATGATGAATTCAGTATCAAATCACACTCCTTAGGCTCTGATACCACTTGTTAGTCCTGTATAACAAGTGGTTCAAGTATAATGTGTAGGATATATGAAGGTTTGTATGTAGAACTAGAGAGAATATGGTTTACACCATAGAAAACACATAGTTCTTTCATTCATTAAGCCCAAAACCTTACCTATTACAATAGGTCATATCCATATATATACCCCATGGGTATATTACATTTAAACTCCTATTTCTATACAATATTATGAATTTACAGTCAGTCAGCTGAGCACTTATATTTAATGTATCAGCTTTCAAGGTTTGACAACATAATGTCTCTTTGGTATCAACAGATGATTCCATTCCTTTACTGACTTCCTTTACTATTAAATTTTCAGTACTTTTGCTTTCTGTCAAAACAATAGAATTTGAACCATCTTTTGAAGTGGTTAAGTCTTTCAGCTGAGTACTTTTGCTTTTGACAAATCTGTTGGTGATAATACTTTTTTCTTTTATAATTTTTTGAAAACTTAGAGGTAGAATATCAGCCTTTTCTAAGATATTTATGATCTTACTAAAATCAACACAATTAGTAGCTTGAGAATAATTCCCACCAATAATAGCTTGAACTTGTTTTGGAATCTGCTCATTGACACACTGAGTGGTCTTCTCAGTAGATACACACCAAGATCTTACTACTTTTTGAAGGTCATTAAACTTTATAGATGCCTCATTGGTTTCTTTTATTCAGATCTGATTAAGTATCTTTTGATTAGCTAAATCATCCTCCAGTTTTGTCATTTGTTTTAATTTCTCATCTTTAAGACTTAACTTCTCTTTTAGTGATTCTATTTCTAATTTTAGCTTCTTTTCTCTTTGAATATTTGACTGAAACTCAACACACAGATAATCAAACATAGTGTTCTTTTCATTTTCTTTATAATTAATAAATTTTCCAACCTGATACATAGAAGAAGGATCCCAGTCAGGAGAAGTGCAAGCTTTAGCAGCTTTCTTCATGTCCTCATCAAAGGAACTTGTACTTGTTGTGTTGGCCATCAAGCTGAGCTGAGCAGTGAGGACCTCATCTTCATCACTTGAGAGATCTTCCTCAGCACAATCTTCTTCTTCAGCCACCAACACCCTGTTCTGAGCTTTCTTCTTTTTCTTGTCAAGGACAGCAGCAAGAAGCTTCATATACTTGGCTTCATAATCAATCTTGCTGTCTGAGCTTGAGGAACCCTTGAAGCCTGTGCTTCCTCTGGACTTACATTCACTGGCATAGTGACCAGTCTTGCCACAGGAGAAACAACCTTCAGAAGCCTTTGGTTTGAACTTGGCTTTTTCTCCTTTGAAGGGTTTCCTCTCAAACCTCTTGACACCCTTTCTTTTTAAGAAAGGTTTGAACCTTTTTACCAACATGGCAGCCTGCTCAATAGCAGTTTCAATGGTGTCCATGTTCTCCAGAGCTTCATCCCCATCAGCCACTTGCTCATCATCAGAAGACTCCTCCTCTTCCTCCTCATCACAGGATTCATCCACCACTGCAGCAAAACTCCTGGATCTTGTATTTACTTAGACACAAGGGCAGTAGATGGAGCTTTTGCAACCTCCTTCATATCCTTGGTAGAGAGTTTCCTTTGTTTCACTGATTGTTCATGATTCATAAGGTTTCCATATAAACCAACCAGTGTAAGACCCTTGATTTTCTCACCATGTTTAAGCACAGTGATAAAATGATCCCAAGATTCTGGGAGAGAGTCTAGAAACTTGTTTACAAGTTCCTTGTTGCTTTTGGGAACATCTGCCCTTCTTAAGTCATTAACAAGACAGTTGAACCTGGTGTAGGTCTAAGTAAGACTTTCACCTTTATAAGCAAAGAAAAACTCATATTCTCTGACAAGAAGAAGTTTCTTGTTTTCCTGCACTTCTTCAGTGCCTTCATAAGCAACAGTCAAAGTATCTAGCATCTCCTTTGCAGATTTGCAGTTAAGAACTTGATGATAGACATCATTTGGAAGTGCTGAGACTAAGGTTGTCCTGGATTTGACATCAAGATTAACCAGCCTTTTATCGTTATCAGACCATAGATGAATAGCTTTAACAACATATCTTTGTACTGCAGGAGTTGAATCAGTAGCAGCAGTGACTTCTATAGTGGAGGAAGGAACATATGGACCTTCAGTAACAGTCTTGAGCTTCACCTCATCTAGGCTTGACATATAGAGAAGAACGTACTCTTCCAGAGAGAAAAGTTTTCTCCATCAAACATTGGACACCTTGTGAATGAGCCATTGTTGGAAGAACTGTTAGAAGCAGCAACGGGAGTGGCCATTTTGTAGTGTGGGGTAGAAGCAGTTGAAGAGTAAGCAAAACATATCTTAGATATGAGTTATCTAGCCTGCTCTGATACCAGTTGTTGGTCCCGAATGGATACTACAACAGCAAATGTTTGTAGAAGGGGGGTTTAATACAAACTTTAGCAAATTAAAATTTAAAAGACACACGGTTTACTTTTATATAATTCTTATTGATGTAAATCAAGAATTAAATGAACTAGATGCGGAAAATCTAAGTTCAATAAAAGGTGGCAACTAAATTTGTCTAACACATAGACTATGCTAATCTTAAACAACTTATGTCTAAGATGTTCAACACATAAACTAGTTTGTTACACTGAAAGTAAAATGCTAACTCTTCTAATTCTTAACAGATGACATTTTAGTGTTCAACTCTATCTATTCGCATACTTAGCATGTTTCCATGCTTGAGTATATATAAGCAAAGGTGTCCGGGTTAATGAAGAGGAGAAGGAGACAAAGGTACTTGGTTTAATAATATTATAATAGATAAAGTTAGTGGGTGAAAGGTAAGTTAACTTTATACACAAAGTGTACAAAGTGAACATGCTTTTCAGTAAGGTGTTTACCCACTATCTATTATTATATTATTAAAGTACTACCTTTATGTCTTGGGAAAGTAAACTTCTCCTTCCATGCTTGTGCTTTAATCAACACCATGCTTTTTGAAGACTTGACTTAACCAAGTATAGAGTTGCCAGCCATACTTAGTTGTTGAAGCATATCTTCGAGATCTTCTCTTCTAAAGTATCTTTCTCCTTTTCCAGAGGATAAAGATCTATCCTTTTTGTTTCCTTGCAGATCCAAAAAGTGCTATGTACTTTTACAACGAGAGATCTAAGGCATAATAGAACAACACATGTTCTGCTTTTGACTTAAGAAAATATTACACTGAAAAACTATTAGCTGATTAAAGACTCAGCTAACATACACAGAATCAGCTAACGTAATTTTGCTCAGCTAAGGACAATTGTAAAAGGCTCAGCTAACTAGATCTGCTCAGCTGATCAAACTGATCAGCTAATCAATATAATTAGGGTACATCTAATAAACTAATCAAAACAAACTCTCAGCTGATCCCAAGGGCTCAGCTTAATCATTTGAGTATGATCAGCTTATTGAGACAAGAAAAAATAAGTGTAGAATACCTTATCTGACATGTGGGAGGCATCAACTGACCAATGAGATACTTTCAGCCGATCCTTGACTGCTCAGCTGATCTTTAAGGAACCCTCAGCTGATGGTTTGCACCATCAGCTGATGCTTTGTAGATGCCTAGCTGATGCTTCTTGACTTGTCTTTTCTTCTTAGCTGATCTTCTTGAAGCTGGTCCTTTGGCTGATACTCAGTGTTCAGCTGACACTTTGGCTCGTCAGCTGAAATTTCTTACTTAGAAATTCTTTAAGTCTAAAATGAAAAATAACACATGTTTTTCATTACTCTAAGTCTAAAACTGAATATGTGGTTTTGTTAACATCAAATCCTATTTTAATTAATAGACAAGTTTGATTTAGGTTTGATATTGCTATCTCCCCAACACTTTCAATAACAGATGTTCTTTGAATAGGCTGAGTGCCTAATCTATCATGCACAGACTTACTATGTTGTCTAGAAGTTGAACACTCATTCCCATGATCCTTTGCCTTTACAAACTTATTGTATTTAAGGCTTTGATTTTGTCTCTTTTCTAAGGTTGACTTCTGAGACTTAATCAGTTGTCTATCTTCCTCAGAATCTGTACTTTCTATCTCATCATCATCAGCTGCATAAGCTGTGGATTGATAGTCACCTCCAAGTACAGCTTTTACCTGTTTAGGAATCTGCTGGTTGATGCACTTTTCAGAAAGCTTTGATGACTTACACCTGGATTCAGTGACCTTTTGAAGTTGGTCAGCCTTATCCTTAGCTTCTTGAATTTCTTCACTTATAAGTTTGTTAATGTGTCTTTGACATTCAAGATCACATTGTGCTTTCTTTCCAGCAGTAATGAGAGTTTGATTTTCCTTAATCTCATTCTTAAGCTTAGTTATTTCAGTTTTGAGGTCAGCTTGAGTCTTAAGGCTGGTCTTAAAGTCGTTTAACAGATAACCAAATGTAAGACCTTTTTCTTCATCGGTGTATGAGTTGAAATTACTAACCTTGTACATGGAAGAAGGATCCTAATCACTTAATTTGTTGTTTTCCTCAGCTTCCTTCATGTCAGCTTCAAAAGTTGATTCAGACAGACTATAATCAACTTCATCTATTTCAAACTCTTCATCTTCTTGACCCATCAGACACTTGTCATCATCATCCGAGGTAGATGATTCTGTATCCCAAGTTTCAGCATAAAGTCCTTTAACATTGGGCTTGTCTTCAGGCTTTCCTTTCTTGAGCTGAGTATATTTCTTCTTGTACATATAAGCTCTGTAAGCATTCTTGTCAGCTACTGAAGCTGTTTCTCCCTTCTTTACTCTGCACTCAGCAGCAATGTGTCCCTTCTTTTGACAATTAAAGCATATAGCTTTCTTGGGGTCAAAAGAACTCTTTCCTTTGCCTCTGTCAGATCTTCCTACTCCCCTTTGTGATCTTCTCAATCTTCTGGCAAGCATAGCCATTTTGTTCAGTGATAGTCTGAACATCATCAGTATCACTTGAGCCTGAGTCTGAGTGGCCAGCTTGAGAATCTGACTTAGTCTCATATTCAGCTATGAAGGCCTTTGAACTCTTTTTCTTTTTCTCTGCAACTAATGCAATTTCATTTTTCTCAAGAGAGTCCTTCATTTGTTATTGAGAAGATTTCTTGTGTTCTGTGATCTGTTCATGATTAAGCAAGAACCCATATATGGACTTAGGTTATACATATGTAATGTACCTCCAGCCCTTAGTGCTATCGTCACCTCATTGAATTTCTCTGGTAACACATCCAGAAATTTCAGCACTAGGTCAGCTTCATCCTTTTTAATGCCTACACTTAGCAGGTCATTAATCAAGCAGTGAAACCTTGTAAACACATCAGATAAGGTTTCATTCTTCTTAGAAAAGAAGTTTTCATAAGATCTGTTTAGATGATTCTTCTTATGCTGCTTGACCAGAACCGTACCCTCATATGTAATATTCAAAGTATCCCAGATCTCTTTTGCAGACTGACACCCAGTCACAGTATGCAAGATCTCATTGGTCAGGTCATTTGCCAGAACACTCTTTGCTTTGTCATCCAGAGAATGTAATTTCCAATCCTCTTTAGTCCAGGATGCCAAAGGCTTCTTGACTTCCTTTTTAGTCTTGTCAGGAGACTTATCACTGACAACAGCAGGAATCTTGGGGATAATTGGTCCACGAGTTATGACATCGTACATTCTGGTGTCAATGGACTTAAGGAAAAGCATGGCTCTGAATTTCCACATAGGATAATCAGATCCATCAAATATGGGACATCCTTTAGCAGCCATCTGAGGAAAGTTCAATGAATTGTTGCTTGTTGACATCTTACTTTATCTCAGGATCTTCATATCTTCAACTTATGAAAGATTTCAGACCGCTCTGATACCAGTTGTTAGTCCCCTGGTGAGATAAACAACAAGCGAGTAATGTGTAGAAGGGGGGTCGAAATCATCTTCAACTTATCAAAGAGGGAAGCTATAGATTCAAGTTTGGCTACTGATTTCGTTGTTAAAATCTTCATCTTCAACTGAAATCATCAATAAATTGTAAGTGTTTTGGGGTTTAAAGGTGTTCTTGAGTTCATGAGTGAGATTCACCATTTTGAGGGTTCATGTAGTGTTTAAGTGTTTTTCTTTAGTGTCAATTGATTTGGTAAGTTCAAATGGGTATTAAGTAACATGTATAAACTGTTGGAATGGAGTTTTGGGTTGAAAAGAATGGTAAAAATCGATGTTGCAGCGGCTGTCCAAGAACAGGGACGAAGGTCTGCTGTAACAGGGGTTCCTACGGGCGCAGGAAGAGTTCCCTGCGGCCGTAGGAGGTTGTCAATATCACTACGGCCGTAGGCAGGGTTCTCTGCGGCCGTAGTAATGTGTTTTGCATGGTTTACCACCTACGGGTGATGGAAAGAAGCTTTCGGGCGTAGGTACATAACCTACGACCGTTGGTACCCAAAGAATCACTCCTACGGGCGTAGGGTATGGTCCCTTCGGCCGTAGGATATGGTTTTTAGGAAAAGAACTCTTGCGGGCGTAGAGGGTGTTCCTACGGCCGTAGGAGGTGTTTGGAAGGTGTCCTACGGCCGTAGGACCTATCTACTACGGCCGTAGTAGTTCTTTTAGGTTGCCTGTTTCTTGTTGTTCGTTGCACGTTTACGTATAAGCATTAATAGTACTTTTAGACGTTGACTGAACCTACACATGATGTGTTAGGTGATTCGGACGATTCTGTGTGCTCCTGGGATTCCCGGATTCATATTTGCCTCCTGTGATCTCGAGGTGAGTACCGGTTAACCTTAGGTTTCGTGATAAACATGTTATAACAAGTTTAAGGCAAGTTATGGTTTATGTGTTGTTAATTTGCTATGGTATACGCTGTTATGCACATATGTTAGGCTTGAGTAGGCCAATCATGTTATAAACTTGGTATATGCGGGTGTTATGGCTTTTGTAGGCCAATATGATATGTTATGGCTTGAGTAGGCCAGTTATGTTTATGATGCGGCCAGAGTCGGCCAATACGTGTTCGTGCCGGCACTTTGTTATTGTTGAGGTACGGTGATTCGCGGCCGTGGATCGGGTTCTTGCAAAACCCCGTGCCTCAACCAGGGGCTCTCATAGACTTCCCCGCTCGTTAAAGGGGCTCTCATCGGACTTCCCCGCTCGTTAATGCAATGGTGGGCTGCTACCCGCTCCCCCACCAGCGCAATATTATGGATGTGTTCGGTTTCCCCCAGTTTGGATCATTGAGCCGGGCTTATAACCCTGCAAGACGTGATTCCTCCAGGGCACCGGAACATCACTAGCTGTTTGGATAGACTTATTTGTTACTTTGTGATACCTTCTGCATGCTATAGCATTTTTGTAACGATACTTATGTTTAATCGTTACTCACTAGCTATTTATAGCTAACCCCTCCATGTTTATGTCCAATGTACTGGTAATTAGCTGATGGTGAGACGGGGTACCATGTTTTGGTTAGTACTGCCGAAGTTTTGGGGAACACTATCTTTCTGGTTGTTTTTGTTAACTCTGATCTTTTTGGGTAATGGTCGGCAGATATTTGGTAACTCCGCTAAGTTGTTTTGTTTAAACACTGATACAGTTTATGTAAATAACTAAATCTAGCTTCCGCCGTGTTTTGTAAATATATTTTTTGGTTAAACGCTTAACTTTATTTTATAAATTAAGCTTGTGAAACGGCGGCGTTACAAGTTGGTATCAGAGCCTTGGTTTGAGGGAATTGAGTACTTTGACGAGTATTCAATCTCAAACCCAGGCCCGACCATTATTAAGTGTTCCCTGGGTGGTATTGGGGTGTGATGAGAGTTATATGTAAATTGTTATGTGCTAAATTAGTATTAGTATGTGGTAACTGTTAGATTACTAGAGTTATAGCTAGTATTCTTGTTTTGGTATAGAAATTGAATCAGATGGCTAGTTCTTCCAGTAACGAAGACAGGGATGCTTACATACGTCAGTTGGAGACCCAATTGAAGCAAGCAAATGATCGAGAGTCGTTACGAATCGCTCATGAAGTTTCTAAGTCTGCGGGTTATAAGAATTTTATGAGCTGTAAACCTCCGGTTTTTAATGGTGTAAGTGATCCGTCGGTTGTGGAAACTTGGATTCGGAACATACGAAACGCTTTCGAGTCCAGCGAGTGTGAAGAGAAGAAGAAGGTTACTTTTGCCAGACAGATGTTACGTGATCGTGCACTTACCAGGTGGGATACGGTTGTGAGTGTTACACCGCCAGAGGTTCTGGATGCTTTAACTTGGGAGGAGTTTTTGGTAAAGCTCCGAAAGAAATATTGTTCAGATAACGACATGCAAAAGATCGAGGATGAGTTCCGAGCTCTACATAAAGGCGATAAACCCGTAGAGGATTTGATATCCAAGTTTTCGGATAAAATGAAGTTTGTTCCTCATTTGCTACCGGACGAGAGAGCTAAGATTAGCAAATTTGCCAACACTTTACCTGTTGAATACCGATCTGCTGTGAGGTCTGCAGCAACCTTGGATGCAGCCTTTGATCTAGCACGGCAGACTGAAGATGATTATAGGCAAAAGTCGAAGGCACAACCACAGCAACAGGGAGGAGGGTACAAGAGGAAATTCGATCAGTCTTCTAGTAGTAGGAGAAGTGATAGTGGGTCTTGAAATAGGCCAAGAGGTGATTCGTTCCAGAGGTCTGGAAGCTGGGAAGTGGTAAAGTGCGGTAAGTGTGGAGTGAAGGGTCACCAGACACGTGACTGTAGGTTTAAAGATAATGTTTGTTTTAAATGTCATAAGTCTGGACATAGAATAGCTGATTGCCCTCAGTGGCAAGGTTCGGGAGCTGGTGGATCGTCTGGAGCTGCTGCTCAGAAAAAGGGAGGTGCTCCACGTTCTCAAGGGAGAGCCTTCCTAATGACTACAGACGAAGCAAAGAGTGAAGGTGATGTTATTACTGGTACTTTCTTAATTAATTCTGTACCAGCATGTGTTTTGTTTGATACTGGTGCTACCTATTCCTATGTGTCAACCATTTTCTGTGATAAATGGCAACTACCTGTTATAATGATGAAAGACTCTGTTAGAATAGAAGTAGCTGACGGTAGTCGAGTTCGTGTTACGTCGCACGTACCTCAGGTTTCTATAACTATTGATGGGCACTGTTTTGTTGTTTCCCTACTCCTCATGCCGATTACTGGTTTTGATGTCGTTATTGGCATGGATTGGCTTACCAGTCAAAATGCCAAGATATTGTGTTCCAAAAAGTTAATCAAAATCTCACTACCTAATGGTACTTATTCGGTGGTAAGAGGAGAAAGACCTAGATCTGATATTCCGTTGATGACAATGATCAAAGCACAGAAATCCATTATTGAAGGATGTGATTCCTACTTGGCATATGTAATAAATGCTGAGGCGGAAGGAAAGACTGTCAAAGATATCAGAGTGGTTTCGGAGTACCCTGAAGTGTTTCCTGAAGAATTACCGGGTTTACCTCCTGTCAGGGATGTAGAATACCGGATTGATCTTGTTCCTGGTGCTACACCTGTAGCTAAATCTCCGTATCGTCTTGCACCGTCTGAGATTCGGGAGATGATGACACAGATCCAAGAACTGCTTGATAAAGGTTTCATACGCCCGAGTTCTTCACCATGGGGAGCTCCGGTTTTGTTTGTTAAGAAGAAAGACGGAACCTTACGCATGTGTATCGATTACCGGGAGCTGAATAAGCGAACGGTAAAGAACAAATATCCGCTACCCCGTATTGATGATCTGTTTGATCAGTTGCAAGGTGCTACTTGTTTCTCGAAGATTGATCTTCGTTCTGGTTATCATCAGGTCCGCGTTCATGATGATGATATTTCTAAAACTGCTTTTCGAACTCGGTATGGGCACTATGAATTCTTGGTGATGCTATTTGGTTTAACCAACGCCCCTGCTGTTTTCATGGATTTGATGAACCGTGTGTGTCGTCCTTTCCTTGATAAATTTGTTATTGTTTTTATTGATGACATTTTGATCTATTCCAAAACCGAAGCGGAGCACGAGCAACACTTACGTGTGGTTTTAGAAACCCTTCAACGGGAACAACTTTATGCTAAGCTGTCCAAATGTGAATTCTGGCTCAAAGAGGTGCACTTTCTGGGTCATGTTATTTGTAACGAAGGTGTTAAAGTCGACCCAATCAAAATTGAAGTTGTGATGAACTGGGAAACTCCTCGCAATCCTTCAGAGATTAAGAGTTTCTTGGGTCTTGCTGGGTATTACCGACGTTTCATTCAAAATTTCTCTAAACTTGCTGGTCCGTTAACCAAGTTGACTCGCAAAGATGTTACTTATACGTGGACTGATGAACAGGAGAAATCGTTTCAGACTCTGAAGCAATTGTTATGCCAAGCTCCTATTCTAACGCTGCCTAGTGGGTGTGAAGATTTTGTTGTGTACTGCGATGCTTCATATGCACGTCTCGGCTGCGTTCTGATGCAACGAGATAAGGTGATTGCGTACGCTTCGCGTCAACTGAAACCTCACGAGAGGAATTACCCGACCATGATCTTGAGCTTGCAGCCGTGGTGTTTGCTTTGAAGCTGTGGCGACATTACTTATACGTTACCAAATGTGTGGTATATTCCGACCACAAAAGCTTGCAGTATGTATTCACACAAAAGGAACTTAACATGAGACAACGACGCTGGTTGGAGTTGATCAAGGATTATGATTGTGAGATCAAGTATCATCCGGGAAAAGCCAATGTTGTTGTTGATGCACTGAGTCGGAAAAGTTCTCCTGGAGTTGCTAAGTTCATGAGACTTACGATTGTGTCAGATATCATCGCTAAATTGAAGGAAGCACAACAGGAAGCACTGCAAGAAGCTAATTTGAAAGCTGAGACGATGGTTAAATTGTCAAAGCTATTAGAGGAAGATAGTCGAGGTTTGAAAATGTTTCAATCTCGAATCTGGGTACCCAATATTGGTGGTAATCGAGAAATCATTTTGCAAGAGGCGCATAAGTCAAAGTTGTCTGTCCATCCTGGCATTACCAAGATGTACCAGGATTTGAAGACTTTGTATTGGTGGCCTACCTTAAAACGTGATATAGCTTCGTTCGTTGAAAAGTGTCAGATCTGTGCTCAGGTTAAGACAGAACACCAGAAGCCCTATGGTAATCTACAACAGTTAGAAATTCCGGAGTGGAAATGGGATCATGTTACTATGGATTTCGTTACAAAATTGCCTCGTACTTCTAAAGGGCACGATATGATATGGGTTATAGTCGATCGACTTACCAAAAGCGGTCATTTTCTTGCGACTAACGAGTTTGCGCCTATGAATCGGTTAGCCCAACTCTACGTTAACGAAATAGTATCTCGTCATGGTATACCGTTGTCTATTGTTTGTGATCGAGATGTGCGTTTTACGTCTCATTTCTGGAGTAGTCTTCAACGTGAGCTTGGTACGTGGGTAAATCTCAGCACGGCATATCACCCACAGACTGACGGTCAGTCCGAGCGAACGATTCAAACACTTGAAGATATGCTACGAGCGTGTATACTCGAATTTGGTGGTTCGTGGGATTCTCACCTACCCTTAATCGAATTTGCTTATAATAATTCTTATCATTCGAGTATCGGTATGCCGCCTTATGAGATGCTATACGGTCGGCGATGCCATACTCCTACCTGTTGGTTAGAACCTGGCGAGAAGCAATATGCGGGTCCTGATATTCTTCAAATAACCGCTGATAAAGTTAAAGTAGCACGCGAGAAGTTGAAAGCGGCACGTGACAGGCAGAAAATGTACGCAGATCCTAAACGGCGACCAGTTACGTTTGAAGTGGGTGACCGCGTGTTTTTGAAAGTTTCACCTTGGAAAGGGGTGATACGATTTGGTCGTAAAGGTAAGCTAAGTCCTAGGTATATTGGTCCGTTTAAGATTCTACAACGCGTTAACGATCAGACAGTATCGCTTGAATTGCCACCTGAATTGTCTGGTATTCACAGCACTTTTAACGTATGTTATCTGAGAAAGTGTAAGGTCGAAGATGATCAGATCTTACCTCTGCAAGAGTTGAAAGTTGATCCAGCCAAACGCCTTGTGGAGGAACCTGTTAAAATCTTAGATGCTAAAGTCAAAAAACTACGTAAAAAGATGATCAAATTGGTTTTGGTAAAGTGGAAGCACAATTTGGGTCCTAACTTGACTTGGGAGGCAGAGGATGAGATGAAAGCTCGATACCCTCATTTGTTTGCGGTAGAACAGATTCCGAGGACGGAATCTTCTTAAGGGGGGTAGATTTGTAACATCCTAAATTAGGGCCTAGTAGTACTGTGTTGTACTATGTGCTTAAATACTTGTACATTGACTTAATCAATGTATTTTGTTGCTAAATGTGTTATTTGTTAATTATACGTGATAAAAAGGTGTTATATATAATAGTTATGTTGATATGTAGAATTGGTATATTAGTAACCGGTTTTAGGTAATGGCTCTAAAAATAAACGGGTAAACGGGTATTAAATTGTAGGTTGAAAAGGGGAACAAAATACCTGTGATCTAATTAATTAAACCACAAGTCGGTTTGTTGTGTTCTTATCCCTATGAACACTTCAAACACACACTATGTACACACACTCAAACCCTTTCCAAATTCAAAGAAGGAAATCAAAGAGGGAAGCTATAGATTCAAGTTTGGCTACTGATTTCGTTGTTAAAATATTCATCTTCAACTGAAATCATCAATAAATTGTAAGTGTTTTGGGGTTTAAAGGTGTTCTTAAGTTCATGAGTGAGATTCACCATTTTGAGGGTTCATGTAGTGTTTAAGTGTTTTTCTTTAGTGTCAATTGATTTGGTAAGTTCAAATGGGTATTAAGTAACATGTATAAACTGTTGGAATGGAGTTTTGGGTTGAAAAGAATGGTAAAAATCGATGTTGCAGCGGCTGTCCAAGAACAGGGACGAAGGTCTGCTGTAACAGGGGTTCCTACGGGCGCAGGAAGAGTTCCCTGCGGCCGTAGGAGGTTGTCAATATCACTACGGCCGTAGGCAGGGTTCTCTGCGGCCGTAGTAATGTGTTTTTCATGGTTTACCACCTACGGGTGATGGAAAGAAGCCTTCGGGCGTAGGTACATAACCTACGACCGTTGGTACCCAAAGAATCACTCCTACGGGCGTAGGGTATGGTCCCTTCGGCCGTAGGATATGGTTTTTAGGAAAAGAACTCTTGCGGGCGTAGAGGGTGTTCCTACGGCCATAGGAGGTGTTTGGAAGGTGTCCTACGGCCGTAGGACCTATCTACTACGGCCGTAGTAGTTCTTTTAGGTTGCCTGTTTCTTGTTGTTCGTTGCACGTTTACGTATAAGCATTAATAGTACTTTTAGACGTTGACTGAACCTACACATGATGTGTTAGGTGATTCGGACGATTCTGTGTGCTCCTGGGATTCCCGGATTCATATTTGCCTCCTGTGATCTCGAGGTGAGTACCGGTTAACCTTAGGTTTCGTGATAAACATGTTATAACAAGTTTAAGGTAAGTTATGGTTTATGTGTTGTTAATTTGCTATGGTATACGCTGCTATGCACATATGTTAGGCTTGAGTAGGCCAATCATGTTATAAACTTGGTATATGCGGGTGTTATGGCTTTTGTAGGCCAATATGATATGTTATGGCTTGAGTAGGCCAGTTATGTTTATGATGCGGCTAGAGTCGGCCAATACGTGTTCGTGCCGGCACTTTGTTATTGTTGAGGTACGGTGATTCGCGGCCGCGGATCGGGTTCTTCCAAAACCCCGTGCCTCAACCAGGGGCTCTCATAGACTTCCCCGCTCGTTAAAGGGGCTCTCATCGGACTTCCCCGCTCGTTAATGCAATGGTGGGCTGCTACCCGCTCCCCCACCAGCGCGATATTATGGATGTGTTCGGTTTCCCCCAGTTTGAATCATTGAGCCGGGCTTATAACCCTGCAAGACGTGATTCCTCCTGGGCACCGGAACATCACTAGCTGTTTGGATAGACTTGTTTGTTACTTTGTGATACCTTCTGCATGCTATAGCATTTTTGTAACGATACTTATGTTTAATCGTTACTCACTAGCTATTTATAGCTAACCCCTCCATGTTTATGTCCAATGTACAGGTAATTAGCTGATGGTGAGACGGGGTACCATGTTTTGGTTAGTACTGCCGAAGTTTTTGGGGAACACTATCTTTCTGGTTGTTTTTGTTAACTCTGATCTTTTTGGGTAATGGTCGGCAGATATTTGGTAACTCCGCTGAGTTGTTTTGTTTAAACACTGATACAGTTTATGTAAATAACTAAATCTAGCTTCCGCTGTGTTTTGTAAATATATTTTTTGGTTAAACGCTTAACTTTATTTTATAAATTAAGCTTGTGAAACGGCGGCGTTACAATATGTAAACACCTAATATAAATCAAATCTCTCAAACTAATTGATCAAACTTGCTATCTATAATCAACTAATGATTATAGACACAGACTAACTCTCTAAACAGCATTTATTCGCATATTGAATACTTACCAACTTCACAACAGACGTGAAGATCGAACACACGAACTATGTTGGCAATCAGTGAATTTCTTGATCACGTTGAACATACAAATAATGTATCAAGATACGTAACACATACGATGGTGAGGTTAGGTAACCTCTGAACTTATCAAGAGGTTAGTATTTATAATCATGTTCCTTCGGATCCTAACAAACTAGAACTAATCCTAATCTGCTAACAAACTAACGGATAACCCGGAATCTTGAATCTTGAATCTTCTATTTTGAGTATTCAATCTTCAATCTTGATTCTGAAATATTCTTATCCGCACCGTAGATATAGACAATTACAGAATTTAAAACATATTTAAGTTCTCATAAACTGACTTCTTTTGTTAGGCTGAGTTACTCAGCTTGAAACTCATCAAGCTGAGTTCTTCGAGAACAAACTCGAAATCAAACATATACTAACATGTATAATAACTAACTCATCCTTAGAAGTCATAAGAGTTGGCTAGAACTTACTTAGCAACTCTGTTAAGCTGACTCAGCCTACAGGCTGAGTCACTCAGCTTGAAACACATCAAGCTGAATACTCAACCTATATCTTAGGTGACACACACAGCTTATCAAATATATTGTAAACTAACTAAGATATAGTCTAAGCTGATCAACTATATGCTCAGCTTATACTCAGTTTATGCTCAGTCTGAAACACTATAAGTGCTCAGTCTGATCAAACTTCATAATTCTGTTTAAGTTATATTCAGAACATATCTTACAAACTTAACTTTGTCTCATCAAATCTTAACTAATAAGATCATTTGACCAACAGATTTCCCATTCTTTTCATGAATATTTATAATGAATTGTGGTAATTGTGGCTTAATTTGGTGTATTACATGTTTTAGGGCTCTTGAGAGGAGAAATAGAGGAAGATGATGAAAAAAGAGTCAAAGAGAGAAAAGTTGACTGCTTTGATACCTCTCCAATGTTTTGGGTATGTCTCACTCGTACGAACTCGAAACGAGTTGATTCAAAATGCTACGGAAACTAGACAAAAAGGGTCAAAATAATATTACGTTTGAAATGCTTAATTTGGGCCGTGAGTTTCTGCATGTTGGCCGAGAGATACAGGCCACGAATTAAAAGGAAATTGAATGTATTTGGGGGCTGGTGTATTGTTATTGGGCCGAGGAAATCAAGGCAGAAGCCATGCCATGCATATTCAATATTGTAATTCAAGAATCAATTCATGCGGAGCAACTATGGAGGCCACGTGTGGGCTTAAGGCCCATCTCCTTATTCCATGCTAGGTCACGTAAGTATGGATATATATCAGAATTCAGCGTACGACAAAGGGGGATATACATCACAATTTTAATTTCATACGGCAGAACACAATTTTGCGAGAAGCAGCAGTCGGACGAAGCACGAGGGCAGAAGCACCATATTCATCATCGATTTCTTTCATTATTAAGTATTCATTATTGTAAGCTTTTAACAATGTTTACATTTAACTTATTCCTTGATTTATGTTTGATCTTTGATATGATTATGGGATAAACATTTTAATATATTTACCATGATGAACAAATCCTAGGTTTGAGATGTAATCTTTAGATTTATTATTTTATGATTTGTTTTGTTTATGCTTAATCACAATCCTTGAGCTTTTGATCTTAATCTTTATTGAGTAATCTGTTAGATACATTTTGTGCATGATCTGAGATAATGTCTTGCATGTGTATTTTCTTCTTGATTATTGTTTGCTTGATCTGAGACATGACGTTTGCATGCAATAGGATAGATAACATTTCTAAGATAATGAGGGTTAAGATTACTTAATAATACCATAGATAAAAGTTTCAGTCTGATTCACCATACAACGAGAGTTAAGTGTGTTTTGGAAAGATTAAGTCATAATCGGATTAGTAGGACTGATGGTTGTTGGTTCGAACGCCCTTAGAAACTTATCATAATAACCTGTGCTTATAACAAATTGAACCTAGGGGGAGTGATTCATTGGTAAATACAGCTTTGTCATCTGATTTCTACTTCTTTAAAATTATTTTCATATTTACTGTTTAAATCAAATCTTTCATACCTTGACAGCGTTTAGCTGTTACTTTTCAAAAACCCCATATTTAACTTTAAGTAATTTCGTTTAGTTAGTTATTTCTATATAGTACTTTCAATTCCTGTGCCCTGAGGATACGATCCTGGTCTTGCCCTGTTTACTGCTATACGATCGGATGCGCTTGCCCGTTATTGTCTCAGTCAAATTAGGTTAGATTAGTGTTAAATTTTAAGACTGATATTCGCGTATTACCAGTACATCAGGTATCTTCACCATAGAACTTTACGCTTTTCCTAATAAGCCCTGGGTGTATGAAACTGGTTGTGGAACTCACATTTGTAATAATGTGCATGGGCTAAGGGAAAGTAGAAAGCTAAACAAAGGATCTTTGGATCTGTACGTAGGCAATGGAATGCGTGCAACTGTCGAAGCTATAGGGAGCTTTGATCTTATCCTCCCTAATGGATTGATTATTGTGTTAGACAATTGTCCTTATGCACCTACTATTACTAGAGGTATTGTTTCGCTTTCTCGTTTGAGGGATAATGGTTTTATAGAAACTAGAAGGGGGGTTGAATAGTTTCTATGTCCACTTGTTTTTGAATATTTATACAAATAAATAAATATGTTAATAAGTAAATGCTTAAATAAATAAATAAATAAATATATATATATATATATATATATATATATATATATATATATATATATATATTAAGATATATATAGTATGACAGAAATGCAAATGACTTAAATGTAAATAAATAAAAAAATACGGTAAATAAAAATGCAACAATGTAAATATGCAAATGCAAATGCAAGTATGAGAGAGTTAAGGGTTTAGAAGGATGACACCAAGATTTTATCGTGGTTCGGTTGAACTCCAACATACATCCACGCCTTGACCTCCGTCAAGGATTCCACTAGCAGCACGTGCAAAATACCTCTTAGCCCGGAAGAGATCACCGAAATACAATCACGTTTACGGGTAGATGATAACCACCAAAGATCCAATCCTAGATCTCCCAAGTGTTCTTCACCAAGAATACCTTCTTCTTCACCAAGAAGAAACAACAAGTTCTTCAACAAGAACTCAAGAACATCAACAAAAACAAAGTGGGGAATAGTCAAACCCACCAACAACTCAAAGTGTTCTTCACTCAAGAATACCTCTCAAGAACACTATGAACAGCAACAATAGTGTATGAACACTATATCTCTCAATACAAGAAAATCGATGGAATGCTATATCACTCAATGAACTTTTCTTGCTTCCCTTTTGCCTTGATCTTGAAGAGTTGTTTATATCTCACAAATGTTAAAACAACTTCAAGAATCACCACACTCAAGATATATATATAAAAGATGAAAGATCAATGTGTGTGTATGTGTGAAGGAGAGAGTTTTCAGATTGCAAAAGGTGGAAAATGAAAAGGAATGGGTTGGTATATATAAAGGAAGAGAGAAGAAAGGTGGGGAGAACACTACTGGCCGGATGGTCGATCCCCACAGTCGACCGTGGCCAGTGCTGCCACTTTCTCGAGTCGACTAAAAATGTTTCCAATTTTTTTACTTCCTCTTTTAAGCTAATATTTTAGAATTGATAAATACCAAAATAAATATCGTTACACTATGTACTTGGACTGACTTTTGAGAGATTTAAACACATGCTTAAATGAGGGATGACACCTCATTGTACTTTTATGTACTTTCCAAATCTTCCAATATTCTCTTCTGCCCAATCATTTAATACACAGTATAATAATACCTCTTAAGGATATTTATCTTGTATTCTAAAATACATATTTTCCCTTTTGCCAATTTATAAAATCATGTCTATTCAAATTTGTTGACAAGAAGTTATAAAAACTTTGTTTCATAGACATGTATTATTTTGACGCAGTATGGAACATTTTTATAAGTGAAAATTTTATAATTATAAAAATGACATTTTAAAGATATATTCATTTATGATTATATTGTCATTTTTATTTTCACCAACTTTTCAGTTTCGGAAATATAATACATATTAGTGTTATGATCTTTCAACAATATATATATATATATATATATATATATATATCTTTTAATTTAATTATTAAAGTTGCGTCATCAAAACCAGATATATTTAAATATTAATCTCTTGATTGCACTAACAATCTCCCCCTTTTTGATGATGACAATTTTAATTTAATTCAAGTTAATAATTCCATAATATGTTATAGAAAAATAGTAAGTGTGAGATTCAAGAAGTTGACCTTTGATGATAAATTTGAGTCTTCAACTTGGATTCTTCTAAATGACGCTTTATCATCAAATCTTCTTGATTTTGAAAAAAAATGTATCCCCTTCTCTTGAGTCTTCACTTGGATTCTTCTCCCCCTTTGGCATCATCAAAAATGTGTGTACCCCTTTTTGGTATCATCTAGAATTGTGCAGAATTGGTCTTGAATGCATCATGATTGAGCTCCTCTTCAATTATTGCTTGATTGCAGTATTGCACTATGATTTGTTCAAGAAATGTTTTTCAAATTTTGAAATTATAATATAAGGGTTAGTAATAAAGATGGTTGCAAAATTAGAAACCGGATCCTATTTCTGTTTCTTGTGATGCTAGTCACCTTATCTCTCCAACATAGTATCCTCCCCCTTATTTTATGAAAATGAGCTCCCCCTTATTTTTATAGTTTTCCAAATGAATTTTGTATTTTGATACTTATGATATATAATGACTCCCACTTGGTTCTTGCCCATATTAATTAAGATTCCTCCCCCTTAATTTATACTTCTCTTTCTTGATATATGTAGGGTTGTTTTATAGATGTGCTTTGAGTGCGTAGGCTCATCTATTTGTAAACTTATTAATATTCATAAGACAAGAAAACACAATATTTCCAATCTATGGTTGATTGGGTTAGTAAAAATGTGTTTGGATATAGTTGGCATACAACCATGAATTGGTTGAGCTTTAAAAATATCCAAAAATTATTGATATGGGAAAGAAATGACATATTACATGTATATGACTATTTAATTTTATATCCATCCAAGTGTTTATGTTGTCTAAATTTGATATTATTATGGCACATAGAATTAGAATACAAACCATATGCTAAAAACAGAAGAATATTATTAACATTTTGTGTATAAATTGAAAATGATTTAAAAAGTTGAAAAATCAGAAAATTGTGAATCTGGCAGACCCACGGTCGACCGTAATCAACCGCGGTCGCGGCCAGTAGAATACCAATCTGGTCACGGTTGCAGTGATGTAGCCGTGGTCGACTGTGGTTATACTGTATGAAATTTTTCATATTTTTCATGATATTTTAGACATAAACTACACATTAGACATATTCAAGTAAGCACACAAAGTCCTAAATTAATTTATTAAAAGCATAATAACACAACATAAAACCTTACATTAAACAAGTTAAGACATTACATTCATGAGAGAAAGTTAAAGCATTTAAATAGACCTCCTATGCTTAGACACAACTATGTTGGTGGAAGCCTTGCAAGAGCATCCCATTTTCTCTTGAAAATAAAGGAATATCTTGGAGAGTAGAGAGTTGTTCTTGGCAACTTCCTTTTTAAGGGATGTGAACTCATCTTTTGTGATGAGTTGAGTGTCTTCCCTTGAACAAGAACCAACATGAGAGACCCTGTTGATCTCCATGTTCGTTGAAAGGATGTTGTTGTGAATGGTGAATTCATCTTTCTTCTTCTTCTTCAATGATTCCACCAATTTTAGGCTTACAAGAGTTTGAAAACCAGTAGGAATGGAAGTGTTTAACTCTATCCTTGATGGTGGAAGGTTCATGAACTTGAAAAGTTTTGAAAGCAAACCTCCATAAGGGAGTAGTTGCTCCGGTTGTTGTGGAATGTTGCTCATGCGATGAGCAATCATGAATCCCAAATCAAGGTCAAGTGGAGTTTGGGTTTTCAAACAAAACAAGATCAGAGATACGTTAATATGAACCTTGTCACTACCAATCCTTTTCATGAGTATGTTTGAATAGGCTATTTTTGCCCAAACAAGAAAATCAGGAAGAAGATTAGAAAGGAGAGGAAAGAATGATTCAATGATGGTGCCCGGTTTGCAAATGGTAAGAATGAGCAACATTGGATCAAGATTTATGACTTTCAAGGAATCAAGAGCATAGTCATTTGAGAAGAATTTGATTCCTTGATTTTGTATACCCAAGTACTAACCAAAGGTAGCAACATTTAGGTTACTTTGCTTCTTATACATAGTGATGGTGATGTTATCTTGAAAATCAAAGTAAAATCCGGCATAAAATTCCCGGACATGATCGGAGAGAATTGGGGAAGAGAAATCAAGAAACACACTCCACCCCATATAGTTAAAGAGGGTATGGACTCCAAAAGGACCAAGGTCTTCATCTATCACACTTCTTCCTCCTAAAATGGCTCCATCTTTCAATAGAATTCGGTTTTTGGCAATTGTGGACATGTTGAAGGGATGAAAGTTGATAGAAGGTGGTGAGTATGATACCTTTCTCTTTCCCTTTGAGCTAGAACATGCAATAGTTTCTTCCTTAATTTTCAACAAGGCAAGGAGTGCAATAGAAAATAAAGAAAGTAAAGGAGAGGAAATGAGTTCAGGAAATTTGAAAGTAATTAGGAGTGTAGAAGATGTGTGGAGATTGAATGGATCTAATGGGATTATAAGAACTTAAAATCATCATGATACTAGGTTAGGACTTGATGTTTAAGGTACTCTAAGGAGATTCTTGGGTTGTAATCTACAGATTTTCCTAGGGAAGGTCCAAAAAGTTGATGGTAAGAAAGTGGTTGGTAGAATTTTGATATTTCAGCTGCTTTTGTACTTTCACGGTCGCATGCACGGTTAACCGTGAACTGTCGTGGTTGCAGACAACAGGTTTCAGAATTTGAGTTATCTTCTAGAATTTGATTGTTCAATTCTAGATATTCAGTTCTATCATACCTAGACCTATTCTTATATATTCGAATGCTTCTTTCTTAAGTGGTTTGGTGAAAATATCTGCTTTGTTTTGAGTAGAATCTACCTTGTCAATTATTACATTCCCTTTTTGAACATTGTCCCTCAGAAAATGGTGTTTGAGATCTATATGTTTAGTACGTGAATGTAGAACAGGAATTTTGCTCAGATTAATGACGCTTGTGTTGTCGCACATTATGGGAATTTCAGAGAGGGTTATTTCAAAATCTTTTAAAGCTTGTTGCATCCATAATACCTGAGCACATGCTCTAGAAGCTGCAACATATTCAGCTTCTGTTGTTGACAAGACAACTGAGGTTTGTTTTGGAGAACCAAGAAGTTAGACAGTGTCCAACAAATGCACATACCCCACTAGTACTTTTTTTATCTACAAGACATCCCCCTAGATCAGAGTCAGAATAACATGTACTATCAAAACCACCAAATTTGGGATACCAAATTCCAAGATTTATAGTTCCTTTTATGTATCTAAAAATTCTTTTTACTGCCTCTAGGTGTGATTGTTTAGGATTTTCTTGAAAACGAGCACATTTACAGACACTAAACATTATATTTGGCCTACTAGCAGTCATATATAGCAAGCTTCCAATCATGCCTCTAAATTTTGTGCTATCAAACTCTTCGCCGTTTTCATCGTTAGCTAAATCACATGTAGTGGCCATGGGAGTAGCCATTGGCTTTATATTTTCAAGATCAAATTTCTTTAACATATCTTTAATATATTTAGATTGATTTATAAAAATTCCATCTACCATTTGTTTGATTTGTAAACCAAGAAAGAAATTGAGTTCTCCCATCATACTCATTTCAAATTCTTTATGCATTAATGTAGAAAATTCATCGCAAAGAGTTTGATTTGTAGAGCCGAATATAATATCATCCACATATATTTGGACTAGAATAATATCATTTAATTTCTTTTTCACAAATAGTGTATTATCTACTTTACCCATAATATAATCATTTTCAACAAGGAATGTTTTTAGTGTGTCATACCATGCCCTAGGTGCTTGTTTTAAACCATAGAGGGCCTTTTTAAGTTTATACACATACTCGGGTTTTTAAAAATCCTCAAAGCCTGGTGGTTGTGCAACATACACTTTTTCATTTATATATCCATTTAAGAAAGCACTTTTTACGTCCATTTGATAGAGTTTAAAATTTGTGCACATGCAACAACTAAGAGAATACTTATTGATTCAAGTCGGGCAACCGGAGCAAAAGTTTCATCATAATCAATACCCTCTTGCTGGTTATATCCCTGAGCAACTAGCCTAACTTTGTTTCTAGTTACTATGTCGTTTTCATCTATCTTATTTCTAAAAACCCATTTAGTGCCAATTATTGTTTGGTTTCTAGGTGTTGGCACTAAATCTCAGACTTGGTTTCTAGTAAATTGATTTAGTTCTTCCTGCATTGCCATAACCCAACTTTCATCTTTTAATGCTTCTTTAAAGTTTTTGGGTTTTATAATTGATACAAAAGCCGTAGATCCCATTTGAGTAGTTTTAGATCTAGTATTTCTTTCTTCTATTTCCCCAATAATTTGAGAGTGTGGATGATCTTTTACCACTTTAAGAGAGTTAGGATCAAGGGTTATGTTATTGGTAGTGTGGAGAGAATCAATGAGCTGGGATATGTCAGGGTTATTGTGATTGTTTTCATAAAATGGCTTTTCGTCAAATAATTCATCGAAAGTAATATTTAATGATTATTCTATAATCATAGTTTTCTTGTTTAAAACTCGATAAGCCTTGTTGTTTAACGAATATCCCCGAAATACCCCTTCATATGATTTTGGATCGAATTTGGTAAGATGTTCTTTATTGTTTAAAATAAAACATTTACTACCAAATATTCTAAAATATTTTAATCTGTATTATCACCCATTTTATTTTAAATACTGTTTTCTAATGTTTAATTTAGAAAAATCAATAACAAGCCGTTTAACTCGTGCAATACTTGATTCCAAATTTGTATTTGTCAATATTTTGTTGATAATAATCGAGCATTAGATTATACGGGTATTGCCAATATATCAAACATTTAGTTATAAGGAGTTCATTTATATACCTTTGGGGTGTTTGGACACAAGGGAGTAAGAGGAAGGGTATAAATACATAGTTTAGGGGCCATAGAACCCTAAACAATTAACACAATTGCTGCAACTCAAGTGTGTTAAAAGGTGTAGTGTGTGTGTGTTGTTGTTGCCGTGAAGAAGAGGAGGCGAATCATCACTATTTTTGCATCAAATTAGTTGAGAATCGATAAGTCACGATCCTTCACCTTCTATAGTCATCTAGACACATGTTATGCAATTAAATGGGATTTTTGAGTTAAAAATCAAGTATGTGTGTGTTCATGTTTGAGTTTAAGCCGAGAACAAAATGACGGGTTTGACCCGCTGAAGTTGTATAAAAATGAAATTACTTGATAAGGATATGTTAAAATGATGTTGGGAATCCAAAGCAACAAGAATTAGTTCAAATGGTTGAGTATTGAATGATTTTGATTTTTGTTAATGTTATTTGTGTTCTTATGTTCGAACAAATCTTAAACCATAGTTAGGGTAGAATCGAAAACTATGTTAGTTTGTGATCAAAATTGAGAACCTTAGGCCAAGTCCAAATCGCAATTTGAGTTGAGTCTCTTCGTGAGATTCCTCAATCGCAAATCGCAGGCCAGCTCATAAAATCCGAATAAAAAAACAATGTGTGGACAGAATCGTAATTAAGAATAGAAAAGCTGATGAATCATGAACTTAGAATCGCAAACTGAATTGGAAAACAAAATCTCAAAACACAAAAGTGTGCATGAATCGTAAATTGTCAATTTGACTCATAAGAATCGCGAACTATGTATAAATATACAGGAATCGAAAACCAGTCAAGGTGTTGGAATTGAAAAGCCCACTTCAAGTCAGAATTGAAAAAGCATGTGTTAAGCCCTATTTGAAAATCCCAATTTAAACAGAGTCGGAAAGTTATTAGATGAGACCAAAATCGAAAACCTTAAGGGACAAATGAATCGAAAAGTATAAGACTTGGTAATTTCATAGCTTACTAGTGTAACTAGGGCGTATAACCCTACTCAATGACGGATGATCAAGAAACTTAAATTGTGGGGTTTTATGGGTAATCAAGTAATTTCCACATACCCATTAAGTAGTTATTGATTAACGTTAAGCCGCAATTAGGTGAGTTTATATTAACTTGTTATATTGTGATATGTGTTTGTAGTGTAAGTGATAATGTATGTACGAGTTTGTATGTAAATTGCGGATAGCTAACTTGTTATACCTGTTAACCGCTATTGATCCCTGAACTATTTGAACCAACAAAGACTTTGTGGCAATTTGTAGGGATGAGCAAAATAACCGTATGGACCGGACTGGACCAGAACCAAACCGAAACCGGATTAGACCGAATTACACATAAGCGAGACGGTTCTCGGTTCCAAGTTTTCTTTTTTCGGGTTCGGTTTTTACCTGGAACTGAACCTGAATATCAAATTTAAAATAAAAATTCAAATTATCTTATTCTTAATTAGTATGTGACAAATAAGAACTAAAAAGCCAAAAACACAATATCGCGTCTTTTGCTCATCCATAATTTAATTCCCGGTCATCGTCAACATTTATCCTCTCCACCACGTCGATAGCGTGTCAAAACCCTAAAGAGTATTCATCTTCTCCTTAATCCATAAGTCATTTGTGCAAAACATTAAGGTTTTTTTCCAAGTTTTTTTCACCCTATTCAATACTATTGTGAACAGTTGGGTTCCCTTTTCCATGGAAGATACTCAAATAAGTTAGTATGTGATCTTCATATGCACTCGTCTTTTTAATGTTTTTTTTTTTTGAAAGACAAATAAATATATTGATATTGTTGATTATTTACAAGTAGAAAATAACTTTTTGATGATAGTGATAAATTCTTTTTGTTTTACAGTTTACGTATGATAATTTTGTGAATGTATACAAGTAGAAAATAACATTCTAACATTCATCATAAATTAATCAAACTTGGTTTATGTTTTTTGATATGTAATATATAGCATGCAACCTTATGTAGAGAACATTTTAGTAGAGGTTTCTTATAAATCGGCTTTTGCGGGTTTTGGAACCGAAGAACCAGAACAAAACCGGAACTGGTTACACCTAAACAGGGTGGTTCTCGGTTCTAGATTTTGGTCATTTCCAGGTTCGGTTATTTTCGGGTTCGGTCTGGTTCGGTCCTGTTTTTGAACCGAGCTCATCCATAGCAAGTTCGGGGAAGATGACATCATCTGAAGGTGGACCCCATGATGTGTCATTGCGGGCGGGGCCCAAGTTTAGACATCAACGGGTGGGACCTAAGACACGGCAACAAGAAAAAGGACAAGGCTTCGACGTGACAGTAACACAAAAAAGACTTTGATTCAAATGTTTATGCATTCATGTTTTTATAGCTTTCGTTATTTAAAAAACAAACTCAAATACTCTGATTTCAAATGATTGTAATTATGAATTTTGTTGGTTTACTCATGTTATTTTTTAGAAGTGATTATTGCATGTCATATGAAAACGGGAGAGTTACTTTTATTGTTTTACATTGGACAAGAACCAAGTTCGATCCTATAAGAAGTGCATAATTGGCAAATTGAAGATGCAAGATTGAACTTTTTCCATACCCACCTCAATAACTAGAAAAACATTTCCCATCTAAAATCAACGTGAAAAACCTCCATAGCTAATGTAAAGAGTGTGATTTAGTATACAATCACATGTGATTTGTAAAAACGATCACATATGAATTAGGAAAATGTCCCTCCTTCCAAATTTTAAAATTCAATCTGGACAACTGATACAATGATCCAAATGATAAAATCAATCCCTTAGGACTATGAATTAAGTATGGACTATATTGAACATTCTTCATACAGAGTAAAGGAAAGAACAAAACAACTTTTATTGAACGCTTTATTAATACTTTAATTAATTTATTTGATTAGTTTTAATATACGTACATTTAATCTGACATTTTGATCAAATAATCCTATTTTAAATATCTTACTAATCAAGTTGGAACTTCATCAAACATGACAAAAACGGTGTGTCAATCTCTTGTATAGTAAGCATCATATTTTTATTGTACAAGAAAATGAATTTGATGTCACATAAATATTAGAGTGGATATTCATATAAAACAATTAGACATGAAGACAAAAAAAGTGACAAGCCCTAAATGTCGTGTAACATATACGAAAAATACATGTGAAAATTTCAAGGAAATTGAAACTTCCACGACTATATCACTACGAATCTCCACATATATTAAAATTATAATAATTATATAAATATTATATACATACATATATATATATATATATATATAATATATTATTTTTATTTCTCCGTGAAAATCTTTTTATTTTTAATGTTAATTTTTATGAAACACTTCAATTTATATGCATAATTATGAAATTAGTAAATTAGTAAACACATGTAGAAACTATAAAAGAGTTGAGTAGTAACTATGCTAGCTTTTGAAAATTTAAATTATTATCTTCTTGTAATTTTTATATTCTTGTGCATAAAGGAAACAAATAGATGTAAAAGCAAGAGTATACATATGCAAGTAGCGGTAAAGAGTTAAGGGATGAAAAATGATAAAAGCGGATGCATAGTGGTTCAGTTGGATGTTAAAGAATCCAATCTATGTCCTCCTCATTGGCCTTCAATCTAAAAGTTGTCTTCGCTAGCAATATTTCTCTTAAACGGAAGAGATCACGGACACAACGTCTCACAAAGAAGGTAGCGATCACCTCTATGTTGTTTTATTAATACCCAAGGTAGTGATTACCTTAAACAATATATCACTAATTTCATAAGGTACTGATCATCTTAATTAATTTAACACTAATTTTCTAATGTAGTGATCACTTTAAGCAATTACTTCTTCAAAAAGAATTAAACAACAAACTTTCAACACTAATGTAGTGATCATCTTAATTAATTTATCACTAATGTTCTAATATGGTTATCACTTTAAGCAATTACTTCTTTAAAAGGAATTAAACAACAAACTTTCAACACCAAGAAGGTGGTTAAAATAAAAACCGGTTCTTCCTTCATAATAAATAACAAGAGAGAAAATAGATATGTATATGCAACTCTCCTTCTTTTGTTCTTCTATTGCCTTTTGACTTGTTGTTCGATATATGATTCTTTGTTAACAACTCAAAAATCACACCCAGAATATGTATTTGAATGATCACAAGTTGTAACACCGTGGTTTCAGAAACTCAACTTTTTTTTTTGAAAACATCGCAGCAGAATTAATAATCATCCTCATTAAATGCAAACAGATTAAATCGTTAACAAAAATCATCATAAAAAACCACTATGTTATCACATAGTCAAGCCATCTCAATAAATTCCAAACAATCGTTTTAAATGAGTTACTTTAGTACTCACGCGTTGCTACGGAGTTTTAGAATGAATAAAATATAAAACAAATATTAAGGCATATAAATTTAAAATAAAGTAGATATAGAAAGCTTGAAATCTAGAAGATGTATGATGCATCTTTAAATTCATTGCATATTTGAAGGTGTTGTTCCCAAATAGTGAATATTACTAACTTAAATAACAATTAAGTGCGGAAATAGTAATTATAAGAACAGAAAAAGATGTCAAAGATTGTTAATATTGATATAACAAACTTTACAGACGAAAATTTAAGAAGAACAGACTTCTTAAATTCAATGAAAAACAAGTACAGACTTGAGAGAAAGTAGACAGACTTTAGCTATTGCTTACTGAACATACAGTAATCGTTAGCACACTCTTCTCGACTAAGAGAAGAGTATTTATACATTTCCCTAATCAATCCTAGCCGTTGAATAGGTGACAAACGTCACAATCTAGTGAATTGATTAGCAACAGATTTCCTCATGCAAAATCGTCTTGAAAGTGACAGTTGATGACGTCACTGAGGGGACCATTTGCTGAAGACTATCTTCAGTAAACTGAAAGTTTCAGAGATGAAACTTTCAGCCCTTCAGATGATCGTTATTTATGACGAGACAAATCATCAGTTAAAGTCTTCTGCTGAAATCTTCTTCGAATACTTCAGCGCTGATGGAATGTAAACAAATCAAGACTAACAATCTCCCCCTATTTGTTTATAGACCATCATTATTTACTTAGAATAAACAAATAGAACTATATACTTAAAAGAACTCATATGTACATGATCCAGACTGAATATTTTTGGATTCCTTTCATTTTCCAATGTTTTTGAATTTTTTTTTTTTTTTTTTTTTATACAAGAGAAAAGAAATACAAGAAAATAAAGTTCAGAGAGAAATCAAGAGCTTCTTGATGGCTTGTGTGCTTGAGTGCCTTCCATGACTTTGGCTTTTTCTTCCCATATTTCAGTTTCAGGATCTCTAGGCTTTTTGGCTTCAAATAGTTGTACAATCTTCAGGCGAATATCAGCAGTTTCAGGATCCCTTGAATTAAAGTATGATGATATTGCCTTCAGATGCATCCAATCAGCATTGTCAAGTTCAGACACCCTCTGAAAACTTGGTCTGTCATAAGCATCCTTGAAGAAAAATCTTCTAGGATTGTCAAGAACTTGTTTGTCATTGAATACGAAACCTGAAGGGAGAGAACAATCCATATTTCTGCAATTTGGAAGAACACCAGCGGCCATAAGCTTAACAATCTCTTCTTCAGATCTCTTAGAATACCTTCTTCCTCTCTTCTTTAAAGGTTGAACCTTATCTTGATTTTCAGTGTTATCTTCAGAAGGTTGATAACTTTCTTCAGAAGATCATAGGATTCTTGTAGATAAGAAAGCCTCTTCTTAACTGACCTAACCAGTTCCGTTAGTTTCAGTCGGTTCAGACACTTCCCAATTTCAACCCATTCAGACAGACTGAATTTTGTAAGGTTGGCCTCGGAGACATACTGAACCTTGAGGAAATTTTTATTTCTCGAGATCTCAACTATGTTTTCACCTTTTTCTTTGGTAACCCTGACTTTTGTGATTGGATCAGGGTCAGCTCTGTTCATTCTGATTTCAAACCATTCCTTTTCTTTTCGTTCTCTCATTAGCTTGGCTTTCTCTTTTTTTATTCTTTCCTCTTCAATTTCTTTTTCAACAGCAAGCTGAAGAGATTGAGGAGACATTTTCTTCTTAGTCTTTTGTTGACCAGCTTCAAGTCCAGCTGTCTTCTTTGATTCAGCTTCAGAAAGACGTTGTAATCTGTCAGTCTCTTTAGCTATCTCCTTTGACATTCTGTAGTCTTCCAAGGTCAACCCAAGAGCAGCAGCTTCATCTTCTTCAGTGACCTGATCTCCCCCTTTGTTGGACACCTGATTTTTAATTGCCTTCATGCTATCAAACAACAGTTTTTCAGTGTTGATTACTTTAGGCTTTACTACTTCAGTTTCATCTGCAATACCTTTACCTTTATCAGGATTCCTGATAGGTGAAATAGCTTTCTCAATGATAACTGAAGGAAAATCAGTTTTGGAGATTATCAGCGGAATCTGATCTAGGATTGTTGGATTCAGAGTGTTTGATGTTAGATCCCTAGGACTAGGAATATCAACATTCATCATTGTTTCAGATGCAGAAACTGAACTTTCAGTAGTATGAGGAGCATTAGGATGTATAATCAAGGCTGTCTCAGGTTGAGTGACTTTTTGAGGATGAGATTGAATTAACATATTAAAGTCACGTTCAGGGGAAGATCTTTCAGAGATTTTAGCATTATCTTCATCCCCAGGTTCACTTAGAGATTCTTCAAACCATCTGTTCAATTCTCTCTGTTCTTTTTCAGTTTCATCTCTAAACACAGAATACTCTTTAATTGTTTGTTTCAGCTGACGAATTTCTTCTTTATCTCGTAGCGACTCTGCTTTCCTTTTCTTGATCTGAGCTTTTATGGTTCTAGCCACAACTGAAGATTTCAAAATTTTCTCCCCCTTAGAAGCTGAGGAAGAGACTGTAGCAGCTTCTATTCTTTCCAATCGTGGAACAATGTGTTTGTTCAGTGTGGCGACCATCATACGCTGCATATCTTTCAGAACTACCTTTTTGTGATAAGACTGAAGATAGCGTTTAGAAGGATAAGCTGTTAGAGAATCACGGAGTTGCGAGATATTGTCAGTGAATATGTTGAGAAAAGTGATTTGAAACTTTGAAAGAGACTCAGATAAAGATGACTGAGAGGCTGAAAGCTTAGATAACACTTCCTCGTAACGTTTATTGCCATTAGCAATATAGTCACGGAGTTGTTTAAAGAGAGTGACCCGGAGTTGATTGTGAAACTGAAATTCTTTGTTTAATGTACTGATGTAATCGATTAAAAGTGCAGTAAGAATTTTAATTTCGTCAGCAAAGTTGACATTTGACATGTGCTGAAGGTGAAACCGATGAAACTCTTTTGTAACTTGACTGTGAAGGAGACGAATGGAATCATCAAGTTTTGAGTAGGCATCAAGAACAGACATTGAGTCATCATCAATCTCAGTGGGTGAACGAATGATGGGAGGAGACAAAGGAGTGGTTGTATCAGCTAGAAAATCTTGTTTAGTGGAGGAAGAAGAGGTTTCAGATTTTTCAGAACTGTCGAGAGGATCAGTTACTGATTTGGCAAAAAGTGTTTGTTGAAGAGAAGGAAACTGAGCATTAAGGTCAGTGGAAATATCCTGCCCATAAGCCATCAGTTTATCTAGATGAGAGTGATTGGAAGTGGGAGGAAGAAGATTGACAGAATACTCAAAACCAGAAGCAGGATCACAAATGAAACCCCGTTCGTTGTTTAAATTTTTAAAAGAAGGTTGTTGAGGTGGGGTAGGTATAGCCATAGAAACATTCGGGTTTAATGAATCATCAGGGGCTACATTGGGCTTTGCTTCAGTAGTAGCTTTGTGTGAAACTACATCTTCATGAGCAACATAAATAGCCGTAGGTTCAGATGGATTAGCTGAACCATCAGAGGCCAAGATGGTAGAGGAAGGAATAACTTCAGTTTCAGGGTTATCTGAAACATCATGAGTCAAAGGTCTCTCAGAGTCAGATGGTTTAGCTGATTCATCATGGAGGGTGAATACATCAGACTCAGATGGTTTAGGTGCTGAGAGATCATCTGTATGGGTTAAATCCATAGGATCAGTTCGGACTACTGAACCATCAAGGGATTTTGGCTGAACTGTAGTTTCAGTTGGTAATACTGAAACTGTGACAGGAGTGGTAACAACTGAAGCAGGGGGAATTACTGCAACTGAAGTGGAGAGAACCTCAGTTAAGATTGTGGTTGTCTCAACATCACTGGTTTTGAGAGCCTCGGAGTGTGAGGGTGATTTACACTCGTCATTGGTAGTAAGAGATTTAGTAGAGATGAGAAGACTTACAGTGGGTAGTGGATCGGTAAGGACAGTCTTAGCTTTTGTTGTTTGTTGTTGCTTAGTGGTTGAGTCAGGAGAAGGAGGAGTTTTACGCTTCAGTTTCTTGGATGCAGCAGCAGGATTGTCATCAGAATGTCTTTTTGTTAAAGAAGACAGTTTGATTAGATGCCTCTTTTTCTTAGGAGCAGGCTGTGCAGTGGCCTCTGAATCTGAAGGTTGGTCAGGTTGTTCAGGTTGTTCAGCAGAAGGAGACCGACGAACTGAACCAGCAGGAGTGTCTGTCATCCTTGCATAGTCCATCATGATGTCAGTAAGTGGTATGGGATCAGTCAAGTCAGTGCTGGACCATACAGAGTGAGGAAGAGAAGACAACTCAACTGAATGCTTAGCTGAATAATAATGAGATCTTCGGATCAGTTGTCGAAATATCATCGAAAGAAATCGAGGAAAAGGAATATGAGAATGTCGCTTCTTCATTCTGACTTGAGTAAGAAGAAGGTTGAAGACAAAAGCAGCATAGTCAACTTTTGTGTCATACATCAGAGCATGACCTAAACTCAGCACGTTGTCAGCCACTTGATCCATTCCTCCTGTTTTAGCAGTCATACAAAAGGAAAGAATACTGAAGAAACTACACCACACGGATGGGAGTTTATTTCGAACTAGGGTTTTTCCTTTGATATATGAAGTAGCAGGAATCTTCAGATATTCATTGATAATTTCCTTTGCTGATTTGGAGAAAGGTTCACAGGGAGACTCATCATCAGTTGGAAGATGAAGAGCTTCAGCAAGAAAATACTTGTCAACACGACATTTTTGCTTGCCGTTCAGGAGGGTGAAAGATATTTTTGGGTTTGTAGAGGTCTCATCGAGAACAGTAGCGGTCATCCAAAATTCACACAGATGTTCCTCAAACATGTCGAGTTGGGTGGTTAACGCATAGTTGATGGGGCAATGACGAAGAAAGTTGAGAAGATGGAAGAATTTTGATTTGGAAGAACCAGGAGTGAGGGATACAGAAATATTGTTCGATTTGAAAACAATATCAGCATTTGAGATGATTGGTACAACTGATTCTGGAAGATGAACACACATGGTTGCTGGGCGAGACATGATTAGAGAGAGTAAAAGCGTGTCGAAGGAGAAGGGAAACAGTAAAGAAAAGATTGAAGAAGATGATGTAGCGTTATATAGGTTGTTAGAGAAAGGAGTGATGAGCGGAGAATAGAGAATGAGACGGTGATTTCAAAAATAAAAACCTTATTTGATTAATATCCAACCGTTAGATGAAACCGTAAACTAACCATAGTTAAAAAAAATAACCGAAGTAAATTGCAGATGTTTATAATTTTTATTTATTATCATTTAATATTTGCAAACTGAAAGACTGTTAATCAGGGTATTTCAGAGAACAATATTAAGTGAAAATAACTAAGAATTACATTGACTTAGTAAAGTAAAAATTATGAACTAGGCATAAAGATAAGATAGTAAAGAAGAGCACAGAACATATCATAAGACTATTTTCCATTAATGAGAAATTCAGACAACATAGTTACAATGGAGCATATTAAAAATGATCAAAAGCAAATAGCCAAAAGAATCTTGTGTCCATGCCAAAAGATGATCGCCCCAGTTGATTAATCAAGAAGATTTACGGCGATTTGGACTGATGCTCCAAGCCCTATATTATTAATCCTGATGGTGATGGTGTACATGAATGGATGGTTGATGATTACAAAGGTGAGTTCCATGAAGAAAGTAGCAACAGTAATGAGAGGAAGAAATGGAGGGAAGAGGATGAAAGATGGTGAGAATGAGAAGAATGAGATTATCTAGGTGATAAGTAAAGGTAAATAAAGAAAAGAAGTAATCATTATTTGAAATAAAAACTGAACATGAAATGACGGCTGTAATAAATGCTACCCCAAATAAAGATAAATTGAGTTAACAAAAATTCATAAATCCAAGCAATATTTTATTAACATAAAGTAAAAGAAAACTTACCTTTCAGCCAAAGAGTTTTAGTTGAGAGGTCAGTAGAACAGGTTTCAGTTTGCAGAGTTCAGTCAAGCAGGTTTCAGTGGACCACGTTTCAGTTGAAAATTTCAGTTGCTCAAAGATTCAGCATGCCAAGTTCAGAAACAAGATAATTGAAACGTGCTTCATCCAGAGCTTTGGTGAATATATCAGCTAACTGATGTTCAGTTGGAACAAAATATAACTCAATATCATTGTTAGCAATGTGATCTCTGATGAAGTGATGACGAGCATCGATGTGTTTTGTTCGCATATGAAGCACAGGATTGTTTGAAATGGCTATGGCACTGGTGTTGTCACAGTAGATGGGAGTTTTTGCAAGTGAAACACCATAATCAGCAAGCTGATGCTGAATCCACAAAATTTGTGCACAGCAACTCCCTGCTAAAATATATTCAGCTTCAGCAGTAGATAGAGAAATAGAGTTCTGTTTCTTGCTTTGCCAACTGACGAGTTTGTGTCCAAGTAACTGACATCCACCAGTGGTACTTTTTCGGTCCAAATGACAACCTGCATAATCTGAATCTGAAAATCCCATTAGATCAAAACCTGAGTCTCTGGGATACCAAAGACCCAGATGAGGAGTACCTTTCAGATACCTGAATATCCTGGATACAGCAGACATATGAGACTCTTTTGGATTTGCTTGAAATCGTGCACATAAACATGTAGAAAACATAATGTCAGGTCTACTAGCAGTTAAATAAAGCAAAGAACCAATCATCCCACGAAAAGTAGGCAAATCAACTGCTTTTCCATCAAGATCAGCAGTTAACTTGGTTTTGGGAGCTATGGGAGTTTTCATAACTGAACATTCAGTGAAATTGTACTTCTTCAGTAAGTCAGAAATATACTTTCCTTGATTAATAAAAATACCGGTTTCAGTTTGCTTAATCTGAAGTCCCAAAAAGTAAGTTAGCTCTCCCATCATACTCATTTGAAACTTTTTGGTCATGATTCTTTCAAATTCTTTACACAAATTTTCATTAGTAGACCCAAAAATTATGTCATCAACATATATTTGAACAAGAAGCAAATCACCTTTTTCTCGACCAAGAAAGAGAGTTTTATCGATTGTACCTCGTTTGAATCCCTTTTTAAGAAGATATTCTGAAAGAGTATCATACCAGGCTCGAGGTGCTTGTTTCAATCCATACAATGCTTTGTCTAGCTTGTAGACATAATTTGGATATTTTGGATTCTCGAAACCAGGTGGTTGCTGAACGTATACCTCTTCTTTCAGTTCTCCATTGAGAAAAACACATTTGACATCCATTTGAAAAACTTTGAAACCTTTATGAGCAGCAAAAGCAAGAAATATGTGAATTGCTTCCATTCGTGCAACGGGAGCAAATGTCTCATCATAATCAATTCCTTCTTCCTGACAATATCCCTTGGCAACTAATCTTGCTTTGTTCCGAATGACAACCCCTGATTCATCTTTCTTGTTTCTGAAGACCCATTTGGTTCCTATCACAGACTGATTCGATGGGGGTGGTACGAGATTCCATACTTTATTCCTTTTAAACTCATTCAGTTCCTCTTGCATTGCTGATACCCAATGTGAATCTTTTAAAGCATCATTCACTTTCTTTGGTTCAATTTGAGAAATGAAGTCAGCAAACATACAAAACCCGGGTGTTGCTGAACCTCTAGTACGAACCCCATCATTTAGATCTCCAATCACTTGATCAATAGGATGAGCTTTAGTCCATTTGGTGTTAGGAGGTATGGGTTTTGCAACTTGAAATGGTTCAGTTGGAGAGTCAGCAAAGGAGGAATTTATTTCGATAAAGGGATCAGAGGGAACTTCAGTTGAGGATGGAGACTGGGAGTCAAAATCAATCAGTGGTATGTCAGGGTTAAAGGGTTCAGGAGTTGGTGTTTTACAGGATGTATCAACTGAAATGGGAATGGGAGTAGTAGGAGGTATGCCATTTTCATCACAATCATCGCAAGCTGTTTCTGGTGGCAGATCAGCTGAAGTGTCTTCAAAGGGAGAGGAAAGCAACTCATCCCAGTTATCTGAAATTTCAGTGTTTATTACTTTTGAAATTAAACACTCTGTATGCCTTGGAAATGTTGGAATACCCAAGAAATATTCCTTCATCAGCCTTGGGAGCAAACTTACTTGGGCGATCCTTACTGTTCAGAATAAAGCATGTACAACCAAAGATTCTCAAATGACCAATATTTGGAATCTTGTTGTGCAGTAGTTCATAAGGTGTTTTCAAGTGCCTTTTAACTACCAATGATCTGTTCTGTGTGTAACATGCTGTATTGATAGCTTCAGCCCAGAAACGTAATGAAATCTTTGCTTCAGCAAGCATGGTTCGTGCAGCTTCGATTAGAGTGTGATTCTTCCTTTCAGCAACTCCATTCTGTTGAGGGGTGTAGGCAGCTGAGAAATTCTGAACGATCCCATTTTCTTCGCAGAAATCCTCAAGGGTTCTATTTCGAAATTCAGTACCATGATCACTTCTCAGCTGTTTGACATGAACATCGTACTGACGATTAATTCTTGTGATGAAGCTAATAATGATCTCAGCTGTTTCACTTTTTTTAGACAGGAAAAATACCCAAGTGAAACGTGTATATTCATCCACAATTACTAGAGTATATTTCTTTCCACTGAGGCTTGGAGTGCTGACAGGTCCAAAGAGATCCATGTGAAGCAACTAAAATGCTTGATTGATCTGATCACAGTGCTTTGATTTGTAAACTGACTTCTTTTGCTTCCCCTTTTCGCAAGCATGACACACCTTGTCTTTCACATAGCTAATCTTAGGCAATCCTTTGGCAAGTTGATTTTGTGCCAATTTACTCAGGTTTTTGAAATTCAGATGTGACAACCTTTTGTGCCACAACCAATGTAGTTCTTTGACTGACTGTGATAAAAAGCATACATCTGAAGGAGACGAGACTGAATTGAAATCGAGAACATACATGTTATCTATTCTCTTGGCTTGAAGGACTTCAGTGCCTTCTTTATTTCTGATAGAACACTTGTATTTCTTGAAAAGAACAGAATAGTCAGCATCACACATCTGACTTATACTAATCAGATTGTGCTCAAGTCCGGTAACATGAGCAATATTCTTAATGTGAATAACACCTTTCTTCAATTGACCATAGGCATCTGTTTTTCCACATTTACCTCCACCAAATAAAACTTGTGGACCATCAGCAGGCGTAACTTTTGTCAGTAACGATTTACATCCAGTCATATGTCGAGAACATCCACTGTCAAGGTACCAGGTATTGTTTCCTTGACTTCCCTTGTACATCATAGAGGAATTCCAACCCTCAGCTGAACTCAACCTTTCAGCAGTAGCTAGATCTTTCTTGAACTGGCTTTCAGCTGCCATCAAACACATGTAGGGCTGAGCACACCCTGAGAATTCTTCAGCAAACAGAGCTTGTTCAGACTCTTGATCATCATCGGATGTTTCCGAGTCAGTCCAATTCAGTTCTCCAGCGATCATTGCCTTCTCTTTCTTCTTTTCAGATGATTCTTGACTTTTCAGCTTCAGTGCCCTGTACTTTGATTTGTACTTGTCAGCCTTTGATGGATAACTCTTGGAGGAGGATTTGACAAAGCAGTTTGCAGCGAAGTGACCAAGCTTGCCACATTTGTAGCATTCCTGCTTGGATTTATCAGTGGTGGATTTGAAGCTGCCTGAACCTTGATCATTGGTTTTAGCCTTGAACTTTAGGAACTTGTTGAAGTTCTTCATTATAAACGCGCGTTCAACCTTGAACTCTGGATGACCTTCTTCATCTCCAGCTACCCAGTCAGTTTCAGTCTCAGTGTCAGAATCATCAGAAAATTGATGAGCTGGTACCTCAGTTTCTGCTACAAGAGCTAAGCTCTTCTTAGCTGATCTCTTCAGCTCCAGTTTCTGAGCTCTAGTTTGCTCATCATTCAGAAGAATACCATACAGCTTTCTCATATCCAACTTCTTCAGCTTGTTGTTGGTCCTGAGAACAAGACACATAGTGTCCCATTCACTGGGAAGAGCATCCAGGAACCTGTTAAGAATCTGAATCTTCTCTCGCTGAACACCAGCTTCCAGCATATCATTCAGCAAACAAGTAAACCTGGTATAAACTTCAGTAAGAGTTTCAGATTCTTTAGCACAAAAATTTTCATACTTCCTGATGACATTCGTTCTCTTGTTCTCCTTCACCTCTTCAGTTCCTTCGTAAGCTATACACAAGGCTTCCCACATATCTTTTGCAGTTTTCAGATTAGAAATAGTATGATAGATATCATTTGGAAGTGAGATAGCAATATTATTTCGAATCTTAGCATCCAAGTTTACCTGTCTCCTATCTTCTTCAGTCCATTGGTTCCTTGGTTTAGGAAGAGATTCCAGTAGATCACCTTCTTCACTCATAAGCGAAATGGTCTTCGGAATGATAGGACCATTTTCTAGGACAGACAGAGACATAGTATCCAAGTTTTCAACATAGAGAAGCATTCTTCCCTTCCAGCTAGAGAAATTATCAGAGGAAAACTTTGGTGGTTTACCAGAAGACCCATTATCATTATAATCAACTTTAGACATCTTGGCAGATCACAAATTATAGAAGAATTTGAACCTGCTCTGATACCAATTGTTGTTCCCAAATAGTGAATATTACTAACTTAAATAACAATTAAGTGCGGAAATAGTAATTATAAGAACAGAAAAAGATGTCAAAGATTGTTAATATTGATATAACAAACTTTACAGACGAGAACAGACTTCTTAAATTCAATGAAAAACAAGTACAGACTTGAGAGAAAGTAGACAGACTTTAGCTATTGCTTACTGAACATACAGTAATCGTTAGCACACTCTTCTCGACTAAGAGAAGAGTATTTATACATTTCCCTAATCAATCCTAGCCGTTGAATAGGTGACAAACGTCACAATCTAGTGAATTGATTAGCAACAGATTTCCTCATGCAAAATCGTCTTGAAAGTGACAGTTGATGACGTCACTGAGGGGACCATTTGCTGAAGACTATCTTCAGTAAACTGAAAGTTTCAGAGATGAAACTTTCAGCCCTTCAGATGATCGTTATTTATGACGAGACAAATCATCAGTTAAAGTCTTCTGCTGAAATCTTCTTCGAATACTTCAGCGCTGATGGAATGTAAACAAATCAAGACTAACAGAAGGTTTTAGCATAAATCCTACATATTGTGGTTTGTTTTGCTTGAAGAATTGAGCTTAGCAGAATTATTACATATCAAAGTAATTTATAGCTCTATTTTTATGAATGTTTTTAGTGTTCTATAAAGCTTATTGATGAATCAATGGTTGGATATCTTTTGGATTGAGTTTTACTGAATCAAAACCCACTTGCATGAATTGTTCTTTAAGTTTTGACAAGAAGGTAACAAATTGTAGGTTAAGTCATGTTAGAAATGTCATTTGAAGGCTTGAGAACCTGATTAAGTAACCTACTATGCAAAAGTCAAAAACTTTCACCAGTTTTCGAAAAATCATTAAAAATCAAGGAAACATCGTTAGAGGTCATATGATATACCGTTGGAAAGCTCTGGATATCTAGTTTCTTTGTTGTGTTGGTTACAAAAGCTAACTCAGACCCTAAGATAGTTGAAATTACGAAATACTATAGAAGGGTCAAGCTGAAAGTATCATTTTTGTATACAAGTTGAGATTTTAGATGATTTGGCTATGAGCCTCTTTTAAGGAGACTTCCGAAGCCTTAGTATCAAGTTTTATTTAATGTTGAGGATATATTATTCCACTTAATAACTTGATCAAGTGTGTTGCTCGGTTGATTAGTATGAGTTAAATTTGACTAAGTAATGTTGTTCTTATACTTGTTTAGGCTTATACATTTACTATTGCTTGGATTTTGTTGTGAGTATTTGGGTGTTGATTTTGAAGATCATACATGCATGATGAAAAACCCAAAGGCAACGGAAACAATATACGTTTAAAATAATTTTTTGAGTAAGCCCATAACATGCATGTACTACCAAGGCAATGGATCTTCACTACAAAGACATATAGCAACAAAACAAAAAGTAAAAGGGAGAGATATGAGGTATAATACCCATGATGTATCTGCACGGTAGAGTGGATCGAGGATGAAGATGAACCCGAAATGTTCACCCTAACTTAGCGAGATTGCACTTGCTACAGCCCAAGAACTCGACCCTTCTTCTCTTCTTGTCAAGTTTTTGGAACAACAAGATACCTTTTAACCTTACACTCCTTACACCAAGTCTTGTACTTGTGTTTTATGTATATCTATTTAGCAAAGTGTCAAAAGGTACACACAAGAGAGAACAATGACACACACACACACACACACACACACACACATATATATATATATATATATATATATATATATATATATATATATATATATATATATATATATATATATATATATATATATATACCTCATTGAAGCCCTGGAGTTACCATGGTCGGTCACTAAAAGACTACCTCATTGGACCAAGCAAAATTATCCAATAAAAATAAAAGTTTCATTCCAACTTATGTCTTCACGGGCTCTCACGGGCCGTGAAGCCCTCGTGAAGACCACAACCCCACGAATTCTTACCAGGCTTGTAAGGATCGTGGAGGGTCTCTCTTCACGGCCCCTTCATTACGGGCCCGTGAAGGTCGCTAGAAAACCTAATTTAGTATTTTCTCTATTTCGGATCATGTTTCCGGAATCTACCCTTGACGTGTGACCCACTATCCCGTGCTTCACCGGTAGTGATGTCAGAATACATGTATCAATGGGCAGGCACCAAGTCACACCAATAGATAAGTACACTGATTTAGTTAATGTACTATGTGAATATTTGCCTATTGTGTTATGTATGTGAAACATAAATCATGTTATGATTGCTTAGAATTTGTAGTGGGATACAGTCTTTATGGCCATGTTTAGCCTTTGTGGCGTGATACGGCTCTTATGGCTGCTGGTTTAGCCTTCATGGCGAGATACAACCTTAATGGATCTTGGATATTTATGTGATATTTGTGTGCTCAGTTCTAAGCCTTGTGATTAATCAGTATTGTGTTTACCTTTTTCAGATACTGCCGGATTTTTGGGAAAAGATAAGGGAAAGGCTCCAGCTTGAACGGATGGTCAAACTTTCGTTTGCGCCTTATTTGTTAAATCTTATGAACGATTTTGATGAAGTACATTGTAATGGTGTGTGGTACATGTTTAAAAATTTCTTTTGTTTACCTTTTACAACTTATGTACCTAAACAAAATATGGTTTTTGTTTATTTGATAAAGGACCATCTAGATGCAGTAATACAAAATAAAACTTTTTTTAGTAATCTTCAAGGGAGAAGGCGCGAAGCTATGTGAAGGTAATTTTATTATTTTTTCTAAAATTTATATTGGGGAACTACTTAAAAAAATATAGAGGAACTACCTTATTTAATAAAATAGAAGAAATGAAACCTTAAAAATTGTAAGATCCAAATTTATCTCCTTAACGCAATGCAAAACAAGCCAATAATCCAACCCAACGTATACTTTAAACTAATGCCCTAACCCAACCCAACTTATACTTAAAAAATAACCCAACGCAAAATATATTGTCATTTGTATTTGGAAAGTGTGAATTGTGAAATAAAAAGTAAATAAATAATCTTAAACTTAAACGAAACTAAGAAAGTGTAGGTTATAGGTTTTGACCTTTGTAACAATGTGAACCCATGTGCACGTGCTTGTGCGTATTATACAATGAGATTTGACAAATCAATAAATATTGGTTTAATGTTATATTAGATTTAGATGTAAATGTTTGTTAGGATATAATTAAGGATGATGCAAGGTGTTATTAATATATATCTTCTCTCTTATGCATATATACATGTTATACCATTAGCTCAACCCTTCAAAAGTTGTGCAAATATTTTAAGTATATCCGACCTCGTCGGTTCAAATTTGTAAGAACTTTAATATCTCCGTTCGATATATGTTTATATTCTAGTTATAATGACCCGACCCGACTTAAGTATACTTGACTCGTTCATTTTTATCAGTTTAACTTAACTAAGGAACCACGTGATCTTTTATTTTAGATTCGCCGGTTAATCTTTATTATAAAATTTATTACCTTATAATTATAAATTGTATCTAAAATAAATAAAAATAAAAAATCGGGCGCTACACAATTGGATTAGAAGTCACATACAATTATAAGTCACTTTCACTATTGTTTTGATTTAAAAGTGGAGCTGGCAGTTTGGGTTAATTTTCTATTATATAAGAATTAATGTTTGATAATTAAAAGTTACTTTGATTAATATAGATGTAAAATATAAAGTAATATAAGAACACGTATGTATATGAGATGTGATTAATTATTTAATGAAAGAGTATTTGGACAAAACTGCTTGATATCCAAGTTTATTTTTGAAAGTTGTTTCAAGTAGAAAACATAATCTTTTATCCCTTAAAAGCTTTGTTATATTGAACATGAGACTGGATGGAGAACACTTGTTTCAGAACAGATTTGAGTCATAAAAACTCGAGCTAACGACTATAAAAATCATATACACGTCTATAATTGTTTGTATTTTGTGTGTAACAAGAGAGTATTTTTATTTCTAGTAGAGACGATTTATCTTCTAATATAAGTAAAAAGACTAATATCACTACAAAAAATATGTTATTCATCTATACTTCAAAAAAAGTGTGTAAAAATTTTGATCGTTGTCACGCTTATAAGTGTGAAAAATTGTTTGGAGAATAAAGATTATTAGAAAAATAAAAAACTTAACATTTATAGACGTGTACATTTGCTTTTAAAAGTCCACGCTTTTAAATATGTGATTTAGTAATAAATAGATTATTATAGAAGTTCACACTTAAAAGCGTGAACTTTTGTAACTCTATAATTATTTTCATATTTTCCACGTTTAGAAGTGTGAACATTTATATATTTTGTCCACGCTAATAAATATGAATTTGACTCCAATTTTCACACTTTAAAATGTAAAGATTTGGTAGAATTTAGTAACACCCATTTTTTTCACGCTTGATCGTAATTCTACTCGATTTTAAGTGTATTAATATTGATAAAAAAATATGGATAATCAACATCTTTTTTGGAGTGTATGAATGAAATTTATTACACAACCCTACCTATGTTTTTAGATAAAAAAGATCTAATCGTAAAAATTGAACCACCATTTTGTTAAAAATTAAAATTCAATTGACTTTTTTTTGTCAAAGTTAGATTCAATTTTGACTTTAATTTAAATCAAATCAATAATAAAAATTTCATATATACCATTCTAAAACCCTGAAATATTGTAATTTGCCTACCCTAACATAGAAATATCATATTCCCCTTTATAACATTTCAAACTATCATGTTTAACTAAATTCTTAGTTTTATTATTTTAAAATATTTTATAACTACAATTTTAATTTTTTTTAGTTATAACCAATAAAGACTTGATCATATTGCCTCTAATTATAACAATAATAATCTATGGTCTATCATATCATGACACCATATTTCTATCGTCAAGTCCGCCCTTCCTCCTATGTTAATTGGCGTTTGCATCACTAGTCTAGGTGTTGAAGCCTCATCATTTTTTTAAATTTTTATTTTTTCACGCTTTATAATTATTTAATATATTCTAAAAAATGTTTAACATTTAATAAGAAACACTAAGTTAGAACGTACATAACCAACTTGTAATACAACACATTACACATGGTAGTGTACGATTGTACGAATTAAAGTTGTTCAAGAACAAGATTTATTGCTATTTAAAAATTTTCAGATATTATTTCTCTCTTTTTTCTATGGTTAATTGTTTATCTTATTTCTTCTTAAAATTAATTTCATATAAAAGTCACTAACACATTTTGTTGCTTTCCATCATTTTATGTGGTCCTCTTAAACCCTAGATCACCCAAACTTGTTGATTCTCTCAATTTGCAAACAAGATAAACTATAATAACAAAAAAGAAAACGACAGAAATTCTTTGCGTGAAAAAATATACAAAACTATAATCAGGTTTTTTACACTTTTGCTAATTACATATGGAAATTAATTAAAAGATTTACAATACTTATTATATAATTAATTATTTTTCTTTGAGTTCAATCAATTGTTTAAATCAGGTTGTTAATATAACAATTTATCTTAACTAAAAAATTATATATATATATATGGGAAGTTTCATGCGAGAACCGTTGTTAGTGCGAGAACCGCGAGAACCAATCTCGGCCGTTCCTTGGATATGGGAAGTTTCATGGATGGTGAGCGTGGAGGGATAGAGTGTGACAGGGTGCATGTGAGAAATTAATGGGTGGGCAACGACATTGAAGGAGGGGGAATTGGACGGCTCAAATTGGTTCTCGCAGTTCTCGCACTAAGAATGGTTCTCGCAAGAACTTTTTCATATATATATATATATATATATATATATATATATGTAAAATATATTTTTGTCTATATTTTTTGCTCAATTAAGATTAAGCAAATGTCTGTAGATGTTAGATGAGCTCCACAAGTGTCCATAAATAGGACACATTTCCCCTTAACATTACTACACAGATTTAACACCATTGGTTCTGCTAACTAACTTGCAGTTGCAGAGCTTTTTGAGTCTTTCAATAAAAGAATCTTTTGCCCTAAGATCACCTCATAGTGTCGACATGGGTTCACTTCAAGAACACAACATTTTGGTACATAAAATATGCCAGATCTATGACAAAATCTCAAACCTTGAAACCCTAAAACCATCCAAAAATGTTGACACTCTCTTCACACAGTTAGTCCTCACATGCATCCAACCCTCTTCCAATTCCATCAACATCTCAAATCTCCCAAATAATATTCAAGAAATAAGGTCTAAACTCATTAGACTTTGTGGTGAAGCTGAGGGTCATTTAGAGGCTCATTTCTCAACACTTTTAGCCACTTTCCCAAACCCTATTCACAATCTTGATGTCTTTCCTTACTATAACAATTACCTCAAACTTAGCCGAATCGAATTCGAGATTCTTGATCAACACTACTCGGGTCCAAAGACTCGTGTTGCCTTTGTGGGATCCGGTCCTTTGCCTCTTACCTCAATCGTCTTGGCGTCTCATCATCTAAAAGAAACGACTTTTCATAACTATGACATTGACCCTTTGGCAAATTCTATGGCGTCTTGCTTAGTTTCGCGAGATCCTGATTTGTCACAAAGGATGGTTTTTCATACGAATGATATAATGGATGTCACCGATGAACTCGAGGAGTATGATGTGGTCTTTCTGGCTGCACTTGTGGGAATGGATATTGATGACAAGGTTAAAGTGGTGAAACACTTGGCTAAGCACATGGCTCCAGGATCGATCTTGATGGTGAGGAGTGCTCATGGTGCCCGAGCTTTTCTTTATCCTGTGGTTGACCCTGATCAAGATTTACAAGGATTTGAAGTTCTATCGGTTTTTCATCCTGAGGATGATGTGATTAATTCGGTTGTGATCTCGCGTAAGTATCCAATTACAACGAATGTTGATCATGATCATAAACATCATCATCAATTGGGGAGTGATCAATCTATCATGCCTTCGAGTTGCAAGTATTGTGAGTTCCAAATGTTCAATAATCCACTTAACAAGATGAGCATGATTGAGGAGTTGGCAATTGATGAGTAGATGATCATGATATATAGATATATCCATGATTAATTAATTAATATTTGCATCACACAGAAACCTAAAATTTCAATGCTAGTAACTGTTATAAACCTTTATATATGTGAATGTCTAACACTATGTGATTTGCAGTAAATTTGGTTTATGTGTAATCTTAATTATGATTATAATTTGAGATTAAATAAAGAACTTTGATTGATCATTTACTTATGTTTATGTCACTCTTAATTTAGATTTGTGTATTATTATTTTTAATTTCGATATTTTCGATATATACTGTGAACTTGTTATGAACGATAGACGAATGTTTGCAGCTTCTTGCAAATCGAATATCTTATAAATTAATCACAAACTATCTTTAACTTCAATCATATTAAACATGAATTAAATTAATTTATTGCATGGTACTGATCGATCTTAATTCATTACACTAGCTGGTGATTGATTATAAGCTAAAGAATTTCATGTATGTTAATTAACTTTGTACTGGTCTTATATTCCTCTAAATTAAACAAATAATCTGCTGTTTAATTCCTTGGTCTCACATATACTGTCATCTCAAGACAGTCAATTTCTTTAACTGCATATAAATTTCATATATGTTGTTTTATATTGTGAGAACTGCGAGAATCAATCTTAACAATTTAATTTCTTAATTTTAATTTGATTGTCCACCCATGAATTCTTATATATATACTAGCATAGTACCCGCGTCAATGCGGCGGCGATAAATATTTTTGCTCAGCAACTTGTCTTTTTTAATTATTGAGTCATTTAAATTCCATAAATGTTAATGAATTTATGTTATAGGGTATTCAAATTCATGAGTCTGTTTATACACATTTTTTAATAATTAAGTTTAACTATTTATTATGTGATATGATATTTATAATAAAATGTTTAGTTGTTAATATATTTTGTAATAATTAAGTTAATTGACACTGACTTGATGTTTTAAATATTTTCTTATTATGTAAGATTTGTTCACTAAGATATTATATATATGAATTTCATTAAATCAATCTAATAGTTACTTCATTTAATAATTTTCATTTATTTTGATTGAGGGTAGTTTAGTACTTTCAATTTACTTAAAAATTAAAAGTTTTGAAAGTTGTAAATGTTTTATAAAGGAGTAAGAATGGTTCTCACGGTTCTCGTGGTTCTCGCACTAAGAATGGTTCTCGCAATTTAATTAAAATTTTCATTGAATCAATCTAATGGGTGGACAATGACATCGAAGGAGGGGGAATTGAACGGCTCAGATTGGTTCTCACGGTTCTCGCACAAAGAATGGTTCTCGCAAAAACTTTTTCATATATATATATATATATATATGATTAATTAGTATTGGTCTACGTTTAGCTACTTTTGGTGTTATGTTTATTCAACTATTATTCTACTCGGTTATGAATCACTAGTTAAAGGGTGATAATTTATATATAACAAAAAGTGTTTATAGATAATGATGTATGTATTATTAATTTATATTATGTTTTTGTTAAATACTTGTACATATTGTGTATTGATAATTTTTGTTGTGTTACGAATCAGGGTTCCTAGCTAAATAATAATAACAACAATAATAATTTTGAAAAATAAAAGATGAAAAGTGAAATTTTATGCAAACCACGGGGATGAAATTTCTAATTATTTTTTATCTACGTTTTGATATAAATTTTATCATAATATGACATTTTTGTAAACATTAATATTTTTTTTTCAAAAATATTATCCATCGAAAGTAGTGGGTATGTAATTATTAGACATTTTATCTTTTATATATTCATTACCCCTACGAATTATTGTCGATAAAATCACTAATTTCTTGGTCTTTCTATAGAAGAATTAAATATGCTATTTTCTTAAATTTTTTCGTATTATGATAAAATATATCAAACGTGTATAATATTTATAATGAACTAAGGTATATGTTAAATAGTTGAAGCACTCAACATATAAATATATATATATATATATATATATATATATATATATATATATATATATATATATATATATATATATATATATATATATATATATATATATATATATATATATATATATATATATATTATACTAATGTGGCGTGGTTTAATAACTTGATATTGTAACATATTTAAAGATTTACTATTTAATGTAATAGATAACATGCATGCATCTGCATAAAATCAAAAATAATTATTATAATAAAACTTAATTCAAATAATGAAACACTAATCAATATAAAAATTTATGAGAAAACTTAAACTTTATAACCATCATTATGAATTATTATTGCCTGTCAAATTTTATTTATTTGTTAGTTATACGGTTGTTTCTTGCGTATGAATTATGATTTGATATTTATTTTTCTTATATATATATATATATATATATATATATATAATGTTGATAGAGTTATGAAACAAAAGTCATGTTAGTGGATTTTGTAACTACCCTTAACAACTTGAAATTTTATATAAAAAAATTTACTTGTTTAACTTTTCTTATTTTTTAACTAACAATTTTACACATAAAATTAAGGTTATTACTTGTATATATAAATTCAATGTTATCTTGTGTTTTTAATTATACTTAATTAAAAAATAATCTATACTAAATAACCAATTTAAGCATGTAGACATAGAATCTTTTATAAGTTCTGATCTTAATTTTATTTATGTAATGTAATTTTTTTTATGCACGGATTGATATCATTGTTCTTTAATTTATAATAAATTTAGTTTACAATTCTAAAGATACATATATATATATATATATATATATATATATATATATATATATATATATATATATATATATATATATATATATATATATATATATATATATATATATATATATATATATATATATATATATATATAGGGTAAGGTTAAACAAAGAACCTCCCTTAAACAAAGAACCTAAAGAACCTCTCTGGTGATGACATGTGGCACATAGTCAAGGGGCAAAAAAGGAAATTAAAAAAAAAGAAAAATCGGCGTCTTCAGCAAATCCCCCCAACAAACTAAAAAAAAACCCCCCAATTTCTTTAAATGATCATAAGTCGTTCGTTTTTAACAATTTTAACATAAAAATTATACCATTAGTTTCAGTTTTTTGTCCTCTTTCAAACAAGACCGGACTTGATATATTTCTGGAAAAAAAAAATTTGAAATGCAAAGTTTGCATTTTGAGTTGGGTTCATTCAAACTCAAAATGCAAAATCCGTAGTTTGCATTTTGAGCTGGGTTCATTCAAGCCCAAAATGCAAAAATCCGTAGTTTGCATTTTGAGCTGGCTTCAAGGTCTTCAACCAGTTGTGACAATTTTGAACTAACAGTTCTGAACTCTATATAACAGTTTTGAAGTTCACAGCAACTGTTGGTTACAACTGTTGGTTACAACTGTTTTTACATTTTCATCTAACAGTTCACAACTGTTTTCCCAAAGATAACTCTAACAGTTTTGAACTGTTTGTCAAAATTCTTCTAACAGTTTTTCAACTTTGCATGTTAAACAATCTTAATACCTTAGCTAATTTCCCAACATAACCCCAATTTCTTTAAATGATCATAACTCGTTCGTTTTTAACAATTTTAACATAAAAATTATACAATTAGTTTCAGTTTTTTGTCCTCTTTCAAACAAGACCGGACTTGATATATTTCTGAAACTTTTTTTTTTTTGAAATGCAAAGTTTGCATTTTGAGCTGGGTTCATTCAAACTCAAAATGCAAAATCCGAGTTTGCATTTTGAGCTGGGTTCATTCAAGCCCAAAATGCAAAAATCCGTAGTTTGCATTTTGAGCTGGCTTCAAGGTCTTCAAACAGTTGTGACAATTTTGAACTAACAGTTCTGAACTCTATATAACAGTTTTGAAGTTCACAGCAACTGTTGGTTACAACTGTTTTTACATTTTCATCTAACAGTTCACAACTGTTTTCCCAAAGATAACTCTAACAGTTTTGAACTGTTTGTCAAAATTCTTCTAACAGTTTTTCAACTTTGCATGTTAAACAATCTTAATACCTTAGCTAATTTCCCAACATTCAACTTATTAGCGACGAGCTGTCAAAATGCAAAAAAGAAGAAGTGTTTTTCCCGTACAGCGCCAAAATGCAAAAAAAAAAAAATCATTTTCAATTTTTTTTAGAAAAGTATAGGAAGAGTGATCTTGTTTGAAAGAGGATTAAAAAACTAAAAGAATGGTATAATTTTTTTGATTAAATTCACAAAACTTAAAAAGTTATGGCAATTTAAAGTTTTTGGGGATTTTTTTTTTAAATCGTGGGTGTTGGGAGGGGGGATAATTACATTTTTGCTCTATTCTTCCTAAATTAATACATAATAATTACAGTTTTACCATCATTCAATCTCATCCATTAATATTCATGATCTAAAGGTCCAGATTGGTTCTTTAGGTTCTTTGTTTAACACATGGTTCTTTATTGATCCAATTTCTATATATATATATATATATATATATATATATATATATATATATATATATATATATATTTAATTGGTTAATAAAAATATTTCTACAATTAAGTCATAACATCAACAATAACATTATGCGTATACCTTGATAATGTTGGGGCATAACTCCATCACATAAAGTTAGACATGTTTATAATGTTAGTTTTAAAGAAAAATAGTCGAATTATAGTACTAGATCATATATATAGAGGATCGCTCTTTTTAATGTTAGTTTCTTAGAATTTTTTTTATATTATTTATATATGTTCTCCACTTAATGAATATATATGTATATAAATTTGTTTGAGAATCGTTCTTTAAGAACCGAGGAGATCATTTGTAACCACCGTTAATGCTCATTAAAAGGGTATCTTGCTTATTTTATATATTTACCGAAATATAAATTATGTATTGATAGATGAATCATTATTTAAGAAGGCTTGATTTTCTCAAAATAACTCTATTAATGAGTCATTAAATATTTATTATTGAGGGTTAATAATGAAACACTACATTATGGCTAGTGATCCAATTTAATCAAGAGTCAAAATTAGTTTTCCAAGTAAGAACGATGCTCAAATGAAATATTATACTAAAATATTATTTTATATTTTTAAAAACAAGTATATAATAAAAATATTAATATAAAAGTTTTATTTACGTACTCAATCATCACCCGTTAATATGATATGATTAACATGATTAACAAAGATGAAGATAATCTTCTTTTTCTGGTTTAGCATCTTATTCGGCAATATTGTCATCTGATCTCTTAGATTTTGGATCCCACATACGTTCTATCTTATTATTTATCGATCACATAATAATTATATATATATATATATAGTTTCTGATGTGCTCTTTTAAATCTACAAGAGTTAACTCCATCTTTTAAGAAAGCCAAAGGACATCAAAGTATATATTATTATTTAATTAGGAGTTCTTTCAACTTTAAGAAAGGTGATTTATAAATAATATTATTTTATATTACACAGTAATCATAACTTTTATACTGTTACAAATTATGTACTAATTATTTTTCTCTATTACAAATTTAAGGTATTATGGCTATAACATACAATTTTTATTGTGTGTAGAAAATACTATGCACGAATCATGTGCAATATTATAACTCGATATAATTTGTGCTCAATTCTAATTCGTCATAGAAAATAAAGGTGTTTGTTTAGACACATAATATACTTTTAACATGTGAATGAGCAAAATAATAGTAAGTATTTTATATTAACTTAAATAATAATTGTTATGTATAATAAGATAGTGTTGTGTATATATCACCTTCGTATTATAATCAAATGTTGAATGCTATACATAGGATTAACGGTATGTAATAGATATATACCTCTATTGATTTATATGTAATATATTAAAATCTTTTTATTTGTTGAAGTGTATTTAACCTGGTAGTTTTACTATGACAAAACAATTTTAACTTCTTAAATTGGTTATAAACAAGAAAAAGATTTTGCCCGCACGTTACGTCGGGTAGAAATAATATGTTTTTGAAAAAATATATATATACATATATATTATGACTGTAAGTATCATCATTTGTTTTGCTGCTATTATTTTAATGAACATTCCAAAAAGATAAAGATCATTTATATGATTTTTTGTTTTACTTACATATGCAATATGAGCATAGTTTACATAATTTTTTTCTAATATTGGAGAAGTAAAAGATGTGCTTCATATAGATTATAGAAAATGCATTAATGGGTGTTTGAAAAGTTGCCTTTGTAAATCATATCAATTACATTTTATTTTATCAAAAAATTATTTTCATACCTTGATAATGTACGTGACAACTTTGAATGATGTATAAATTATCTTATCTTTATTAAAGATGTTGTTTTATTATAAAAATCATAATTAATAAACGAATTGTCTCGATGAATTGTTTTGACTATTGTAAATTTTTTCTGTAAGAGCTAATTCTTTTGACATTTAAAAGTTAAAAATGATGATTTGATTTATTTTAAATTGATTTGTGACTCATAATTTCTTGAAACTATAATTTTCTATAGTACCTTAACTTTTGTGTATGACATAACGATCACGTTAAAATAAAACGTTTGAGTTATGTATTGACTTTTTAATATAAAAAAAGAGTTAATAAATCGTTAAGTATAATTTCAACAAATGTTATAAATATGAAATTAAAGAAAACAAAGGAAATATATTTATTAATGATATACAAAAAGTATATTTCAATATAAAAAATGGATGTAATTACTATAATAAGAATCATTACCCCATATAAGGAGAGGTTCAATCGAGAACTTTTTTTCGTACGAGAACTGTTGTAACACCACTAATAACTCATTAATAGGGGTATTTTGGTCTTTTACACATTTACCCAACAATGAATTACGTCCGGATGAGCCGTCATTAATTAGAGAGACTTGGTTTATCCAACAAATCACTCATTAATGAATCTTTAATGAGCCATCAAAAGTTCCAAGTGATTGATTAATTTTAATTAAGTGTTAAGATTGGTTCTTGCAGTTCTCGTACGAAAAACACTTCTGATTTGAACCTCCCCATATATATATATATATAAATTAAGTAAAATAATATATTAAAGTTTATTAAGCATAAAAAGGAAATTAAAAAGAAATTAATAAAAATGGCATGCCCTAATTATGTAAAATTAATTATATCTATACCACTAAAATAACTAAAAACAAATATGATGACATAAGCTTAAAATCTCATGAGTATTCAATTTCTCATCTCTTATCAACTTTTCATGTTTTTTTAACAAAATTACTAAATTGCCCTTGTAATTCTCATGATATTTTGCCCACTTACTTTTTTAATTGATATATAGAGTAATTATAGGACAAAATTTTCATGATGCCAACTTGTGTAATCTTAATTTCAGCCATCCCTAGTTCCAAAAGTATTACTTGTCTTTTTTGTCTTACATTTTTCATAAACATAATATGTGTTAATTAATTAAGTAGATACAAATTTTTGTTTGGATGATATCAAAGATATATTGTCGTTATTTTGATGTGGAATAAGTAAATGATGTTTTAGATGAACGTTTCTTACTATAACTTGCTTAAGGATTTATGTACACATATATATTGTAAAAGTAAATGTTAAACATTATTTTTTTATAATAAAAAGTACTTATCAAGTACGTTTTAAATGTCTCAATTTTCATAAATAAAAAAACTTTTATTCACAATAAACAAAGGGGATATGAATATGTGATATATGATTTTAGAAACAATTATCTTATGTGTTTTAACATTCACAAACACTTTAAATGAGAGGTATATTAGTCATTTCATAATTTACTTATTTAAGTATATGTGTGTGCGAAAACACCTATCATATGTGCTTTTAGTTGTACACATCATTTTCACATAAATAAAAGAGGGACAAATAGAAATTGTTTAAAGTAAACACAATATAAGAAAGTTCATATTCTTTGTAGTACTTCTCTATATACTATAGTAGTTGATTTGTTGGTCGGGTTGTTATTGGTTGTTTTATCAGTTAGATTTTAATAAGTTTGGCTACCAGATTACATAGCATTATCTAAATGTAGAATAAAGTAACATTACTTAACATATGTTATATAGTAAATAACGTCCCAATCAGCAAGATTTATTGGTAAAATGTATGTATTCACTATATCGATCTCAAACATCTTTTCAACATGCTTCATCAAAGCCTTTGTAATAATATTCTTTATTTGTGATAACGGCGTTACTAGACAATTATACAACCATATTAAAAAAAGTGTCATTTTCATTTCCAGCAACACTAAAATTATGTTTTCATATATATTAGTAAATAAAAAGAATAATATTCAAGTAATTATTATACATAATAACATTTTTTCAGGAAACAAGTGAACAGTAATCTTTTGATTTTTGTAATATATATTTGATATAATGCCATCATTAACTAATATGTGCTAGAGTAGTTGGTTATGTATGTTATATTTGAGGTAGTGGGTGCAGGTTCTATCCTTGAGAGATTTCTTTTATCTGTTTTTTTCTTTCTTTATGTTGTTTTTCTCAATTTTTTTTCTTTCTTCTCAACGAGTCTGCCTACCACATAAAGTGAAGTTTTTATTCAATTCTTTTTTTCTCTTTTGGTGTTAAAAATATTTTATCTTTGATGCTAAAATAAATTAAAATCTTGAATTTGATAGAACTTAATTTGTAATAACAATACTATTGTTTTAAACTTTTTTTATTTAGATAAAATAGCCTCCTTAAATCTTTCTTTTTATAAAGTCCGGTATTTATAAATTTCTTCAAAAAAGATTAGATAATATTTTTTTTATATATTAAATAATTTTATGTATATTCCTTTAAAGTTGATTCTTTTATCTTTATGGATGAGAAAAATTAGAATTATTTCTGAAAGAGTTTATTTCCATGAAATTATTACTTTGGTTTCAAAAATTAATAATGTTACATATTAAATTAGACATAATATAAACAAATTATATTTGATATATTTGAGTTAGAAACAAATGGTGTAAATTATTTCTAAGAATTTTCTTTAAAATGATATTTTTTTACCATTTATCTAATTTCAACTGTCTAGATTTCTATTTGCTTTATTTTAAATACTTGTGTTTAAACGTTAGTATTTATAATATTTGTTGTTTATATTTTATTTTCCGCCGCAACGTGCGGATCGTTACTATCTCGTTAGTATTATATATTACTGAAGTTAACCTCTTCAAGAGAATAAATTTAAAAATATATAGATGATGATGAAATGAAATAAATCATATTTGTTATTTGACATGAAAACATTTACCACTCCATTGTTGAACTTAGCAAGGTGTAATATAACGAGGGTAATCAACCGCACTTCGTTGCGGCGTTATATGTATTCAATTTTTTGTTTTAATCGTTTGTATAATTGATTTACTTATTTATTAATTACATATAATAGTTGTTTCTATTTTTTTCTAGTTTTTCTTTTATCATTTTATGCTACCGGAGGTCTTTCACACGAATCAATCTCTCTACTTAGAGATGGAGGTATGATTGTCTACATTAAACCCTTCATACCTCTCGGTAGCGGTATTGGATATAGATGTTGTATATATAATTATTAGGTTTATTTTCAAAAAGAGTTTGAAGTTGTGTTATACATATGTATTATCTTAATATATTAAAAGTAAAATCTATACTTCGTTTCCTAGTAAATTATAGTTATATATTTTCTTGAACAGCGTCAATGATAGTTATATTAAGCAAATAAAGAAATAAAAAACCAAGTCTATATACACACATTCATGATACTGTTTTTTCAAAGAGATATGATAACAAAAAGTATTGTTATTAAAAAAATTAAACAAAAGAAGTGCCAAAAAAGAAAAATATAAGAGGCATATTTTATCACCGAAATTTAATGTTATAAAGAAGTGAAAGAAATTAGAAAAAAGGAAAAAAGGAACCCGTATGGAAAGGTAGGAAAAGGACAAAAATAAAAAAGGGTGGGAAGTAAAAAGCAAAATTGCAAAGAAAAAGGTGAAATTGCAAGTAGCAAGGCTTGAACTCCTGCATTGCTGCACATGGTAGAACAACTTTACCAACTCATCTAGACTCCAATAGCTCAACTTATCTCAAACAACTTATATATAAAATAATAGGATGGCGCAAGATAGTAAAACGATTAATGAACAGTGATTTTGGCTTAGTTTAAGACTTGCCAATTGTTTTATATATATAATTACACATGGATCGACGATCCATGTGTAATTATATATATAAAACAATTGGCAAGTCTTAAACTAAGCCAAAATCACTGTTCATTAATCGTTTAACAATAAAGAAAACAAATATTCAGCCAACAAGGCACAAGGAATTTTTCACCAACTAACATGTATAAATTTAATAATAAAGCAAATGACAAACTGATTCAAAATACAATAAACTTTTGTTAAATTACCAATTTATATAACGAACTTCAAAATTTTAAAAAAAATACAACTAACCTACTTTTTTCTCCCAATGTATACAACCGTTTACCTGAAGTGCAGGTAGCCAGTAATTTCTAATTTTATTTTAATTTTTTATTCTAAATCCATGTGTTCTTGAATATGTTTTTGTGTGTTCTTGAATATGTGCTTGTGTGTTCTTCATATGTATAACACCAATACACCAAAAATACAATGAATATAAACAAACCCATATATGTAAAAACACATTTAATTTTGTGAAGAAATCATTTGAACAAACGCAAATATGAACCAATGCAAATCAAAATTAAAAACTATTAGACTGGAAAATAGATTACAAACCCTAACCCTAATGTGGGTCTGTTAAACACAAATAGATGAAGCACCAAGAACACTATGAAGAATAAAAAGTAAAGAATAATCAAATCAAAACCCAGAACCCAAAACGCAAATATGGAAAATAGATTACAAACCCTAGCTAATCAATAATGGATAATCTGAAACTCTATTACATATGAATTGATTTCTTAAATCAAAATCAAAATAAAAAACTCACAAGGCGGTGGTGATGGTCCAAAGCTTCTGACAAACTAACACAGATCTTCAGTGAGGTCAAGGACACGAGGATCTTCAAACGACGGTGGTGTTTGAAGCAGCAGGGACAACGGAAATTGTTTAAACCCCAAATCTGAACGGTGGCGATTGTTTGAACCCTGCACAAGAAACCCTAATCGCAAAGGGGAGGACGGCGGTGGTGGTTGTTTGAAGCAGCGGCGGCAACAGCAGTGGGATCTTCGGCGGAGACACTGATTCTGAACCCTAATCGACGGTGCTGATGGTGGGATTGTGCGGTGCAACGACGGCGACCGTCTTCACGAGTAGCGACGACGGAGGATCTTGAAGGGTGGTAGGCGGAGGATCTTTAATGGTGGCGGCGGCGGTGGGTTTGGTTTGAAGGGGTCCTACTGTTGAATGCAGCGGTTGAAGATATGAGTATTATTCAATTAAATATATTAATTAAATTAATTTTTTAGACAAAAAATTAAAATAGAAAAAGAGTAATCGGTTGATATATTCAAAGTGATCTGTTATAACAGACACTTGTATATAATGGGAGATAAAAGAGGGTTAGTTGTATTTTTTTAAAAATTTTAAAGTTTATTATATATATTGGTAGTTTAACAAAAAATTATTGTATTTTGAAGCAGTTTGCCCTAAAGCAAACAGAATGTATAATATATATATATATATACTTATTTCAGATATTGATATGAACTAGTATACCTCAAATCTGGCAATTCACAGTTTAGAAGATTTTTATCGTGTTCAAAAATCTTGATGACCTTCATTTCATTTGATGAAATAATACGGACTATAACATCTATAAAATGAAAATAATTAAATTTTGTAAGTAACGTGGTGATTGTAACTCGGGCGTTGCGGTGGGTTTTAACACATATATGTGGCATCTAGTAAAATTCTAATTCGACTTATATATAAAGTGATTTCACATGTTACTATAAAAGGGAATTCATATGTTATTTTTTTATTATTCTTACTTTGCTATATGACTTTTACGTTGGAAATAGATGGAATATATTTATTAACCCGATTTGATTTTTAATTTGCTTCTACTAAAAGAATATAGATTGTTATATGTTGTTATTTTTATTATTATTATTATTATTATTATTATTATTATTATTATTATTATTATTATTATTATTATTATTATTATATATAATAAGGTGCAAAAGGCATCTTTAATAAACGTTAATGCTAAAAGTTTAAATGTATTTATTAAACAAAAATAGATTGAAAAAACTCTTAAAGTTTTCTAATTTTTATTTCAAAAACTTAAACCTCGCACTACGGCGAGAAAAAAAGGTGATGACATAATATTAAAATTAATGTTCAAACACAAATGTTAAAGATAATTTGGCAGAATATTTTAAGGATTTGTGATTGGAATAGGGATGACTAGGTAATTTTTATGCATTCACGTCATTTAGTTAATATTAAAATCAATTCAATTTTATTTTTTATATTAACTTTAACATAAGATCTAGAATTATTAATTTGATAATTGAAAAAAGTTCACAAAGAAAAAGAAGGCTAGATAAGACTATAATAATATTTTTTATCCAAAAACATAAAATATCACTTCTCATTTAAAATATACAAAAAACATTTATTTAAACCAACGAAAAAAATAAAAATTTCTCATCCAAAACATAAAAATTAAACTTTAAAATAATAACTTTCATAAATTATTTATCAAAAAAGATAAAAAGGAAAAAGAATACAAAATAAAGAAAATAAAAACTAATAACTGTTGAAATAGATAAAATCATAAAAGGCTCGAGGAAATAACTTGCATGTTGATTATTTTCACGTGTTACTCTACAAAGAAATGAGCAGCCAAAAAAACAGTAAAATAAAAATTGAATATGGAAAGGGAAAGACTTGGAAAAAAAAGAAGCAAAGGTAGAATTCGAACACACAATTTATAAGTTTAAAACCTAAGTGCTACAATTCATTAAACCTACCAGCTTTAAACAATATAAATCATATCTAAAAGTTTTGTAGAAAAAAGTAAAATAGGTACTTTTCATACTTCCTTCTGTTATATATATATATATATATATATATATATATATATATATATATATATATATATATATATATATATTAAGTGGTTTAAACTATAAAATAATAAAAAACATGTTTTATAAATTTTAACTAACCAAATACTTTAATTGAGTCTCCATAGAGTAAGATCACGAGAATCAACAACGTGGAAATAATGATTGAATTTAGAATGAAAATCAGCTGCTAGTTTCACAATAGTGTTTTTGTAAAAGATAAGTTTCAAATCATGATCAACAACTTTAATGATGGGATTGGTCTTTTTGCTACTTCAATGTTAGATATTAATAAAGCTTTACCCTCGCTTAATTGATTTTCAAACTGGTTTATAATACCTCTTATGACAGTGGCTAAAATCTTATCACCATTTAATAATGAAAAACAACATATAGTAGTCATTGCATGACATATATTTGTTAAAAAATAAAATCATGTTAAAGAAAAACATGGAAATACTTCAATTGTTCTTAGTTTGATGATTATATATAAGAAGAATGATAATTATGTTGATGTATCTTTTCATCTTTTAAAATTATGTCAACATTGCCTTTATATGGGTTCTTAGAAATTGACATTTTTCCTCCTCAAAAATAGATATCAATTTGCGCATAGTAATACAATGAAGTACGTGTGTTTGTACACACACACACATATATATATATATATAGGAAGGTTCAATTGTGAATGTAAATAATCATGAGAATGAGAGACTTAACTCTGATCCTTCATTTGATTTATAACCCAACCATGAATTACGACGGGTGAATTACAACGTAAGATCTAAGGGGGTGTTTGGCTGGTGTCACTTGGGGGGATTTTATGGGATTGAGATTTCAAATCCCTTCAAATATGGTGTTTGGTTTGCAAATATGAAGTGGGATTTCAAATTCTATGATTTTATAAAATTTCATTTCTCAATCCCTTCACCCCCATGGTATTTTGAAAACCCACACATGAGCTATTTCCTCCGGCTAAAATTCCGGCGAACCACCACCACCGTCGTCATCCTTCGTCGAACTATGATCACCATGCCGCTTCGCAGTCGTTGTTACAGTCGCCGTCAAACCCTTCCATCGTCGACAGAAACCCGTTTCGATAAAGACCCTAGCCGTTGTTGTGTCCGTTCGCGTCGCCGTCAAACCTTAGTCGTCGTTCGTAGTTCGCCTTCGACGTTCACCGCCCGTCGTTTGTCAGAAACCCTTTGTCGTTTGCCGCCGTCCTTTGTCATAAACCCTTCGTCGTTCTCCGCCTCCATTCGTCCGAAACCCTTCGTCTTCGTCGCCATCATTGGTGGTGTCAATGGAAGTTGACGGTGGTTGGTGGTGGCAGATGTGGTTGTAGGCGGTCCTTCCTCTTCGATGGTGCCATGGTGGGAGCAGATATGGTGGTTGAAGGTGGCGTTGATGTGGCTTAGTGGTGGTGGAAATCCCACCTAAGGAATATGAACCAAACACAAGATGGGATTTTAAATCCTACCAAATGAAAATCTCATTATAAATTCAGATCCTCTAAAAAACAATACTTGAACCAAACACCCCCTAATAGATTGACATTTAATAGAACTAAGATTTATTCTTTAATTCTCACCTATCATCTCATCTCTTCCATAACTCTCCCTAAATATTCTGTAAGTCATGACTCCAGTGTAGAAATATTTATTGAAATTAGAATTAACGAATTTTGTTCACCAAACTCAAAGAATAATCTTACTTTCCAGAATAATTGAAAGTAAAATATATGAGAATTAGTTATTTTAGAATACTAAATATAATATCATTAGTATGGTTTATACTTAATTATATAGTATTATTTAGAATACTAAATATAATATCATTAATTCATTAGTATGTTTTATACTTATATAATATCATTAGTATGTTTTATACTTAAAAAGTATATTTAGTAAAATTATAGAAAGTAAGAGAAAACTATGAAGTAATGAATTAATTATTTTAGAATACTAAATATGATATCATTAGTATGTTTTATACTTATAAATTTAATAATCAGAAATAAAAATTAATTTAAATTAAATTATATTTGAAATGAAAACACACAAGCTAGCTTGATACAAACTCAGCAATTATTATAGAAAATTGTAATTAATAAATATGAATGTTGTTATAAAATTATAAAATTTTAATGTATAATGTATAATAACATATAATAAAATATCATTATATCATACGATTATATGATCTTATAATATTTATTTTTTGAAATCTTATAATATGTTAACGTAAAATAATTTGGTATTATAATATTAAGTGATTAAGTAAACGAAAACAGTAAATTCATTGTACATTTTTTAGTAAGAAAATGCATATGATTTAAAATTTTGAAAGAAACACACACACACACACACACACACACACACACACACATATATATATATATATATATATATATATATATATATATATATATATATATATATATTGAAAAATTATAATTTTTTATAAAAGACATATTATCTATTATTAAATGATTATAATATATTACACACACTAAAAGATGTACATCAATTATAGGTTTGTGAGCTTATTGATGAAAACATATTAATATATTTGCTATGTTTTATTCGAGTGTTTTTGTATGATAATAAATGTGGAAAATATTTATGTTCTATAGTTAAATGTAGGGTAAAATATGCGAAATTACAACAAACTATGTTAACATTGTCATTGTATTCAACAACTTTATTTTCTACCTAATTGATGCAAATACCGTCCCTATTTTGGTCACGAACCTGCAATTGCTCCCTAACCTGCTGTGCAAAGGATGATGCCTGATGCTGTGTGCTTATTGATTAAGTGGGATACTTTCTTAGTAGTTTTATGTATTTGCATTATGCTGCCTTTAAGTATGGACATTCTTATGTGTTTCTTGTACATTAACTGATCCTTGTGGTTTGATGCGAATGACACTTTGTTGTTAAATTTTTTTTTATTTTCTACCTAAAAATACACATAATTTACAAATTTGGTTTATTGTATATAATGGGTAAGTAAGGAAACCAATCGTAATTTACAAAGTTTGAATCTCATGAATTAGTTTTAAATTTATTAGTTTAGTTTGACCTTTAAAAGTCAAAATTGTAATTTCAATTTTAAATAAATGAATGGTCAAGATTATATAGTTAGAATTAATTTTTTAAATAAAGGGTTAGGATCGTTCAATAGAATTCACCTCAATTAGTCTTTTATATATATTAGAAGATTTAAGAAAGTTTTTCAAAAAATTGATTATATATATAGATTATTTTTTTATATTATTAGTTTATGTTTTTTAAATTGGTTTTTTATGGATCTTAACGTTTTACACTTTTACAAAAATGTACTTATTAAGGACAATGAAAGGATAAGTTTGGATGATTTTGTTTGACTAACTATTCATTATGCACGATACTTGATCACTTTCTTTGTGTTTTTATTGACAAAATGATATTGATATAAACCATAATCTCAAAATTAATTTACAATTTCAAATAATCACTAAATTTCACAATGTCTGTCAAGTGTCAACAAATCTAAGCATTAAACCACAATCAAAACATAGCAATGTTTTTAGCCAATCAGCAAAAATGAAAGAAAGAAATATTTTGTTATTAAATCATAGGCTGTGAGGCTTTTATAATAAGAGGTTAGTATTTTATTTATGAGATGGCATCATTAATTATATTTTTATGATTTTACATAAATCCATAGCATCAAAGGTACATGCTTCATAAGATATTGGATTAAAGCCATAAAATAACGGTCTACTTTTCCCATTTCCCCATTGTGGCACGTCATGTTTTTTTTTACACTTTTGGCCAGTAAACTTATTAAAACCGGTTGATATGGCCATTTAGGTTATTTTGACCTGCTATAGCAGGTCACCTTTCCCCCTTTTCTTCTTCACCTTAAAATCGAAACTTTAAACCCGAAATTCTTCATTTATACTTGATGAAAATTAATAATTCTTGAGTCTATGGAAAGGTAATCGAGTTGTCTATCAAGTAGTACAAAAAAACGAATAAAAACGAGTTTAAAATGTGTCAATTTATCGAAATACCGTAAGGGTGTCGAATAGGGTCATTATCGACTTTAATTAGCAATAACTTGGCCTACACTTGATGGTTTTTCATGAATTTAGTGTCCATTGAAAGGTAAAAAGATTATCTACGACAATCTATAAAAAGAATTATGTAAAATGATCAAGAATCAAGCTAAAAACGCATCTTTTTTTCTGCCCTGTTTTCGAACCCATTAACACAAAAAAACGAAACTTTGAGTTAGAAATTCTCCCTCAATACTTGACGAAAATTCATGAATTTGGTGTCATTTGAAAGGTATAATGATAAATTACAAGATTCTACAAAAAAAATACACAAAACGAAAAATCGACCCAAAAATCGCAAAAAACGGGCTGAAAATGTTGCAGGTCACGAAATGGCCATATCAACCGGTTTTGATAAGTTTACTGGCCAAATGTGTAAAAAAAAAAACATGACGTGCCACAATGGGAAAATGAGAAAAGTAGACCGTTATTTTATGGCTTTAACCCTAAGATATTTGTTTAACAAGGTATCAACATCTATGTATAAAACTTTTTACCTAAAGGCTTTAAAAAAAATTATTGTTAATTTTTTTTACTAAAACCATATAAGTTTTTTTTGCTATTTCATGCTTTTAGAAAAATTGAGTTATATTCTGATACACGTTAATAACCTATGAAATTTCATGAACTCCTTCTGGTCGTCAAATATGATTGCATGCTCAACAAGGATGTACACGAGTCTCTTTGAAGACTTTCTAAACAGCCTACCACTAGATTATCTTAATATGGTTTTGCAAAAAATAATTTACCAAGGTAAAGTCTCTTGATTCTTTTTAATTAAGCAATAGTTCCTTTAAACAAGATATAAATACATGCTAAATAATTGTGGTACGAGATTTTTATAAAAAAATTGTGGAGTTTCAGATAATTATTGTGGCTTGTCCATTAAAATTTTTGAGAATATAATATATTATTGAAAATACTATTTCATTGGTGTGAGAGCCTTATCTTTAGGTGTGGGGCCAATTTATTTTAAATTTAACAAGATGAGTGTCATTTAGACATTGATGTTATGTTTTGTAATTACTCCATGTCCTACACTATAAGCTTACAAAAAGATACTTGTTTAGATCAACTATTGGGTAGCTCATATCAAGAATTTGAAATCAATCCCTCTTTGAAGTTTATATATATATATATATATATATATATATATATATATATATATATATATATATATATATATATATAGGGGAGGGTTCGATTGAGAAACAATTTTAGTGCGATAACTGCGAGAACCAATCTTAGCCATTGATTTGATATGTGAAATTCATGGATGAAGAGCGTGAGGGGATCAAGTGTGGCAGGGTGTATGTGAGAAATTTATGGGTGGGCAATGACATTCATGGGTGCTTCCAATCCCCACATTTCTAAGTGAGTTTATCGTTTCTCTTGCTTATTTTTATCTTATTTATGTCATGATTTATTTTCAATTTTAGTGGTTTAACGGAAACCTAAAAAATCCGCCATACCCCCCTTGTTGGTATCAGAGCATGGAGTGGTTCTGAGATCTAAAAGACTAAGACAGGCTCGAATTATTGGTGGCATCATAAGTCCACATTTTATTATCGAGAACCCGCTTAGGTGAAGATTGAAGAATTATTTTGTGTTTATGATATTATAAAGAAGGATATGGTAAATTTTAGGGTAACGTTGTTATCTGTCTATTATGTTTATGTTTATTATATATTTTAAAGGGATATAAGAAAATCTTATAAGGAAAAATGGAATAAGGAGAAAACTAGGAGAGTAGAAATTCATATAATTATTGATTCTTCATCTTCAACCACGATTTTCAAAAAACTTGAGTTTTTAAACCTAGAAGTCAACGATAGTTGTTTAGATCGCAATCATCTTAATTGCAAATTTAGTACTAGATATAAACATAGTTTACATACAGAAAATATATACTTAAACGGTATAACAAATCTACTTATTAATCTATGAATAAATTTAGAAAAAGAAGCTAAAAATAATTACACTACTACGGAACGTTTAACACAATATATATATAAAAATTTGAAATAATAAACAAGTTAACAGAAAATTTAGGATATATTAAAGATCAAAATAATCAAATTATAAAAGAATTAAAAGATATTAGAAAAAATATTCCTAGTAAACAAGAAATCAACAGTTAAATTATTTATTAGAAAACAGTAAGCCTAAACATATTGAAAACAAAAGTTTGTTAACTAAAGTAGAAACACAAATTACAAACTTAGAAAAATTAGTAGATACAGTTAAAAAGATAGTAGAAGGATAAACTGGAGTTATCAAAAGAATATAAAAAAGCATTACAAGACGCTAGTAAGTATAAACCAGAAGAAAACAAAGAAGAAGTAACAGGGTTTACTAAATATTCAGGACAGAGAAAAAGCGATAAACAGTATCCTATATTATTTAACTTTATTATTAGTATACTATTACAAATTATTGAAAAATTAAAATAATTAATATCTTAGAAGATAAAAAAGAAACAGACATAAATACGGTAAGTGATATAGAAAAAATTACAGAAGCAATAAATAAGTTAAACATAGAAAATATTAAAATTATTAAAAAACCTAAACCCTATAAACACTAGTTACCAAAAAAATGAATAATCAAAATTTTACAGAAAGGAGTAGATCAATGCAAGAAGTAAAAAATCCAACAAGTAATATACAAGATATCATAACATCTGATTCACTTATAAATAGAATACTTAGAAGAGGATCAGGATCAAACATCAATGAACAAATAATACAGTTAGAAGAAGAAATTGACGTTGATAGAAATATAAATCTATATAATCAACATCAACTTGATATTTTAAATCCCAAAATATTATATCAAACAGGAGTTTTAAATATAAACACAGTATTAATTCGAAACAGTAGAGAAAAAAGTCTTAGAGTAATTGACAAAACAGTAACTATAGACTTATTTTAACCAGAAACAATACAAAAAATAAAACAATCAAGAAAACATTTTGCACATATACGATTAGTAGTTATAGGAATTAAAGCACTAGGAAGAAAAAATTTAGGAACTAAACTATTAGCATTATTGCTAGACAAAAGTTGGAAAACAGAATTAAAGAAAGCAATAATATCTGAAATGGAGGTTGATCTTAGCCAAAACACAGCCTTATTTTATTGTACACCAGGAATTTTAAAAGACATAAATGATTTATAAAAAGTAAAAATAGCTTTACAAACTAAAAGATATGAAAATTAAGAAAGAAATAATATAGTAATAAGTATAGGAGTACTAGGAAAAGCAAGTAACAGATTAGGTATGAAATATAAAGTAAATATTGAAGGAATAGTTAACACTATAGCTTCAAAATCAATACAAATGATAGATCCAATTAAAATAGATCCTGAAGAATTAGCAGGATTAGAATGGCAGTTATATGATTTAAAAGAAAAAGAAAATAAAGTATTGATACCTAAAAGAAGTTACATATATGAAGACCTAAATAGAAAACAAAGCTTAAGATTTGCAGATTTTAAAAAGGAAATACCTAAAGAAGAAGAAGAAACAGAATATAATTTTATGAATGTAGAATATGACACAGAACCAGTCTATGATACAGAAAATGAAAAAGAAATAAAAAAAGATATTATAAATATTGGTTTTGATAAATTCGAAGAAGAAGAATTTGACTACAGCTTAATAGACTATTTAGAAGAAGAAACTATTACAGGATTTAAAACTGAAGAAACAAATAGAATATTAGAACAAATAATTAATAGAAAATTACAGAGTTAAACATTCAAGAAGAAGTAGACGATATGATTATAGAATGCATAACAAAATTAGGAATGACATATGAAGAAAGTTACAAAAAACTACAAGAGTATTATAATCTACCATTAGTAGAAAATATTTTACAGGAAAAAACTATGTTATCAGATTTTTATAAACACGATCAAAACTTTATGGATACATATATGCCAAATGCAAATAAAAGAATAAAAATAGAATGGGGAGAACCAGGAACATCTACACAAGAAACAGCAGGTCGAGAATTATGGACACAACCCATGACAACATATCAACAAGAATCAAATATAAAAGGAAAAGGAAGTAGATTACCTATAGGAAATATATACAGTTGAGGCATGTTATTATTAGAAAAACAAAAACCTCAGTTATGGAGTTATAAAATTTTAACATGGGAGCAAACAGTAGTAAGAATGTGAGAAACAAACAAAAAAGATAGTATGGACATGTTTGCATACTTGGAAACAACCCTAGGACCAATAACACTAGGTATTTGGCAAAGTAAAAAAGTCCAAGACCCAGATGAAGTAAATAGATTAAAAGCCTTAGGAGACAATCCATACAATTTTACATCACAAATTAAAACTCTTATATTAGGAGTAGACCCAGCAAAAAACAGTAGTTTATTACATGATACAACAATTAGAAACCTAGAACAATTAAGCATAGCAAATATGAAATATATTAATGAATTTACTTTAGACTTTACACGATTATTATCGCAAACAGGACAAGCTATGGATGACAATTTATGTGATAAGTATTTTATAAAGTTACGAGGAGATTTGGGAAAAAATATACACGAAGTATGGAAAAATAATTATGGAACTTACAAAAATTTAGGAATAGGACATAGAATAACTCATACATTTTCAATATTAGAAGAAAGATGTAAAGAGGTAGCCTTACAAGAACAGTTAAAGAAGAATGCCTACGCATTTTGTAAAATAACAATTTATACACCTCAAGCATATGGTTATTATAACAATAATAAGAAAAAACTTAGAAAAAGTACTACATACAGAAAGGGATATAAACCTTACAATAAAAAATATGTTAAGAAACCACAAACAAGAATTTGGGAAAAAATATACACGAAGTATGGAAAAATAATTATGGAACTTACAAAAATTTAGGAATAGGACCTAGAATAACTCATACATTTTCAATATTAGAAGAAAGATGTAAAGAGGTAGCCTTACAAGAATAGTTAAAGAAGAATGCCTACGCATTTTGTAAAACAACAATTATACACCTCAAGCATATGGTTATTATAACAATAATAAGAAAAAACTTAGAAAAAGTACTACATACAGAAAGGGATATAAACCTTACAATAAAAAATATGTTAAGAAACCACAAACAAGAAATTGTAAATGCTTTATTTGTGGAGACATAAAACATTTAGCAAATAAATGTCCCAACAGAAACAAAAACATAGAAAGAAGCAATCTTGTAGAACAAATAGGAGAATATGAAATAGAATTAGTAGAAACAGACAATTCATATAATGAATCAATATATAGTATATACAACGATAATGAGACAGAAAACTCATTAACAAAGGTTACTTACACATATGTTAATACAAAACAAGAAGAATGTGAACATAATTGGATTAAAAACAGGGGTAACAACTATATAAAATGTTATAATTGTGGATATTATCTAGCATTGAAAAAAGATTACAATGTAACATTTGCTTTAAAGAAATTTGTTGTTTATGTCTTAAAAGGGTATTCGATATAGAAATAGCTGAAATAAAAAATGCAAAACAAACAAAGGAAGAACCAAGCATATATAAAAAAAAAGTAGAAAAATTAGAAATAACAGCTGAATTGCATAAATTAAAAATAAAAAATACAGAAAAAAAATAAAATATATAGAAGATTTAGTTGACAAGAAAAAACAAAAACAAGAAACCTTTGATATAGAGAATCTAGATATAGCAAAAATGTCTGAAGAAAACATATATATACAAACACAGGGATCTGCAAATATGATTAACGTACAATGCAGATTATGAATAAGGGGGGTATGGCGGATTTTTTGGGTTTCCGTTAAATCACTAAAATACAATCAAAATACGGCAACTTACAATAAATATGTTGCCTAATTCTAATAAGAATAAAGTCAAAGATTTATTACAACTTATAGCATTTTTCAAACTTCTTGTCAGAAGTCTTGTAATTTTTTTTTTTTGTCTTTTGTGTGTGTGCGTCACTACATACGTCTGATGTGCATTATTGTCTATGTTGTTGCGTCACTACTTACGTCTAATCTGTATTATTGTTTGTTGTTGAAGGTCCTCTAGAAGTCTCTATGTGTTTCGTCTATTGATGGTGCCGTAGCCGTATCGTCTTCTAAAGAAAAATCAACAATTTCTTCGTTGTTTATGTTTTCTGTCTTCATCATCTCTCCTTCACCTGAAAAAGGAAGAAGCATGTTCCAGTTTTTGTGTGACCATATCTGCACATAATAGCCTTCTGCTAGTAATTTAAAGCTCTCCCAGAAAAAGTCTTGTGGTAGATTTGGAGTTTGTTGAAAGAGTGTTACTTGTTTAATAAAGTTCTCACATGCTTCAAAATTTATTTCCGTAGATGCTTCGAGCTGTTTGAACATATTTTGTGTAGCCAGCCTGTGAGTAACGAAGATCCTCTTTTTTGCAGGTCTATATGTGTAGCTATCCGCTTCCGGAAGAGATGCGAATATTTTACATCCGATTATAGGAAAAGAGCTGTAGGATGCTATGTTGTCTGATGTCAGTAAAAACTTTTCGCCAAACTTGTTAAGGATGGCTTCTATCTTGGGATTTAATTTGAATTCGAGATAATCAATCATCCCATTGTGGTAGAATTGAAGAATCTCGTCTTCAGTGAGTGTAGTAGTGTTTAAATTTATTTGTAAGTATAGTAGTCCTGTTTTATGATGTGTATCAATGTTGCCATCTCCAAGCTCGTTGGTGTGGCTTCTTTGTATAACTGTTATTCCCTTGTATTTGTCTTCGTGAAAAGCAATATCCATGATTCTTTGTTGTAAGTTTTGCAAAATAATAGGGAACTCTGTACAATTTTTTTCTGAAACAATTTGTTCAAACTCTTTGAACTGTCGTATAACAGGTTCTAGAGTTTGTCTCCAAGAAAGATCTAAGATCCTTGCCTTGAAGCTATCATAGTTTCTGTGTATAATTGTGCTTGTTTTCTTTTCTTTCTTCTCGATATCTTTTTGAACTTGTGTATTTTTTGCTTCGAGAAGTGCTACCTTTTGTTTTAACATACTGTTTTCAATCTGGGTTTGTATATACTGTGTATCTTTTCCAGATTGCATCAATTGTTTTTGCAAATTGGCTATTATTTCCTCTTGAGATTTTATTAATTGTTCAGAATTCATTTTTGCCATGTCTGAAAATATTTTTACTTCTTCAGGTTCTATATAAAAATTAGTTACCCCAAAGTGTTGTCTTGCGACTTGCATGGCTTCTGAAAAATTATAGAATCCATTGTAAATGGGACTAGGACATTGTATATATTTTGCATCTGTCTCCCATTTATTGAAAATACCAATTTTTGTTCCCCTAAAAATTACATAATGAGAAAATTTTTGTTTCTTTATTTCAGGGGCTTTTTGACTTTGTTCAACAAAATAGATACTTAAAGCGTTTAAAACTTGTGCTTTGAAACGAAGCTTGTGGCATAGTTTGCACATGCCAAAAATTGTCTAACAAACACTGTTGTTTTTCATTCAGTTGCATACCTATGATGGGTCGAAATTTTTTGGCCTCATCATGGCATACTTGTAAAGCATAATTTTCAAATATAATAACCGAACTAGCCGGTTTTTGTATAATTTGTATATTTTTTGTACCATGTTGTAAAACATAGGGATTGGTAGGACGAATTTTATTCATCTCCAATCGTGGTCTTATTGAAGAACTGTAAGTTTGTAGTAACTGTGTTTGTGTAATATCCCCAAGTCCTTGTTCAGAAGTCTGTTGAGAAAGACTTTGAACTTTGGATTCTTCTTCTGCTGAAGATGATCCTTTCTTAAATTGTGTAGGATATATAAGTTTCTTCTTTCCTTTGTCTTTGCTAGCCATCTGCAACAAATAATTTGTTAATGTTTCTAGAAAGCATATCTGCTATACTATTATTTATTCCTTTAATGTGTTCAAAGTTTATCTTATACCCACTGCCTTGTATGACATTTTGTAAATTTACCCACCTAGTTCTATTTACCTTTTTACTTTGATCATTTTTAATAAAACGAACTATGGCTTCACAGTCTGTTCTAACTGTAAATTCTTTGTGTAAAAATATCTTAAATTTTTCTAAAGCGTTGATTAATGCTTGAATTTCAAAATCCAAACTTGTCCAGTTTGTTCCTGCTTTGTTAAAATTTCCACTTGCATATGAACATATTTTCTCAGTATCTTTAGAACTGTATTTATCAGGTTTACAAAGTAAGGCTGCTCCCCATCCTTCTTTACAACCATCTACTTCAATAATTATATAATCTGTAATAATGGTAATTCTAAAGGCTTAATATTTTTTAACTGCTTCTTTTATACTTTTTACTAACTTTATATCTTCCGTATTAAAATGTCTTTGCTCATTTTTTGTCGTTTTACTATATAATAGTTCAACTAACTTTGAAAGATTGGGTATAAATTTTCGAGCGTAATTAATTAATCCCAAAATTGCTTGTATTTGTTTTAAGTTTTCAAATTTTTCTAGAAATTCTAAAATTTTTGTAGAAATATGTGCTTGTAATTCTATTTTCCCATTGCCTGTTTCAAGACCAAGAAACGAAAATTTTCTTTTAAACAATTCCATTTTTCTTTTAGAAACTACTATACCGTTCTTTTTAATTTCTTCAAATATCGTTTGTAAATATTTCTCGTGTTCCTTCACTGTTTCACTGGCAACTAAAATGTCATCAATATATACTAAGCAGAAATCATATTTATGAAATATATTATCCATAAATGTAACACCCTCTCGACCGGTCTAGATTAATTAAGGTAATTAATTAATTAATCTGGAAATTTATATTGTTTATGTGAGTTATTTGTAATATGTAGTAATTGATAAATGTGTGATATTATTTTGTTTTAATTATTTAAGGTAAATAATTTTAATAATTTAATATTTGAGTTGGTGGGAGGGGGGGTGTGGCCGGTTTTAGTGGGTATAGGCACCCACTCCCTCACCATACCCTATTTCTTGTAAAGTTGAACAAGAGTGTGTTGTGTGTGTTTTTGGGTGTTCTCGGCCGAGAAGAAGAGGAAGGAAGAAAAGAAAAATCAAACTTCAATCGTGTTTGCATTTAGTCGATTATTTGATAGCATCTACAGGTTAGATTATTGATTTATAGTTGGTTGTTTGTTAGTATATTCGGTTTTGATATATATAAATGAATACCGATTGAATGTTTGATTTGATGAATTTATGATCTAGGTTGTATGCATGTTAGAATTGATGTTAGTTATGATCAAACATGTTTAGAAATCAATTCTGGAAACCTAGATGATGTTGCATGCTTAAAATCAGATTAGAATTGAAGTTATGAATGATTTTGATTTAGTCGGAATTCAAGTTATGAAGCACTCGGAATTAATGTCATGAATGACTCGGAATTCAAGTGATGAGTCTGTCGGATTTGGTGATTCCGACCAATTTACTCGGAATTGGACTTAGAATCCGAGTAAACTTCATTGTATGCCTTAACTTTTTAATCAGATTTGATATAGTCGGATTTGGATTCACTCGGTATTGGACATTACACGGAATTCATGATTTAAGTATGAAATCAGACTGTGATATCTCCTAACACTTTTGATCGGAATCCGACTCTTACTCGGAATGTGACTTTACTCGGAATTTAACAGTTTGCCTTTACTCAGAATCCATATAATTACTCGGAATGTATGAGTTAGTCGGAATGTAGCAATTACTCGGAATTGGTTTGATCGGAATTGACCATCACTCGGAATTTGAGATTTGGTCGGAATTCTAACATTACCTTTGCTCGGAATTTGAATTGATATGAAGAATCCGATTAAAGAACAACTCTTTGATGAATTGAAGATGAACATAAATTGTATATTCAGTATGGCCTTGGCTTATGAAAGGAATGTATGTATTGTCTAAGCTAAGGAGATGGATGAATTCACAGAATTATAGATTGTAAAAGGTAATAGTGAATTACGGTATATTGATGTGAATATACATGAATTTAATATGTACTTGTGATTATATGTGCATATGTGGTTGATTATAGTATTGTGCTTATTGTGTATTGATTAAGCAAATACTGATTGTTAGTTGTTTGTTCAGGTGGAGACAAAACTCAGTAGATAAGTAAAGACTGAGTTGCCTGACTGTTGAAGATATCGGTGAGTGGATATATATCTTGGATGTATAAGATATAACTCCTGATTGTTTTCTCTTTGAGATGTATTCTCTTGTTGACTGTATATATACATGTTGTTTGGGAGATCAGCTTGGCGGTTGTTTTTCAGTTGGGCCTAAGTTTAGAGATATACAGTATTAGTAATCTTCTTGATAAGCATTTGTTGTAATCAAGAGGTGCTAGTATTGTTATCTGTGATAACTGGGCTATCGGTAAACCTATGTTTTGGCCGACATTTGGTTGAAGGTCCCGCAAGACCGCCGGTTCTCTTGTTGCTTGAGCTTGGTTGTTTGGGCTTTATGCCTTGTATGTTTTTTATATCTATTCTCTCACTTAGCTTTGTGCTAATCCCCCATTGTTGAACTCTTTCACAGGATATTCCTGGTATGTGGAACATAGAGGTGAATCTGGAATTGTGGACTGATCTAACTCTGATATCTGTTTGTTTTGTAAAGAGCATGTTTTTGTGTAACACTGTAGATGCATTTTGTAAATCAAACAAGTTAAAGTTGTATTTTCATTATAATATTATTATAGTATGTAATTAAGCTTCCGCGCGTGTTCCAAAGTAATGTTAGAAAATACGGTGTTACAATAAATCTTTGAAATATTGATGGTGCGTTCTTTAACCCAAAGCTAAGAACGTTCCATTCATACTGTCCTTCTGAACATGTAAATGATTTCCAAGGTTTAAAACTTTCTTCAAGTTGTAACTGATTATATCCTGATTTTAAATCAAATTTTGAAAATACCTTTTTCTTTTGTATAAGATTTAGTAAGTTATCTTTATTTGGGATATTGTAACCATCATCTTCTGTATTATCGTTTAAACGTTTGTAATTATAAACTATTCTAGCCTTTCCTCTTTTAATTTCACTATCATTTCTTACTATAAATGTTGCTGATCTGTGAGGACTTTCTGATTTTCTAATTAATCCTTGTTCTAACATTTCTGGTATTTGTTCTCTAAATTATTCTTTGTCTAAAGGACTGTATTCTATATTAACTGTTCTAATTTTAATATCTGGATTTTTTATTTTAAATTTACATATATATTTAACCTTTGATTTTTTAAAATCTTCTCCTATCAATCCTATTTTTTCTAAATGTAAGATTATAGGATAATTTTGGCTTTTTGTAATATCTTTTCCTTTTTCTAATTCGTGTGTTAAGAAATCTGTAAGTAATTTAACCGTTTCGTTTTCTATTTAGGATTTATGGTTTTGATTTTGGTGTTTTAAAAATTCTAAATTCCCTTGTCCACCACGCTTTCGTGCAAACTCTGATGTATTAATATAGCGAGATGTTGGGAAGCTGTATAGTTGTTTACTAAGTGTTACAACATTACGTGTTATTGTAATGGCTCTGTTTAATCCTAATATAAAGTTTAGACCAAGAAAAAATCTTTTGATTTAATATATTGTGGATAATATTAACATGTGGTATGTCATATTTTATATTAAAATTTCCTGAAAAATCAAGAAATTGTATACCCGTAGGTTCTATATAATGTGTAAATGAAATTAAACGATCTTCTATTTTTCTAGTATTTAATTTATAAGGTAACTCTTTATGATATTGTTGTGGTACTAAACTGTAAGATATTACACTTTTTGTGGCTCCTGTGTCTAATAAGGCTGTTAAATCTAAAATTTTATTGTTACTTAACCATAATCATATATATATATATATTTTAAATTCATAAATTGTATAGAAATAAGAGTTTCTATGTAATATACTCATGGAGTATATATAGGGATATGGCTATTGTAATAGCTAAGGTTTTGGGCATAATGAAAGAATAACTATGTGTTTTCTAAGGTGTAAACCTTGTTCTCTATAGTTATTCATATGAAAACCTTCATCTATCATACATGATACATGAACCACTTGTTATCAAGGCCTAACAAGTGGTATCAGAGTCAATGGAGTGAAGATTTGATCTGAATTCAACAACAAAAAGTCGATTTTTTGAAGATTTTTGAAGAAAAAGGGTATTCTCGGGTTTGAGATCAAAATCAAAATTAAATGGTGTTTTTGAGTGAGAATTGGTAGGATTATGGTCGTAGTGATCATGGAAGTACTTGTTGATAAAAAAAGAAGCCAATTCATTCACAAATCAGTGATAAATTTGAAGATTTTTTAGTTTTTCGGGTTTTGAAGTTCTTGAAGAAATTTGATCAAATCTGCTTGCTTGATCGATGTTTATGATAATCGATGATATAAAAGTGTAAATCGGGGGTATACGAAGTAATCTGGGCAAGGAATATATAGATTCGGGCAAAATTTCGAAATTTTTGAATCTGAGCGGGATGAACATGAGTGGATCGGAATTTCAGACTTGAATCGATCGGAATTAGCTTGAATCAACCGGAATTCTTACATTCCGAGTGAAATTTGATAGGAATTCACTCATTCCGAGTGAAATTTGATAGGAATTCACTCATTCCGAGTAGAATTTGATAAGAATTCACTCTTTCCAAGTAAATTTCGATCGGAATCATTGTTTTGATCGAAATTAACATTCGCTCGGAATCATCATTTGATCGGAATCATCATTTTAATCGGAATTGTCAATTTGATAGGAATTCTCATTTGATCGGAATCATTAATTTGATCGGAATTCAAGATCATCCGGAATTACACTCATTTTTCAAGCTGACCTAGCAGCTCGACCCCAGCCAGGGGCTCTGCCCCTTGGACCTCGCTATCAGGGGCGCTGCCCCTGAACCCCCGTCGTCGTTGTTGTGACTGAATTATCTTGTCACCTTGATTCCTAAGTCAAGTGTTTGGATTTTTTGGCTAACTCAGATGTTCTCAAAGTTTCAGTTATCATTCTGATGTTTCTAGATTCGGGTTTGCTTTGGGTCATTGTTACCATATGTTGAATGTCTAGTACCCTTATGTCTAGTCATCCGGTGCTTTCCTAACTGATTTTTGGGTCTTCTTTCTTAGTGTCACAAATTTTTGGTCTCAAAACCAAATTTTGGCCATCCAATCCTTGTTTCTTTGGATTCTTGGTTATTTTTTTCTCAGTCATTTTTGAAGCCCCGGATCACATTGTTGGTGAAATTATTTGAAGAATTGACCAACATCATATTACTTCAGGTTTTTGAGAAGATTTTGTATTACATGCGCGCTTGCTCAC